>OX365953.1:42793144-43993144 GCA_947247005.1 Spisula solida | reverse complement strand
GCCTCGAAGCGGAAGGAATTCTTACCATATGTTGTTGTTCTGACTTGTGGTATTACAAGAGTGTTTTCATACCTGAAATCATATTTAGCAGTCTTTAGCTTAACAAGGTCGCGGACATTTATAGGTTAAATCTCATGTATACATTTGAAAGTTTCTATGGCAATACATTGGATTCTACTGAGGTGTAACGTAGTCATGTTGACACGTTTTAACAAGTCATCATACGAAGCATTAAAGTCTTGGAAGACAATCCTTAGGGCTCTGTATTGAAGTTTTTCTGTGTTACCCTTACTACAGAAGTGCCATACTATAGGACAGTAGTTGAAGTTAGATCTGATGAAAGTTTTAAAAATTGTTAACATAGTATTCCGTGATAAAATTTACCCAGGCGCTGAAGAACATTCAATTATCTTGCAGCCTTTTTGCACATGTGGGATATCTGAGTGTCAAAGTCAAGCATATAATCAAGCTCAACCCCAACAAGCTTCACATGCTCGTCGCACTTGATAGCAGAGCCGCCGACTGTAAAATACTCAATAACACTGTTTGCTCTTCTACCAACTGCAATGGCCTGAAACTTCTCTGGGTTGGCCTGCATCTGGTTTTTAGCAAACCAGTCAATCAGGATATTACTTTCCTGTTCAAGTGTTGTTTTAAAATGTCAATATTTGTGTGAGCATAAGATACAGTGTTATCATCTGCATAATTATATAAGATTGATTTGTTTAAGACGTAAAATATGTCATTAATAAAGATATTCAAAATGAGGGGCCCCATTATAGAACCTAGGGGAAAACCCTTAATAGTTTGTAGCCAGCTACTTTTAGTATGCGGTCCAAGCTTTACACATTGTTTCCGTTCGGACAGGTAGCTGCTTATGAGACAACATGCGTTGTCCGATAAGCCATAGGCTTTGAGCTTAAGCATTACCAGATTATGGGGGAGACAGTCAAACGCCTTTGACAGATCCATGAGAATGGCGGCAACATACTGATTTTTGTCAAGGGCTTGTTTCCAGTCCTCGACTAGTCTCAACAGGGTTGTCTGACATCCAAATTTAACACTAAATGCAGCCAGAAAGGGGTGAAAGATGGTGTCAAAATAAGTTGTAAGTTGGTTACTGATGGCCCGTTCATATAGTTTAGACAATGTAGGCAGGATACTGACAGGCCTATAATTTTTCTCTATGAGGGGGTCATCTTTTTTAAATATTGGTTTAACTTGGGCAAGTTTCAGACTTTCTGGAAACCTACCCTTGTATATTATTTGATTAGCCATATCTTGTATAGGAGCGATCGCCGAGGTCCCACTGAGCATATTTTGCCGTTGTACTCCCGGCTAATCAGGACATCATCAACAGGTTCCTCGTGGTCTAGGGGAAGCCTCGGGGAAGTCATGAGACAGTTTGTGATATCGGAAGTAATTGTGATGAATCGGATGGTATCTGAAGATATCGGAAGAGCATCGCCGATGAGAAATTCCTTAGTGGGACCTAGGCTTAAATAGCCCACTTACCATTCGCAAGTTTGCATGTGATGCTGTCTTTTAAAATACTCTCTTTTGGTATAAACTCGTGTCCAGACAATGGTGTCTCGTGGAATATTATACCGCTGTGACATTCATTAGTTGAACTAAATTATCTAGTCATAATTAATACTAAAAAGGTCTGAATGTTGCAAAACAGCGTATTTCAGCTAGCCGATCTGGCGTACATGTAAATCACCAATTAGGACAACAATACGACATTAAAACATGGGCATATTATAAATCATTCATCCACTAGCAATAGACAATAACAATGTGTGTATAAGGATGATAAATGACTTTGACGTGGAACTATGACAGAATGATAGATGAAGGAATTACGTGGAATCTTATTACGTGTACTGTGTTACCAAATTTCGTGGTTTCCCAAAAATGATATTTTGTCGTGTGCGTTAATTTGTGTGTTTGAGAGCATTTAACCGACATGACACTGGGCCAAACTGTACCTTTCTATGTTTAAGTGTCTAAACACTGCCCAACCTCTGCTCTCTAATGGTGTTTTCACTTTTCAACGTTCTTTTAAATTTATTTGAATAAGCGTAAAATCCAAATTCAACACATCCATAGCTTTTTGTTCAAAACTTTTGTTAAAAAAGTGTGTTGTAAAACAAAGGAAAACAAGAGATGTTTGTTAAACACGTATGCCCCATGGCAGCCCAAGTAAAAAATAGTAAAGGTCACAGTGACCTTGACCTTTGACCTACTGACCTCAAAATCAATAGGGGTCATCTACTGTTGCTGACCAATCTCCATGTAAAGTTTGAAGATCCTAGGTCAAAACGTTCTCGAGTTATTGAACGGAAATCATTTAAATAGTCAGAAATGGTTAAGGTCACAGTGACCTTGACCTTTGACCTACTGACCTCAAAATTAATAGGGGTCATTTGCTGTTGCTGACCAACCTCCATGTAAAGTTTGAATATCCAATGTGAAATGTGAGTTACTGAACGGAAACCATTTTATACGACCGACATACAGACCGACAGACATGTGCACAGCAATATACCCCCTCATCAAAGATGGGGGGCATAATTCAACCGCCACGAGTTTGTAGGTTAAACCGCATCTTAATTACTTGTAAATATATCGCTGGCTTAGAATTAGAAGATCGTAAGTACAAAATCGACATTTTGAGAAAAAATGGAGAAAAAAACAAGTAAAAACTGTCTGAAAGCTACTCTTTACTAACGGAAAAACAATCGTTTTAAACTTCGGTTTAGTCAACATGAGGTCGTAAGGAGCTTAATTCTAAGTCAGCGATATATGCTACATGCATTTACCATATGTTCAATTAGGTCTTGTAGTTGGCAGTTAGTTATTCATTCAGAAGGTAAGTCAAAATTGAAAATTTCAATGAACAGCTGACAGAAGTGAACGCAGCTGTAAATTCAAATCTTCAAGTGTGACTTCACTTCTGAGTTCACATCTGTGAGCTGTTCATATTTTTGACGTCACTTCTGACTGAACAATTTCACATACATTGTTTAAAAACAACAAAATTAATACAGTATTTTGCGATTATTATTATTTGTTAATGCGTATTAAAATGAAGAGCACATCATGCAAGGCATGCGCGCGCACCAAATCCAGCCGCTTCAGTTCTACATAGCGCGATGCCGAGAAATCGATAGTGCTACAATGTGACAATCCAAATATATCGTATCGAGCATTGTGAAGGTCGCTCAATTATTTGTCGCACGTCTTTTATTCCAGAACTAAAACAGCGAAAAACTCAACGTGTGCTATTAGTACGGTTGGTCGATACTGTTTCTGAATTTCCTACGGGAGTGTTTCACAACTGGAAATTCATGTAGCAGTTTACAGATGTCAGGAAAGCTATATATAAAGAAACAGGCATGACTGAGCAATAAGTGACCAACTGTGATTCTAATTTTAGATCGGCAGGCTTAATAGTCGTATACCTTTACACGAGTTACCGCTTGTGTAAACACCGCGTCTCAATACGAATACCGAATACCGAACATGCACTTTCAGTAACCGAAGTTTGATCTTAAAATAAGTTGTTGCTGCAAAAGTATTGTTTATAAATAATCATTGGAATTGTGGGAAGGTAGAGGTGATATCTTACTTCCGGTAACTAATGAAGCTACTACTGGCTGTGTCTGGAACTCTGGATTAGTTATAGTTATTCCAGTGTAAACAGTTTACAACATATGGTGGGCGATTCTGATGCTGAACTTACAGCTAGTAAACATTCATTCATTCAGGATAAAACTATACTTTTCAGGGTAAGTGCATTATAATTTTGTTCTCCTATGAATTCATTCAAAAAGTGCTTAAAATATGAGACGCAAATCTGCCTAGACCACCAGTTTGCCGGATCAGGTTGGTAGAGATTTCCATATTAGTTTGTGTATTTTTGTGTTTTTGTTTTGTTGAGAAAGTATGAACACATTACTATTTGTCGTCGATAATATTGTTTTCTAGATTGATTGCGGATACAGCGTTCTCCTATATTTCAATCTAGTGCATTATTTACTCAGATTGACATGATAACTCTCTGTGCTGACTATAACCATCACTCACGCCCGGATTCCAGCACTCATAAACCCTCGTTACCTTTCACTAGTTTTCGCGACCTCGCGCCATATGATATTGACACTCTTATAGCACTCTTTATCTATCGCTAACGTTTTGCATTACTCGATATCTCTCACTATTCTTACAATCACTCGCACCACCCCTCGCTAACGATCGCTCTTTAATAAAAAAAAAAATAATAAAGACTTTATTTTACGAGGAAACTCATTTGACGATTAAATTAAAATGGCAATCTTCCATGAGATCCTCAACAATAAACAGTTGAACAAGAACACTAGTACATAAAATGAAAAAAGCATAATGGCAATTTGGCCCATATGACGTCCACAATATCATAATTTTATATATAATTGGGGAATTTCATAAAAGAGTTTCAGTGAAAGGATGTGCGAAACCGATATGTATGGAATCTACAATAAAAGGAAGGTATAAATCAAAATGCTAATCAATTAAATTTATAATTAATCACTATAAAGCTTAATTAGATATAGGGACATCATAAGAGCCAGCATATCATATAACAACATGTAAATTAAAACAATGACATTTTTAAAAGCATGATACGGAAGTGAAACATAAAACACACTGCATATGGCTATACATGTATATTGAAGTAATGATTATGACTAGCCAGTCATTAGATATTTAAGTAGCAGAAACATGGGGTGTTTCAAAATAAGACGGCTTCACCCAGCGTAGATATTAAGTTTTAAACTGTTGAATAGAAGAAGTTTTTTTGATATTATGAGGAATAGAATTCCATATTGAGGTACCAGAGAAAGCAAAAGTGTGGCAAATTAACTCGAAATTGGGTTTAGGACTATATAATTGGTATGTAGAAGATGAGCGTAACAGTCTTTCTCGTCAATAATGGCTTACACATTTCACCCCTCACCACCGTCGATACATCTCGTCATATCTCACATCCCGCTTCCCACTCTACCTCTCACTGTCTCACACTTCCCACGCTACCTCCCATTGCCTCTCGCTTCCCACTCTACATCTCACTGTCTCTAGCTCCCCACTCTACCTCTCACTGTCTCTCGCTTCCCACTCTACCTCTCACTGTCTCTCACTTCCTACTCCAGCTCTCACTGTCTCTCACTTTCCACGCTACCTCTCACTGTCTCTCACTTCCCACGCTACCTCTCACTGTCTCTCACTTCCCACGCTACCTATCACAGTCTCTCGCTTCCCACTCTACCTGTAACTGCTTCTCTCTCCCCATTCTACCTCTCACTGACTCTCGCTTCCCACGCTACCTCTCGCTGCCCCTCGCTTCCCACTCTACCTCTCCCTGTCTCTCGTTTCCCACTCTACCTCTCACTGTCTCTCACTTCCCACTCTACCTCTCCCTGTCTCTCGTTTCCCACTCTACCTCTCACTGTCTCTCGCTTCCCACTCTACCTCTGGCTTCCCTCGTTGCCACTGCCCCTCGTTTCCCACTCTACCTCTCACTGTCTCTCTCTTCGCACTCTGCCTCTCACTCTCTCTCTCGCTTCCCACTCTACCTCTCGCTTCCCTCGTTGCCTCTCACTGTCTCTCTCTTCCTACTCTACCTCTCACTGTATCTCCCTTCCCACTCTTCCTCTCACTGTCTCTCTCTTCCCACTCTACCTCTCACTCTCTCTCTCGCTTCCCACTCTACCTCTCGCTTCCCTCGTTGCCTCTCACTGTCTCTCCCTTCCTACTCTACCTCTCACTGTATCTCCCTTCCCACTCTTCCTCTCACTGTCTCTCCCTTCCCACTTTACCTCTCACTGTCTCTCACTTCCCACTCTACCTCTCACTGCCTCTCACTTCCCACGCTACCTCTCACTGTCTCTGGCTTCCCACTCTACCTCTTACTGTCTCTCGCTTCCCACTCTACCTCTCACTGCCTTTCACTTCGTACGCTACCTCTCACTGCCCCTCACTTCCCACTCTATATCTCACTGCCTCTCGCTTCCCACCCTACCTCTCACTGGCTCTCACTTCGCACTCTACCTCTCATTGTCTCTCGCTTCCCAATCTACCTCTCACTGCCTCTCGCTTCTCACGCTGCCTCTCACTGTCTCTCGCTTCCCAGTCAACCTCTCACTGTCTCTCGCTTCCCACGCTGCCTCCCACTGCCTCTCGTTTCCCACGCTGCCTCCCACTGCCTCTCGTTCCCACGCTACCTCTCACTGCCTCTCGCTTCCCACGCTACCTCTCACTGCAACTCTACCTCTCACTGTCTCTCACTTCCCACTCTACCTCTCACTGCCTCTCACTTCCCACGCTACCTCTCACTGCCTCTTGCTTCCCACGCTACCTCTCACTGCCTCTCACTTGCCACTCTACCTGTCACTGTCTCTCACTTCCCACTCTACCTCTCACTGACTCTCGCTTCCCACTCTACCTCTCACTGTCTCTCACTTCCCACTCTACCCCTCACTGTCTCTCACTTCCCACTCTACCTCTCACTGTCTCTCACTTCCCACTCTAACTCTACCTCTCCCTGTATCTCGCTTCGCACTTTACCTCTCACTGTCGCTCGCTTCCCACATTACCTCTCACTGTCTCTCGCTTCCCACTCTACCTTTATTGTTTATTAAAATCGTTGAATAAAACTGACAAAATGCTCCGCAGAGTCTCCGGTTTTATATTAAATACGAAAATACACTCATATAACATCATCGATGTCACATGACCCGCGCCTTATTTTTATCGTATTTTATTTCTAGTCTCCGTAAAACCCCGCATCGTTTCAATCTAATTAAAAGTGTCTTCTGAGAACGCTGTACTGTTAGGAAGATGACGGCATGCATACTTTAGTCAGATTATCTTACGGGTTAGTTCTAGAACATAATTATCTTCTGCGTACGTTTCTTACATGGATTGTAAGACAAGCAAGCAAGCATACAAGAGTATGAAATAAGATAACAGGGATGTTGCGATGCGAACGTATACGACTACTTGAACAAGCACAACCCACATTGCAACACCGAACAGGAACAGTATTGTTATACTAAGTTATTTTTGGTCCACGTGAAACAAGTTTTTCAGCGTAAGCTGTCTAGCTTTGAATTTGACCTACTTTAAAAACCAATGAAATGTTTACAAAAAAATAAAAGAAACTGAATACTTACTTCCCATTGGTCGGAATATGCTATACTCATCACAAAAGATACCGCGAAAAAGTTACATTTCTGTTAAACTTGCAATCAAAGGTACGGTAGATACACACACAGGGATCTGGACTGGTATTCACAAAGCATCTTAAGTGAAAACTTAAATATTTTGACTTAAGTCAATAATTTGTACAGCTCATATGTCCCGCAATTCGGAAAATAGTCAATGTTTTTCTTAGTGACTGTAGTAGCTGTTTACATAATGCTTCAAAACAATGTAAAATATTATTAATATTAAGCATGTTGATTTTTCTGCTTAGTTGAAACCATTTAGAAAAATATAAGATTTTAAGATTTTTCTAAATTTTCTGCTAAGATGCTTTGTGACCCCAGTCAAGTATACAATGGATGTATATGCTTGCAAAATTACTGACGGAATTAGCTACATAGGTAGCACGTTCGTCTACACCTTATCTTTTGTGAGCAGAGGGCCTCGAGTTCAAATCCTACATCAGCCTATTTTTCTGATTTTCTTTTTCCCTATTTTGTTTTTGTCTATAATTTCGACGTTAATATGAGGTAATTTAAGTCACGTCTACAGTTTTTTCAGACATAATGCGCGCTAAATATTAAAGTCTGAGTTAAGTTTGGAATCACTATATATCGCTATAATTGCCGGAAAGAATCTAGACTAATTAATACATATACATGTACCTATATTATACCTACTATTCTTTTTTTATTTACTGACAATTAATTTACACGGATAAATATATAAATTCTAGTTTGATTAGTGTTTTCAATTTCAACGATATGAAATAACGTCCGCATCTTTATTGAAAACAAGTACACATATCTACTATATTAACGCTGTTTATCTTTTTTAAAGATATTTCTTGTTCCAACTAATATGAATCACTCTCGACATCGCATTCCCTATGTTATCAATCGTCGCAAGGATATGAGAAGAAGGAAGCCAAATTCCAATTTATGCTGAGCGTCTATCAATGATTTTACGTTTACTGGTACCTTTTTAATTCGTCTCCGGTAAGACACGTCCTGGGATCGAACCCGGGACCTCAAGCACCGGCGTAAGGCACTCTAACACTAGGTTATCGAGGCGGCGGTCATTCTCGTTCACCAGAGTATTCTTCGTCCGAAACATAGTCTGGGAACTTGACTAACCACTGATGTATGAGGATGGGAGGCGGTATACAGGTACAGTGTACATGCTTTATTGAAAAATACGAAACATCTTTCTAGTTACATTTATGCAAGTAGGTTAGGGGTCAGTGGATCATGCTCCCCCTGTACTAAATTGGTAAAGCATATGTCCCACTGAGCATTTTTTGCCTCGTGGATGTACTCCCGATTGAAATTAATGAGCTGTCAGGACATCGGGAACATGTTTTTCTTGGCCTAGGGGAAGCTTCGGTGAAGTTATGAGACAGTTTGTGATATCGAAAGGAATTGTGATGAATCTGGTGGCGTCTGAAGAATCTGGAAAACATCGCCGATGTGGAATTCCTCACTGGGACCTAGGCTTTAAATGTAATTGGCAATAGTCTGATGGGAGATAAAACTGAAGATCTTTATAGACATGTATTGAATACTTGTAGTGGCATGTGTACGTGTCACCGCGTCTGATACACGTTGGTCTGTGTTAGACAATCGTTCAGTAGTGGCATTTGTACGTGTCACCGCGTCTGATACACGTTGGTCTGTGTTAGACAATCGTTCAGTAGTGCCATTTGTACGTGTCACCGCGTCTGATACACGTTGGTCTGTGTTAGACAATCGTTCAGTAGTGGCATTTGTACGTGTCACCGCGTCTGATACACGTTGGTCTGTGTTAGACAATCGTTCAGTAGTGGCATTTGTACGTGTCACCGCGTCTGATACACGTTGGTCTGTGTTAGACAATCGTTCAGTAGTGGCATTTGTACATGTCACCGCGTCTGATACACGTTGGCCTGTGTTAGACAATCGTTCAGTCGTGGCATGTGTACGTGTCACCGCGTCTGATACATGTTGGTCTGTGTTAGACAATCGTTCAGTCGACATTTTAGGAGGCCACGTATTCTCTGAGAGAGATGAAATACCGGTACCCGGCATCAGACTGGTGTAAGACTAAGAACAATAAACTTAGTGACTGAACAATATTTTCGTTGTATATACATTGTGTATGATTTTGATACCATATTGATAACACACTGGCCGTTTATTGTGATACAAAGCCAGTTCTATGATCAGCAGAAATTTGTTCTTGCCATTTTTCAATTAGCAGAAATTAAAAACAGAAATTTTCTCACCCATTTTTTGATGCAAAAGCGCAAAATAATACATCCGCGAAAATAACAAACTATAAGGTACTTATTTTACTATATTTGAAATCTTATGGCATACAGCAATGGCAACTTAGACATGGTTTCTAATAACTTTCCTGAAACTTAAAAAAATAAAATGAAGTTTTTTATCTCTTGACTTGACTTTTTGTCAATACTCAGGTGGCTGATCAAGGGGCCTTTGTGTCCTATTGTACTGATGTAATAGTGAAAACATCTGAGATGCGCATATAAACAAAACCAGGGATCGTTAACGCATTCACACAGTTTAAAAATGTAGAATTAACACTTCTGTTTCAGTAGTAACCACTCCCTCCTGTTTATCACATGCGAACCACCTGTGCTCCAGTTTATGCTTTTCATTACGTCATTTCATTACGTCATTTCAAGACACTTTTTATAAACGTGCGTGTATAGCCGACAGTTTCCAGACACGGAGGTTTGAATAAGTCATTTGTTACTTGTTAACCCACCATAGTTTAATAATTATATGATATAATCTACCAAAGATCATACAAACATGGATAGGCAAGTCTAAAAATAGCCAAATTATGACTAAAGTCCCACAATGCATTGCGCATCGAGTATTCTTGTAATAAAAAACAAGAACACTACTAGAAGTCAAAAATGATGTCCTCCTCAAACTGTTATTGCTTCAGCTTATATTTGAGCTTACCTTAGCACGAAAAGAGCTTTTAAGGTAGATGGGTTTGAAAACAAGAAAAACTGTCTGAAAACTTCTCTTTTTTCTGTTTTTTTTTTATGTTTTCTGTGCTCGGCTAGTTAAGCTGAGTTCTGCCTTCCCTGCCTGACTTAATATTATCTTTATGGAAAAACAAGTTTGTAAACTTCAGTTTGGTTAACATGATTTTCATGAAAATAGGCTCATAAAAAGCGCAACGAGATGCAGATTTCAAATACGCATGAGTGTTATAAGGTCGTATGTAGTAATTCTAAGCCAGCGATATATGCTAAAATCAAACACAGGAAAGCAGGGACCCACAAATCATTTGAAAACATTATCTCAGTTTACATAATTATGCACATGGATGCTTTGTGTGGGTGGCAGAAACGATTATATATTACATAACATTCTGGATCAAATGACATTTGACGTCAAAATATAGTGTGGGCATAACTTGTCTCAGTTAATAATAAATACTACGGATAGTGTGTGTAATTTACGGCCGATGTCAGCTTCTATGTTGTACTGAGTATATATCACGGTTATAGTTCTATTTCGAGCATTCAGTCGTAACTGTACTTTTAAGGTTTAATCAATTCTCCGATAAAAGTCGGTGTAGGGAGCCTATTAAAATGATTTATTGAATTAGAGGACTTTGTTCGTGTGTCTGAATGGTCGTGACAGTATTTTTTTAGAGTTTTGGGACTAGACCTTTTGTCAGAGGTGTGCAAGTTCCAATCACTCTACGTATATATATATTTTGACGTAAAATGTAATTGTTTAATGATTAAAACTTGTAAAATATATATGGGTACTATATATATAGTGTTTGCGTTATTAATGATACATAAATATAGGGCGACTACATCGCTTACGTTGTCGGTAAGTTCGTACTATTAAGCAAAATACATGTATAACTAGATGTTTATGAATTATATGTTAGTCTGCAAAAAAACAGGGACGAACTGAGTCAGATTTTTGTGAGTTATAGCCAGATTATGTCGTCAATCTGACTAAAGTACTTGATCTTCTTTATGGCAAGATCTGATGACGATCTACACGAGTTTCTTTTTTCCTCGTCAAATCCTCATAGCGTAGCGGGTTTGAGGGTATGATTTAAATCAGATTGAGTATGTCGTCAACATATGTTCTATTAGAGTATTGTATGAAGCACTGTAACCATTACTCAATAGTGTTCCAACACGATGTCCTTATATATCGTGGTGGTATGGGTTGTGGCGCGGTATCAGAAATGGCGCACATGAGATTAATGGTCTTTTCTAGTGTTTAACATCCAAAATGACATTGTATCTTTCCAGTATATTTTGAGAAGGATGTGCATGGTTTTGGTCTGTAATGCAAATAAACAATGCTCAAAGTGAAATTTGTTACTTTTAGAACTTGGAAAGTATGCTGTACCCATATGTGTTGTTATTTTCGTATAGCACTTCCTCAAACATATTGTAATACCACATTTTTGTAAAATGAAATTTTAACTTCATTTTTTTGGTGGAGACCAAACTAATTTGTTGGAATGGTATGTCACCGGTACGTATTTTGATTCAATTAGTATCCTGAATTGGAATGCATTTTTTTTTTATTTGCACCATGCAATATCGTTTTAGTCTATTAGGACTATCTACATCTTATACGAGTTTCCATGTGGTGATGATAAATACAACCTAGACAGACAAACGAGTACAGCGACATTCAAAATATATGTCATTACAAGCTTATAACATATTCATTGGATGAAGCAAATATACATTGGGTGTTCCAGAAAAAATAGGACTTTTTTCACAGCAGCGCAGTAAATCAGAAATTTAGAAAATTAATTTACTGTAAATAAAAGTTCATCTGTCACTGACAAATTGGCGAAATACCAAAGCAATTGATTGAACAATACAAAATATATTAAACATTGAATATACCATGTACCATGGAGGCGGGTCGCGCCGTGACGTTATGATGACGTCGCCTTTCAAACACAGTATTTTAACCGAAAGACATCTTCAACATTTGTTATATATAGTCACCCTGACACTTAAAACAGAGCTGATGCTACTGTCCACATTGATTAAACGTGTCTCTGTACCACTCTTTCCAAAAATGAGTTACAGTGATGTTAAAAATTGCTCTAACCTTGAAGGGTCTATCAGTGTATGAATGGTGTCTATCAACGTAAAACAATTTTTCTGTGACTTGACCGGTTTTCACTTGTTAGTTCACACCTCCGCCATCTGTAAACAATTTGTGCCAACAGAACACGAATGGATGCTGGATGCCAATTACATTCTGCTTATTTAATTATTTCAATGTTTTGCATTGTTGGTGTTTCCAATTTATAACATATTTTAACAAATGCGCAGTTTCTAGTTTTTGACGTTTGACGTCGTTTCGTCCATGATATACGCTTGGAAATACACACTTGTTTTCTCAGTTGTAATCATAAACAAACAGCGATTGCGTCGAAATATTGCATGCACACGTCAGTGATATCAGGGTAATGCCACATAATTTGCCAATATTATTTATCCAGTGGTTACTGAGATATTCACTTGTTTAGTATGACTAGTAATGAAAATGTACAGTGTGACCCGCCTGTGTGTTACATGGTTTCTACGACATGGCTTTGTTTGCGCATCACCAACAACAACGAAAATCTTTTGCTGCCAATAAATAGAGCATAAATGCTACACATATGAGATTAATTTCATTAAAATGTACGCGTTGAGTACGAAGTTATGAGAAAAGTCCTATTTTTTCTGGAACACCTCACGTACATAAGTAAATATCTAGGTTATGCATGTTTATGTACTTAAAGTAGTAAATCCCACCCCATGACATACCGGAGTTTAATATTTAGCTATTCCATACAACGATATTGCGCATGGATCGGACACTTATGTTCTGTACACGGGTATTGCGCATAGATCGGGTACTTTATGTTCTGTATACGGGTATTGTGCATAGATCGGGTACTTTATATTCTGTATACGGGTTTTGCGCATAGATCGGGTACTTTATGTTCTGTATACGGGTATTGCGCATAGATCGGGTACTTTATGTTCTGTATACGGGTATTGCGCATAGATTGGGTACTTTATGTTCTGTACACGGGTATTGCGCATAGATCGGGTACTTTATGTTCTGTATACGGGTATTGGGCATGAATCGGGTACTTATGTTCTGTATACGGGTATTGTGCATAGATCGGGTACTTTATGTTCTGTACACGGGTATTGCGCATAGATCGGGTACTTTATGTTCTGTATACGGGTATTGCGCATAGATCGGGTACTTTATGTCATGTATACCGGCATTGCGCATGGATCGGGTATTTTATATTCTGTATACGGGTATTGCGCATAGATCGGGTACTTTATGTTCTGTATACGGGTATTGCGCATAGATCGGGTACTTTATGTTCTGTATACGGGTATTGCGCATAGATCGGGTACTTTATGTCATGTATACCGGCATTGCGCATGGATCGGGTATTTTATATTCTGTATACGGGTATTGCGCATAGATCGGGTACTTTATGTTCTGTATACGGGTATTGCGCATAGATCGGGTACTTTATGTTCTGTACACGGGTATTGCGCATAGATCGGGTACTTTATGTTCTGTACACGGGTATTGCGCATGAATCGGACACTTATGTTCTGTACACCGATATTGCGCATGGATCGGGTACTTTTTGTTCTGTTCACCGATATTGCGCATGGATCGGGTCCTTTTGTTCTGTACACCGATATTGCGCATGGATGGGGTACGTTTTGTTCTGTACAACGATATTGCGCATGGATTTGGTACTTTTTGTTCTGTACACGGGTATTGCTCATGGATCGGGTACTTTATGTTCAGTACACCGATATTGCGCATGAATCGGGTACTTTTTGTTCTGTACACCAATATTGCGCAGGGATCGGGTACTTTTTGTTCTGTACACCGATATTGCGCATGGATCGGGTACTTTTTGTTCTGTACACCAATATTGCGCATGGATCGGGTACTTTTTGTTCTGTACACCGATATTGCGCATGGATCGGGTACTTTTTGTTCTGTACACGGGTATCGGTCATGGATGGGGTACTTTTTGTTCTGTACACGGGTATCTGTCATGGATCGGGTACTTTTTGTTCTGTACACGGGTATTGCTCATGGATCGGGCACACACACACATATATATATATATATATATCAATGCCTATATGTGACGCATACCAATGTTTTACGTGAAATATATCAATGCCTCCATGCGAAGTATATAAATGTTCATACGTGAGGCAAATTTATACCACTGCCCATATGTAAAGTGTGAAGTAAATCAGCGTTCAAATAAAATGCATGTGTAAATATCGTACGGAATTTTACTGCCTTCCACATTGAGCACTTAAATATAAAAAACGTAAACGAAATAATTTGACTGATAGCATCAGTGGTAGAGACATAAATAATAATGATATTCAGGGACTTCTTGTGTGAGTTTCATAAACCATCAATGCCGAGCTATGTTATCATGCTATCACAGACGGCTGACGTCAGTATACGGTCGCGTGTGTTTGTTATCACATGTTTATTTCTACAAACGTACGTTTACTTGCAGCACAGAAATGCCTTTGATTCTGATTCTGATAAAACATGATGAACAGACGCCACCGTGTTCTCAAGTCAGAGACTGTCTTGAGTTGCTAGCATTCTATAAATCAGAAAATCTTGAACAAAGATGTTAGATATAAAATACATGAAACAATTGTTTGCAGTTATGAATTATGTCATTTTAACGAGACATGCCTATTTTTTTAGAAACGAAAGCTTCTATAGTTACACAACTAATTTTGTAACAAAACAATCCCGCCTCTCATCCGCGAAAAAGTAGTACTACTTGTTGGTAGTACACACTGGAGACAATCCAGTTTAGATAAAAGATGGAAGTAAAATGTCAGTACACTGTTGATTTTGAAAGCATGGGAAATGCAAGTGTAAGGCAACTCCAACAGAACAAATATAACAATACAGTATTCTTCCGCACAATAGGTGCATAGTTCAAAAGTGAATATTATATCAATACACATGTAACCACGTGACTGGTAAGCTCAGCTGAAAAGTCCGATTTCCGGCTGCTTGGGTTAAGTGCTGCCTTCCCTGTCCGAGTATATATTATATTTAAGTTAATGAAACGGACTGCTTCATAGAGTCTTTATATGCTTAAATATGTTAGTTTTGCGTTTAAAGCGTCATACTGTGATGGCATATCCCTTTACTAATTGGTACGCGTTATGTACCTTTAAGTCAAAGTAATTAAACGCATTTCCTAGAAATCACAATAGTGTGTATCCTGTGATTTAATGGGATATCCATGTTTACGAACATTGTGGACGTGATGCCATACACGCAATTTACTCTGGTGATATATCTCACAACATATCGTACAGTAATGGTCGAGCTGTACATTCATTAAAATAACAATCTCTACATTAACAGGGGAAAAACATCGTAATGTTGCGTCTGAGATGACACAGAGGTTAATTATAATAATAATAAAGACATTATTTAAAGAGGCAACACAGTTGGGTAATACCCAGTCTTCCCTGTGAGCCTCATTATGCATTTACAAATATGTACAGATATGAAAGTTACATGAAAACAAAACAACATAAGTTTATATACACTGCTGAAAGAAAATAATCATACATGTAGTACTGCAAAGTCAGAATTTTTTGTGAGGAATTTGTTTTCACAAAATTAATGCTCGTGGACAAAAATTAAGGCAGTAAAACGCAGAACATATTTCTCTTTGAAATTTAAAAAAAATCGCGAATATTCGACTCTCATTATCAACTATGCGAAATATTGACATCGCGAAAAGGTTGCGTACTCGTGCGACTACTTATACATATAGTTACTTAACTATCGATGGTTTTCGATTTGTATGCTTTTATTTATCCTCGCCACTGGTAATACATATGGGCGAGGCCCCGAAAAAAGGTTAGTCACTTTAGTTTTAGTGGGATGGTGAATGATACAGAAGATGCCCATGTTCCAGAAGCATCATACACGGGACCAAGCTTAACGTCTCGTCCGAAATACTGTTGGTAATTTTAGTTATGTTAGGTGCATGGGAAACACTGAAAAGCATTTATGGTTTAATCCGGCTGGAAGCGGGATCGATGGCCGAACTGTACATTAATTAAAATAACACTCTCTCTCTCAACAATAGTGGAATAACATGACAAGGTTGTTGTAACTAATATAATAGAGGAGTTCCAAACATACTTTTACCGGTACAGCTACTTGTACATTTAGCAACGTGACAATCGATGCTTATTTTTTCTTGAACCGTATTGATAAAAACTACGCAATCAAATGCCTACGCATTTCAATTTGTCAGTTTAGTATGACAAAATCAAAGTTGTTTAACTGTGCCGAAAACAATCATCAAGTTGTATTTGCTTCAAAGACACATTAACTGTGATGACATTTTATAACGTAGCCCTTTCTTATGGAGTCGACTTCAAATGAACAACGTTCGTATTTTGGTATGGAAACTACATAAGAAGTACATGTACCTGTAGCTATTGCTTTTCTCAAAATATCTGGAGAGAACCAACTATCACTCTACAGCTACTATCTTTGCGACAATAATTAAAACGATGCGAACATTAATTCATGTCACGCCCTGTAGCAATCTAGTCTTGTAGCAGCATGTTTCCCCTAGTGGATACATAAAATAATTACACCATTCCTTTATTGAGACATCGGCGGATTGCAAAACATGGCTTTTAGCTACAACCTGACATTGCTATTTAGCAAGGCAATTACATGTTATAAATAGTCAATGCCGACCTCAGGGACAGACATTGTGTCACAAGGCTGTATTCCTCTATACGTTAATATGTAGTGTACGTTCCTTTTAGATCTATAAACAAATTATTATATGCTAGAATAAGTATACCGAGGCGAATCAACGCATTTAAGAAAAAGCTTTTGCTGTTTAATTAATTAATTGAATTACACTGTGGAATCTTCTACTGTTTGGCGACGTGATAGTCAATAGTCCTATAAGTTTATCCAATCGTGGTCTTATTATCGAGGTCTTACGGAATAAGATAATTTACCTTTTTGCTGTTTTAACAGAATGGTTTTGAGTTAATCAGCATGAGACGCACGCTGGTTGCTGTCCGCATCAATGTCAGGCGTAGAGAACACGTAGAGAGCTAAATTACTAAGCCCAATTATAATAAGAATATAATATGAGTGTGTTATGTACATTATCATATGGTGAAGTAGAACATTACGAGAGTTTTGCGGACAACTGCCAAGTCGTGGAGATCACTGCATGAACATTATGGCACATATGAACTAAGCTTTACATGATACCTTCATATTATCCGTATAGGTATTATGAAGGTCAGTCATCTATTGAAATAATACGTCATATTGTCAGGTTTTGTAATACACGTAATGGAACAGACTCAAAGTTTTCATTTGCAAATTCATGTATGTTGCATCATAAAATTTAAACCAGAATACTGTACTTGTGTTAACTTTGTACACATAATAAATCAACTAAAGACGAAATACGCTGTCAGTTTCATTCCATTATTTTTGGCTTTGAGGGATACATATAACAAATAACGGATAACAAACTATGTCATATTAAATTACAACATTTATTTAATAATAACACTTATTATGATACATTTTGTTGTCTATATTTTTTGTCAAAGGTATTGTGTATTTTACGCTTACAAGTCATAAGTCACAAGTCACAAGTCAAAAGTCACAAGTTATAGGTCACAAGTCATAAGTCCCAGTTGACATCCAGAAATAAACTAGACGTTATAACCATATTAGTGCGTTGACGAGGTATACAATGCCACCGCGCTACAATGCATATACAATACCACTGTGCCACATGGCATATACAATGCTACCGCGCCATAATGCATATACAATGCCACCGCACCACAATGCATATACAATTCCACTGTGCCACAATGCATATACAATGCCACCGCACCACAATGCATATACACGATGACACCGTGCCACAATGCATATACAATACCACCGCACCACAATGCATATACACAATGACACCGTGCCACAATGCATATACAATACCACTGTGCCACAATGCATATACAATACCGCCGCGCCACAATGTATATACAATGCCACCGCACCACAATGCATATACAATACCACTGTGCCACAATGCATATACAATACCGCCGCGCCACAATGCATATACAATGCCACCGCACCACAATGCATATACACGATGCCACCGCCACAATGTATATACAATGCCACCGCACCACAATGCATATACAATACCACTGTGCCACAATGCATATACAATACCGCCGCGCCACAATGCATATACAATGCCACCGCACCACAATGCATATACACGATGACACCGTGCCACAATGCATATACAATACCACCGCACCACAATGCATATACACGATGACACCGTGCCACAATGCATATACAATACCACTGTGCCACAATGCATATACAATACCGCCGCGCCACAATGCATATACAATGCCACCGCACCACAATGCATATACACGATGACACCGTGCCACAATGCATATACAATACCACCGCACCACAATGCATATACACGATGACACCGTGCCACAATGCATATACACGATGCCATCGCGCCAAAATGCATAAACAATGCCATCGCACCACAATACATATACACGATGCCTCCGTGCCACAATGCATATACACGATGCCATCGCGCCAAAATGCATAAACAATGCCATCGCACCACAATACATATACAATGCCACCGCCACAATGCATATACAATACCGCCGCACCACAATGCATATACAATGCAACCGCCACAATGCATATACAATACCGCCGCGCCACAATGCATATACAATGCAACCGCCACAATGCATATACAATACCGCCGCACCACAATGCATATACAATGCAACCGTGCCATAATGCATATACAATACCGCCGCGCCACAATGCATATACAATGCAACCGCCACAATGCATATACAATACCGCCGCACCACAATGCATATACAATGCAGTCGCACCACAATGCATATACACGATGCCACCGTGCCACAATGCATATACAATGCAGTCGCACCACAATGCATATACACGATGCCACCGTGCCACAATGCATATACAATGCAACCACCACAATGCATATACAATACCGCCGCACCACAATGCATATACAATGCAGTCGCACCACAATGCATATACACGATGCCACCGCCACAATGTATATACAATGCAGTCGCACCACAATGCATATACAATGCCACCGTGCCACAATGCATATACAATGCAGCCGCCACAATGCATATACAATGCAACCGCCACAATGCATATACAATACCGCCGCACCACAATGCATATACAATGCAGTCGCACCACAATGCATATACACGATGCCACCGCCACAATGTATATACAATGCCGTCGCGCCACAATGCATATACAATGCCACCGTGCCACAATGCATATACAATGCAACCGCCACAATGCATATACAATACCGCCGCACCACAATGCATATACAATGTCATCGCGTCACAATGCATATACATTGCCGACACGCCACAATCCATATACACGGTGCCACCGTGCCACAATGCATATACACGATGCCACCGTGCCACAATGCATATACACGATGCCACCGCGCCACAATGCATATACAATTCCGCCGCGCTACAATGTATATATACACGATGCAACCTTGCCACAATGCATATAAACGACGCCACCGCGCCACAATGCATATACAATGCCGCCGCGCCACAATGCATATAATGCCGCAACGTGGCAGTATACGAGTAGCCTATATACAATATACGAGCTCGTATACAATCCCGCTTAATGGATCACCAAGCAATTGGATGATTGATTCATGTAACACTATAGTGTCATTCTTATCTCATTGACGTGAATAATATCGCATCATTTAATCAGAAAAGGAAAGCGGATGCCGCACAGAGAATTGTCTTCAGTGAAAAGCGTTAGTTCAAAAAGTTTGCATCGCTCAACAACCGTACTGATGCTATCGTCAATCGAGAAATTTGCTTTTTTCAAGTTTTATTCATGTTGCATTTATATTCTGCGATTTCATGGAGTGAAACTTTCACTTTTATATGTATAAATTGAATACTTATGGAAATAAAACTGATATGTGCGACTTATCTTGCACCCTTTCATCAAGTATCCAATGACGTATATTATGTTTGTTTTTGTATTTTACTACATGTACCATCAAACATTATATGTGTGACTGCAGGGATTAGCCTAACCATTTGTTATTCTAGGTCTTTTGGCCTTTTTACAGCTAAAACTTGGTCATTCAGTTTTTTACAGCTGAAACTAGGTATTTCAGCTTTTTGACCGCTGGGGGCTTGGACTTTCGAGTTTTTGACTTTCAGCGGTTAATAAGTTCTTTGTCTCGTTTAGATGGGTGTTTGGAATTGTGCCGTGTCATTGTGATATGTGTATTTGTTATTCGAAGAACGACTAGTTTTAATACATTTTTCAACAATCCTAGTTCGTTGATGAAACTACTTTTCTTCCTACGCCGCTAATAGACGACGCTATCTAAGCTTAAGTAAACCGGTCCGTTGCGTAACTTCCACCGATGTTAACCGTCTGCAAAGTATACTTCATCAATTTAATTTATGTTTTGTGTGCTCGGCTGTTTAAGTCAGAGAGTGGCTGCCCTCCCTGTCCAACACTTATTATCTTTTTTGTTCTGGTAGATGTACGGGTGACTGGTGGGTGTGACTTGGTTTTCTTCATAATAACTGATAATATTGAAAAGAAAATCAAATGGTGATTGCATGGAATTATGGGAATTCTGGTGCGTGATTTGTGGTGATTTAAACGCATGAGTGTATTTAAACAATACTTAGTTTGGTTTAGGCAAGAAACTGACACCGTCACTGTCATATAAAATTGGGAATTGCTTCTTTGTCTGATACGAGACGTGTAATGTGCTTATCCGGCCTAAAGTAATGTATTTTATATCTAGATCTAGGCTATATAGAGCAATATAACAACATGTAATTATCGGGAGAAACTCATTTTATAGGTTTTGATGAAGCCCAGTAATACACTCATACAGCGTACACAGCCGGTGGTATTTTCATCAAGTAAATTCATATATAGTGCTAGTTTAGAATCAAGTCTATATCATACTAGACTTGACGTCGCGCGAATGGAATAAAACGGAAACTCTAGTGGGAATAGACATTTGTATTCATCCAGATCGACCGTTTGTTTCTCATCAATACATGTACTTGTTTTCTCTATCATTCATTTGTTGAGAAGGATATATGTATGGGGATTTAGAATGGTGCTAATATTGTGTAGAAAATGGATTTAATCAGGGGATTATTTTGCACCATTAAGGGATAGTTAACTCACTGACTGTATGGTAATAAGCCGTGTATGTATACATACATGCAGCTAATGTATTGTCATATTTGTTATATGTGTATTGACGTGATATTTGGTTGTCACGCGAATATTCTAGTACATTGTATATCAACGTTTCTGTCGTTAGAAGATAGTCCATCGTTACATTAGGTGAATTTGCATGTGCTACAGCCGAATGTAGGACAAACTCCTCGGGCTGTGCGTTCGAGTCCGCTGCTAAACTGTTTTTCAATAATTGTATTATCGTAATACATTAGTTTTTTATACATTTTAATACTTAATGAATAATAAAATGATGGGTTAGGTTTAATACAAATTTGCTTTGTTTATTTTATGATTTTAGTCCGCAATGGATATTGTATGTATTGCTCAGATGACAATCGATTCGAATTACAAACTATTTTCTTCATTGGTTTCGCTAGAATCACTACTCTAAGAATATTCTGTAGAAACAGTAATCTTTATGAAATAAAATGCAAAAGAAATTGTGTTTGTGTCTTGACTTTTAAGGAAGTTACAGCTGTTTTGTTGAGGCCCTATTCAGACCCTTTTTGCGTGACGTCGCAAACGTCATTCCAGCGTTATTCGATGTCGTTGTAACAAGTACTTTATAAAAACTGCATTTTATCAATTCTTTACATAAACTGGTCAAAATGGTATCAAGTTTTAGAATGATGTTTTAATCCAAATTGTAAATGTTCACATTTAGAGAAAGGCTACTTCTGTTTTAATCAACTAACTCCTCGTTTTTCTCAATCAGAGTACTTTTCTGAAATTGGTCACCATAGCAACGAAGTAAATGATTTCTATATAATGCATAAGACATTTTAAAGCTAAGACATAGTTATATAATTATTATGGATAAATGACTTAAACTTGAATCTAAAGATATGTAATTTTTCTTATTTGAAAGCTTTTTCAAAACCTTGTTACATGCAGTAATTACATAATGTCAATATAGCAGGTTTTCCTGGAGACTGGCTCATATGTTTTAGACGTATATATAAAATAGACATTCACGTGCATGTTTTATTTAGCAAAATTAAAATAATTTATTCAAAATGGGTGTGATTCGAACCAACGCAAAACAATCTATTTGGATCCATTGGTACGGAGCCCATACGGACACCGAAGACTCGTACGAGCATCGTACGGATTTTCTTAACTCGTACGAGCATCGTACGGATATCGCACGAGTGAATCTCTATAGGTTGTTCGTGGTCCGTACGAGCTGTGACCAGACGCTACGAACATACAAAAACCGTTAGGATTTCAAAATTTGTGAACTCGTACGAGTTGATAAATTCTTACGAATACTGTACGAGCTTTGTGATTTTAGCATTAACCTTCTTTTGTATGTTTTGTCCATTCTATAGATAAAATGGATATTTACAAAATGGAATTTTTGTTTCTGATGCTGCACTTGTGAAATCGCTGGCTTAGAATTTGAAGGTAGTAAGTGCTGCTACCTACGACCTTATAAGACTGATACATATCTGAAATCTGCAACAACAGACGCTTCCTAAGAGCCTTATTCGATGAAAATCGGAACTAGTCATGTTGACCAAACTGAAGTTGGGAAAGCTTGTTTTCCCATAAGTAAAGAGTTGTTTGCAGACAGTTTTTTTCTTGTTTTTCACCAAAATATTGATTTTGTACTTACGCCCTTCTAAGTCTAAGCCAGGTTGTCCTTTTAATCGTTATTGTTTGTTACTTTGTGCCCCGGTTATGTTTGACTTGCTCTTATAGGCGGAAACTTGTATTACGAAGACGCTCGGGTGTAATACCAACGCAAATCTTAAGGACCGGTATTGCACGGTTTGCTCGCAGAACTTTAGAAATTCAATGCAAGAACCTTGTTATATACTCATGCATAAAGGTCAAATTAAATTCTCCGTGCTATAGCCTTGTCGATACACATTTTCATGGAAAAAGGATTGGTCGTTGAAGGCGGTTGATTAAGAGCTTACAAAACATATATCTTGTACTAGAAACTTACAATCAGAGGATGTCAGACGATCCCGTGTGGATTAAAGAAGATAATACCAAATCCACCAAGGACTACATCACTCGACAGAAACAGAAAATAGCACGAAAGGCCCACAACGAACACGCGAAAAAAGAAAATTCGCAAATCACAAACAGAACCACGAATTGCTTAAGAAAAAATGAAACTGAAAAATGACAGATAATGGGTGGCTGTATTTGTGGAATTTCCGTGTATGTTTTGACTAGAGAGGAAATTTGTCCGTACTCCCTGAAGTATACATATTTAGTCAAATGTGGTTAATAAAATGCTCATGTTTGTTCGGTCAGAATTTCATATCATGTACGAGTTATGTAATGTGTTTGGTATAAAAAAAATACAAAATCGTGTCAATTTAATTTCCAGGTAGCATAAAATGATGAAAACGATGAAGGATAGCACGAGCGGTCAGGAAGGACAGCAATGTTCGTATTCACGCCGTAAAGTGGAGAAACAGACCAAGCTTCGATTTGGCGACAGCTTCACAGAAAGACCAAAAGAAAATGGTTTTGAAAATCAGAAGCTCGTTGACTCATTTGTTCAGGTAAATTATGTTACGTTATTGAATATCTACATTTTTTGTACATATTTGTTTCATCGAATCCTATGCAAATTTTACACAAACATGGTAAATATAGTTATGCCGAAAACGCCGAGCATAGCCTTTATTTGCCAGTCAGCTTTCTGCTGAAATATGACAGGCATATGTGTGCCTCCTCCCGTAGTTGAACATAGGTCGCCAGATTAGACGGCAAGCGAGCTAACCCTTGAGCTGCGGACGGCAAGCGAGCTAACCCTTGAGCTGCGGACGGCAAGCGAGCTAACCCTTGAGCTGCGGACGGCAAGCGAGCTAACCCTTGAGCTGCGGACGGCAAGCGAGCTAACCCTTGAGCTGCGGACGGCAAGCGAGCTAACCCTTGAGCTGCGGACGGCAAGCGAGCTAACCCATCAGCTGCGGACGGCAAGCGAGCTAACCCTTCAGCTGCGGACGGCAAGCGAGCTAACCCTTGAGCTGCTGAGCTGCGGACGGCAAGCGAGCTAACCCTTGAGCTGCGGACGGCAAGCGAGCTAACCCTTGAGCTGCGGATGTATGTTTAATCCTTTCTGGTTTGTTTACGTAACTTTTTTCAAAATTATTGATATTTAAAACTTTGAATTGCATTTCCAAAAATCAGGTCTATTGGAATGCATAAAGCAGTTTGGCTATGGATGAGCATGGGACCATGCAGCAATTCCCAATCGGCTTATGTCTCGTGCAGTCTGGATTTGTTGACGACGCGATGGCATGAGTATCAAAATGTGTCCATGCGATGATATAACACTTGTTAGGTTACGCATTTTAGCTCACCTGTCACAAAGTGCTTTTGTGATCACTCTTCGTCCGTCGTCCTTCCGTCCGTCCGTCCGTCCGTACGAATGCACCGGTAGTTGTGGGGTGTGGAACAATTCCGTCACTTGTGGGGTGCAAAATGCTACTTGTGGGTTGCAACCAAACAAAAGAAAGAACAAAAGAAAACCCCACAAGTACCGTCTCATGAGTACATCCGTCCGTCCGTCAACAATTGGGTTGTGTCCTCTCTAGAGGTCACAATTGTGGCCTAATCTTTATGAAGCTTGGTCACAATGATCATCTCAACAAAATCTAGGTCAAGTTCGATATTGGGTCATCCGGGGTCAAACACTAGGTCACTAGGTCAAATTATAGAAAAACCTTGTGTCCTCTCTAGAGGTCATAATTTTGACTTAATCTTTATGAAACTTTGTCACAATGATCATCTCAACAAAATCTAGACCAAGTTCGATATTGGACCATCCGGAGTCAAAAACTAGGTCACAAGGTCAAATCATAGAAAAACCTTGTGTAGTCACTAGATGTCTCAATTTTAACCTAATCGTTATGAAATTTGGTCACAATGATCATCTCAGCCAGATCTAGGCCCAGATTTATATTGGGTCATCCAGGGTAAAAAACTAGGTCACTAGGTCAAATCATAGAAAAACCTTGTGTAGTCACTAAAGGTCACCATTTTAGCCTCATCTTTATGAAAATTTGTCACAATGATTATTTTAACACATTGTAGGTCAAGTTTGATATGGTCACCCTGGGTAAAAAACTAGGTCACTAGATCAAATCATAGGAAATCCTTGTGTAGTCACTAGTGGTCACCATTTTAGCCTCATCTTTATGAAAATTGGTCACAATAATCATCTCAACAAAATGTAGGTCAAGTGTGAGGTCACTAGGTCAAATCACAGGGCTTGCATTCGTTTCTAAACCTTATTACCCTAATTCACCAATGTCGCGAAAACGGTTGCGAACACAGAAAAAGCTATTTAAAAAAATTGTTTTAATGTAAACAAAGAATAAATTGATAAATCAACGACTACTGATTCTCTTTCATTCCCACAAAGCTGTACAATGGGAAAACTGTAATTACAATGAACAAACTATGCAATACGCATGGCTTTACTGGAGTCATATCTAAAATGTTAGGCTAAGCTCTTTTTATAGCTTCGTTTCTAAACCTTACTGTCCCAATTTACCAATGTCTTGCGAATAGTGATAATGTTATTTAAAAATTAGTTTTAAAGCAAAAAAATAATAAATTGATAAATCAACGACTACTGGTTTTATTTAATTCCTACAAGGCCGTCAATGGAAAAACTATTATTACAATGAACGAACAATGCAATACACACGGCCTCAAGTTATTCAATTGAAAACAGAAAGCAAGTCAATGGAAAGAGAGTGTGTAATCCCCGGTCCTATGTGATCTGTTTTTGTCATTTATGTTTGGATATATGCATGAACAAATAATAACAACCAAATTAGTCTATCCCGTAATCCGTACGGTTTTGCAAAGTCTACGCAGTAATCTCCCTTTCTGTTACGCTGTTTAAAGAGCTTGTCGTGTCGTGTGGAGAAAGTTTATTTTAGTTATGTTGTATATTGAAATATGTCTAAGGCCATGGGCATTATTCACCATATCGACATTACTGGTTAAAACCTTTTTTCCTGGATTACGGAATTAATTGAGCGACAATGTGCGAGTTATTCCAAATATATGTCAGGGTGATTAAAGCATATAGCGTATAGAGCAACCAGATACATTAATCGCGATTATTTTAGCCAAATGATAAGAATTTGTAAAAAGTCTTACTTGAACACAATGATAATGTAAAAATGGTAAAAAACTGTGCAGAAAAATCTCTTATTTATCTGTCTTACATATACAATTATATATTATGATATTAATTATTCACGATTTATTAAATCCGGTTCAAATTCAATCATTGGATCAGACATTAAGTCAGTAGATCTAATCAAGAGATGGTTTGATCCAAATTAATTCTACCATGCCCCATTCAAACCCTAGTTAACATAATAGGCTTCAAAAACTTTCGCGTCGTATTTTGATGCATTGTATCAAAATTAGTCTTGTACTTTACAAGTTTAAAGTAACATTGTTCAACACTAATATGTACCAGTCTACCTATTATCTCGTCTATTTTAGACTATCTACTGTACTCAAACGGTACGCGAAACGCAGTAAACTCCGCGAACCACTGTACATAAACTGTTACATGCAGGTTTCAAGTAGAGTTGATAAGGTTAGGTAATCTAGCTGGACGCAGAAACATATTTAACTTGTACGTGTACATGAGTTCCCGTATTTAAATAGTTGTGTACCCTGTACACAAGTTGTACGCGAAACGCAGTACACCGTGTACCACTGTACATATACAGTTACATCAGACATGCAGGTTACAAGTAGAGTTGATAAGGTTAGATTAATAGAGTCGGTAATATTGATCGATTGGTAATCTGGACGCAGAAAACTATTTAACTTGTACGTGTACTATTAGTCTGAGTTCCCGTATTTAAATAGTTGTGAATATGGGCTAGTTGGCATTTAGTTTGTGGTCGCGATCATGTGAAATAATTAAATGTAAATTGTAGAATAGTCAGACAATTATCGCTGTCTCGAGAAAATTTCGACAAATTAACAGTTTTCAGCGATGTACGAATATTAAGTACTAAATTATTAAGTTCTTTATCACAGACTGTATATTCCTGTTTGATGAGTATTGATTGGGCACATCGTGAGATATCAACTTGTCACTGTGGGAACTCTGTACATATATATCATTTAAGAAATAAAAATCTGTTCGCGTATTTTGTCGGTAAATAAAACACGGACAGGAGTTCGGGTATGGACAATTAAACCACTTGTGCTACGCACTCGTGATTTAATTTTCCGCACCCGAACGAGTGCCCGTGTTTTATTCACCGACAAAATACAAGAACAGAGTTTTTATTTCGATTCTAAATACGATAATATCCCGCACTATTTAACTGCGCGCATTCCATTTTCACCCATTTGACATTGAACACAATACCACGCTGAAATTGGGTGGCTTATTAGCTGGTACAATTACCTCCCTCTTGCCGAAGGAAATAACACATTTTAAACATTGAAACCATTTTAATAACACGAGTATAGGGTATCTTTTATGAAAAATATAAATGAATTGATTATCAGAAGTTTTAAAGAAACTTAGTTTCGAGAGTACAGTGGAATCACCGGTTTTCGTTAGGTTAAGGATATAACGGGCGATAAATGATCAATTCCAAATCAATTTGAGATTATAAAGTTATCAAAATGACGGCAAAATATTAAAAAAACAGTTACAAGTAGTTTCAACAACAATTGTTCAACCATTATCGCGAATGCCGCCCATTTAATGACGTCACTAGAATTTGCATAAAATAACACTCGTATACCTGAAATCGTGACCTTTGAACTTAGTGTCGTAAAATCACGTATAATCGAGTTTTCACCTTGAACGTAGCATAATTCGAAACTTAAAACATTCAGTATGTCATTAAAAGTGCAATTTGCAACAAATTTCAAATTTAAACGAATAATTAAGAAACTAAATAAGACCGCACTAGAAATGTGTATCACTACGCGCTTTCACATCATAGATCCGTAGTAGGCTAGGTAAATCAGGAATCTACGAACAATTTAGCAAAATAATATTAATTTTGAGTGCCGAATGACGTTCTAAAATATCTTATCTACAACTGAAATTAGCAACAAAATTGTGAATTACCAAATATTTCTATGATACAAAGATTTTCTCCAAGGAAAAGTAATCGTGAAAATGAACTGTTCTTGGTCCGCATGGCATAAGATTATGTCATCATTTGTCTCCCTTGATTTAATTTGCATATTGAGGAACCAGTCCATTTCGACCATGACCTTTAGTGGATAAGCGTAAACAAACAGACGATGTGTAAAATCGATCATTCGGCATGATTTGAATGTAAATCGATTGGAACTATTTGGCATTACAAAATTTGACACATTTTTGAGTCGGATCGGTAATTATCTTATTTCTTACGTTAATGAAATGCCATTTGATTCATTTATGGATTAGAAGGTCAACTTTGACATTCCTTCATTCGGGTTTCCCGCTAATGACGTCATAACTAAACTATCAATAAAGATATTGAAAGTAGTTCTACTATAGCGATTACTGGGGTATCACGATTTGAGGTTACTCGACGGTATATTGGAGTTTCTAAAAATAGATGCGTCATAGCTGTAACACTGGATAATCGTGCAACTTGTTTTAGCCGCGACACGTTGGCGAGTTTACTATAAAGTTTACGTTCGGAGGCAGTAAACCCAGAGAAGCCAAATATTCGAATTGGCCATGTCAAAATTGTAAATATAAGACAAATGCTGTGTTTCTTGGCTATTTTATCATTAGTTAGAATAATCCAAGTAAGTTTTGTGTTAAAATCATGGGTTACTACATGTTTGCAATAAATTATGTGCTAGGGTCATTGCCTTCGTTGTGGTTTGAATGAAAACAGTTGAAAAGTGCGAAACTAAGTTTTCTAGCTCTCGGACCGGAAAAGACGGACTTTTCTCTGTTAGGTTTACATTAATGAATATTGTGGAGAAACGGGTTGGAAACCTTATTATTTTGGATCCAATTGTGAGTTAGGCATGTATTAGTGTAGCGAAACATGAATACTGTATAGGGCTAGCTATCCGTTTAACCATTATTTAATTAAAGCCGAAGATGTGGATTTTGCGCCTTTTTCACATGTTTTCACATTTTTTCTCAGGTGTGTGATCGACAGTGAATTCGTGTTCTTAACATAGAAAGGTGTGTGTCGGCCGGAGGGGAATCTTCATTCTGGGTTGCCCGCCCCCTTCATTTATTTATAAATATGTCACGTGATACGGGGCGTAAATAGTAACAGCCAATTTGATAGGTATATTTTATCGCGGTAATAATACATGGCCTGGTTTGCTCTGTGGGTATATGGATTAACAAACTAAAATGAAAATTAAAAGCAGTTTCGATGTACATTTTCATCAATCTTGTGCATAGCCACTTTTAATGCATACCCTGTCTACACTGATAACAAGCGGTCAGTCGATCGTGTAGTATTTATACTATTCATGTTTATTTATTGATAAGGCTAGAGTTATATCATTTTTTACTTATGTATGTATGTTTGGTGTTAGCTCATGATCATAATCCGCCATCAACAATTCATTCAAGCTTAACAGTTTTGAAAAATGAAAGATAAATATTATTAGATTAAGGGGGTATACAGTTATGCTAAGGCTATAATTGAGCTCCGATGAATTTTCTTTTGGGCGACCTTAAGCTTGAGTCCGACCGATAACCCACCAACTGTCGGGTGATGTTCAGTCATCGGATGGGCGCTTGGTTAATTTTTACGTCGAGTTCCCAATGTCGGTACTCGCCTCCAAAAGGATCGATTTTCCGTTGGTTTGATGTCCCGTCGATGTCCGTCAATGTCCGTAAATTTCCCGGTGGTGTTCGTTGAAAGGGGATTATGGTATCCTGCATCGTCGGTCTCGGGTTTTAGTATTTATTATAAGTCCCCTACCGGTTTTCAGCCAGATGGGGCTATAGGTATGCCCTACGTCCGTCCGTCCGTCAATAAATCTGGATCCTGTCATAACTCAAACAGTTTCCAAGCTAGGTTTATGAACTTTGTATGTGGGTAAGGACCAATAAGGAGATTATGCACATCTAAATCTTGCCATGGCAGCAGCAACATTGAAAATAACAAAAAGGGTCATGGCTTCAAACCGGAAGGGGAATTCTGTACTGTTCTTAATTACTTGTTCAATTAGTGTCAAACTGACGATACATTTTTTCTGTTTCAGGAAATTATCGAGAAAGCAACGACAGAATATATTCGACAACGTGATGATATCAATGTGAACAATGAGGAAAGGTCACGTGAGCCTGTAAAGGAACACGCGGTACGCCCAAAAGGTAAATATGACAAGGATTGTCTTGTGGCTTATGCTTTTGGTGTGTGGTCATCTTTGTGATTCTGCTGACTCTTGTCCCGGTTATATTTGACTGGTTGTCGTGTCTGTATCTGTTCAGCTCACCTCACCTTACCTATTTTATTTACACTCATTGGTGTATAAGGCCTTGATGCACCGTCTCCTTAGTGTTCTGTCTTGGGCAACTGTCCTTGCTGTTTGCCCAACTGTTCCATTTGAGTTCTTTCATTTCCTGTTCGATGTCGCCTCCATGTGGTTTTCGGCCGTCTAACTTTCCGCTTTCCCTCTGGCTGACATGTAAGGGGTTGGCTACTGATGGGTTTTTCTCTTCTTAATATGTGACCAATCCATTTTCATTTCCTGATTTTGATTGTCGTGTCTGTTCAGTTTGGATTGTAATCGTTATTTTCGTTTGAGCTGTTTCTGTCTTTCGTGCTCTGCTGTTTCTGCCTAATGTGGAACATTTAAACCTACCTCCGCCTCTAGGAATACTTAACATTAAGTGTTTTTATCTAAGCCTAGCATAATTATGTAGCCATGTCGTGTAATATAATTGTGTAGCCATGTCGTGTAATATAATTGTGTAGCCATGTCGTGTAATATAATTGTGTAGCCATGTCGTGTAATATAATTGTGTGGCCATGTCGTGTAATATAATTGTGTAGCCATGTCGTGTAATATAATTGTGTAGCCATGTCGTGTAATATAATTGTGTGGCCATGTCGTGTAATATAATTGTGTAGCCATGTCGTGTAATATAATTGTGTAGCCATGTCGTGTAATATAATTGTGTGGCCATGTCGTGTAATATAATTGTGTGGCCATGTCGTGTAATATAATTGTGTAGCCATGTCGTGTAATATAATTGTGTGGCCATGTCGTGTAATATAATTGTGTAGCCATGTCGTGTAATATAATTGTGTAGCCATGTCGTGTAATATAATTGTGTAGCCATGTCGTGTAATATAATTGTGTGGCCATGTCGTGTAATATAATTGTGTGGCCATGTCGTGTAATATAGATGTGTAGCCATGTCGTGTAATATAATTGTGTGGCCATGTCGTGTAATATAATTGTGTAGCCATGTCGTGTAATATAATTGTGTGGCCATGTCGTGTAATATAATTGTGTAGCCATGTCGTGTAATATAATTGTGTAGCCATGTCGTGTAATATAATTATGTAGCCATGTCGTGTAATATAATTGTGTGGCCATGTCGTGTAATATAATTGTGTAGCCATGTCGTGTAATATAATTGTGTAGCCATGTCGTGTAATATAATTGTGTGGCCATGTCGTGTAATATAATTGTGTGGCCATGTCGTGTAATATTATTGTGTAGCCATGTCGTGTAATATAATTGTGTGGCCATGTCGTGTAATATAATTGTGTAGCCATGTCGTGTAATATAATTGTGTAGCCATGTCGTGTAATATAATTGTGTAGCCATGTCGTGTAATATAAATGTGTGGCCATGTCGTGTAATATAATTGTGTGGCCATGTCGTGTAATATAGATGTGTAGCCATGTCGTGTAATATAATTGTGTGGCCATGTCGTGTAATATAATTGTGTAGCCATGTCGTGTCATATAATTGTGTGGCCATTTCGTGTAATATAATTGTGTAGCCATGTCGTGTAATATAATTGTGTGGCCATGTCGTGTAATATAATTGTGTGGCCATGTCGTGTAATATAATTGTGTGGCCATGTCGTGTAATATAATTGTGTGGCCATGTCGTGTAATATAAATGTGTAGCCATGTCGTGTAATATAATTGTGTGGCCATGTCGTGTAATATAAATGTGTAGCCATGTCGTGTAATATAATTGTGTAGCCATGTCGTGTAATATAATTGTGTAGCCATGTCGTGTAATATAATTGTGTAGCCATGTCGTGTAATATAATTGTGTAGCCATGTCGTGTAATATAATTGTGTAGCCATGTCGTGTAATATAATTGTGTGGCCATGTCGTGTAATATAATTGTGTGGCCATGTCGTGTAATATAGATGTGTAGCCATGTCGTGTAATATAATTGTGTGGCCATGTCGTGTAATATAATTGTGTAGCCATGTCGTGTAATATAATTGTGTGGCCATGTCGTGTAATATAATTGTGTAGCCATGTCGTGTAATATAATTGTGTAGCCATGTCGTGTAATATAATTATGTAGCCATGTCGTGTAATATAATTGTGTGGCCATGTCGTGTAATATAATTGTGTAGCCATGTCGTGTAATATAATTGTGTAGCCATGTCGTGTAATATAATTGTGTGGCCATGTCGTGTAATATAATTGTGTGGCCATGTCGTGTAATATTATTGTGTAGCCATGTCGTGTAATATAATTGTGTGGCCATGTCGTGTAATATAATTGTGTAGCCATGTCGTGTAATATAATTGTGTAGCCATGTCGTGTAATATAATTGTGTAGCCATGTCGTGTAATATAAATGTGTGGCCATGTCGTGTAATATAATTGTGTGGCCATGTCGTGTAATATAGATGTGTAGCCATGTCGTGTAATATAATTGTGTGGCCATGTCGTGTAATATAATTGTGTAGCCATGTCGTGTCATATAATTGTGTGGCCATTTCGTGTAATATAATTGTGTAGCCATGTCGTGTAATATAATTGTGTGGCCATGTCGTGTAATATAATTGTGTGGCCATGTCGTGTAATATAATTGTGTGGCCATGTCGTGTAATATAATTGTGTGGCCATGTCGTGTAATATAAATGTGTAGCCATGTCGTGTAATATAATTGTGTGGCCATGTCGTGTAATATAAATGTGTAGCCATGTCGTGTAATATAATTGTGTAGCCATGTCGTGTAATATAATTGTGTAGCCATGTCGTGTAATATAATTGTGTAGCCATGTCGTGTAATATAATTGTGTAGCCATGTCGTGTAATATAATTGTGTGGCCATGTCGTGTAATATAATTGTGTGGCCATGTCGTGTAATATAATTGTGTAGCCATGTCGTGTAATATAATTGTGTAGCCATGTCGTGTAATATAATTGTGTAGCCATGTCGTGTAATATAATTGTGTAGCCATGTCGTGTAATATAATTGTATAGCCATGTCGTGTATTATAATTGTGTGACCATGTCGATTAATATAATTGTAAGGACATTTCTTATCTAATTTTCATGAAGTATCTTGTCTTCGAAACAGCATCACATACGTTCTATACAATTTCCTCCTAAAATATTCAACTGCGTTTTATGTTTGAACGTGGTATGTACGTATATACGAGTGTAATGTGGTTTGGCGACGTAAAATCTTGGGAATTCGGGTATTTAAAAGTATAGCTAAAGCCAATCCAACGTGTAAGTATTAAGACAAAAGTATGCTAAAACCCCTGCAAATATGTCATAAAAATATGTAAAGAGTTAGTAGAATCCACAATGCTAATGATCAAAGTTCGGCTGCGGTACATATCGCTGGCTTAGAATTAAAAGGTCGTAAAACAAATCAATATTTTGAGAAAACAAGAATAAAACTCTAAAACTACACTTTACGTATGGAAAAATAAGATTTTTAAATTTCATTTTGGTCAACATTCAGATTTCAAATATTCTCGAGTCTTATAAGGTCGTAAGTACTGTATATGCATGCGAACTACTGCGAATTTGCTGTATCCTGACGAGTTACTATTTATTAAAAGGATAGCGTTAGCTTTTTCAGGAAATTGTTTTTTCAATATACTTTCTATAAAGTCTCAATAAAAGCACCACTCACTGATAATGGGTGGCTTCCCAGGGGTAGGTATACAGTTTCAGACCTACCAGAGGAGCGTTATCGGGCTATCGCCGCGGGTTTTACGCTGGAGTCTTTAATCTTATGTGTATAATTGCATCAAACTCCGGATATAAAACAACGAAGATTTACGTAAATCTTTCACACTGGCATATTGTCTAGGAATATAATCAGCGGTAATTATATCAATTTATTTACGGGACACAGTATCGATATAACCAAAGATCATCCGTATTCTTTGATATAACAATGTAAAAATTACTTGCGACGTATTTGATTGAAACATTCAAAACTTTCCTAGCTGCGTATAAGGAAATGTAGCTTCTTTTAATTATAGATTTAATCCGATTTGTGATCGCATAGACTGAAACTTCCGTAATTAGTATTATTGTATTGATTTTTTATTTGATAAATCGGACGGGGAAGGCATCATTCAAAAGAACTGAAAGGGCACGGAAGGCAATAAAGAACGTGTTTAAATTGCTAGTACTGTATCAGAGCTTCCCTGTAGCTTCATACATAATTTCAATGGTTTTCAACAACAAAAATAATAACCGAAATTTGAACTAGGGACGAATGAGCTTGAAAGGCACAAATAGTGAAACTGAAATTATATGTTAAGTACGTGACAAAACACCAATAGATCTAGTTTGAAAACGTACTTTTGTAACAAATATAGTATTTATGTTGCTTATTACGCTCGAAACGGATTAAGGTGGAATCACACTATATAAAAATTGAAGACTCCTGTACAAATCTGGTATCCTCGTAATGCTTTGATTTAATTAACCTCAATTCAACGTCGCGTCTTATATCTTCGTGCGCATTCCCTTGACGTTACTTTGACGTCGTGAAATTACTATGGAAAACGCGTTTTGACGTTGTAAGAAATAGCACACACTGGGCTTAATAATTACACAGGTAAACAGTTAGGATTAAATCAAAGTTTACTATGATACCAGATTTGTATACGAGTCTTTAACTTTTTATATAGTGTGGTTCCACCTTAAATAAATAAAACCAAACGCGGGCGCTCTGTATTAGATGAACTTAAAATGTTCGCATGAATACTGGGTGCATCGGGGCATGTTTAAGCGGAATTAAACTCAGTTCAAATAACCAAAATTGTTATTTATTTAATAAATTCTTAATGACAAGTCAGAAAACGAGGTTAGCTTCTTGCAAATTATTCTTTTAAAGTGGTGTTTGTTTAAAATTGCTGCGTCCGTACGAAATCTTAACTGCTTTTGAAAGGCAGGTTTTCATAGGCTACCTTTTCTGACCTAATCGAGTGGCAAGTTACAATTATCTCATATTTGATCATTCAATGAATAGCTTCTCGAGATTTGCAAGACTGTACATGTATATAGTTTTTTTGTATTCTGTACTGTTAGGCTAAATATGGTATTTGCATGTATACTGTCTGTATCAGTCCGTGTTCAATCAGTTCCATTCAATCTCTATACTGCGCTAATGTTATTCTAAGTGACATTCAGCTGTAGAGGAATAGCGTTACAGTAAAAAATTCTGACAACTTGTCTTGTCGTTCATATCAGCCTCATGTAGCCTCGACTTAATGTCGTATGTTTTTGCAAATATTTGAACTGGGCCTCGGAATATTGACACCAACTGGTTGTATAAGTGGATAAATGGATCATTCAGTCTAGGCTGACAATATCTCATTATTATTGATTTGATCATGGTACGGCATTCCTATAATAGCTTACAGACATTGTTAGTACTACATTACGTCTATATATAGCGGGGTTATAGTGGTGTCTTGATTTAATGATTTTGCCTGATTTAGTATAACATTTGATGATTGTGTATAGAAAGACCCACCGACCATACCATTGACCACGGGTTAGTGTGAAGATAACTCCTGGCATGCAGTTCAAAAACTTAGATAGATAGATATACCAGATTTATATAACGCCCTTTTCATGCGAACGCACGTTCAAAAGCACTTTACATGATTAGGTTGCAGCCACAAGGGCGCAGGTGCATCCTCTACCAGTGCAGATACAGCATGATCTGACCAGAGGGACAGACTGAGAGAAAGACCCTGAAGGGAGAGAGATACATTAGATACAGGCATGTCCGGCGCTGCAGAAGTGCGCCTATCTCTTATTTCGAATAGATAACCTGGTTCCATAATGTGCCCGGTGTATAGCACCGATACACAGCTTCCTGGCAATGCCAGGTACTTTGCAGACCACACGGCCAGATATAGCGGGAAATATTATAAATATTTCAGAAATGTCAAATTCCGATGCCAGGGATTGAACCCACGACCTCTGGATTGACAGCCCAGTGCGTTACCACTGAGCTAAATCCGCTTATATTTAAAAACTTGCTACATCGATCTAAACGCAAGATATTCACCATACTATCCCTAGTCTGTCTATACAGACCCTATACTTACAGTAGACCAAAGTTTTTGCATGAAGTTATTTCCCTTTGCACAAATCAAGCCAAAATGAAATCTAGCAATAATTGAAAAAGTGTTACTTTTGATTGATAGAATATAATTATAGTATCCACATCCTATACAAACTTATCACTGTATCATTTCTTGAGATGCTTTATAACTCTACTTTAATGACTTAATGCGAGCAAAACCACATTATCTTCCTGTCACTGTATGACTTATTAGGAGACTTACTATAGGAATCAATATGTACAACTTCTTGCGATCACTGGAAATTGACTCTTTTATAAACTGTGGTATATATTGGTAGTCAAGACTTTACTTCTCTTACGAAAATGTAAGAGAGTAAGACAGATGTCCGATCCTACTACCCGCGAACCCAACGATGACTTCAATTGCATAATACGCTTGATGTCTTTACTGTTCTAAAGTTTATATTACATGAGCGTTTTGTGTCTGAAATAGCAGATGAATTGTGTTCAATTATGTAAATAAGACAGTTCTTATATCTTTTTACGACGATGAAATATCTTGTTTCTATAATGTTGTTGTAGTATCCAGCTTTAAATGTTTTACAGTTTCAATAAAAACATATGGATTCAAGTTACATTATGATTAATCTTTATAGACGATTCGTATTCATGCTAGAAGTACAAGATCAATAATGTTCTGATATGAATTATATGAGTTGAAATAACTTCACTAAAGCTAAATTATTACCGCATAAATCACTTAATAGATACCAAGAATGACATTCATACGTTACAGATGTAGTTTGTTTGTATCGCCATGTACGATAGAAGTATATATACTATAACGAATAAAATAGAGGAAAACATAGTCTGGTCATAATTATTGTGTCACCGTGTGTCTTCGTTCAATATATTGTTAATAACTATAATATAAAACCAATTTCAATGGAATCCTGCAGCTATGTAGATTGGTTTGGCTAACAACAATGTCAGGTATTTACATCAGTATTATTATATAAAACAGGCGTATCCATGAAGTAATTTAACGACTGCGTCCCCGTAATATAGACACGATTTCTCTAGCAATATTGGACAAGTTTTAATATAAGGCAATCTTTTTTACATTATGTTACATTAATTGATAATACCAGCTTTGCTGCAGAACTGGAATTGTTCAGAAGATCGTGATCAAGCTAGGTTCTACATAACTGTTATTATGTAAAATCATATTTTTTCACGAAAGATGAATTTTCGCTATGTTGGCTACGTTATAGAAAGAGAACGCAGATGTGAGGTTGTCTTATTTTGTCGAGGGCGTAGCCCGAGACAAAATAAACAACCACGCGTTAAGCGTTTTCTTTCTGACTTATATCATTGGCTGTCACTTTGTAAACATAAGGCGTGTCCAAATTTTTACAATGCTGACCGATTAACATGTCTAATGAAAATCAATAGCACGGTGTTGTGATTTTAAAGTTGTGGACTCCAATATAACTCGACCACGAAACTCGATAGAGGTCACGTTGACCGAAGTAAAGTACAATGGAGTTGTATGTATACAGTGCAGGATAATATTATCCTGCACTGTAGTAATTGCACTCATTCCTTTGAAAATTAAGACACACCCCATCAATTATCATCGGATTTAGCCACACCGCCTCAGTTAACATCAATGTAAATTGCCGTAGCCATGATATAAATTGACTTAGCAAATTCGATATTTACGAGAAGGATTACGTTTCTCGTTCAGTTATGTGATGGTCATTGTGTCGTGTAGTTGTGGTATATGAGGTATGTATGTTTTCTGTGCCCGGCTGGTTAAGTTGAGTTCTGCCTTCCCTGTCCGCTCTACTATTATCTTTATGTTCGTGGACATTAGAAACGCGTGCAGGAGGTCAAACCTGGTCGTAGGTTTGAATTCCAACTGGGATCTGTTCAGTTTTGTTTGGTTGATTAGAGAGCCACAAGCTACCGAATGCCTACAAGTCTTGTGTATGGCATTTAAGGATAAACATCCGATTGTAATGTAATAAGTTTGTGTCTCAACTAAGCCATATTGGCTGACCCTTTTACTGGGAGGGAGACACATTTTACCTATTCAACATGCTTGTATTCAACCATTCGTTTTAATATATTTGTCGTTTTCTTTCAGATCACGGCAATGGTCGTGTCGCACATGTAAGTAGTTGCTTAATTATTGTCTTAAACTGTCCAATCTTACAATTTATAAATAGTTTAAGTCACAGCGTCAGTGTGGCCCTCTGTAGTGAAACAACCTCTCAATAACAACACTTTCACTACCCCCATAGTCGATGTTTACTATAACTTTAACCTCTGTAAAGAAACGACCTCTAAACTTCAGCAAATATTTGCAACTTTCAAATAGTGTTGCTCTACAGAGGTTATGCTGAATGTACGATAGTTTCACCAATGTACAACAATGATGATATATAGCTTAATGTGCCATTGCCATGACCATTGTCAATTTCACTGATTAAATTTCGTACGTCATGTAGTCTGTGAAATTAGCTTTTAGCGTTGTCTGTAGTTTGTGGAAGAGCAAGTTGGTACCACAGAGGAAATTAAAATTAAAAAAACCATACCATTAATTTATTTCATATTTACGTGTTTCATTGATAAGTTACATGTGGGTAGTTCGGTTTGCTATTTAATTTCAAGAAAACTGACTAGGTCAACAGAACACCATGTGTGACTGCAAACGTCTTGGGTACTGTTTTATCAAAGCACTTCCGGAAATTGTAAAGTTACGCACACATTTGTATTCGTCACAAGTCTTGAATAAATACACATTAGGAACATATGAGATTTGAAGGAATGCATTTACTGAAACATCATTAATATTACTGACCCTCTTACCACAATGTGCGACTGTTAATCAATTACAAAAGGTTTAAATTTGAGCGTAACTTTACGATTATCGTAAGTGTTTGATAAAACACTACCTTGGAGAAAACACATATATAGCGTTACGACCAAGTCAATTCTACTTGTTTGAAAGATTACGTCCGAAGTATTGAGATACGCTACCTGAAATTAGAATATAACCTACATTATGAGCCAATGAAAACGCCGCTTTTCGCGGTTAAATGAAAATTTAATCATTAAAATTTTCTCTTAACAGACTTGTCGTCATGCGTTGGCGCTAATTTCTATCGGCCAATCAGAATGCAGAATGTTATATTCTAAGTTAGTTAGAACATATTAAGTAAATTTTAATGACTAAAAAGGACTCGCTTCACTTCGCTCGCTCCGCCCTTTTTAATCATTAAAATTTACTTAATATGTTCTAACTATAACGTAACTACTAACTAGTACATGTGTATACAAATTTTGCGATACGGGAGGTACATTCTGTGTCGGTACCGTTCATGGTGAAATGCGCTGCTATCGCTTCTGTACAGCTTTAAATTGTCTGTGCATTATACATTTAGTATGCAATAATTCATAATACAATTTTCAGGAACAATCTTCTAAGAAAGCCAACAAGGAGAAACAGAAGCGAAGACATCATCATTATAAATACTCCGACCCTGTAGACGAAAAGGAGATATCCGGTAAATGGTGTATTTTATTAAGAATTCTAGTTGCTTTATCAATAACGTAATCTTCTATTACATATTTATTTCGAATACTTAATACATTGGTGTTTCGCCCTGGGGTGATATTAAAAAAATTGATCTTATTTAACTGGAGAAGAAGGATAGCCAATCATATCACCAGTTACTGACCAAGAGTTTAATATGTTTTATCTGATTGGTTGTCCTTATCCTTAAGTTAAGTAAGATTAATATTGAATACTACCCCAAATTCCGTTTATTTGGAGCGTTATCTTCTATGGTTGGTTGGTTGATCGGTTCTCGGTCTGCTGTAGCCACATTATCTTCACAGTTACTTGTCTTTTTTCACAGGTAGTCATCAAATAATATCTCGCAGGTAATACGTATGATTGTGATGTTCTAGTGCACTTGGCTGTATTTGGTATAATCAGACGGGTGGGCGTGTACATGGCATTTGAAACCATAATGGTTAGTTTCCTGATGCTAGTTGAAAAGAGCACGTGAAATGCTGATTTATAATTCCTGAAAAACTTGTCGCTTTACATGTATAATTTATAAATCAGTAAAACTTTTAAACAAAGATGTGAACCCATATAAAACTAAAAAGGGCATATAAGAAAGAAAATGACTTTTGCATATGAATGTATACGTACTTAAAGAATCTATATTTAATTGAATTAACTTCAAATAAGGCACAATCCAATGATGAACAAGCCGTTATAAGAGCTGAAATCCTTCTGATTAATTTCCGTTCATACTTTGTTAGAATGTGAATAAGGACCCTGTAGTATTAATGAGACTAAACAACGCACGACTGAACGTGTTAAGATTTTTCATAAATAATCGACGCTAAGCACTTTCTTTACGGTTCATTATATTCCTGGAAATGAACTCGCTAAAGCAATTTCAGGAGTCTTATAACTTAATATACGAACGTTAATATGAGTCTTATATTTCATTTAACATTTCCATTAAATATCGACATTGTCTCTTTTAAATTACTTTTGTCGGGAATGTTTTACAAAGCACATATTCCCGTGCAACACGAGACTCTCGTAATGGGATCCGCTATAGTTTAGCACGTGATATAGCAATTACGTTTCTTTGTCTGGAAATATCACTTAAATATTATTATGCTTCCATTACAGATGAAGCCGGTTAGATAAACAATCTTACTCCACATGTTTTGGGTTCGGTCAGGTTCATAATGTCATTCTATACGAATTAAAGACGATTTCTGTAGTTTTTTCCTTCCAAGCATTTTTTAACTCACTTTTTATGGGAAATCTTATGCTGAATACAATGAGCTAAAGAAATACAAGGGTCACCACAAATGAGATTTTGCAATTATATGCTTTTGGCATTACAATGTACATGTATAATATTGTCAACGCATGTTATTTTGAAGAACTTTATTGGTTCTATGATAAGATGTTTAAATGATAAGAAGTTAAAAGGTGTGCTTTGAAGAACTTGATTCTATAATAAGATGTTTAATGTCTAATTTGAAGAACTTGATTCTGTTTAAGATCTTTAAAGGTCTATTTTGAAAAACTTGATTCTATGATAAGAAGTCTAAAGGTCTATGTTGAAGAATTTGGTTTTATGTAAGACGTTTAAAGGTCTATTATGAAAGTGATTCTTATTAAGTTATTTAAAGGTAGTTATGTACAAAGGTTAGGTCGACAATAAAATTTATTGAATTACAAAAGTACACCACGCACAAAAACATCGCCGACTTAATTAGTCGAAAGTTAATTAATTGTAATTTATAATCAGACTATGTTAACTAACTTAAATTAGGCTCTCTAAGTAGAATAATCAATTTCTGATCAATACGCTAGACAGTACGCACTTTTGGTTGCTAAACAAGTTTAGAACTATATCGTTGTACTTGCATGTTTACCCCGACACGTTAAACCAACGAGTCTATTTGGAAAGAGCTTAGGGTAGCGACCCCAGATTCCTTGTATCACGCAAGTCGAGGTCGTTGACCAATCTGACAGATAAACGCAGGATTTCAAAACTATTACGACAATCTAAGTCCATCGCAAACATGCAAACACGCAACAGCATGTCAAAATCCATTCTTGCTCTCATCCATTCTTGCTCTCTACTAATGTACAAATATCAGCATATGTTGTTGTTTTTTTTCGAATTGTTGGACTGGTGTTATATTGAGATACAAATAAATCCATGTACTAGTATAAAATTATAGTAGAATTGTCTAAAAATGGCAATTTACGTATGTAATCGAAACTTTTAAAAATATACTTCAGAATATGAACAGCCCGAGGAAGAATCGTTGCTTCAGATGAATCCGAATTTTGGAAATATGCGGAAAGAAAAAAAGAATTCTACTTCAAGAAGTCGGTTCTACAGTCGAACGGTGGCCAGTTTCCGACGTATTCTAAGCTGCTGCTTCGGGAAGACTTAAATATAGTGATGTAAGACATAATGTCAAAATTTGGGGGTCACAATTGTCACACAATGACGTTCGTTTTAATGACGTCATAATGAACATTGATATCATTCGGACATGTGTTTGTGGCAAGGAGGATTTCAATACGATTGATGATATTTCAAATATATATTTTGTTATAAGTGTATATAAAATATACGAGATCCTACATGTGTGTCAAGTAAACATTGGTGTTCAACCTTCCGCATTGTTGTAATAATGGTTTTATATGTTGTTTGTATTATATGTACGATGGTGTATATTATATTCCACATTAGGGTCGTCATTTCGCTGGGTTAAAATTAGAAGTTACTTACGACCTTATAAGACTCGTGCATATTTGACATCTGCATCTGAAGGCGCATATTGCCACGAAAACCGAAATCGGTCATGTTGACTAAACTGAAGTTTAAAAAGCTTGTTTTTCCATAAGTAAAAGTAGTTTTCAGACAGTTTATTCTTTTTTTCTCAAAATATTGATTTTGTACTAACGACCATCTAATGCTAAGCCAGCGATTAGTTTGCCCTAAGTCCCACCTCTCACCTCTACTCATATCTCTACATCGCCATTCCATCCTTGTCGATATCTCATTCTGTTTCCAGGCAAATGAGGTACGTCACAATATTACATAAGGATTTGTTTGGTACAATTCAAAAACAATGACGGTCCATACGCGTAAATAACACGTCCGCCATCTTGCCAATGGACGTAGCTCATATTGTAAAACTCGGTTAAACGAATTACAAAAGCCTTTTTTTAGTTCATATATGCCTCATTCGATATATCGATATAACGTTATTCGTTATAAAGCATAATCCACATAACGTAGATTAAATTCGTTATAAGCAGATTAATTCACTTAATCATATTTCACTATAACAGTGTAGCAGTACCACTTGACTTTTTCGCAATTTTAAGACAAGAAAATATGCCGATACATCCACTTTAATATTCAACAGTTTTAAAGGTACATGACACTTTTTACTGTCAATATTTCAGTATAGCAATACCACGTGACTATTGACTACAGGTCTGAGACGAAATATACGCCACGCTAAGGGAAAAAGTATTTTTTTTCTTGAAATATAACATCTTTTGGCTACAGCTGCTATGCCGTTTGTTCAGCACAAATATTTATTTTCGAAGTGAAGCAAATTTCGTCTTGAGCCAAAAGTCACGTGGTATTGCTACACTGTATTTAAGTTTTATCGAACGCATGTAGAAACTCTTATAGGTACCTGCATAACTTGAAAAGCCCAACCCTTTGGAAAAAATATGTTATAATTATTACTTAGATCTGACAAACAAGCCAGAATTAGACTCGGAGAATCACAATCGGAAGCTACATACATGTGACATAGTACATTTAAGTATTCAAGAAAAACATTTAAGCAGAGCATACAATAGCGCCGCGTAATTAGTAATACAATATGATCATGATGACCCTAAAGCACTGATCGTTGTAAATAAACTATATACATGTAGTTCAAATTTCGATTTTCCATTCGATATGCCTTTGTCGTTGCATCACCACAGTCCTTATGCCTTGTGTATAGATATATTTTAACTTTATATAATGTGTGTATATTCATATCCAATATATATATAGATGATGTTTTGTTTGTGCAAGTTGTGTCTTGAATAAAGCTATATATTTCCGTAGTAAAACTGTTTTTTTCAGAATTATGTTTTTTGTTCTACTTTGGTCAATTAAACAGGGGAGACAATCGATTCTGCACCGATGGAATATAGAAACTTGCAGTTATCTCCAGTGCGATTTGGAAGTCGCCGCCGTGGAATGATAATATACTTAGGCCCGGTCAACTAGTGTGCATGTGCTAAAACCGTGTTAAAATACGATTCCGGTGACCTATGACAGAAGTCAAAGAACTGTATGTGTACATGTGTATTTCTTTTCGCTGTACACGTATGCGACCCTGGGGGCCGTTTCATTAAACTTCGTACGCAAGAAATCTTCGTAAGTTCTTCGTACGAACTTCGTAGGCCCAAAAGAGCGTTTCAGTAAACTCAACTTCGTATGAAGATTCGTAAGAAATTCGTAGATTTCTTCGTTAGTCTACGACAGATGAGTAACTACGAAACAAAATGGCGGCGTTTATTTTGCATAAGGCCCGATGAACAGAAAAATGTGTTTTCGAGAAAAATAACGAATAAATTAGACGATCTGTGTGAGAAGGAAGTGAGAGAGAGGCACCGGCAAATATCGCAAATGGGTGCTAAAGTGCTAACTCAACACACGCTTATATTATATCAGTAGGCCTACACAATTTTGTCCACCATTGTCTATGATAATTACTTTAAAGTCAATATGTTTCGTGGGGGTTAAATTTTCATTCATTTCGTGGTTGAATTGTACCACAAAATTTAATCCCAATGATTGATCGACATCCCAATTACAGAACAAGGTTTTATCCTACCATGTTGTGCAAGCGACGAATTTACGACACCACAAAATCGCGTTTTTACAAAAATCTGCGAAATTTAATACCCACAAAAATATATGATTTTACAGTAAGTTACTTATTTCTTTGATATCTGGCGAAATCTATAACTTATAAAATGCATGGAATATTCTCAAAACATGTCAAACGATTATGCACATTAGTAAATTAAAAGTGTAAATAACATTGCACCGTCATAACATAGACTCGAAGACTTGTGTTATATGAGACAGAACAAATGAAGATATAGTACATACATACACTGTTTTCTACTATTCGTGTAATTATTTCAAACTTTGGTCTATAAATAGAAACAACATTATGTTGTCGGTACTTTCTTGTAACCTATTATATTGGTATCAATCGTATAACAACCAACATCCAGGTTCCACTCTACTTGGACACAAAAGTCTGTAACAAAACAATGACAGTCATGATTATTTATACCTGAATACCGTAAACAATATTTCATAAAACAGCAATTAACTTATACACATGTAGTGCCGGTATATAAAATATATATATGTATCATGTGAAAAGAAAATTGTATGAATATTTTCGTGATGATGTGCTGAATAGCACAAGTCGAAATAAATAACGAATTTATCTATCTACCTAGATTCTATCTATATAAAATACTAGGGGTGGTATTCACAAAGCATCTTAACGAAAACTTCGATTGTTTTTAAAATCTTAAACTTTCCTTAAGTGTATCAGCTAAACAGTAAATACTTGATTAAGATTGTCAATGTTTTACATAGTTCATTGTGTTTATATCAACACTAACGTCGATTGATGAAATAATCATGTTTGTAATTTTACACGCCCAGACAATTTATTTCTAAAAAATGGAATTGGAAGACCTTTTTCATTTTCAAAATGTCGATTTATGTCTTACCACCCATAACACATGTAAGGGGGTAGTAGTGGATACTCATGTAGAAATTTATTTATGCTGGGTCTACAATATAAGTTTTATTCAATTCCATGATTAAATATGTATAAACAAATATTTCAGTGCTAAAATATGTCAGATAAAAATCGAAGTAGGAATTATTTTGCGCAATTATTGCCAACAAATATAAGTATTAATACATGTCAGAAATTGCCAAATCCGGTCAGAACCAGTCTATATCACTTTTATGCGATAAACTTACCTTCAATGCTGCAAATTCTGTTTCGGAAGCATAGAACCCTATGCTGTTCTGGTACAATAACGATAGCTTGCTATACCAGACCAACATCAGATCTTCTGCCTTTACGTTACACACAGATTGTTGTTGAATGGTAGTACCAAGATTTTCTCGTAAACACTTTAATACGTCAGACACATAGCTGAATGACACAATATAAACATTACGAACACCGTTATTTTAAACCACTGCAGAAAACGCGAACATTTGGCCCCGCAAAATATACCCGCTATACAGTATTCACATTAAATATGAACTGACATCCGGATACAGTAAAACCAATTATAATCCTGTATGATTTATATAGTTGATTTAGACTCCGAAATACATTATTCCCTACGATTATATAACAACAGATGTAATATATAATATATATATAACCACGTGTCTCATTCCACAATAAACCTCAACTAATACCTGGGTCACACATCAATCCGATCGTCGTTCGATGACCCGATCTCATCCGGGCATCGTTGAGCGTCGGAGGGCGGTCGTTCATCCGGGCATTGTTGAGCGTCGGAGGGCGGTCGTTCATCCGGGCATTGTTGAGCGTCGGAGGGCGGTCGGTCATCTGGGCATTGTTGAGCGTCGGACTTCGGTCGGTCATCCAGGCATTGTTGAGCGTCGGACGTCGGTCGGTCATCCATGCATTGCTGAGTGTCGGTAGTCGGTCGGTTATCCAGGCATTGCTGAGCGTCGGGCGGCGATCGGAGGAGTTTGAAAGTATAACTAGAAATCGTCAATGCTACTCATCGGTCGACGGCATGTGGACGCGTACTCGATTCTACCTAATCATCTAGTTATCGGGTACACATCGGATATTTACGGACATCGTCCGGCGTCCGAGTGATTTGTGATCCAGGTATTTATAAGAAACTGTCAAGTTGTCACAACAATGCTATTGTAATCATAAGAGTATGTACTGACAGGTTGTCTTTCTAAAGCATATGTCCCACTGAGGAATTCCACATCGGCGATGTTCTCCCGATTTCTTCCGATACCACCCGATTCATCACAATTCCTTCCGATAAATGACTTCCCCGAAGCTTCCCCTATACCACGATGAATCTGTTCCCGATCTCCTAAATGCTCATTAATTTCAATCGGGAGTACAACGCCGAGGCAAAAATGCTCAGTGGGACCTAGGCTTTAACAGGTTAAATGTCATTGAACACATGTTACTTGAACAGATGTAGATTCTCATTATATCTCCTGAAAAAGAGTTCAAAAAGATGAATACCAGATATGTCGTTTTAATTTCTTTAAATACTCTATAGATATACGTTATTATAGATATTTTAAGAGTATACTCTACAATATCAGCTAGTACATACGTTTGTGTCGATGTAAGTCTATCCGAGACAGACTGCCTTGGATCTAACAGCATATAATCCGATAGCGACGGATTCTTACAACCCGCCAATGTCTGTTTCACAATGTCAGCAACACAACGTAAATTGAGTTCAAGGTCACTCGGCATAGCTGAAACCGTGAACAGGAAAAACGTATTTCCATTATCATTTCCTTTTTCAGTTATTTAGGCGTTCAAAATAGTGACGAATCTGTTTCCATAGTAATTATATCATAAAATGCATAAAATTTGTGTCGTTCTTCAGGAAAACCAGGCTTAGTGTCATCAAATTGTAATTATGTTATGCGGTTTAGAAAATACTCTAAAATTAGTAAGACACCATGTTCTTATAATTCTAAAATATTAGTGAAATGCTTGATAACGTTACGTCAAAAAACGTTTGAATGACGTTTGTGACGTTACTCAAAAGGTCGGCGGGAAAGATTGGTTTTAAGGTATGTAACTTTGTAAATGAATGTTATATTTTGCTCAAATTTTCAGAAACTATTCATTAGAGTCTTGTTTTGCCAACGCTATATTATCATGATTATTCATACTTATGTCACTAAGCTTTGATATTTCCTGTTGAACGGCTCATATTTATATCATTTAATAAACACCGAGATTCGAAAGATAGTTCAGCGAGTTTTCTCCCACAAGTACTCTTAAAAAGTAGATTCAAGATGGGTTACTCTGTTTTTATCGCTCTTTTGTAGATTGTGTATGGTAAAAGAAACTTTGAAGCTTATGGCTGCAATTATCTAATTTAGTATAGAGTATTACCCATCATTTTTCAATTGACCACCGATCAAAGTTTACGTCTAAAAAGTGGGAAATGTCAATGAGAAACAACGAAAACCTCAGAAGAATACAGCGGACCTCAAATTCCTAATACGCAGTGATCTGCATTGCCCCTCTTCACTTGGCTCAGTTAAAGTTTTAAGTGGCAATCGCTTTTAGATTGCAACGAGAAAATGATCATCCCTAGGCCCAGCTGTAAAAAAGTTAAATGAACTAGTTTCAGCAATCACAAAGCTGAATGCCTACGCTGAATGACCTATAAAACATGCACTTGGCATATTGCACAGCTTATCAAACCATAAAAACTAACCATTTACAAACCAAGCCTTAGGGTTAATTCCTGTACAGAGTCGGGAATATTCGGTTTGTGCGGCGGTCTGCAGTATGGATTGCTCCTGAGGACACTCAGTGACGTCATCTTTCACACATTGAATAAGACCCGGATAGATACTGAAATACAATTGTATTAGTAATTACGATCTTTAGCATTTTTTACGAACCGATGCCGTGGCTGAGGTCGCCTAGAGGTTTATGTGCTGGAGTTGTAACCCGATGCCCCCGGTCGCGACTGGTCACATCAGGTTAATAACCCTTACCACGAGAGATTGACACCATTGGTGTGGAGAAGTTGCCAGTTCCTTGTGGAAATGTAAATTGTAATTGTTAGAATACTAGTACATTCCATGAAAACTGGTTATGTGAATCGGCCGCCGTGTAGAACTGTACAATTGGTGACAAAAGGCATTTTTAACAAATAAATATAAAACTACAATGTATTACGAGCTGATTCTAATAATTATAACTCATTTATTCGTTGTTGTTTATATTCAAGCAGATATTTACGACCAGTCAAAGTGTTAATATTTAGATAAATGATGGTAGATATAAATTTATTTCAATTACAGTTTAAACAAGACAAATGTAAATGCAAAGCATCAAAGACGGCGCACATGTTTTTAAAAGAAGGATAATGATGTACGCACAATGATCTATAATGAGGTGTAAAATTAGCCTGTCAATAATTGTGTATATTAGAGTATTATTGGTTCGCCTTGCCTGCAGACCGTTGCTATTGAATCGATGATTTTGTTTCCTTTAATACTGTCACCGGTTGTAAAGTTCCCGAAGTCCAGAGATCTTTCTATATTACATCTGAATAATTGTCCCATAACTTGGCGAGAGGATGTGCAGTCCACTTTGGCATTGTTCGTACCTTGGCCTAGTACCCCGGTCGCCAGAACTGTAACACAAATTAAAACATGATCATTCATTATTGGTACCTTGGCCTAAAACACCGGTAGCCAGAACCGTAACACAAAGTCAAACATGATCATTCATTGTTGGTACCTCGGCCTAATACACCGGTAGCCAGAACCGTAACACAAATTAAAACATGATCATTCATTATTGGTACCTTGGCCTAGTACACCGGTCACCAGAACCGTAACACAAAGTCAAACATGATCATTCATTGTTGGTACCTTGGCCTAATGCACCGGTCGCCAGAACCGTAACACAAAGTCAAACTTGATCATTCATTGTTAGTACCTTGGCCTAGTACACCGGGAGATAATTAGTTCGTGTATTCAGTAATATACACCATCGGAACCATTAAAAGGTGTGTGAATTTTTGTTGATGGTAAAGTAGCTTTGACAATGGTATGATGGGAATTCAAATAGGTGGTATTGGTAAAATATCATGTGTTTATAGTGTTTTTTATAGATACTGGTCTTGAAGACATATTTTACTGTGTTCTTCTCTAAGATCGACACAAAATTTTTGAAGAATGCGTGTATTTGATAAGATCATCAAATTGTTCATGTAACAGAACTGTGCAATGTTGCTGATGTAAATAAGTACAGTTGTTTTCAAATATGTATGCTGATTTTAAATCACATTTGTTTAACAGTTCCATTCTGATCACCTCGGCCTTTATGCATTGCAATAGACCTCTGACATAACAAGGCGCCATATTTAACTATTTTCAGTCACATGACTGTAAAATGGCAGCCCCCCTGTCATCAGTACACATATTGTGCCAATACATGTTCACACAAATGTATAGATCTATATAGATATATTATACCAGTAAATACACATTATACAATTCGACGCATGGAGTACTCACATGTGTGCAGGCGATATTTTAACTTGATATGAACCGCATGTCAAGTAGTATATTTTTTAAACAAATCCGCTTTCCCGAAAATTAAATATGGGCCATGCTTGTTGATGTGTTCAACACGTGCATGGGAAATATAAAGTATGAATAATATTTAAAGATTTTTGGTTTTCTGTCATGATATGGCTTCTTATGGTCGTAAAAACTCATAAGGAAGGAAAATATAACCTTCTTATTGACGTATACATAATTCCTTACTTTCACGCGAACGTAGCTGGACTTATTACTCAGGCGAAATACTTTGGTATATTACAACAGTTAGACTAGAGGTTTATTTACCAGAGACAAACGGAAATGACCGTGCTTTCACGATTGAAACAGTTCGAAAGATTATACTGTTGTGCTAACCAAAAGATGTAGCTCAACAGACGCTGCACAGTCGAAACAACTTTTAAAAGACTCGACGATAGTTCTATTGTTCTACAGTAGTTGCGTCTCGACGGTAGTCATGCAAAGCGCAGTCGTCGAGACGCAACTCATGTTGTATGTTGCAAACTCCTTTAGAACAATCGTAGAGACGTAGCTCATGTTGTATGTTGCAAACTCCTTTAGAACAATCGTAGAGACGTAGCTCATGTTGTATGTTGCAAACTCCTTTAGAACAATCGTAGAGACGTAGCTCATGTTGTATGTTGCAAACTCCTTTAGAACAATCGTAGAGACGTAGCTCATGTTGTATGTTGCAAACTCCTTTAGAACAATCGTAGAGACGTAGCTCATGTTGTATGTTGCAAACTCCTTTAGAACAATCGTAGAGACGTAGCTCATGTTGTATGTTGCAAACTCCTTTAGAACAATCGTAGAGACGTAGCTCATGTTGTATGTTGCAAACTCCTTTAGAACAATCATATAAACGCACGACCTGTTGTAACATGTTTTAGAGCAGTCGTCGAGACGGAACTCAAGTGGCAACGTCTTTAAGAGTATTCGTCGAGAAACTTTTTACCGGAGTTATTGTCCAAACGATGCTTAGAAAAATATTGCTGTGAAAAAGAATGAACATACTTACCTAGAAGAGATGCAACAATCCAAAACAACATGATGTGCGTTTCTGGGAGATGAAACAGTACAATATACCACAAACAGTGTGCGTGTATGTAGCTTTATATACTGTCTGGTGCATCCAGTATGACTGGTTACAATGACAACAGTTTCAGGCAACAATCAAGGGGATTGTGAATACGAACGCTTGGAGCTGTTAAAATATGTCACCACTTTGTCACGTATCAACTGCTGTAGACATATGGGAAACACATGAACTACATATCTCATACTGCAACGGTAACAATTCTACGTTGTCCAGGAATAAGAACAGTGTGGCAATACCACGTGACTTTTGGCTTCAGTTCCAAGACGACATTTGTCACTATTGAAAACAAAAATAGTCATAAGTATTTTATTTCTTCATCGATTTCTGTGAAATATACGCCACGCTATTTTTTCATAGTAATCGATGAAGAAATAAAATACAAATTTCGCCTTTGAACTGTTGCCAAAAGTCACGTGGTATTGCTACACTGTAAGTCCATCACATTGGTACATTAATAACTCACCACCAACACCGTTTCTGCTAGTAAATTCTGGTACTAGTTAATCATTTCTGAACCAATTAAGTTGATACTAAATTTACATCAATATACTTTATCATATCAAACAAAATGTTGCCATTGTCAAAGTCTATAGACACAATATAAAACGACTCAATATTATGGAAATAATGCTTCCAATTTTACATTAAACTTAATAAAAAGCGTATTTGCATAATGGTACTATCGAAGCACTTACCAAAGTTTAAGTTCTTTAAAATTCTTAAACGACTTCTTAACTAAAGTATAAGTGCATATATGGAAAAGGGATGTGCAATATCAACAATGCTTCAGTTAATGAAGTCGTATTTAATTAACCCTATTCGTCCCCAATTTGTAGTTTTTAGAAACCACATGGCCTGAACCAAATGCATGTGTGACTTTCACGTTCTGCCTCTGTAGCTTGCGTTGATAGCTTGGCACTGAAGCCGTTTCTATATGTCTGTGCATGTACATGGTTTAATTTATAATTCCCGTAAGTGATTTGATAAAGCAGTGCCATTATGTATATTTATGTATATATACCTCGAGTGGTAACCGCTAGTTAAAAATACCTCTACATTATATACGTCTCCAGCTGTTGCCGAAAAGTACAGATACACTGTAATTAATTCCACTTCAATGTGTGACCGTCGGTGACTGTCTGGGACTGCCGGTGTCTGTCGGTGACTCGACATGTTTGCTCCAAGTTTTATTCTCTAAGGATGCGTTTGTTCTGTACATTAACCGGTCATGATTCACGTTTATACATGTACAGGGTGTTTCAAAAAATATGTTTTGTTTGTTTACACATTCCTTAATTAAAGTAATACAAGTACGTATAAAAACGAAATACACCGTTGAAAGAGTACATTTCAAAACTTTATGTCACATAAAACACTCCAAACTAGTTTGAAAAATGTGTCGTAACAATGTCATATTTTAATATGACGTCAGTTTTGATAACCACGTCGTCACGTTTTCTGAAGTTACCCGCTCTCACCTAACCGAAACCCACAAAACTGTAACATATATTTCGAAACTGTATATAGATTTTCATGTCGAACCATTGAACCCGCACTCTCAAATAACTACTACAGCTCACGTTCGAACTGATCTTAAATGCGCTTAACTACAATAAATTCTCATTCGGAACATCTCGGCCATTTCTGAGGAGCGATAAAAGCCGTATGGACCGTTCCGATTGACAAATTCCTCGCAGTAGTTACCTCCCTTTGCAAATCATGATCTTTGACATTGGAGACAACCCATACGGTACAGGTTGGGTATATTCTGTGACAGTTATCTCCCGTAGCATTGATTATTAAAAATTATTAAAAAATGAATGTATTATTTTAATTAAGAAATAATAAATAGTATTACGTAGCTATGTTTTGTTGCGTAATAAAATATAGGCTGCACGTGTTTGGATGCGTAGTAATTAAATCACGAGTGCGTACGCATTCAAACGAGTGCCTATATTTTATAACACAACAAAGCACAGCTCCTATTAATTATTTCGATTCTAACATCGCCGATGCTCTGCCATTTATAGCACAACAAGACAGGTTGAGGTAAAACTACTTTCTTTCCTAGGAACGTTACCGTCACCGTTACGTCATTTGTCATAGTATATGACGTCAAACGTAACCTCACCAATCAGCTATATTTTATCAGGTGTGTGAAGTTGGCTCTGAGATCGTTAATCGAAGATCGACATTCAATACAGACCTAGGTGCTAATACAGAGCTAGATCTGAAATCGACATTGGCAATATAAGGTGAGCTAATACAGACCCAGTGGCCAATACAGATCCAGCTCTGAGATCGACATTCGCAAAATAAGGCCTGTGAATACAGATCTGAGTTTGAATACAGAGCCAGGTCTGACATCGTCATTCGATGTACACCGACGGCGAATACAGACCTAGGACCGAATACCGACCCAGCTCTGAGATCAACATTCGCAAAATAAGGCCTGTGAATACAGATCTGAGTTTGAATACAGAGCAAGGTCTGACATCGTCATTCGATGTACACCGACGGCGAATACAGACCTAGGACCAAATACCGACCCAGCTCTGACATCAACATTCGCCAAATAAGGCCTGTGAATACAGACCTGAGTTTGAATACAGAGCCAGGTCTGACATCGTCATTCGATGTACAACTACGGCGAATACAGACCTAGGATCGAATACCGACCCAGCTCTGACATCCACATTCGATGTATAGCGACGGCGAATACAGACCTACGATCGAATACCGACCCAGCTCTGACATCAACATTCGCCAAATAAGGCCTGTGAATACAGACCTGAGTTTGAATACAGAGCCAGGTCTGACATCGTCATTCGATGTACACCGACGGCGAATACAGACCTAGGACCGAATACCGACCCAGCTCTGAGATCAACATTCGCAAAATAAGGCCTGTGAATACAGATCTGAGTTTGAATACAGACCCAGCTCTGACATCGACATTCGATGTATAGCGACGGCGAATACAGACCTACGATCGAATACAGACCCAGCTCTGAGATCGACATTCGCAAAATAAGGCATGTGAAAACAGATCTGAGTTTGAATACAGACCCAGGTCTGACATCGTCATTCGATGTACACCAACGGCGAATACAGACCTAGGAGCGAATACCGACCCAGCTCTGACATCAACATTCGCCAAATAATGTGGGCGAATACAGATATGAGTTTGAATACAGAGCCAGGTCTGACATCGACATTCGATGTTAACCGACGGCGAATACAGACCTCGGTTTCAATACCGACCCAACTCTGACTTCGACAATCATTATTTACCGACGGCAAATACAGACCCAAGTGTGAATACAGATCCATCTCTGAGTTCGTCATTCGCAAAATACGTTGAGGGGAATACCGAGCTGGGATGCAATATTATTGACAGCCAGAAACCAAGAAAGTAATGTATTTTACATGCTTTATATTTGTTGTTAAATGCATGAAATCTGTAAAAGCAACATGAATACATACTGTTTCATATATTTCTTAATAATAAACTAGTAGTGAAAGACCAATATAAATGAGTTCTAATTACAAACATTGCAAATTTACCATAGTTTTCATTGATTATTTAAAATTTATTTTAAAGGGAAGTAATAAAGCCTTAACAATCAACGTCACTGCTGCGTATCCACAGTTTAATGTATAGACCGATGGCGAATACAGACCTAGGATCGAATACCGACCCAGCTCTGAGATCGACATTCACAAAATGTGGTTGGTGAATACAGATCTGAGTTTGAATACAGAGCCAGGTCTGACATCGACATTCGATGTAAACCGAGGGCGAATACAGACCTAGGATCCAATACCGACTCTGTTCAGAGATCGACATTCGCAATATAAGGTGGATGAATACATATCTGAGTTTGAATACAGAGCCAGGTCTGACATCGACATTCAATGTATACCCACGGCGAATACAGACCTAGGATCCAATACCGACCCAGCTCTGACATCAACATTCGCAAAATTAGGCCTGTGAATACAGACCTGAGTTTGAATACAGACCCAGGTCTGACATCGACATTCAATGTATACCTACGGCGAATACAGACCTAGGATCGAATACCGACCCAGCTCTGAGATCGACATTCGCAATATAAGGTAAGTGAATACATATCTGAGTTTGAATACAGAGCCAGGACTGACATCGACGTTCGATGTAAACCGAGGGCGAATACAGACCTAGGATCCAATACCGACCCAGCTTCGAGATCGACATTCGCAATATATGGTGCGTGAATACATATCTGAGTTTGAATACAGAGCCAGGTCTGACATCGGCATTCGATGTATACCCACGGCAAATACAGACCTAGGATTCAATACCGACCCAGCTCTGAGATCGACATTCGCGAAATGTGGTTGGTGAATACAGATTTGAGTTTGAATACAGAGCCAGCTCTGATATCGGCATTCGATATGAACCGACAGCGTATACAGACCTAGAATCGAATACCGATCAAGCTCTGACATCGACATTCGCAATATGAGGTGCGTGAATACATATCTGAGTTTGAATATAGAGCCAGGTCTGACATCGACATTCGATGTATACCCACAGCGAATACTGACCTAGGATCCAATACCGACTCAGCTCTGATATCGACATTCGCGAAATGTGGTTGGTGAATACAGATCTGAGTTTGAATACAGAGCCAGCTCTGACATCGGCATTCGATATGAACCGACAGCGAATACAGACCTAGGATCGATTACCGATCCAGCTCTGAGATCGACATTCGCAATATAAGGTGCGTGAATACATATCTGAGTTTGAATACAGAGCCAGGTCTGACATCGACATTCGATGTATACCCACAGCGAATACAGACCTAGGATGCAATACCGACTCAGCTGTGAGATCGACATTCGCGAAATGTGGTTGGTGAAGACAGATCTGAGTTTGAATACAGAGCCAGCTCTGACATCGGCATTCGATATGAACCGACAGCGAATAAAGACCTAGGATCGATTACCGATCCAGCTCTGAGATCGACATTCGCAATATAAGGTGCGTGAATACATATCTAAGTTTGAATACAGAGCCAGGTCTGACATCGACATTCGATGTATACCCACAGCGAATACAGACCTAGGATGCAATACCGACTCAGCTGTGAGATCGACATTCGCGAAATGTGGTTGGTGAAGACAGATCTGAGTTTGAATACAGAGCCAGCTCTGACATCGGCATTCGATATGAACCGACAGCGAATAAAGACCTAGGATCGATTACCGATCCAGCTCTGAGATCGACATTCGCAATATAAGGTGCGTGAATACATATCTGAGTTTGAATACAGAGCCAGGTCTGACATCGACATTCGAGGTATACTCACGGTGAATACAGATCTAGGATCCAATACCGACCCAGCTCTGAGATCGACATTCGCGAATTGTGGTTGGTGAATACAGATTTGAGTTTGAATACAGATCCAAGTCTGACATCGACATTCGATGTAAACCGACACCGGCGGTACCAGCGCTATGACTTGACTTGGAACAAAATAAGGCAGATTAGTAATCGAAAGGATTGATAAACATGTTCATAAAATATACAAAAGTAATCCGATTGATTTCAAATTTGCACATTTTATGCATTTTATACTTGTTTAACTAGTGATATATCAACACTGATGTTTGAAAAGTCTGAATGTACAGGAAATCTGCCATGTTCCAAATACTCATGAAGAGGGCATTTTACTGGTACTATGCCCTATACAGTGTTACTGAATTTTGCTGTCGGACGTGTTAAGTGGGAAAGTCAAATATGTAGCTATTTTAAATATCTTAATATGTTGTTTTTTCACAGAACAAATAAACTCAGAATAATCCATCATTTGTCGTTTAAAACTATGTATTTTAGATGTATGACGTCATATCCCTGATACTATAATACGAACAACAAAAATAAAACAATGGTGGTAATTTCATGTAAGCAGAATTACATGAAAAGGACAACATGTGTTAGTTTTCTTTTTTTTGTTTATAATGAGGGTATAACATTACCCCATCCACTTTTTAAAAGTTAGTGTCGAACATAAAAAGTCTTGTAAAAATATACATGAGGCAAAAAGGATTAAAATCCTCCGACGAAAGAAACATCATGTCATATTCTAGAAAGGTTGACATATTCAGAATAAATTAGTGAATAATTCGCTAGTATGCATCCAGTATTCATTAGGATGTATGTGTGGTATTTTGGGTTTCGCGTTTGATTCATTTGTATAGCTATAGTTTAATAATAATTTAGCGGTTTCAAAATTACAGATTGTCATTTATGAGTACAATGGTACATATTCGAATAATATATATTTAAATCCAATCCGCCTGAATGACATTTGAAAACAACGCTCAGAAACCGTATGAGCCCATATAACATAATTGTATTGCTTAATTATGAGACAAGTATTGTCCAGTGCAATAAAACATGTCCTGTTTGAATATCAACGAACTGAAAACGCATTCATTTTTTACGAAACCGTTTCCATCTCATTGATATTGACAAATGTCTAGCTGAGAGTAGTAAACTCTCGTAATGAATATCATCTCACACATGGGTCATTAAAATTATGTCAATAAAGTAATCATTGAAAAAGTACATGTGTTTAATTTTAATTTTAAATTGTTTCAAACGTCACATGAGTTATGGTGTTATACATATAATGTTTTCACGTCTGCGTCGCTGCATATATAGTACACTAAAGGAACCTTTATTAACAATCCACAATTCACCCACAGCAAACTTAGGCTATGAGACCAAAGGGGGTCCTAATGCCCCCCGTATTAGGGAATTTTGCTGACAATTATTTTCTGACTGCCCTATGTCTACTGATTAAAAACTACTTTGTTAGTCCTAGAAAATAGTACTTTGCATATTTGTTATTTTACTAGGTATACACCTTATTGAACGAAGAAGTGTGATAAGGGTTAAATAAAAGATCCTTTTAATATGTTTTTTCATGACTAGATGTGTGTCAATGTTTTTCTGATATAATCGTTTTTAATCGCATTTTAATGCTACATATTGCCGTATGATACGTTTACACAGTAAAATACGTTAACATCTAAATCATGATGTGATACAGACAGGATAAAAAAGTCATTACATAGTTTAGTAGATTTTATGCAATAAACATATTACTTCAAGGTTTAGTATCAAACATCACAAACATTACTGGAAAATACCAATGTAATTTACGTTACTAAAATTGTTACTTGATGTATTCTTGGAAGTACATGTTACCCTTATAACCATTCAGTTATTTCTACATTGTAATTACGTTGACGTTCTTATTCCCTTTCTTTAATCAACCACTGCTTTTCTCTATTATATCATGTTTTTGTTCTGCCTACTCAAAATACTAAATTATGCACAAGTGTGGCTGTTTTATCCTGTCTGTGACACACCATTGATTCTCCGTTAAATGGACTCATTGTGGTGAGTTAGAAATTAGAAATATTGGAACCATCTTAAATAAGTTAAATGTAATTAAAATGGCTTGTTAATGTCAATACTAAACATATGATATCTTAATCAAAGAAATTAAGAGAACTTTTGTTATCTTGTCAAGAAAGAGAACTGTGTATCCGGACGGAGTATTCCAGCCAATCCCAAAAGAACCACCCTGAATAACGACAAGGTATTATGTTAATAAAAAGACTACAGATATAGTCTTGATTAATACAAAACTCATCTTAGTTATATTATATGATAATTTGAACACCGTGATACTCTATTTAAATGTTTCGAAGCAAGGCTTGAATCACGCACATCCATCCACTTAACAAGCAGAAGTTGGCTATGTTAGAGTAATTGTGATAATAATAATATTCCTGAAAGTCTGCGAGTGTGCCATAAACAGACGCAGACATATGCAATGGACTCCTAAGAGTTCCTAGAGGCCAAAACTATCATTTTCTCCATTGGCACCGAAATTCCTGAAAGTCCTCAAGTGTGTCATTAACAGTCGCAGACAGATGCAGTAAGCTCCTAAGTGTTCCTAGAGGCCAAAAATGTCATTTTCTCAATTGGCAACAAAGTTCCTGAAAGTATGCGAGAGTGTCAGAAACAGTCGCAGACCGATGCAAAGGACTCCTATGGAGAACAAAAGTGTCATTTTTGTCAATTTGCACCAACTTTCAGGAGAGACTGCGATGGGTGTCCGAAACAGTCGCAGACCGATTGAATGGACTCATGAAGGTCCCTAATGTCAAAAATACCATTTTCTAAAAAGGCACGAACATTCCTAAAAGTTGATGAGTGTGTCAGAAACAGTCGCAGACCGATGTAATGGACTCGTAAGGGTCCCTAGATGCCAAAACTGTGATTTGTTCAATTGGCACCAACATACCTGAAGTCTGCGAACATGTCAGAAGCATTCGCAGACCGATACAATGGATACCTTAGGGCCTCTAGATGTCAAAAATATCATTTTCTGAATTGGCACCAAAATTCATGAAAGTCTGCGTTAGTGTAAAAAAAAACAGTCGCAGACCGATGCAATTGACTCCTAACAGAGCTTAAAGGTCACACATATAAAACAATTAAATGGCACCAAAATTCCTGAACGTCTGCGAGGGTGCCAGATATAGTCGCAGACTGATGCCATGAAATCCTAAATCTAATGTTGATGTCAGAGCTGGCTTTGTATTTAAACTCAGATCAGTATTCGCACAGCTTATTTGCGAATGTCGATGTCAGAGTTGGGTCGGTATTTGAAGTCGTATATTGCGAACATCGATCTCAGAGCTGAATCGGTACTCGATTCTAGGTCTGTATTCGCTGTCGGGTTACATCGAATGTCGATGTCAGACTTGGATCTGTATTCAAACTCAGATCTGTATTCACTAAGCTCATTTCACGAATGACGATCTCAGAGCTAGATCGGTATTCGACCCTATGTCTGTATTCGCCGTCGGTATTCGTAGAATGTCAAGCTGGCTCTGTATTCAAGCTTAGATATGCATTGACCCAGCTAATTCCGCGAATATCGATCTCACAGTTGGGTTGGTATTCGATCATAGGTATTGGCTGTCGGCTCACATCGAAATTCGATGTCAGACCTTGATCTGTATTCAAGCTCGGTAGTCACAGGCCTTAATTTGCGAATGTCGATCTCAGAGCTAGGTCGGTATTGGAGCCTAGGCCTGTATTCGCCGTGCGTATACATTGAATGTCTATGTCAGACATAACATTGTATTGGAACCTAGGTCTGTATTCGCCGTGGGTATACATTGAATGTCGCTGTCAGTTGAGTCGGTATTCGATCCTAGGTCTGTATTCGCCGTCGGTATACATCGATTGTCGATGTCAGGGCTGGGTCGGTATTCGATCCTAGGTCTGTATTCGCCGTAGGTATACATCGAGTGTCGATCTCAGAGCTGGATCGGTATTCGACCCTAGGTCTGTATTCGCCTTCGGTAAACGTCGAATGTCGATGTCAGAGCTGGCTCTGTATTCAAACTCAGACCTGTATTCACCCGCCTTATTTTGTGAATGTTGATGTCAGAGCTGGGTCGGTATTCGATACTAGGTCTGTATTCGCTGTCGGTTCATATCGAATGCCAATGTCAGAGCTGGCTCTGTATTCAAACTCAGATCTGTATTCACCCACCTTATATTGCTAATGTCGATCTCAGAGCTGGGTCGGTATTGGATCCTAGGTCTGTATTCGCCGTGGGTATACATCGAATGTCGATGTCAGACCTGGCTCTGTATTCAAACTCAGATATGTATTCACCCACCTTATATTGCTAATGTCGATCTCAGAGCTGGGTATGTATTGGATCCTAGGTCTGTATTCGCCCTCGGTTTACATCGAACGTCGATGTCAGACCTGGCTCTGTATTCAAACTCAGATCTGTATTCACCAACCATATTTCGCGAATGTCGATCTCAGAGCTGGGTCGGTATTGGATCCTAGGTCTGTATTCGCCGTGGGTATACATCGAATGTCGATGTCAGACCTGGCTCTGTATTCAAACTCAGATATGTATTCACCCACCTTATATTGCTAATGTCGATCTCAGAGCTGGGTCGGTATTGGATCCTAGGTCTGTATTCGCCCTCGGTTTACATCGAACGTCGATGTCAGACCTGGCTCTGTATTCAAACTCAGATATGTGTTCAGTTACCTTTTATTGCGAATGTCGATCTCAGAGCTGGGTCGGTATTGGATCCTAGGTCTGTATTCGCCGTGGGTATACATTGAATGTCGATGTCAGACCTGGCTCTGTATTCAAACTCAGATATGTATTCTTCCACCTTATATTGCGAATGTCGATCTCTGAACTGAATCGGTATTGGATCCTAGGTCTGTATTCGCCCTCGGTTTACATCGAATGTCGATGTCAGACCTGGCTCTGTATTCAAACTCAGATATGTATTCACTAACCTTATATTGCGAATGTCGATCTCAGAGCTGGGTCGGTATTGGATCCTAGGTCTGTATTCGCCGTGGCTATACGTTGAATGTCGATGTCAGACCTGGCTCTGTATTCAAACTCAGATCTGTATTCACCCACCTTATTTTGTGAATGTCGATCTCAGAACTGGGTCGGTATTCGTGATCGGTCTATGCATTAAACTGTGGATACGTAGCAGTGACGATGATTGTTAAGGATTTATTACTTCCCTTTAAAATAAATTTTGAATAATCAATGGAAAACTATGGTAAATTTGCAATATATTTAATTAGAACTCGGATATCGGTCATTCACTATTAGTGTATAATTAAGAAAGAAATAAAACAGTATGTATTCATGTTGCTTTTACAGATTTCATGCATTTAACAACAAATATAAAGCATGTAAAATATATTGCATACGTGGTTTCTGGCTGTCAATAATATTGCATCCCAGTTCGGTATTCCCCTCAACGTATTTTGCGAATGACGAACTCAGAGATGGATCTGTATTCACACTTGGGTCTGTATTCGCCGTCGGTAAATAATGATTGTCGATGTCAGAGTTGGGTCGGTATTGAATCCGAGGTCTGTATTCGCCGTCGGTTTACATCGAATGTCGATGTCAGACCTGGCTCTGTATTCAAAATCATATCTGTATTCGCCCACATTATTTTGTGAATGTCGATCTCAGAGCTGGGTCGGTATTCCATTCTAGGTCTGTATTCGCCGTCGGTATACATCGAATGTCGATGTCAGAACTAGGTCGGTATTGGATCCTAGGTCTGTATTCGCCGTCGGAATACATTGATTGTCGATGTCAGAGCTGGGTCGGTATTCGATTGTAGGTCTGTATTCGCCGTCGGTGTACATGAATGGAATGTCGATGTCAGACCTGGGTCTGTATTCAAACTCAGGTCTGTATTCACAGGCCTTATTTTGCGAATGTCGATGTCAGAGCTGGGTCGGTATTCGATCCTAGGTATGTATTCGCCGTCGGTATACATCGATTGTCGATGCAGTGCTAGGTCGGTATTGGATTGTAGGTCTGTATTCGCCGTAGGTGTACATCCATCGAATGTCGATGTCAGAGCTGGGTCTGTATTCAAACTTAGGTCTGTATTCACAGGCCTTATGTTGCGAATGTCGATGTCAGAGCTGGTTCGGTATTCGATCCTAGGTCTGTATTCGCCGTCGCTGTACATCGAATGTCGATGTCAGAGCTGGGTCGGTATTCGATCCTAGGTCTGTATTCGCCGTAGTTGTACACCGAATGTCGATGTCAGACTTGGCTTTGTATTCAAACTCAGGTCTGTATTCACAGGCCTTTTTTTGCGAATGTCGATGTCAGAGCTGGGTCGGTATTCGATCCTAGGTATGTATTCGCCGTCGCTATACATCGATTGTCGATGTCAGTGCTAGGTCGGTATTGGATTGTAGGTCTGTATTCGCCGTAGGTATACATCCATCGAATGTCGATGTCAGACCTAGCTCTGTATTCAAACTTAGGTCTGTATTCACAGGCCCTATTTTGCAAATGTCGATGTCAGAGCTGGGTCTGTATTCACTCCTAGGTCTGTATTCGCCGTAGGTGTACATCCATCGAATGTCGATGTCAGAGCTGGGTCGGTATTCGGTCCTAGGTCTGTATTCGCCGTAGGTGTACATCGAATGTCGATGTCAGACCTGGGTCTGTATTCAAACTTAGGTCTGTATTTACAGGCCTGATTTTGCGAATGTTGATGTCAGAGCTAGGTCGGTATTCGATCCTAGGTCTGTATTCGCCGTCGCTGTACATCGAATGCCGATGTCAGAGCTGGGTCGGTATTGGACCCTAGGTCTGTATTCGCCGTCGCTTTACATGGAATGTCGATGTCAGAGCTGGGTCGGTATTCGATACTAGGTCTGTATTCGCCGTCGCTATACATCGAATGTCGATGTCAGAGCTGGGTCGGTATTCGGTCCTAGGTCTGTATTCGCCGTAGGTGTACATCGAATGACGATGTCAGACCTGGGTCTGTATTCAAACTTAGGTCTGTATTCACAGGCCTTATTTTGCGAATGTTGATGTCAGAGCTGGGTCGGTATTCCATCCTAGGTCTGTATTCGCCGTCGCTATACATCGAATGTCGATGTCAGAGCTGGGTAGGTATTGGATCCTAGGTCTGTATTCGCCGTCGCTTTACATGGAATGTCGATGTCAGAGCTGGGTCGGTATTCGATCCTATGTCTGTATTCGCCATAGTTGTACATCGAATGTCGATGTCAGACCTGGCTCTGTATTCTAACTCAGATCTGTATTCACAGGCCTTTTTTGCGAATGTCGATCTCAGAGCTGGGTCGGTATTCGGTCCTAGGTCTGTATTTGCCGTAGGTGTACATCGAATGACGATGTCAGACCTGGGTCTGTATTCAAACTTAGGTCTGTATTCACAGGCCTTATTTTGCGAATGTTGATGTCAGAGCTGGGTCGGTATTCGATCCTAGGTCTGTATTCGCCGTCGCTATACATCGAATGTCGATGTCAGAGCTGGGTCGGTATTCGATCCAATGTATGTATTCGCCATAGTTGTACATCGAATGACGATGTCAGACCTGGCTCTGTATTCAAACTCAGATCTGTATTCACAGGCATTATTTTGCGAATGTCGATCTCAGAGCTGGGTCGGTATTCGGTCCTAGGTCTGTATTCGCCGTCGGTGTACATCGAATGACGATGGCAGACCTGGCTCTGTATTGAAACTCAGATCTGTATTCACAGGCATTATTTTGCGAATGTCGATCTCTGAGCTGGGTCGGTTATCGGTCCTAGGTCTGTATTCGCCGTCGGTGTACATCGAATGACGATGTCAGACCTGGCTCTGTATTCAAACTCAGATCTGTATTCATAGGCTTTATTTTGCGAATGTCGATCTCAGAGCTGGGTCGGTATTCGGTCCTAGGTCTGTATTCGCCGTCGGTGTACATCGAATGACGATGTCAGACCTGGCTCTGTATTCAAACTCAGATCTGTATTCACAGGCCTTTTTTTGCGAATGTCGATCTCAGAGCTGGATCTGTATTGGCCACTGGGTCTGTATTAGCTCACCTTATATTGCCAATGTCGATTTCAGAGCTGGATCTGTATTAGCATCTAGGTCGGTATTGAATGTCGATCTTCGATTAACGATCTCAGAGCCAACTTCACACACCTTATTTTATCGCGGTAATAAAATATGGTAAGCTTAAGGAGGTACGAGCTGCCTTGTGCGCATGCGCGAAATTTCAAAATCGTATAAGATAAGAACAAACATGAATTTTAGTTTCAATGATCGCATATGATTGTTGATTAATGATAATAAACATAATATTATTGCACAAATTAGATTTTTTTAACTTTTTATTTTTTTGCATGTATGAAAAGTTGGTGGGGAACGGCAAAATTGTGAATAATATGGGTTCACAATAAGTCCCTACAATTGTTCAAATGCATATGCTTATATATAATATGTAGTGCATGGTTTAGTTATAAGAGGTAGCCACACTTTGAAATATTTTTAATAAAAATTTATTTCATTACAATATGCAAATTAGGTTAATTTTATGCAAATTTATTCATAATTAGTACTTTTTTATGCACAGCTCCCAAAAAAAGGCTGGTGACCCCTATTTTCATTTGACTAAACTGGTGTTCTATTTGATACTTAACTTAGGCCCAATTCTAAATCATTTTCGATCGTTAGGTATTTTTTGACGTTCATTTGAAATCGTTTGAAAATCACACTTTTTTGCAAGTGGGTGGGGTAACTATTTATCATGTTCAAATACTGAATTTGTTCACCAGGCAGCCGGAATTGTGACTAATGTCAATTGGAATGACCATTGAACACACAAAATATCATGCATTGCTTAAAAGTGGTTTCATACAGTAATAATCTTAAAAAGATGATAATGGTGCCATAAATGTAGGAAATAGATAAAAATGACCAAAATACAATGGTAGGTCATTAGAAAGCCATGTATGTCGAAAACGAGCCTGGTGACATATCATTTTTATGATTTCAATGTTGTTCTAGAAGACTGTTCTGTCATTTTAAGATGTTTCAAAATTCGATCGTTAGATCAAAGGTGCGCGTACCTCCTTAATGTACGCAAAGAAGGCAAATCTCACGTGCTATGTATATGCCAATACCCAATCAGAACCTAAAGTGATTACGCATTTCACACTATTGCTTCTTTGGATGAATTTAGTCATGATGAAACAGGAGCTAGGATTGTGAGACGTATCTTGTTAATTGTTCCCGATTTCCGGGCATCTAAGCACACGACTTATTTTAAAAGCATTTTAAGAGAACAAAGGATGGAAACTATATTTTAGGTATACATGTTCATGTATTGACTACAAAAGTAACTACAATTTTCAAAGAAATTTCACATTCTGACATATGAAAGATTGTTTGATTGCCTCACGTATTGGTGTATTGCAAAAATAAGCTGATATCTAATATAATTTGTGAAACATAGTTAGTATTTTACATCAAAAATTCTATAGGGTATTAATAGAAGTTCTATTACTTAAATGCTTGGTTATGTTGGAAAATTCCGTCATAGAAAAAATAGCACGACCTTTAAAATCATGGCTATTACAAACCTAGACCTTTATGCCGCACTCTAAAATTCCTAGACGGGGCATAGAAACGTATTAAAGGTGCTGCCTCACAGATTGGGCTAAACTTGTGTATATAGTGAATTTCCAACATAACCAAGTATTGATGTAATAGAAAGTCAATGAAGGTTGCTTTCTGAAAGATTTGGTGCAAATAAGCAATTTTAACCACTCTCGATATCGCCCACTGAGTATTTTTTCTTGATAAAAATTTGCTAAGTTTCCGTCCAACATACCTTGTGAATTATTTAATTCAAACGTGATCGAAATGAAACATCAACAAACTACAGCGTAAACATCAGTGAGGTATTTGGTTTGTTTTTCGATTCGTTTTCATCAAATGCGAACACATTTTAGGCAATTTAAGTAATAGTAGTGTTAATTCTATAGGGTATTAATACCCTATAGAATTGTTTATGTAAAAATACTAAATTACTACAAAATGCCGTTTAAGTTTTTCAAGTTATTTTAGATGTCAGTGTGGTTGTTTATGTGATATACAGGCAACTATACCAAAATTACTCGAATATTTGACAATTTTATTTTATTTTTGCAATACATAAATATGTGAGGCAGTCCCTTTAATATGAAGTATAATACATGTATAACGTTTGACAATAATTATGACAAATGGCGTATGTGCACTATTATGCAAAATAATCTCAAGCAATCAGCAGCCAGCCACTTCAGTATGGCTTGGAGTAATAAACAAAAAGTTGTAAACACTTTTATTCACTGAAAATTATAGCACAAATATATAAATGTAGATGGCTGTACAACGCCGCTTAACGTATATCACACTAAAAGCTACGTACATATTGTAGCACTTTGGATTTACATGATGTTTCTCACAGATTGTGTTCAATGCTACCAGTATTCGACCTACATAATGCATTCTTATCACTATGGCCACACCATTTGAGTTAATTTATTTTTGTATAAAACCAGCTGTTCCATGTGTTTTAATGTATTACCCCATATTCCTAAGAACTAGACCTTTTTCGCTAAGACCTTACAATTTGAGCTCTTCGATTTTTGTATAAAACCATTTGTTCACTTTGCTTTTAAGGGCTGACCCCTTATTCCTAAGTGGTTTATGTCTAAGGTGATTGTGCGAGCCCTGTGTGGCATATACGTTTCACGGAAGTCAACAGCGGTTGCTGTACGGAGCGGTGGAGCATGAGCAAGTTTTTCACTAGGTTCAGCGTGCGTATAAGAAAATCTCCCTCGTTCCTTACCGGAAGTAGGTGTGTCAATAAGGCGCTCACAAGTCCTAACCTTTTGACCAGACACTTGTTGTAATGGCGATTGTTGATATTGTACCATATTGTCCCTCTGAAATTGAACGTATGGAGGCATATTGCCGCTACTCCTAGCTCTAGTGGGCGGTGTCGGAATAGGGGACACCGTGCTACCGACTATTAAATTGCCTGGCACGGTACTTAATATATTAGTGGCGGATTTTTGGGTAGGCCTCTTTTCATTACTCCATTTTCCTGTTGAAGACTCTGCAGTTCCGGGTTTAACAAACTCGGCACTTCCCAATCTGAGAGTCCTAGACTTTCGACGAGCACCGCTAGTTGCAAATATGTTACTGTCATTTGCTAGACGGTAACTATACCGCTTGGCTTTCACATCGTCCATATCGAAGTCCAAACAATCACTTGACATAGGCGGAGTGGATAGATTTAAATATTGGTTTAACTGAATTATGTTTATTTTATCTGTTGGTGTTAAGTTAGGCACAGTGCACTCTCGTACAGGGGCAAGATTTAATGCTTTCCCACGATCACGCATAGAACACGTCTTCACATCAACGCCACTTCCTTCGTTACTTTCGTCATCAGAACGAGTGCGCTCGTGCACACTTTCCTCGCTTGACGCGGAACTGAAAACAAAAAAAGGGAACACGTGATTATGTTTTGTTTGCATACGTTATACCTCGCACACAAATCACCAAGACACAGGACTATGTCCATGTGTCTGCGGCCTGTTTCATAGACATATCTTAGCTAAGATAGAAAACTTCCGTCGATTATTGAGAGCTTACTAAGTAAACCCATGCGATTTCATAAAGTTAAAATAGTTGTTTATGATAGTTCTAGTTCCTATAACTTGCTTGAAGGTACTAGATACCGTAGTTTGCGTAAAATTGCATATGAAAAGGTCGAATCTTAGCTAAGATATGTCTATGAAAGGGGCGCATGTGTACCCGATGTCTAGGCATCGTGTGGGCGCCGACCGGTAGGCAGCAATGACTATTTGATGACAATCGAATTGTATTTGTGATCTAGATATTAGTGTGTTGATGTTATATTTGTGTGACATTTATCTAAAGCAGTGCAATATACGTATAATAGGCTAGGTTTTGGCACTAACTATAGTCTAGCCTGGTTCGATTATCTGCGCATGTCTGGTTTCTCCAGGCGCCAAACCCCGTGTGTAGTTTCAAGATGACAAAGATGAAACAAGAATAAAAGCCAACTAGCGTTAAATCGACCATATTTTAACCACTGAAGGTTTTCACGGTCTCTAGTTGAAACAATGGTAGCCATAGTCAGCAACTTTAGATTGTGGGTTCGATTCCAGGCCCCGATCTCCCGAAACATCTCAATCTGAGCTAAATCTCATCTCAATTATTATCATTTGTCTTTTACTTAAATTCTATGAGAGACTATACTAAAAAGTGTCATCACAAAACAGAAAACATTATTTTGAGGCTATTACAGTAATATATTCAAGAGCTCGGCCTTCAGATTTATCTTAAATCCAGACTCTGATTTGAGCAAAATCTCAATTTGAGATGAGATTTTCATTTGAGATGTTTCGGGAGATCGGGCCAGGTCGCGGCAAGTCATACCTTTCAACAACAATTCGACAACAACGTCAATTTTCCACCACATGTGCGTAAGCTACTAGTTCCTTTTGAAAGGGTAAGTTAGTGCTGGTTAGGATACAGTCAAGGAGAACAGGAAAGTGAATCAGTCGCCGTATATAACATGACAAATGTTGAGAAACAGCTTAAAATTTGTACCAAAGGGTCTGTACTCAAAGAAGTCATTTATTCTGAAGTATTGTTATGTAAAGTATGGAGATATTTACCTGATCCTTACCTTAATGCATGAATATAACTATATTACAAAGTTCCTGTGTTGAATATATCAATTTACTGCGTGCACGTCGTGCAATAACGGTCACCTAGAGAGTCTTTGTAATACTCACCGCTTGTGAAAACATGCAACCGGGGTTATAAATACAGCCACGATATCAGCTGTTAAATTATGCTAATGGAAGGTCAATGATCACGTTAATATCTCCGTACTGTTCTGATCTGACATGTCTATTATACTCACCCTACTTTATCCTCCATCATCTGTGAAGCCAAGGTGTACATCTGAGTGTTTATCACACTGAAAAACATTGAATAATGATAAGTTGCACAATTATAGATAATTCATTACAGGCGTATTGAGGTTTGCTCAAGAAAAACATCGATCATTTTAGTGTTGACGTTTTACCCTCCCAGATACCAATTTATACACCGGGGTAAAGTGAGGCATGTGGGTTATCTTGCTCAGAGACTGATTTAAACAGTTGTGCAGACGGTGATCGAACCCGTGACCTCTCGATCCCAAAGCGCGCGCCTACCCATAGGCCACCGCACACCACGTGGCCGTCACATACACATATAATATAGTACATGTACCTTGACGGGTGACATAGAACGGACCTGTAGGCCTACAGTTCAGTTAAGTTAATTTTAATGGCATAATAACATTATTTATGTCCCTCGCCTTGAACACTTTAGCCGTCAAGTAAATTAACGGAAGAGCGTGTACAAAAACATGCAATAAATACATTGGACACGTTAAAGAAGCAAGGAGTCTATTCGGAAAGAGCTAATGTAGCGCACCCGGAGTACTTGTTCGAAAACAAGCAAACAACATTTACCGTGCCATTCCCAGAATACACGTCGTTAAAACACGGGTATTACGGAAATACCCGGGCTACTAACATCTCTGAATCGTATCTGTACGTCTTTATGTAATCTAGTCATGCAACAAGCATTTCCGATAGATAAAAGATTGAGCATTTATTCCGATCAGTAACTCAACTAATGTTTCCTGTTGGAATGTCACGATCGGGCAGTTAGATGTTCTATGTATCGATTTGATGTCAGTATCGACGTCATAAAATATAACTTTTTATTGACTACCATAGTATAATTGATCATAATACATAATATAATATATAAATCAACCGTGCATTATCTGACAGGTCGATTATAAATACATTAATGATTACCATTAATTACAGTTGATTGCTTATTTTATCTCTTTGACGGAAAAACAACAACAGATAATATGTGTCGGCTCGCATTGGACATTAATTTGTGCGTTTTGTCTTTCATTGCGATATGGTCATTCCAAATCGTTCCTTCTTTTAGCGTCCGCGGACTGATAGGTTTGGGCGTTTTTAAAAATCGCGAATATTTAACTCCACAAACTTACTTTCAAGTATCAAATTCGCGAAATCAGTTAGAAATCGCGAAAATATATGATTTTACGGTACAAGTATATCGCAGAGAGTGGTGGCCTGTGCCCGCGATTTGGGATCGAGAGGTTCTAGGTTCGATATGATTTTAGCAAGCCATATCCCAAATTCTCCACTTAAGTAATGATTGTTTGCATACCTGTATTATATTCATCTTCTTTTTGTACATGTATATATGTTTTTGCTAAAAGCTTCAACTTGCCACATTATCAATTGTATTGGCAATAAACATACTATATGTTTTCGTCAAATAAAATTTTGAAGTTGATGAAAGTCTTTTATAAACAGGATTGACTGCATACTCCTGTCGTAAACAATGATATTTAGTATAATATGGTGCAAGCGAACGTAGGTACATGTATAAACTGCATTCGTTACACAATTAAACTTTCATCGATAAATTAAACACATGTCTAACATCATACCAAAATACAATAAGTCTGTGGAGTTGGCAGTTAGTAGTTTGTTGTTCATTCAGAAGTTAACTCATAACTTAGCATTCGAGTTAACAGCTGACAGAAGTTAACTCAGATGTTACTTCAAAATTTAATATTTGAGTTAACTTCTGTCAGTCGTAACTCAAATATTAAGTTTTGACTTATCTTCTGAATTAACTTCTGAGTTAAGCTCTGAGTTAACTCGAATATTAAATTTTGAATTAACTTCTGAGTTAAGCTCTGAGTTAACTCAAATATTAAATTTTGAAATAACTTCTGAGTTAACTCAAATATTAAATTTTGAATTAACTTCTGAATTGACTTCTGAGTTAACTTATGTCAGCTGTGAACTAAAATATTAAACAGCTTACTGCCAACTTCACAGACCTAGATAGATCTACATAATGTATGATACTTTAACTTTATAATTAAATGAGGTTACTGTGATATACATTGCAGTGTACATATTTAATAGTTTTAATCTTATTAAACAGGATTGAACTTTCACAATGATTACAATAAGTTAGACAGTGCTCAGATTATCCATGCTGAAAATATAGATTTGCTGACTAGGCAATATCAAGAAATAGTGTTTATGTTTTTATAAGGTACAGTTTGTCAATAGTGATGTTGTGAAACAAACCGTTAGGAGTGGGGAGCGACGGTCTAGGGTAGGGTGTACGCTTTGGGATCGGGATGTCCCGGGTTTGAATCCCCGTCTGTGCCACTGTTTAATTTCTTTGAGCAAAAATAACCTACAATGCTCCACTCGACCAAGGTTTGAATTGGTACTTGTTAGGGCTGTGTATGTACATGTTCGATATTCATCTCGATGTTGGCTGCACACATACCAGGAGAGACACAGTCTCCCCATAGTAACTCGAACGCATGTTTCCTTAGGAACCAGACTATAGCCTGCTCCAAGAAACAGCCCAGTCGAAAAGCCAAATAGAATACGATTCGTCATGTTCGTGTAGACATGGTAGACACAGGTAATACATAACATTATATTGGTTGAATTTCAACTTGAGGGAGAGTATTTAATTGAAATAATAGCCAACCTTTCCCTGTGGAATACGCGTAATGTCACCAATACCAACTGTGTTATGCTTAGATTTGACGGACCACCATGATGCATTGTCGTGTTTCTGGTGTTTTAACTTACGTGAGTGATTTATATTGCGTTACGCAGTTGTATGAAAGTTTGTGCCGACGTAATCTGTAAACAATGCACTTACCTACCTACCTCATGCATCGTAGCTAATACATGTATATCCCGGTATTGGTATTAAAATGAAATCAATTTGTGAATTTTATCGATTTGTTTTAAATGTACAATATTTTGTTATGCGTCATCCCTATTAAAACGAGCTTGAAGTTTCCATCATGAATTCATTAAACCAAAGTATAGTCAAACCGGACAACTATTGCCAAACCTGTCAATACAGACCATCTATTTATTTTCCCATTTTGAAGTATATTTAACCTGTAAAAGAGAGACTACCTCTCAAAAAAGACCATGTTTTGCTGTCCCAATGGGTGCTCTTTAAATATTCGGTATGAATATTCGCGGTGGATTAAATTTTGTTGATTTCGCGGCTGAACTAGATGATCGCGAAATTAAATCCCCTCGAATAATTGACCTTAAAATACCATAAAAGATATTTGTTTTCAATATTATAAATCCTCGAATTTCAGAAACCACGAAATTATCATTTTAAGAGAATCCGCGAAATTTAATACCTGCGAAAATTAATGATTTTACAGTATGTGGGTTTTGTTTTGATTGTACATGTACTCACCTTGACAGACTTGTCTTCATTTTGCTGTAGTATGGATCAGTGCCGGGGACTTTATCTTCATAGTCGGATATAGGCCGTCCAACATTACCCACTGTGTGGTAGAACCGGTAGCGCTCTATGTATTTCGTAGTATCTTTATAGTGATGGAACACCACCGGATCTTTACCCGTATGTTGGGTTAACCGGTTAAAGGAAGTATCATTGTGTTTCGCATTTCGACGACGTTTTGCGGTTTTTACCCTGCCCTGTTTCTTATTGGTCTCCCAGCCGCAGAAACTGTCGCGGTATGATGGTGGTAATGTTGATGAACAGAAACAGGCAGGAACATTGTTTTTCGTTGAACCAGATAGTAGTTTCTTAGTTGATACAGCAACGTCGTCATAATCAAACGTACACTGAATTGTCTCTCCAGCAAACAGAATTTTTAGAGACATTGGTCGTCTGTAATAAGAACTACTACATCGTGAAAAATCATCGCGTTTTTCTGGAGGGGGAGGAGTCATTATTGGAATGTTGACGTCATCATCAGATTGACCGGCTCTTATAGGAGCAAGCGCTTCAATATCAAACGTTTCTACGATCTCGTCCGTTGCCATTTCAGAATCAGAATCGTGGGAGGTGTATGAATGTTTAGCGTCATGTCCTTTGTTGCTATGGTGACCGTGATGCTGTAGATGATGTTTGCCAGTATGGTGATTATGTTGAAACCTCTGATGTTTATGCCGATGATGAGAATGGTGGCGAGGCGTGGTGTCTTTACTTACGTGAGAATTTTTCTCATTAATATGTTTAGTTTTACTCTCCATTTCGTCAGTAAATAACGGTATACTGTTAGCACTTTTTGAATGCTTAAAAGTTTGATGGCGATGATCATTATTTTGATCGGATGGTTTTGATAAACTACGATAAATACTGCGTGGAAAAGATCGCTCAAATAATCCAGTTTTCAAGCTTAAGGATTGTGACAAGCGTTTTTCAGATTCAAGAACATTCTTCGTTCCATTAGACATTGACATATACAACCTGTCCGGTTCGTCTTCTTCTGTATCGTCATATTCACTGAATCCATCCGGCAAAAGATCAGCATTGTCCATAGATTCTATCAGAGCTTTAATTTGATTGGTTACATCCGTCGAACACGTGACCACAGACTCTGCTTGCGTCATCACAATGTCGGGCATATGGAATGTTTAAATTCCGTTATATACGTACTTATCCGCACTATAAAACATTTCCGGAAACTTCGTGATCCGACACCAACAATCAACTTATTCTATCAGAATACACATCTCAGATTCTTATTTGTCATCATCCGCGTGTATCACTAGTATCACAATGTTCCATTCTAATGTAAATATTGGAACAAAATCACTCGCTTGGTTTTTGATACAGTTCCACTAATTCTTCACGTCATGCGTGGTTGACTTGACGGTTCTCTGTAAACATAGAAAAAATTAATAATTGACTTATCGTGTTTCAGTTCCAACAAATATAAATGTGTAGTGTTTGTAAAAGATAAATGTAATAAACTCCACACGTTTTATGTCGATGTCGTATTTTAATTTTCACTTTATACATTTGTAGCTAACAACAAAGGTGATTGACAAGTTAGTTAGTTGTCATTCAAGGGTTAGGTGAGCTCATCCGATTAACACCATTCTCTTCTTTCAATACCTTGTGTACTCAACGGATCGTCATTTTCATTGTTTTACTTACATTGTTATTGATTATTTAGTCCCCCGAAAACAAACCTTTAATTTATTAAATTACGGTTGACTAATACGGTTATAATAATCGAGGGTTGTTCGTTAAGCTGTTGTACACGTAACTGCTTATTATTTAAGAGCAATTCTACCACAACCAGCGGTTTCAGCTATATACACAAAGAGGAAATCACGGTGCGCACGAACTGCCGATAAAACACAGCTAAGGCTGAATAACTTCAAACTACAAAAAAGTCTTCCGAGGAAGAAAATAGTGCAGCGAATAATGTATTGATCTGTCGTCAAATGCGGTATATTGGCTATGTTAGTATTGAAATAATGACTATGCACCTGTGTTTTATCTATGATAAAGCACAGTCACTTGTTCGGATGCGTACATTAAATCGTTCGAGCTACGCACTCGTGGTTTAATTACTACGCATCGGAACTAGTGACGGTGCATTTTTCTACGATAAAACATAAATATATATTTATTATTTTTTAATTAATGCAGTCTTGTAGACAACCCTCTGTTTTGTAAAAATGTAGAACGGGTTCGAATGATATCATGTTTCGACTAGACAAAGGCACATGCAACATTCAATAGTTTTCTAACGGTTTCGGCTAACATGACGCATACAGTTAGAGTTAGTAACATTGTTCTTCTTACGCATTTTAAACCCCAGTGTCCACTATTGTTTTTGTCTTACGTCTGGAAACGAGTCATTGTAAAAAAGTAAGAATGAATTACTGGTCGTATCTTATATCAGGGGAATTTCTATGAGAGTCAATTTGGGTAAACTGTTTGGACCAAAACACACTTTAATCTAAAAGCTAACTTACTGTCCGTTTTGTATATGTTTAAATAATTATATTTGAATTTCGATCCAATAATGTTAAATAAATAGAGGATATTTGTTGATTTTGGTATATCGTATTTTATTTCATCGAGTGATCACAGAAAATCAATATTTTCACGAGTGGCGTAGCCACGAGTGAAAATATAATTTTATGTGATCACGAGTGAAATAAAATTGATCTTTCACCAAGAATCAACAAATTTTCTGTTTATGTTTTTCGACGTGATAGTTAGAACATATTAAGTAAATTTTAATGATTAAAAAGGGCGGAGCGAGCGAAGCGAAGCGAGACCTTTTTAGTCATTAAAATTTACTTAATATGTTCTAACTAACTTAGAATATAACATTCTGCATTCTGATTGGCCGATAGAAATTAGCGCCAACGCATGACGACAAGTCTTGAGAAAATTTTAATGATTAAATTTTCATTTAACCGCGAAAATGCGGCGTTTTCATTGGCTCATAATGTAGGTTATATTCTAATATATGCTTTAATTTCTTTTAAAAGTGTACCGTAATTGGCTTAATTGGAAAAATCACGTCGAAACTTGAACGTCACGACGTGACAATTGTGACGTCATGATGACGTAACGCATATTTTAAAGCCCGGCGCCGTTGACGTTACGTTTCTTTTTCTGCATGATACTGGAACCAGCTTCTAAAACAGTGAAAATAACAAAGTGGTAATTTCACTGTTATTTTCACTGTTATTTTCACTGAAAAATCTCCGTAATCCATTGAAAGCAAATAATAAAAAAGGATATGCATGGCTATATTCAAATATGTTTAAAGCAGCTGAACTGAAACGTCTAATTATTTAATCTAATTTGTATATGTATTACATATACTACTCAACATTTGCTAAGGACCACTTTTTCATACGGAAATATGGAACATAACATATTATTCGATTTTAATTATTTATAGACTTAAATTAATCCTTAACTATTGGAGTTATTTATCAATGTTGAAATTATTGGTAGTACATCTATAGTGCGCACGGGTAACACGCAATGTCAGCAATACCCAAAACCAAGGTTTTCGTGTGTATGCGTAAAACTCCAAAATTGCGATTTTTTCTCGAAGAAACAATCCATTTTATGTAACTTACATTAGCAATTATGGTTAACCAAGACGACTTTCGAACACGTTTTTTTCTCAAAATGAAATGAACAGGGATGTTGGGATGTTGGGAGGTTGCAGGCGGTTGTGTCCATGAGACATGTTGCCTTGACGTTAAACATTTCACTTAGCCAAATCGTTCGAATACGGAAGCCTTTTCAAGTTAATGGAAAGGAGTGCACACTACGTGACGATCCCGTTGTAGGTCGAAAACACGTGTCCAAAACGGGTGTATTGGCATACAATTTCACGGATGAGTTGTCGTTTAAAAACTTTCAAAATACGACTGTATTACGATTTCCATTTAAAAAGTAGGAAATCGGTTGTACAATAATTGAATCAAAGCCAGATATCTTGTAACGTGTGTCAACTTGATGGAAAACCACGTCAGAGAACGCTTATGCTGGACAAATTGGCCATCTTGAATGGACACTGCATTATTACCCTTATTTATTTTCATGATGAGTCGCAATTTTGTTGAGACGTCATCTATAGACGGCTAGAGTGTGAAATGAACGATATCCTGACGTCTGTATGACTGAACACGATCGGTATGGTGGTGGTATATATGATAGGGACATGGATAAGTACGCATCACAGAACACATCTCCATATCATTAAACATGGAACTTAAACGGCAATGATACTACTGGGTGATTCCTGATGTCTCCACACAGGCCCAATCAGTCCAGATTTTGTGTTGATGAACAATAATTCGCGTCCCCATTGAGCAAATCGTACCAAACAATACATGGACAACAGATTGGATTGGCTTGCAAGGTCCCCGGACCGTAATCCCATATAATATACCTGGATCATGCTTCAACGGGCAATATCTAGGTCCATTCGAACAACATGAATGAGCTTCGTGTAGGCTTGCAAAAAGACTGGGCCTGAGTACCGAAAAACATAGTGAATATGCTTAATTGTAGCATGCACTTGCGTTTTCAGACTAAAACTGATATCACTCAGAGACATGCAGGCTATTATAAAGGATTTAAAAGAAAAATCGAAGAAAAACACAATTTTTGTAACACTAGAGTACATCCAAATTTTCTCGCCCTACCAACTTCAAACTTACTTTCCGGTTTAATGATTGAAGTCACGATCGATAATCAATATGTATAAGTAGCTGTATACCTGAAACCAGAACATCAATGAAAAAATATGACACAAGGAAAAAGGGCCCTTAGAAAATTTTGTTTCATAATTTATACATCACGTGCGTTGATTAAATATCATTTTTTTAATTCGTGTATACACGTACAGATGATTTTATTCGTTTTTGCCAAAATTTAATGCATTGTAAACACATAATAGCTTACACGTGCACCATATAACATCAACACGGTGTAATAAGTTGTATTTAAACAGTTGATTAACAGATTATCACAACCTTCAACGGATTATGATTATACAATGTACATATTTCACATAACAGTATAATTTATTAAGTAATGTATTAACTAAAATGTCGCATTTTACGTGTATATAGCTCAGAGAATTTGATATGATCCTGACCTTCATGCATGAGTATATTACAAGGTTCTTGTGTTGAATATATACATTTCCTGGAGCAAATTGTGCAATATCGGTCCTTTAGATTTGTGTTGGTAGTTCACCTCAAGCGTCTTCGTTATACTCCCCGCTTTTGAAAACCTACCACTGGGGTTATAAACAGACTGTTGAATTATGCTAATAGAAGGTCGAGTAACGTGTCAAATTCTCTGACCAATAATACCGTTGTTTTGATTACAAAACGTTCAACAGTACAATTGTTTCAGTGTTAGATGAGATGACAAACCTCAATGATACGACCACTATAGATATCTTTAAGTTACAAACCCCTAAATAGACATATCCAACTATTTGTCCCATTTGTATTCGCACATGTGACAATTTTTCTACCATTGGAAGGCATGGGGACTCCACGTAAAATTGTCCATATGATAATAACTATTTGAGATATTTCTTATGTGCAAACATATTTTGTAGTTTAATATGTCTACAATATAATGCACTAAATTTCATAGTTGTATCCTTATGGGATCAACCCCCTTTTTAAAGGTTTTTAACATGACTATCACTCACATTGAACAAAGAAGGAAATGAACGGATTTGATATCAAACTTGGTTACTTTCTTGTCCGTAGTTCTTTTGTTTCTCGGGGAATATATTTTGTGCAAACTTGATCAATAGTTTAATTTCTTCCCGTCAGATTGGTGTTTTGATATAAGAAATGTGATAATTAGATCTGCCCCCTTTTTACGGTTTTTTAAAACAGGTATCATTTTTTTTTTAGTAAAAAAGTAATACACATATTTAATTTGCACATTGTTAATTGTTTTATGACGCGCCCCGCTGCGATTGTCACAGTATGTGGGGTAATAAAAGTGGTACATTCGCGTGAAGGGTTATAACCGCTATATTTCTATAACCGCTATATTTCCTGTATACATACTTTATTATGATTTTAGAGATTTGAAACTTTGACTTTATTGCCGATTTGGAAAGTAATACATGCATTAAAATAATTAAAAGTGAAATGTCATAAGCTCACGCATAATTTAAAATTATAATAATCGAACAGGTGAGACATAAAAATGAAGAGTCATGTCATTCCTATGACACTTGTTAAATAAACTGGTTAATTGACACGTTGAACCACCTAATTGAATATATACGAATTGTAAAATGAAAATTAAACGTCAAAAAAGGTGAGAAAAAATCCGTATACTTTTAGAGGCATGAATTCAGATGTTGAAATGTATGTTTTACACTAAGGCACAATAAATACACGTGCATTATAGCTTTATGGTTCATTTACAGTATACATGTACTTGCTTATATATTGCTAATAATATGCGTATCTTTTAATGATAATCACTTAACTATAGCCCGGCTAGAGGAATAAAGCGCGTTTGCTCTGACCAGACAGCTTACGAAGCCAGTTGGATTCGAACATTCTATATATTAATTAATCATATATATTAGGTTCTTTTCTCCTGAAAATTTATGTTTTCCATCATTGTTATTTGTTATAAGCATTGTTTTATGCTTCATACAAAGTAAATTTTCATATTCGTATAATAAGTATCATAAATATTTTTTTATCATACATGTATGGTCGCATCGCTGATACCTATAACCACAATGTAAAAATAAAACAGTAAGTATCATTCAAGATGCGTTTATATAAAGTTTCTATCTGCCTTCTTTTTTCATTTGTAGATACAGCCTTTTTACTATAATAAGACAATACATGTATTCGTAAACAAACCCCTGTAACTTTTATTGCGGGTGTCACCGGAAATTCCACGGGCATATAACGCATCATAAATCAAGCAACAGTCTACAGTCTATATATTATAACAAGTCTGATAGAAGCACAAATTCATATTCAGATATAAATTGCCGATGTGATTAAATCCATTTTAAGTATTTTACTCATTATTTTAAAAAATCAGGATGATGAATTGACTAGCATAATTTAACAGTCAATATATTATCACAATATATTTCATAATCGGGGAGTATCACGAAGTAGCTCGAGATGTAATAGAAACACAAATTTGAAATACCGATATCGCACGACTTGCTTGTGGAAATTGATATTCAAAGCAAGAACCTTGTAATATAGTCTTGCATAAAGGTCAGGTTCAGGTCAAAATAGCCAAACTACATTTTGTGATAACTTGAAAATGAATATATGACTTTGTTGGTTATATGATTGATGTTATGATTTGATTAAAACAATGAAAATTGATTTAGTATTTGTTTAACATTTCAACTCTTCATAACTTTGAAAGCACTTGTCCAACATAAATAAGTTGAACAAATGTTTCATCCCGATATCTTGAAAAAATAAAATATTTGTGACAATTAGAGGGAAAATTTGAGTTTTGTCGGGTCCGCTACCGCGCGAATATTCTCCTATTTAATTCAAGAAAAAAACGCTCTATTTCACGAACTTAAAATTGTCATAACTTTTTTTTTCAAGATATTAAAAACCAGTTCCATAATTGTATGGTCTATGGCTCGAAGATGCAACTGAACAATCAACCGTACAACATACTTGAAAAATCAGCAGTGGTTGCTAAATTTCATTTAAACTGTACTTTGTGATATTGCACACATACTCAAGCATTGTACAGTTACTAGTAACCGTTTATTTTTTTATCATCCATCGAATATGCATAATAATAAGTATACATATCGTGACATGTATTGCGGTTACTAGTATAACAAATGCATAATTGTTAGATTCCTCACACATGATCAACGAATTCTGAATGATACCATTGAAGCATTTAAATGTTCCTGATGATACCTACCTTAACAAAATTTCATAATGACAGAGATATGCCCATAAAAAAGATTCTGGTATGCATCATATACAAAATGTCAAAAATACCAAAGTGTAACTGAACGCACAAAACCCCTCCAGCAAATGATATACATTAATTTATACACTCCGACAACCCGCTGAGTTAGCATAGCGCGATTACGCAATCGAGATAAGATCGATCAGATTAAAACCGGTATAACACCAGTCAAGGGAAGGTAACTGTGGTCGACTTGAAAAAACATTCAATACAAATGGGACAAATAGTTGGATATGATGGTTTTTTAGTTCAATGTAAAGTTGCAATTGTCAGCCCAGGATTGTATCATGTTTAAGCCTATGGCCAGTTGACAGACATATATCATTGAAAAAGAAAGTATGTTTCAGCTACAAAATAAGACAACAAAAAAACAAGGGATCAAGTTAAATATAATTTGACGATATGTTGCTCACAAACGTATTAAGCAATAGTCCTAACACTCAAATAATTAAAAATCAAAATCACGTGCCAATGTATGCGTGGTCATTCATGCGATAAATTTTGCATTTTCGCCACCAAATAATATGACCACAGCTAAAGGTATTTCGGGTTTGAAAAGTGACCAATTAGAAAAGTGGTTGAATGTTTGCTTAAATCTCAAAATATTCAAGATAAAACAGATTCACTACTTCGCCTACAACATATGTTAACTAAATAAGCTGATTCTAGTTCCATTTTGTCAAGGCATATCACGATTTTAATTAAACAGAATTTCGCCAGGACTATTTGAGACCGCGTAGGCATTAAGTGGTTTATATTATAAGTCTTAATTTGGAGGGTAAATAAAGAGCGAACCAGCATTGTTTATCTGATAAGTTTGGTTGAATTTTGCAGTATATCATAGTATGCCTCACGTTCAATGCTTCCGTTGGAGACAAACATATACAAATGACATTGTATGTATTGATAATTTTATTATTGAACTATTCATCTAATGAATGGTGCATATTTTCTGAAAGTTTAATAAGTTCAGTCAATCACAAAGAAAAGCGATTTATTGCAATATAATTCTATACATTTCATATACATGTACATGTATTGTGAACAGAGAGCAGTTGTTTTATAAATGAAATGCAATGTTATAAAGATATACATGTAACTTTAAACATATTTTGCGTAATCTGAAGATAGATAACGTATATTTCATGCACTCGTGTATCGAATATAATTAGACTCATTAATAAGATTAAATGTAATAAAATAGTAAAATATGCCAACAATCAGATAAAAAATGTAGTAAATGAACTTACTTTAAACACGAGGTAGCGTATGCAGCATCCGTCTTTCACTTTTAAAACAAATTGACTATATTATATACTTAATTATTAAAGTCATACATGTACACGAATATTGCAAATCGGTATGCTTCTTTTTATGAAATGTTGCTTTATTCCTAAAATCCCGAATACGAATATGGCATGTTTGTACGAAATGTTTCAATTTCCTCGAGTTTAAAATTCTTTGTTCGTGAAAACTTTAAAGTATTGTGTTTCAACTTTGACGAGATAAACTTGTCGGATATAATATACAAGTCAACGTGAAAGGATTTAATTACTTTCCCTTTTTAAATACAAAACGACACTTGAGTGTAATTGTTATTAATACGAATGTTTATTTTTCCGCGTGACACAAAACGATTAGTTTAGAAAACTGGTACGCTACCTAACGAGGGTTTTACGTTCAATGAAATACAAAGTAAAAGTTGATTGGGTGTTTCATAGAAGGCAAATATACGACACAATGAAACTTTCACTTTTATCGAAACAAAATAAAATGTTTAATAAATTTCTATAATTCGGCCATGATTGTTTAAAACAATTTACTTGGACCACAAAAATAATACCTAAATGTGTATATAAATATAATTGATCTACTTTTTGTATACATAAAGTTGTTATTCTGCAAATGATTGCTGTTTTAAAACTAGTAATAATATTACTGCTCATTTTGTTTCTATCATTTTATTTCAAACAAAACAGTCAAATATTAAATGCTCGTATATTGACCGCTCATTTTAAATACTCACTGTTCATTAATGCCAATCGATAATCAATAAGTTCTTGTAATTTATTTTGCCTAACTAGGTCGATTAACAATTAATATTTCGTACACTCGACACCTCATTCCTGATGACATCTATCACCACGAGAGTATGAAAGGGGAGATTGTGCATAAACTTAACTGAGATTGTCTATGAACTTGACTGATATTGTGCATAAACTGAACTGAGATTGTCCATAAACTTGACTGAGATTGTGCATGAACTTGACTGATATTGTGCATGACCTTGACCGAGATTGTTCATGACCTTAACTGAGATTGTCCATAAACTTGACTGAGATTGTGCATGAACTGAATCGAGATTGTGTATGACGTTGACCGAGAGTGTGCATGACCTTGGTTGAGATTGTCCTTGAACTTGACTAAGATTTTGCATGAACTTGACTGGGTTTACGTCGCGACTGAATCTGCTAATGAGTGTTTAGCGTAACCATGGTAACGTGTTTAAAACATGATTGTTGTTTTAAAGTATAAGCCAAAGCATTGTAAAAATTGAAGAATATTTGGGCACGATTTTTAGAGTATTTGATGACAATTATAAGATCCGTACTCACATTATTTGCACATACTTGTTAAGTAGATTACAACAGCGCGTCAACCGACTAACACAAGGTGTATACAAAGTTCAGCTAGGCTTCTCATGTACTTTAGAAGCATTCATCAGCAAATGTCATTGATTTCATATAAAGAGTTGTTAATTACCAATCAGTAAAATAAACACATCTCCCTTGTATGTGGTATTGATGAAGTATCTACGAGTATATAGTATACATTGTTGACATTACAATACTACATAGTGTACATATACTCGAACCTTGACTGTATTACTTATATTATTATCCAGGTCATTTGGTCATAGATTATAATTAAAATACGAATACAGCTAAAACATAGGTTTGCTCACAGGTGGTTGCATCAGTGTTTTAACTCATGAAAATAAGCACATTTTGCTTCTTCTTCTTCTATAAACGGTGGTTGTTCGTAAATAATGAATATAATGTTATATCTTTGCATATTCATAACCCACACTTTAGAAAATTATAATATCACAAACGCACGAATGATACGTCATTGTTTGCTACGTGCAACGTTGCAAAATAATACTGATGGTCAGCGTTGAACCAATTCGAAATAAATATATCTTTATGCTAAGAAAGTTTCAACTTGACTTACAATGACAAATAAAGAAATTACAGCACGTTCCGCGTATTTTATTATCACCCCTCGTATATACCATACCATATTTATTTTTTCACGTATTGACACGTTCAAAGGAGCTGCTAACATACAGTAGCTTAATACAGCTAAATATCTGGTAAAACACTCTCTATACATACATTTACTGTGTTAAACGTTAAACGTGCTACATCAGTTATTGCCTTTATAAACCTCTGCAGATACTAAATTATAATATTAAGTCAGACAGGGAATGCAGCACTCAACTAAACCAGCCGAGCACAGAAAACATAAAAAAGAGTATATTAAGTCAGACAGGGAAGGCAGCACTCAACTTAACCAGCCGAGCACAGAAAACATTAAAAACACACAAAGCACAATGCCCAACTAAACAAGCGCAGATCCGCCCAAGTCCAAGCTGTCGAAAAGTATAATAAATTATAACTAGCTGAATGACCCAGTAGAAAAGATACAGCAACCAAAAGGCGGAATGCCTACGCTGAATGACCTAGTAACAACAGTAAAACTGCTGAACTACATAGTTATAGCAGCCTTTAGTCTCAAAAGTTAAATAACAGTATTAAAACGTTGAAAGGCCCGTATAGTCGGATGACCTACTAACTAGCTGAATGACCCAGTTTCCACAGCAAAATGACTATATTGCCCCGCTTTAGCTGTAAGAAATCTTAAAACGAAGAAGTGCCCAACACACTACCCTAGTCTCATTGTTTAAAACGCATACAAGACACAATGCTCAACTGAACAAGTAAATGATTCACACAAGTCTAAGCTGTCGAAACGCTAAGTTAAATTCTACGAGCTCGAACTTCAGATTTCTCTCAAATTCAGACTCTGGTTTAAGCAAAATCTCACTTTGAGCTGAGTTTAACTTGCGATGCTTCGGGCCATCGGGACCTTGTGTGTACAATTTATCAGTGAAGTTTTAAGAACGAAACTGACCATATCTGTTTACTTTAAATAGGAGTTTGTAAAACCAATTTTGCAAAAGTAACTGTTGACCAAACCGATTCATGTTTGTAAACATCATAGTATCCTGGGCGCACTGTACTACAAATATAAGTACGGTATTTATTAGTATGTACAAATTTATTTTATGTCGACATTTAAACACGTTCTACATCTTATATTGATTACTTTTGACACCTCATTCCTGATGATAACTGTCGCATCGAGGAAACGACAGTAGGCTGTATCAAAGTTTAATGCAGAATGACACGCGAAGGAAACATTGGTGCCATAATGTTGTACTATTGTATGCATGTATTGAATGACGTTATTACTTTCTACTATCATTAAGTTATCAAAAGCAATGCAGTCACGGTGACATTAATTGTAGAGGCCAGTATAGGCTTTCTTCATTTATTTGAAGTATCCTTTTAGGTATACGGATGACACGTTCTATGTTTTTCTCTAAATTGTGTTTAATTTGGCGCCTAAATTCAAATGACTATTACTCTAAAACAGTGTTATTCCCAAACCCAGGCTATCGAACACCTGAAGTATTGGTCCGCTGGTTTTCTCTCTATAAATACCCACTCTTTAAAATATCATTTTCAATGGTTCCTATTGTGGCTGTATATTACGTAAATACTTTGTCGGTATACAGTTCAGTAAAATTCGCATAACAGAAAAGGCGCTGATTATATTTTATAGTCTTTTAAACTTCTACCAACATGGTAAAAAAGAAAAGGAACGTACCTTTGAACAAGTGGCTTGTATCAAAAAGATATTTTCATTTTGTTGTTTAAACACGCCTGTCCTTATTTCTGGTTATTAGTAATACGCTCCGGAGGAAAACCGTGTTTTTGCAGTTAAATCCGTCACTTTCTTGAACTGTTCACGCTTAGCAATTAGGAACAATTTTATTATGTTATAGAAAACATAATTCGTCCGTTTACGTCGTGTTATCATATCCTGAATATATAAATCTAGTTGTGTACATTTAGAATTGCTCGTTAAAGTTCCTGTACAAAGCACGAGTATTCATATACAACTGTATCCCACATATTTCCGTGATGCAAGTTTGCATTAACAAATTTGATATATTTAATAATTCCTGAATCTTCTCATAACCTGTCACTAGTTCCTCCACAAAGCCATAAATCTATGGTGTTATCATTCCGACATGTCGGTAAGACAGGATATTAATATAGCATTGTTAGATACCAGTCTGCAGTAGAAAGACAAAACAATATACTGTCCGGGAATTCGTATATTCAACTACATATATCTGTATCGATTTGAATATATCCATATCAAAAGCATTCAATATCTGGTTGATTTCATAGATGTACAATTATGTACAAATAAACCCGTATAAATTATAATTGCAACCAACATAACATATTTGTTTTTTAAATCCTGCATTGACCGTCTCAAACAACACTATTGATACACCACAAGTAGTGTTCCTTCAACGGGAATCCATAGCGTAGCTATGTGTTTATTTATATAAGTCACAGAAGACTTGTTTACAAATCCAATTTCAAACTAAAGTTACCATATAACTACTTGTTACTTATGCTTGTATATGTACCTCCTTTCTTCGGGAATATTGTCTATGTATCATATAATAATGTATATCTATCGAAATAAGTATTGTTTAAACTAAAGCACAACTAGATTACCCAAATACAATATTCCTTACTAAGAGAATAACTAACAAGAGAATACACTGTATTTTTAACTTTTTTTAAAATTTCAAACTCCATATTACTATTTCATGTATTTAATCCAGAAGCTGTTGTTCCTTTATACGCGATGTATTATTTACACTATCAAAGTAGACAATGTATTAACATTTAGGTATTCAAATCTTTGTTGGATCATCAATGTTACTCCACCCGACGATATCTTAATACGTGAGGATTTAAAAACTATTAAACTGACTTTGAACTATAATATTTCGGTAATACTGTTTAAACTGGTAATACTGTTTTTGTGACAACAAGAAGTTGTCGTCCTATCAGACATGGCCTAGCGGTCCTGGCAAACGTACTTCTATAAGACATTCAGCCAAATTAAATGTTAATCTGCTCAAAATGACAAACTGCATTAACGGGCATTTCATGTAGGCACCTTTCTGTGTCACAGACAGGTGTTTGTTTAGCCCTTAAACTTTCTTGTGACGCACAGACGCTTCATATCCGGAAGACTTAAACTCGTTATAAACACCTGTTAATTATAAGCTGCAAGATTTTGATCAAAGATACACGCATGGTTTTATTTAAACTATTTAACATAATATTTTATACATAACGTAATTCCAATAAAATCGTTAAAAATTAGGATAATGTCCATACACACATATATAAAATGTATTGTATATAACGTCTGGCAAGGTCGCTACAATATGATTATCGTAGCTTAACAGAGAAAACCGCTAAACGGATTTAGTCTTCATAAACCGACTGTCCTTTTGACAATTCGATAAATCCCCGTGCTCTCTGCAAACTGTCATCAACATTGTTTATTGGATGTCAGTAATATACAAATTCTTTGCAAATTGCAATAGAGGAAATTTTAATATAAGTTTAAAGGAGATGCAGCGGTATCTTTTCATGTCTTCAGTTTGCACTTTGTAGTTAAAAGTTAAAGTACAATCTAATGTCTACTTCAAGACATCGGTCCGTACAGTCGACAGTAAATTTAACCTTTGACCATTGAGTCGAACGTCGAATGAATCGCCGCCCAACTTATTGGCCTTTGGCCCTCTCTCTACTTATAGAATAGTCATTATGTAGTATACCGGCTGTTATACAATGGTTGGGATTTCTAACGCGTAGGAATTTACCACGTAGGCCGTAGGCTTGAGTGGTTATTATAAAGCGTCAGAACGACAAACCATTGTGTAACAGAGGTATACTACGGATTTTGAATATTTTATTTCGATTGTAACATGATTTAAGCACGCACATATATATTAAGCCAGCGTTACTTTGTGGGAGTATGTTGCTTACACTACTTGTTTAACTGCATGACGAAATAAAAAGTACGTGACGTCACTTTCATTGTATATCAAACGTTATACAGTGCTATGTTTGTTCTTTGTCTATATAGGCGAAATAGTCGGTCATGTTGGAATAGTGAATCAACGCTCCGTGCATGTTTAGCTAAATGGTTCTTTTCAAATTTAGAATACATTAAGCTAATAATTACTAGAAAGTTTAATCGAAGTTTTAAGACATGAAAAATACAGATTCATCCTCTTTAAATATATTCGACAAAACTGTACAAATGTTATATGGTATTTAAATAATTATTATCTTGTATAAATAACATGAAGTTTACTTTATGTCAATGCATTACTGTACATTATATTGCTTTAATTATATTTATTTATTTATATTATGAATATGTGAATATGGAATGCTACTACCATTTATATATAGAACAGTTATAGCGTATATTGAACAAACGTCCAATTATTAATTGTCTCCATCCTCGTTAAATTTCTTTTTTTAAATGTTAATGTATCACTACTTTATGTTACTCAAAGTTGGAAGCACCATTAACGATCTCTATAACATAATGGATGCTTTATGTTGTATGTGTTATGTATGCACTCCTTGTGAATAAAATTAACTGCCAGTAACATAATTTATTGTATAGTTTCATATTACTACGCTCACCTGACAACTTTGTTATACGACTAAACAATCTTGATTGTCAACACCTGCGCTCATAGTGAAATTTCGTTGTATATCTCAAAGGACACCTAACACAGCTTACAGCTTTTCCTGAAATGCACATGGTTCTTAGACCCTTGCGTTAAATACTTATTAACAACCACAGGTCTGGTTTTGGGCCTATTTAGGACAGTGACCGACAGCGCTGTGGGTGATATTACCAGTAAGTTCCTTTTTGGCAAACCTTTTTCCAATGCAGTATTGCAGTTGTTGCATTCTTTTAGCCGTAACTTTAAAACAATCTTCTATACGACTTATTGTCCAGAATCCCACGACCGTGAAATCTTCTTCTTCTTTTCGTTCACTGTCTACACTATCACCCCGGTCATAGCGATAAAGGAAGCATAAGGCCATATATACGTTTTATTGTTGATTCATACGGGTGGCACTGCTGGAGTATGTGCTCTGTTGTCTGGTCTGTCACACCACATGAGCACTTCGGTGTTGCAGACAACTTCAATTTTTCGGGCATTGGGCCTGTTGTATCCTGTACGAAGTCTGAATATTATCACGTGTTCCCATCGTTCAAGAAGATGGTAGTCTTTTTTGGTGACTGTGCTCTTGCAAGTGCCTTGAGATGTTATTCAGCGGTTGGTTGTCTTGCGCTCCTCGTTTAGCCAGTCTATCTGCTGTCTCATTACGAGGAACACCACAGTGTGTGGGCATCCATTGAAGACACACTCTTCGTATCTTGTCAAGTATGTGTAGTTCCCTGGCAAGTGAAGGCAGTTTGGCACTTGTTAGAGCATCAATGACTGATAAAGCGTCAGTCAGTATGACCACCTGTTGACAATTCTCTTCTGACTCTTCAATAGTTTTGGTTGCCTGCATGATGGCTTCCACTTCTGCCTTGTAGTTGGCACCGTGTTTCCCTGTTGGTAGGCATACTGTCTCGGACACACCCGATGTGTGTAGGATGAAGACTCCAGCACCTCCATCTTGTATAGCAGCTCATCGGCTGGTTATAATACTGATCAAAGTGCCAAAATTAGGTTTGAACATTTGACTTTGTCAAATATCTTTATGTCAACCGATTTTAATATTTTAAAATCGTAGATATAGTACTATGGCTTCATTCTTCCCATTGCATTCATTATGCTGCCTTAAAATTGACGTAGAAACGTCCGTTTTGAAAAAGTGTTTTATCCCGAATTTGGACATTGAGCAACTTTTGATTCATTAGTGGCACATCTGGAGTTTGGACAAAATATTACCAAAATAACGCGGTTTCATTGGTTGATCTGGACATTGGATCATATAAGAACGACTGGAAGAGGACAATGAGCAACTTAACATTAAACTTTTCAGTTAATCACGTGACAAAATGAAGGACGGCAATTGGTCAACTTTATTTTTTTAGTTTAAGTTGCTCTTAGAGTAACCAATCCCCGGGACATTCAGCAACATGCACGCTACGTAGTGGTTCAAATACTGGACTTTGAGCAATACATTACTGACAAAAAGCACATTGCACTTGAAATTATGACGTAATTTTTTCACAGGACATTGAGCAATGTCAAATTAGGCAGAAAGTGCAAAAATCTCATTTTTTTAAAAAATGGACATTGGCGACTATTTTAGCCAGCCGACGAGCTGTTGCCGAGCCGTCTTTGTTCACGTGGGTCCACGTCTCAGACAGGTAGTCTTCTGAGGTCATGGCTTGAATCAGATATTTTCTGGATTCTTCATCTTGCAAATCCGACTGAAGCCCTTGTACCTTCTTGCGGATATTGATATTGGACTGGTCATACTTTGATGGTTCTAGTGTTTGCGACCAATCCAAAGGAGACGTTCGAGGTCCAAGGCAGCATGCTTTCTTGACAACTTCTTTGTTTCATGTACAACGCTTTCGTTTCCAGACGATTTTTTGATGGCGCTTGAAGCCTTTATTTCACTTTGAAACAATCACTACTTAAAGCCAGGTTACTGCTTATATTACTTTATTATAACATAATTGTATATTATATTTAATTTGATACATTGAATGTATTCAAATAATATAATAACAGCACAACACAAAACCATGCTTCAAGGAATCTCAAGTAACTGTCATTGTACGAATACTTATACAAACAAAACAAAATACCATCACAATACTAATAAATTCATTCGCGAGGTTTTATTTTCGTGACTTTCGCAAATAAATATTCTCGCAAACTCACAACCTACACTATACCATCAATACCAGGTCAACGGTTATTCCTGAAAGACGATCGGTCGCGAATTATTGAACTCGCAAATAAATCATAAACATACGCAAAATAAAATACTCACGTAAAGTAATGGCGTCTACATTATGATAATGTTTAATAATGTTAACATTGTGACGCAAAATTATGGAAAGCCTTGACTGTCTTATACGTACAGGGTGTCCAAAAAGAAAGTATACAGTTTCAGTGTCTATCTATCAAACCTCTTCATTTTACCATCGCAACGAAAATTTGCACATGTATAGACAAAATATGTAAGTTTTTTCTGTGACCAATTTTAAGTTTATAACCCATATATTTTTTAGAAAAATGTCAATTTTCTAAAATTACCTTATTTTGTCCGTGACGTCATTTTGTAGTAATTAACGACGTTTTCACGATGTATGTTGCCTTCTGAAATTTCCCTTCTTGCACTCGTTCTTTGAAACTATCAATTAGATTTGCAACTGTGCCTTACCTGACCTTCTAACCTTCTCTGTTGATGTTCCTCAGCAGCATAGATGTGTCTGTTGGCTTTAGATTGTACACTAGCGATTCAGATAGCACAATAGAAAGAAAAAAACTCAACCCGTTACTTGTCTTTGTTAAAAAGCTCATTCCTAAACACTGCAGATGAGTTATTGTTTTGAATGATACATAGCTCATACAAGATATGCCAGGACCACACATTGTACATAAGGGGTTGGATGAATTCCTTTAAAAAGGGTGGTCCAAAGTAATTTCCGGGAAATATCACTGTGGTGTGACATGGCCCGCCCACAGCCTGGATCAAAATCATTGCGAATTCTTCTTGTGGGGCTATGTGAAATCGCTAGTGTACAGCACAAAGCCAACAGACACGTCTATGCTCACGGGAAACATCAAAAGAGAAGGTAAGAAGACCAGTTTAGACACATGTGCAAATGTTATCAATAGTTTAAAAGAAGTGCAAGAAGGAAAACGTAAGAAGGGCTGACATCTTGAGAATGTCATAAATTACTGAATAGACGTCACGGTCAAAATAAGGTAATTTCAGTAAATTTACATTTTTCTAAAAATTATCCGAGTTATAATCTTGAAACTGGTTCCAGAAAAAACTTACATCTTTTGTCTACCCATGTGTAAATTTTCTTGACGATAGCAGAATGAAGAGATTTTATAAATATACACTGAAACTGTATACTTTCTTTTTGGACACCCTGTACAAAATGAAACTAGAATTATCACTGTCGTGAGCAGGGTCCCGTGGTAGCATGCCAGAAGAGGGGAGGAGAGTAATGAAGTATAGTATTGAAACCAGTCAAACAATTTTAAAGCTAGAGGTATTGCCCTTTGCTATGTGTTTTGTTGTTGTTTCACATACATACATATACGTATTGTCTTAGTCAATACCAGTAACTATAGCAAGTCTCATTTGAATATCATGAACCGTTTTTGAGCTATGACCAAAGCTCAAGTTTTTGAGGCTGAAAAGGGACATAAGTCAAAGTTGATCAAAGCTAAGAATTGTTGCCCTTTGCTACAGATATGCGTACTATCACTGGCAATAAGTATAGCACGTTTGATTTGAATATCTATTGTGGTTTGAAGTTACGAAGAAAAAAAGATGAAAAATGAGGAAAATTGGAATTTAACAAAGGGCCATAATTCTTCCAATATTGTAGCTAGAGTAATGAACCTTGCAAGAATTTGAAGTTGATATCTTCAATGGTTTTTCAGTTATTAAGAAACAAAACTGAAAAAATGAGGAAAATGTTAATTGTACAATGGGTCATAACTCTTCCAATATTGTTGCGAGAGTAATTTAACTTGCCGTAAAATAGGGTACTGTGTTGTGAGCTAATGTTTTAAGTTTGAAGTCGATAACTATAATGGTTGTCAAGTTATTGAGAGAAAAAAATGTGGTCGGACGGACGGGCGGACAAAGTGATCACTATTAGTCTATATAATTATATATATGGAGTCAAATGACATTATAACATGCCGATGTGACTTTATATTAAATCAATATGTCACTATATGGTGTACATGTATCATATATAGCTGAATGCAACATTATATAATCTTACCGAAACGAAATGCAAGAAAGTGCAATAAGAATAGAAAGTATTAATAATATAATGTTATATACTCAGCACAAATACACATACAGAGTGTCCCAAAAAACGGGGACCAACCTAAAACCCCTACAACTTATCTAATTTTAATGAATTTGACTGTTGTTTTGTGACAGTGTATAGAAGTGATCTCTACTTCTAAAATACTAGTAGAGGAGGTGCTTTAAAGCAGGAAGTGACGTCATTATTTTCCCTATGGAGTCAATTCCTGTTGTTTTTGAGTGATGACAAGCTAAGAAAACGCAGTGATCCTAAAATCAGCCAAGCACAGAACACATACAACTACATAAAGGCACAATGCCCAACTGAACTAGCCGAGCACAGAAAACATTACAAAAATGCAAGGCACAATGCCCAACTGTTTAACAAGTAAATGATCCGCCCAAGCTGAATGAACTAGTTCCAACAGTAAAACGGATAAAATACCTAGTTTAAGCTGTCGTAAGTCCTTAAAAAGAGCAAAACAACAGTATTAAAAAGCTGAATGTCTTGATTTGATAGCATACATGTATATCACAGAGATCAGATAAATACCATGTAACAGGTGATGCTACGATCTAAATATGAGACCACATACAGTACATGCAACCACTTAAAGTTATCTGTACATACTAGTACAGTCAGATCTCGTTATAACGACATCCGATATACTGACAAATTCATTATACCGACATCAAATTTGGGGACAAAAGTATTAAAATGCTCTTTCAATTCTGTATACCGACATATTCGTTATAACGACAATTTTTCTTGGAAACAAACATCGTCGTTGTATCGAGATCTGACTGTATTTCATTACGAAGTCTTATACAAATGTTTGAACACATCGTCAAAGTAATCGATTAATTCATAATTTTCTTCAGGGGTACATGTAATAAATGCGGCTGATGAACTGTATGGCACATGCTTTACTGTTAAACCTAGGCCCCACAGAAGAATTCCTCATCGGCGATGTACTCCCGATATCTTCAGTTTCCATCCGATTCATCACGATTCCTTCCTTTATCACAATGGTCTCATGCCTTCCCCGAAGCTTCCCTTAGAACACGATGGACCTGTTCCCGATAACTCAATAATGTACATCGGGAGACAAAACAATGCTCGTTGGGACCTAGTATTTACATGGTGACGTTACAGATGTATGGTTGTCGTACGACGGAATAGTCTCCCCACTTTATATATATACTGTACACTCCAATATCCGCAACTTCAAAAGCCACTTCATACAAGTTATCTCCCGTGTAAACAATACTGGTTTCCGTCACTGAATGAAGCCTTGGACCAGTAACGATAACAGACAGGGAACCAACTACTGGATTTTCAACCCATACCTGAAAAAAGAAAATCATATTTTATAATTTATTTAGGAAATAGATTTAAGCTGTCCATGATATACCGGTGAATAAATCATATGCGTAGGTAATAAACACGAAAGCCATATACGTGTGTGATTAATAACTATGCATATGAACAACACACCGTGATTTCTTCACCGGTATATCACAAAAACCTAAAACGGTTTTGCATTCTTACGCGTGTAATATATGGACTTTTATAGCATAGACAACTTAATCTGTTTCAAGTATATAACCTCCACTTTAGAATTTAGTTGGAGTAAAGTATGCTTAATTTCATTCAAACGAATCCTTAATTAAGTCTGGTACTGAATTCTGCCTTTCATTTTACCCATTCCAATCGATGCATGCAATTACTGTTTTTAGAATATAAATCTCATTAAATAAATAAACCAAAACGCAGCGAAATTTTCTTTCGTGTTTGGTGAACACAACAGTTTGGTCGTGAGGGAGGACCCAAATGCGTTTGCCGCTTCCCTCCCTACCCACTTCCGGTTGAACCGATAATTCAGTGTATGGCGACTGGAGTAAAATAGTAGATAACCTATAACAATTTTATATCAGCATATAATAAATATAATATTAAAAGAAAATCGATAATAAAAAAGATAATATTAAGTCGAACATGTAAGGCAGCACTTAATTTAACCAGCCGAGCACAGAAACATAAAAACTTAGAAAGGCATAATGCCCATCACATAACCGAACGAGAAAAATAACTGCCAAAGTCCTAGCTGCCAATAATCCACCTCGTACCTTAATCGTACGCTTCATATATGTAATACCGTCTGTTTAATTATATTCTAAACTTAAGTAAGACAATAACGTGACAGGAATGGAGTTTACTCGTATTTGATACGTCTGTCGGTACTAAGTATATTAATCTTACAGATAAGTTATGATGATTCATATTATATCACATATTCATAGAAATAATCTGAATAGTAGTATGACAGTTTGGGGTAGAATTTTAGTAAGTTGATTAAGGTAAAATGACATTGTTCCATCATTGACCTTTTAGCTAAGGCATTAAACTTGTTGAAATTGGGTCATCCGGTGGGGCGTTTCGCTTTTTTAATTGCTGAAACTAGGTCATTCAACTGAACCCTTGGTATTCAGTTTTTTAATAGTGTAACAATTATTTCTCAACCTTTTAGGTCTTCTGACAGCTAAAACTATGTATTTCAGCCGTTTTGCTGTTCGAACTGGGTCAATCAGTTTGGGCATTCAGCTTTTTGATTGCTGATACTAGTTCATTCAGCCTTTCGACAGCTTGGACTTGGGCGGATCATTTACTTGTTCTGTTGGGCAATGTATGTTTTTTATGTTTTCTGTGCTCGGCTAGTTAAGGTGAGTGCTGCCTTCCCTGTCTGACTTAATATTATCTTTTTACCAGATTTCATCACAGCGACAAGGTGCAAGGCGCACCATACCATATTCCCAAGTTTGACCAGAGTTTAACAAAAGAACGTCAGAAACACACTCATTGAGATTAATAATGATGAAAGAACAATACGTTTTATATAAACAAGTTTTTCCATTTCCATAGTTGAAAAATACATGCAAACAAATGCGTTAACAGATTAAAGGTAAGCGGGACCATAAAGAAAAAGTATTTCAGAGAAATTTCGTTATGTTTGCATATAATTATATACACTGTAGCAAATAAAAAAGGTGAGTTTGACCATACGTTGCATATCGTTTATTGTAATCATCGGGGCCCTGAAATAAGCATACGTGAAACTGGACATCAACAGCACGTGCTAGGGTGAATCGTTGTGTTTACGAATGATTTTCGTCCGGATACCGTACAGGCAAAGTCACCTTTTTCTGCTATCAAAGCGTTTACGCATATTTTTTTGCGTTATAACATAATAATATTATGCAGAGTTCCGAGGGACGGTTGGTGCCCAAGTCCGTCAGAATATTATTTTTGTGTTATAAATGTTACATTCGATTTGTTATAGAAAAATTAAATCACGAGTGCGTATCATCAAAAAGATTGAAACCAAACGAACAGTCCGACAGAGGCTTCTCAAAGCAAAGACCAGAGAACAGACACAGATAGTCCAGAGTGAATACAGAACCCTACAAAAGGAGGTAAAGAACAGCTGCAGACAAGACAAGCAAACTTTGATTGACCACCAGGCAGCGACAGCGGAAATAGCTGCGCAAAGAATGATATGACAACCCTATACCAGATAACTCGCCAACTAGCAGGACGCAAAAGCAACTCTAACATGCCTGTGAAGGACTGAAATGGAACTATCCTGTCCAAGCCAGAAGATCAACTGAAACAGTGGAAGGAGAACTTCGATGAGCTTATATATGGGACACCAGTCTCGCATCCCCCACTATAGACGATGGTCCAGAACTGGCAATCGACACAGGACCAATAACCAAACAGGAAATCACACAAGCCATCAACAAAATAAAGAACGGGAAAGCTCCAGGACCTGACAAGATCCCACTAGAAGCTATGAAGGCATCAGCAGACGTTACTACTGACATCATGTTCGACCTCATCCAACAGATATGGGACACAGAAGAAGTTCCTGTTGAGTGACAGACAAGGTACCTTGTAAAGTTACCAAAGAAAGGCAACCTGGGCGACTGTAACAATTGGCGAGGAATCCAGCTGCTATCCATGCCCAGCAAGGTGCTGTCAATGATCATTCTAGAGAGGATGAAAACAAACTCCTTGGAAAAGAGCAAGCAGGTTTCAGAACAGAAAGATCATGCGCAGACCAGATTGCAACACTCCGAATCATCATTGAACAATCCATTGAATGGAACTGTCCACTGTATGTACAATTCATCGACTTCAAGAAGGCGTTCGACACAGTGGACAGAGACACAATCTGGAAGATACTGATGCACTACGTCATCCCAAGTAAGATGATCAACATCATCCGGAGCCTTTACAACAACAACCTCTACCAGGTCATCCACGACATGGACCTCTCTGAACCCTTCCAAGTACGCACTGGGGTTAGACAAGGTTGCCTGCTCTCTCCTATGATTTTCTCAGTAGTTATTGACTGGGTTATGAAGACGACACTGGATACACCAAGAGGGAAACATTGGACCCTTCAGAGCAAGCTGGAAGACCTTGATTACGCTGACGACATTGGTCTGCTGTCCCACACAGCAGAGAAGCTGCAGGAAACATCCAGAACAACGGGGCTAGAGGTCAACATCGACAAAACTAAATGCCTCCGGATCAACCCAGGCAGCAGTCAAGGCATCCACATAGAAGGACACATTGAATATGTTGACAACTTCACCTATCTGGCCAGCATCGTCAGTAAGACATGAGGCCCAGAAGAGGACATCAAGGTCAGAATAGGGAAAGCCCGACATGCATTCGCAACAATGAGACCAGTGTGGAACAACCGATACATCCACTAGAAGACAAAGATCAGGCTATTTAACACCAATGTCAAGACAGTCCTCCTCTTTGGTGCTGGACCTTAGAGAAGGACTAAACGCCTCGACCAGAGTCGGCAAGTGTTCATCAACAAATGCCTCAGACAGATTATACAGATAAGGTGGCCACAGAAGATTCCAAACCAGGACATATGGGCGAGAACAAGGCAGCTACCCGTCACTGAATCCATACTACAGAAAAATGGAGATGTATTGGACACACGCTGCGAAGAGTCCAGCCCAACATAGCAAGGCAATCACTGGGTCGGGATCCTCAAGGGACTAGAAGAAGAGGAAGGTCAACAAACTCCTGGTGCACTACACTGAACATAGAGCTTCGCAAGACAAGGATGTCATGGGGAGAAGCAAAAGCCCGGGCCATGGACCGAACCAGGTGGAGAGCTGTTGTAAAGGCTCTATGCTCCGACCGGAGTGAAGAGGACTAAGTAAGTAAGTAGATGAACATTGCATCCAGCCGGGTTAAAACAGAAAAGCGCTTCAGTGTTTCCAACCTAACATTTATAAATAAAATTACTAACAATCTTTCGGGCGAGACTTTAAAACCGAGGTCCGGTGAATGATGCTTTACATCAGGCACGTAAAAGAACTAAGAATGGTTCGGGAACTGGGGCATCTTCCGTATCATGCTCTATCCCTAAAAACTTAAGTGACTGGGCCCCTCGCCCATATGGATTTCCGGTGGCGAGGATAAATAAAAGCATGTAAATCAAAATCAGATGAACATTTATATGATAGTACCTGAAAGGCGTTATTTTCACCAACTGTTCCATGGCGAAGTCCAGCTCCAGCTACACGCATTATCATTTGTTCGCCTGAGTTGGTTGTCAATGATATAACGTCTCCCAACATGGCAACGTCATTTGGATTTATGTAATCTGGCATATCAGAATGATCGAAACTTGAGAAAATATCGAAATATGTCGAAGAATGAATGTCACTTGTATCACAACCTGAATGTTGGCGCGAATTTTCGACGATGAAACTTAACTCGATAGAATTTGATGGGTCACTTAATGATCCATCAGACTCATTTCCACACTTTATCTCCTTCATATTAATCTCGTCACATTCTCTTTCGATGCTTTCATCAGATTCCTCGGTAAACTGAAGTTTAGAGTCAGACGCTGTCTGATCATCACTTACATCAACATCAGTGTACTCAAACACTTGATTATTGTTCTCCCAATGCGTTATTTTACCATCCAGTATCTCTTCTTCTGTTGTTGATTCCGCGGCAAAAATATTCTGGAATGAATTAAGTTGCGACAAAAATTCCCGTCGTGATGAATTTACTAAACCAAAGCCTTGATAGTTACTGTCTACGCTTGTCAAAGTTTGCAAACATGTTTTGATGTATTTTGGCAATACAGAAACTCTACCTGAGCCACAAGCAGATGATGTATATATATTTTCGTCTTCGCTAACATTCGCAACGTTTTCCGCTGATTTTTCAGCTTCACATTTCTCTTTTCTATGCTCTAAGAGTGCTTTAAACGCATCGCTGAAGTAATTACGCCTCGTTTCAGGATCAATACTAAAACTTGAATCTGACATTTTTGACGAGCTCTGATCGAATGTATGATGACGCTGTCGAATGCGTTTACGTCGTTCGTTCAATTCAGAATCCGACAAACTGAAGGAATCGTCTCGATTTATTCGTCGCTGTCGTCGTCGTTTGGCGGCATCATCACGTGATCCAGACCGTATAAGTTCGTCGTCTGCTTCATTACCTGTTTCCCGTCTATCAGGAGAAATACTTTGACTACTCGTGCTGTTAACGAGACTTGGGTCTAGAGAAATTTTTGGACCTCTGTAAGGGCGCCGGTATATACGAGTATGGCCGTTTTCTATTCAAAGAATCAACAGAATTAAGTCAGTTACAATAAGTAATAATATAACGTAATACAATTAAAGTTATTAAATTTAATATTAAATTTACATGCAATTTAATATTATGATTAATATCTTAAATTCCTATAAATACATTCGAATTTTCGACCATTTTATTCTTTGGGCGACCGAAGTTTGGCTATATACTGTGTGTTTTGTAGTGTGTCATTGCTCTTTCCCTCAGAAAAGCAATATAACATACATTTGTACATTGTAACTAAAGAAAGGGGATTTCTGAAAGAGGCACCCAACTAAAAACTATTGTACTTTATGACTGTATATCATATCACCGAAGTGTTATATAATGTTCATTAATAATGCAGATAACTAATTTACAAAGCACGGAATCTGATCATACTGGTATAAATACCTGAATTTAGCCGCAAAACATGCACAAACAGACAATTAAAACATTAATACAAGTCTGTTACAAAGCAATCAAATACGCGCCATTACCTGAAAGAACGGCAGGCAGACTGAGTCGCCCCTGTCTACTGGCTTGTGTTGGACTCGGATTATCGTCAAAACCGCTATCAACTGTGTCCATAGTATATTGTCTAGCTGGCACAAGCTTGTTCGGACTTGTTAACAGGTGGTTCCTTTCAAACCAGGCATTAACATTTCTATGATCATTAATGTCATTACTCCTATTAGGTCCATTAGTAACACGATTAGGAACACCTTGGTAATCTGTGCTTTGTATACTTTTAAGAGGTGGGTAATCTGATTCACTTCTTGGACTTTCAGGCACTTGTAAAAGCTGCTTATCAACATATATGCTATCCTTTGGTGAACTCGCTTGTCCAATTGGATGTTTTATGGCACTAGTTGGTGAAGTCGTCGTTGTGTCGTAGTTGTAGCATGGCGCTTTAATGCTTATCCTTCGTAAAAGTAAGTATGCATTTTCAATGGCATCCCATCCCGTTTCTCGTTTAATCTCATCGTGCGTGACTTGTGTGCTTTTGTCAATGGTAGGCTGAGGAATGACTATTCTCACATCAGTCACTTTGTTCGTTCCTTTTGGGTTTGCATTGATATAGATGGTTTTGAATGCGCGATAATGTCCACTTTTTGAGCTAGAACTGAGACTATCAGATACTGAGGATGGATCGGTCTTAACGGACGCAGAATCACCACTGCTCTTATTGCCGCAAATCGGCGTTTGTCGCGTTAAATTGGCCCGCATTGTCACTGTTGCGTTTGGTGTGTCCCGAATTAAATTTCCTCTTTCGCAAGTTTCGATCTGGCCAATTTGATTAGCGTTGTTTGCCTTCAAAGTGCGTTCGTATTGGCTAATGTTGCTGAAATCAAATATGCACTCGGTATGAATGGTTTGCACCGGTTGTGTATTCTCCTGTACATCACACACTGTAGTAGGACCCTGTGTCGGGTAGTCCCCTTGTGTGATCATTGGCATGGTATCCATAATGTCTACTCTGTCGCCATTTGAACAACTATCGTTTTCAACTTCACCTATTTCCTTTTTATCACATTGTAATTCTTTCTGTGATTCTCGTGTTTGCTCAATCTTTTCTAAACAGTTTATCAGTCCTGTTATAGAATTACCGTCACTTAAATCCCGCTTCCAGTATCTGCGCATGATCGGAAGTGATTGGCTGGTATGTAGCCTCGTTTTGCCCGGCTGGAACGTGTGCGATGTTAACCCCTCCTCCAAGGTCGCTGAATCCAGGATGTCAGCAGAACTCCGCGGTGTATTTGTCATTGTCTTTTCACTTATGTACATACACGCTTTGTGTAGACTTTCAGTGTGTAATAACTTTAAAGTTGGACTCTTCGAATCTGCAAAACAAGCGGTGTTAAACTGTATTAATGCGATAGTTGGGGGCGACAAATGCAATTAACACGTTCTTATTTATTAGTGATCATACTATGTTAACAACAACTATTACATTAACAACGTAAGAAACGACCTTATAAGCATATTATACTGTTATTGACTTATATTTAGGTGGATATGATGTTTTGTTGACCTGAAAAAAGTTATATTGACCGATGACGAAGTCAGAGGTCAATATCACTTTTTGAAGGTCAACTAAACATCATATTCATCGAAACATAAGTCGACAACTGTTATATTGTATACCATGCCATAAGTCAAGGAAATAAATCTCTTTTAAATTATAACAACTTCAGTCTCTCTTCAGGAAAGTGTATGTAATAGAAACAAAAGACGACTCTTCAAATGCCTAGCTAACAATGCCCTTCCTATGTATATGTATGAGAGAGTATTCACGTATTTATTAACGGCGTTTATCTTTAATGGCTAGGCTAGAGCCTATAAATATGTATGAGCAGCTGTAGTCCAAATAATACGGGAACTAATTTTACGTTGTTTGGAACGTTATGTCGCAGAACATGACGCCACGTCGTAAAGAAATATATCCACCCCAGCCTCGGTTTCAGGAGGTGTATATTAAAATATATAGACCTCTCGTGCAGTCCGTCTAAGCCAATCAGAATCCTTGTTACAAAGTATTCAATATTAACATTGCTTATTTCAAAAGTCATGCAGTGTGTCATTGTGGTGGGCCGGTATATAATTGTTTTGGGGATACGTATTGAAATGTGTGTATGTCTATTGCATGGTTGGCTAAGCGCTGTCACCGCGTCTGTGTGGCTTTGAATGATCGAATTGTCTATGCATTAACATTGCTGGTAGGCAGTGGTAGCATTCACATATGCAAGGTCAGTTCATCTGAGACTTGGACTATGGTACTAGTATGTGCTGCGCGTATAGATGAAGAACAGTTGGTCCTGAATGTTTATTTTATGACAATTGGGTAGGTTAATTGACCGCCGAACATAACTAAGCAAGTGAACTACAGGAGGAAAAGGAGAAACATAGGAAGGGAAATCGGCGTTAATAATTTTAATTGGATTTTGAGTATCACAATGGGCATCATTTCAATATTTACCGTTTTCATCTTCAGTACCTCTAAGCATATCTTCTGATGAAATTTCGGAGCTTGTATCTGACGGGTCTATATAATGAGAAGACACAAGTCCTCTTCGAAGTTGGTAGATAGGACCATCTGATGATGTCCGATGGGCCACCATCTTGTAGGGGTGGTGTATGGAACTTGTCCTGTAATATGTTAAATTCAACTTTTGTTATGACGTCACGCTAGTGTTCTCATACAGTTCTTAAACAAATGTTTAAGTAAGATATACGACTCAAACTGTCAATTATGAAATATATTGAACTGTCTTCGGCGATGGCGCGCCTCAGATAGTTCAAGGTTTTTCATAATGGACAGTTGTCTTCGTATATCTATTACATACATGTAAGTTTTAGTATAATCATTTGTATCATTTTCTGTTCTTGAAAGTGAATTAACATTACATCTTTTCTGTATCAATGCGTACTTAAAACAGTTTATTTTCATCGTCTGGGTCGATCATCAAAGTAACATTACAAATGTACTAGTATTACATACGGGATACATACATTATTGTCAGAGATCGTTCGTGAGGGATCTGGCAAATTCGGAAGCCTCCATAAACGAACCGGAATAATAAAAAACTGACGGATGCAATTTCAAATAACTTTATAAATAATGAATCGATTTTCATTCTTTTTGCACCAACAGTTATATTTTCACTGAATGTAAGTTATAATTAGCCATGTCATTTTCTTTAATGAGTATTTACATTATATAATGCCTTTATTTATCCAAACCAGTGTCATATTCTTGCGTAACATAATCTAACACTTTCTTATACATGTTGTGTATCATCAAATAACATTATTACAGATAATTTAATATCGAAACAAGAATAAGTTGTTACTAAAGTTGTCAAATAGTAGAAGGGGCATAACTCCACTTTACCTTTTAAGGGCGGATCGTTTATTGGCAACCAAATCCATTTCATGAGCGTGCTTTTCAAAAAGCGTCATAGTACGATTTTCGGAAGGATCTGTTATCACGTGAACTTCATGGTTCATGGAATCTTCGTCCAATCGGTTATGTTCGTCTAATTCCGTACATTTATATTTGGTAACACTCAATGTCACTGTTGATTGGCTGTGCTCGTGGTTACCTGTGGTGTCACCATCTCTTGAGCACTGGCGTTCTTCTGGAACCGTTCCGAGGACTTTTGAGTGGCTTTTCAAAGGCTTTCCGTCCGTATGTGCTCCGTCTTCTGCTTTTATATGCCTGGAAATATGGAATATCATGCTGGTGTAAGATATACGAGTATATATATTTTAGACTTGGATGTAATCTTTTTTCCCGATGAAGTTCTTCCTCATTTTTGACAAGTAGGTCTGCTCTATTCTCCAATAAGCAAAAACACATATCACACATTGAAGATAATGTTGAATATGCAACCATGTATTATCTCCTATAATGCTACCCCTTAATCATGCTCCATTCATACGTTTATTTTGCTTTTATTTATCCTCGCCACCGGATAATCCATATGGGCGAGGCCCCCAGAAGAGGCTAGTCACTTTAGTGTTTGGGTGATAGTGCATGATACAGAAGATGCTCCAGTTCCAGAAGCAGCCCTGGTTCTTTTACGTGCCGATGTAAGCATCATACACGGGACCTCGCTTAACGTCTCGTCCGAAAGACTGTTAGTAAGTTTAGTTATGTTAGGTGGGAAACACTGAAAAGCATTTCACTTTTTGACCGTCTGGAGTAGGGATCGAACCCACACCCTTCAGATCAGCAGTCAGTAGCCCTTACCACTAGACCACTAGTCCACCATTCATTCGGATGACTCTTTTTATATCTTTTTTGTTGGTAGCGTATGACGGAGTTAATATTCATAATCATGATATTCAGATTAGGTAATGAGATTGGCAGGATGTTCCTTTCAATCATCAGGTTTACATTATAACCGGTACACGCATTTTATTTGACAGACAAAAGATAAAATGCACGCCTACAAACTGGTCCGGGATATTTCGTTTGGAAACCACGATAAAGTCAAAAACAATTAAAGAAAGGATCTATCAGCTTAGTTCATCTGGAAGGATTCTGATTATGTCACAAAAGTATCTTATCCAAGTTACCAGTAAATACTTGTACACGCATCTAATGAAAAACGTGTAATCAATTTCAGACGATTGCATGTAACGGATTACGACTTTCCAAAATTACGAATATGATTACCTTCAAAACATAAGCAAACGTTAATCTATACCATAAAACGTATCCACTATATAATACATAATGTAAACCTATACATTTACTTAGTAATAATTATCTCATTATTCGTCATTTTGATGAGACTCATTTTTGGTGGCTTTCGTGCTGTCTTGTTGAATGCTATTTTCCCTGACCGATTTGTTATAATCATTCGTTGTTATCATTAGATACAGTAAGGATACCAAGAGAGTGACACAGTGGTCGAGTCCATTGTTACGATGTAAAACCAATTATAAAGGATTACCGTAGCTCAGTGGTTAGAGCGCTTGACGACTAATCCGGCGACCCGGTATCAAATACGGGTGGAGGCACTCAAATGCGGGCCATATTTCAACAGCCGACTGGCAAATAAAGCTATACTTTGCATATACTAAAATACCATACCTGCGCAAAAAATGGTTGTAATATTTTGTGAAAACATACAATAATGCGTAACTCTCACAATAAACTAACCGGACAGTATGTAAAGTATCATTGCCGCTGAATAAACAACTCAGATGCCACTAGTACATATTCTGAGTTCCGTCAGAGCGGTATATCGGTTTTCAGTTCCGTCAGAGCGGTATATCGGTTTTCAGTTCCGTCAGAGCCATATAAAACAGTATAATTCTCTAACGGATCTGAGAAGCGGTGTATCGAGATTCATACCGTGAACAATACCTTGAATCGTCATCAGAGTTATCTGTGATACTTGACTGTCGTGACAAGGAGGGTGATATAGCTTCTTCTATGACGATATCTTCACCGTTACGTGTAATAATACGTCGTAATACACGGCGCCTCGTTACTGTTAATTGTCTCCCCTGTGTAATAAATGACGTCATGATTTTATTAGAAGGTCGCAGAAGACAAAGTCATGTTTTATGACATTGTTTAATATCGCCTGATCCAGACTAAATTATACATGTTAAAACGAGTCGTAGATCTATAGACTCTTTGCAGTTTGTCATCTTCTTTACTAATTCATTGGGGGTTTGAAAGCCCCACTGAGCCCTAAGCGGCTTTTTTAAAGCAAAATCTTAGTAACCTATCTGCGGGAATCATGCATTTTGGGCGCTTTAGTTAAGTCCCAAAGGTGGAAAACACATAAGTTGGAAGAAAACGAAATACAGTCTTTGTTGGAGTGTAGACAAAATAACGAATTGGAAACAATAAATGCTCGATTTTTAGTTTAAGGGAAGCAACCCTTGATAAATTGGTATTTGTCTTCTATACATTTACTTTCTTCATCAATTTCTATGAAATATACGCCACGGTAAGGGGAAAATTATTTACTTTCCATGAAAATAAGATATTTTTCAGCAGCTTGACGGTTGTTTCCAAAATCCTGTGAAACTTATATTTTGCACGGTTTCACAGGGTGCTGGACAAAAAGGCACAGCTGTCGAAAAATATATTATATTTCACGGAAAGTAAATAATTTTCCCCTTAATGAGGCATATATTTCATAGAAATCGATGAAAAAATAAAACAAATGTTTTCCAATGTTGACAAATTTCGTCTTGGAACTGTAGCCAAAAGTCACGTGGTATTGCTGCAATGTATCATTAAAAACCAAGTAGTACAATCCGGCATAAACACCCATGTTGCATTGTCAACTGTTAAATGTTTTACGGTCAAACATTCTCAGGGAACAATATCGAGAAAAAAAACAATATTATTTATAATTTGTAACTGGAACATGGCTTTGTACAAAAACGCATTAAATCGCCGAATGTGATAAATCAATACATAGTAAAAATATTATATTACTTCTTTGTCAAGGTTACTTACAGTACACGTACATACAGTCTTATCTTGGTTATATCAGTCAATTACCTTGCTATAGGCTTTAGCTTTCGCTATAGCCGACATGGAACGGTTCGAGTCTGATTCGTGTTGGGATCCATATTCGTCCGACATTTGAACATCCGGTTGGTCCAGACCCTCAGTACTCTGGCTGGAGAATGACAGGGTGTCGTAGATGACCCTTTTCTCCTGAGCCCCTTTCATACTTTTGGTAGAAACATTTGATGCTTTGTATACCTACACGAAAGAAAGAAGATTGTTATTTGTAACACCATATGATTTGACTGCACATAAACTCTGCCAGGGAACTATTGGAGTTTTGGATCGATACCCGGCATGTATCGATTTTCGAGGAAGTACCGATAGTGTAATGGTTTACACATAGAAAACATGTCAGATCTTGTTTTTTCTATTTTTCGCATTTTGTCACTAATTTGACAATGTATCGAGCTTAACTTTCGAACCATTGTCTGGAGGATATCAATATATTAGCTAACTATTTCACACACACTGATGCGAAAAATATTGTTTTCATTTAGTCATCTCGATGCGGGACGGTAAACTGTTTTCTTTGATTCATCTTGCTGCGGAACGGACTATTTTCTTTTATTCATCTTGCAGCGGTACGGACAATTACTTACATTCACAACATTCTTCACTAACTTTGATGCGGGATTGTCTATTTCATATCACTCACCTTAATTCGAAACGGACTATTTTCCACGTGGTGATTTTGCCATTTTATGGCGACAGCATGCATGCCAGCTCGCGTAGGAACAAATGTGACGTAGAACGTTCCTTCCTCTCCACACTGTACATCCAGATAAATCTTCTCACCGGTACTTCCATACCGTACAGGTACTTTCTTTCTTACAAACGTATTTCCTGGATAAAAGATTATGCAGATGTAAGCTGGGCAAGAGCACATCTGGATCATGCAGCTTTTAGCACGAGTTTGTGGAATAAGAAACTTAGCAAGCCCAGGATTCAAACATTGACGGCGAGAAAATCGCGTGAAAATTAATGTAACAATTTATCTTATTTGTTTTACTTCTTAATATGCCTCGCAGACATTCATATTGCTTGTGCAAATGCCTGGGACAGGAATTATCCATAAACTTTCTAAAAGTAGAATGTACTCCCTCAGCCGATCGTTTGGATTCGAACCAACGACCCCAACGACGACGTCGCTTATCACTGATTTGCGTGACTATTTTGATAGTGTTGCCTCAGTGGCAGTCGGTTTGATTGCGCCGAATCAATGTGTTCAGACTCTGGCACATTTGACATAGTCGGTATGGTAGCTGTTACTTTGAACAGTACAAGGCGCCGTCGTTAGGTATACTGATACAGTCAGGCCCCGATCTCCCGAAGCATCTCAATCTGAGCTAAAATAAATCTCAAATAATGTCATGTGTCTTTGATATAATTTCCATGGGAAACAAGACTCTGAAAGTCGGCATCACAAAACAGATACATTGTTCTGAGTGTATTACAGTAAATATTTTGAGCATAAAACTTAAGAATAATCTCATATTTATACTCTTGACTTGAGCAAAATCTCAAATTGAGTTGAGATTTCAACTTGGGATGCTTCGGGAGATTGGGCCCAGGTTTCGATACAACAACGCTGTTTGTTTCCAAGAAAATGTCGTTGTAACGAATATGTCAGTATACTGAATTGATACAAAAAGCGTTTTAATACCTTTGTCTTCAAAACATGATGTCAGTATAATGAATTTGTCAGCATATCGGTATCGTTATATCGTGACCAGACTGTAGTATAGTCCGTTAGCGACTAGACTGGACCCCCATAAACCTTAAATATCTTAAAAAGTACCATGCCAATTAGATTAAAAATTGGTATATCTTCATAAATCAACCTTACCAACTCTAATAAATTAATGTTTAAAACAGAATTTTTGGTCAACAGAAAGTGTACTTTGCATTGACTTCCAATGTAAATTTTTAAGTCTAAAACAGGGTAAATACGTATGGGTGAAGTGACTGGAACAGCAAAAGTAAGCAAATTGGTCCAATATAACTGTACATTAAGTAACACACCAGTGACGATTGCAAATATAAAACGAGGTCCATACATCAAAGTGTATGTGTTTAATGTTTAAGCTCACCTCAAGACACAACATTTTGTTTATACAAATGATCATTACAATCAGAAGGGTGGCCTCAACTATATACACATTGATGACCAGTCATATGTAGGTTAAAGTTATCCATATATGTCCCGTTACAGTTATTACAAATACAATAGCATTGGTCTAACTACCTGATCGTAATGGCTTATTTTACTCCCTGTCCATTTGTTGATTAACATACAAAATTTAATACACTGTAGACACAATGGGGAAAATATTATGAGTTCGTAAACAATTCTGAAATTTAAACACAGAGTTGGTTAATTCAGTGTACCATACCAAATTTCAATCAAATTGCATAATTAATTTAAAAGATATTTAAGGTTTATCGGAGTCCAGCCGAGTCGCTAACGGACTATACAAGACTTTTATAATAAACTGATTCCAATATTGTCCTACCTGCGCAATCCTCCAAGTATTTAATATGTTCAGACTCTGGTACATCATAGTCAAACGATTTATCCAGCAACGCCTTAGCTTGATGCAGGGATACAATCCTCTCTCCACAGTATTCATGGTTGGGTCCCCGCACTTCAACCAGCATATTGAACACACCGATCGTATCAGACACCAGAATAGTGAACTTTGACCTTTTGTCAACAACTCCGCTTTTCAAACCGGAACCTTTGGCAAAACATCTTCCGGTTTTAGCGGCAATAAGGCTCTCGTGTAAAGTCGACCATTTTTCTTTGATATTTTCTGACGCCCACTTCACCATGGAGATGTATTGGATTATTTTCTGTTCTGTTGATTTATTGGCGATGGCGAATTCTTCTGCTGATATTAAATCCTACAACATTTACGTAATATGAGAAGTTGAACACGACATACAAAACTGTACACATAATGATGTGAAAATGAATGTAGGTTTTGTGTTGACATGTGCCTATATCAGCTTTATTAAGATTTATGTATAATTAACTTAAAGGATAAATGTAGTACATCATACTGATACGTAGGCTCATTATAATTATGACAAAAGAAATTTTGAAGAAAGAAATCCTTTTCAAAAAACATGCACTATTAATTATAGACAACACCCAGTGTCTATAGGTTGTGCATATGTTGTCGCTGAGTTAGCTCCAAATTAAAAACCGTGTAGAAGGTTCCAAGAAATTCCAGACATAATCCAATTGAAATACGTTTGTCAGAAACGTATGCTTGTTCTCTATCATATCAGGTTTGCGGTCAACTGAGGGCGTATTGGGTCAAAAGGCCATTCAGTGTAGTATTACAGTCATCGTACTCTTTTCCAGGTCAGTATTGCACTTCTTTCCACCGAAACTATGACTCAAATCTGTACGATGCCGTTAAACCACACTAAGTTCTTTGATTATACGACGATACGAAAACAATAAAATGGAAAAAGTGCAGTGATATCCAAATGAGGTGAACAACTTCGTTTTCATATTATCATTTTTTCTCGAATTTAAAATTGACCCACACTGTTCTTGTACACGTTTGTTTGTCGAGTGTTTGTGTTTGAAGCCGTTGACATTAAATTTTGTTTTTCACAACAATATATAATAGCTAGGTAACTCACCATTGGAACGTACAGATATTTATTTGCCAATTTCAGTCCAAGGCGACAATTTTTCACACGGTTGTGTCCAGATAGGAGGTGAAAGCTCGGACACACGCCCGGACATATGGACTCTAACAGCGCACAGATGACGGTGCCATCTTGCCAACACGTGCTAAAATCGTGCACAAAGACGTGAGATCCAATTTTTCCATGAACCCAGTTCAGCAATCTCTGTCGTCGTCGGAAATCTGAAAAGGTATCATGAGTGTAGTGTACAATGTCATTAGACTGGTTCCCGTTCGAATATTAAAAATATACGTATATTGCGACGTCAGAAAGCAATCGGACCGAGGCACCAGTCTACAATGTCATAAACTAAACACAGACACCACAACACACAAACTGTACGCATCATACAGTCATAGGGCAGACCAATGTGGTATTGTATACCAGTAAAATCATTGAACATTAGTCTTGCGGGTTTTTCACTCATTGACCATTGGCCTTGCGAAGAGAGCCAGGACGTGTTTAGCGAGTGAACAGACGGACAAAGCGGACGAGACTGACAAAAGAAAAAGCTGTATTGAAGGAGTTTTACTGTTGGAACTGTTGGAACTGGGTCAATGAGCTAGGGCATTTAGCGTTTGGATTGCTGAAACTAATTAAGGTTAAGGGAATGTTTGGGAAATTGTACTGTCATGAGGAGGAAATGGAAAATAACACATAGTGCCTTTGTAGACCCTTATAGGTCCCTCACACAACAACACATTATAGAGCTAGGGAACCCTGGGTCCCTCACTAAACAACCGATTACAGAGCTAGGGCCTTTTTCACTCCTGTTAATATTCCATTTTGTAATGGGGAAATATTTCCCAAAAACCTTTTAAAGTAGTATTAAAGGTTAACAAAAAAGACTATGGCCATACCAGTTAGGAGCAAGTCCAAAATTCGTTCCCTGAATTTAGGTTTGATCATCATCTCCCCATAGTTTTCCACGAAGTAGAGCCGTCGATGACGTCTTGACAATACCTTGACTGGATTATGCTCCCAGATATACCGTCCATACTGACAGAGACACTCAAAGATCGCCCTCAATGTGAACAACATCATACGCAATCTAAGCTCTGTAACATAATGCACAGAATTATAAGCTGTGTGAAATTTGTGCCAAGATATTCGACATTCATTTTTTGAAAAATAAACATTCAAAATGGCTATAAAAAAATAATAAATGCCTAATTCATATTTTTAGTTACTACATGTAGTATAGTCATTTTGAAGGTCGAAGTGAATGCTGAATGTTTTATTCGACATTCAACTTAAGTGTTTTGAGTGACGAAATGAATGTCGAATATCGTACAAACCTTCTCACAGCTACATATATAGAAGATGTAGTTTAAACGACAACAAAACCCTTTGAAGTTTAGTCAGGTTATTCAGGTTACCCTACAGTTTTATCAGGGAAAGGTCCCCGCCATTAAATATACAACAATGTAAACCACGATACCACAATGTATTCTCTCATGCTTTTTTCACACACTAAACTACAAAGACACAATGAGCTGTTTATAGTAATGTCTATTTGATAGTAATGTTGTTATATAAATTTGTGTTAACATACGTACCCGCAGTGGATTTCCGCACCGATGGTATCTTCCTGCCATTTCTGTACTGTCCCAATGTCTTGGCTTGTCCCATTGTATGTTATCTGTAATAAAGACGTCATAAAATGATCAGTAAACTAGGAACATTGTAGTATAAATAATGGCGCTTTGTTTTATCTATCCCTACTGCAGTTTTTCTAGCTCTTCATAATTTATTTCAAATTTCAATATTTTTTCTGGTCAAGTTACATACTGTCCAGTCAGAGAAGAGTGACGCAGTGGTCGAGTACTTTATTACGATGTAAAACCAATTATAAAGGCTTATACAGACAGCTATAATTTCAATGCTAAACTAACATACTAGTACTATATTCGCTTTACCTGTTTAGACAAATGGTTTCTATCTTATGTGTACACATAAACGACGTCGTCACTCTCACCATATCTTAAACAGTCTTATTCCTTTCCAGTTTCGAATGTTACATAACACGTGTAAACGATAAAAGTATTCATAAAAGTCATGTACGACACAAATTCTAAGGTGCCGAAATAGCAGTTGGTAAGGTAAGATCACCTCAAACTAAACACCTTTTCTGAAGACAAAAAAGCAACGATATGTTCAATATACACGCTTATTCTGAATAAAGCTACGTGAAGCTTAAAGTACATATCATTTCTAAACAATGAATGTGTCATATTATACTGTAGAATTGACTTAAATTAAGGCTTATATCGTGTTTGTACGCAAATAGTTCCAATTTCAGATTGAGCTCGACTCTGGTTTCGCGCAGAAATCTTATCCTCTCGTATGTAAAATATACATTTTTTAAAATGCCGAGCATAGCCTTTATTTGCCAGTCAGCTTTCTATTGAAATATGGCAGGCGTATGAGTGCCTCCACCGTATTAGAACCCGAGTCACCAGATAAGACGGCAAGCGTGCTAACCAAATAATGTTGAGATCAGAGGCACTTTCTAACGTTTTCAAATTGACTTCTGTAATAAACGTACATAGCAGATATCGAACTCATCAACTTTATAACATTGTTTAATCTCCTCCGCGCACCAATTCATTATCTGACAACATGAAACTTGACACACCTCTGACGCATAAGGAGCTTGCCAAAGTAACAGAGATATAGTGCGCCATTGTCTCTTAGACGTTTGTATAAGTCGTATAAAAGTACTCTCTGACACGTCATTCTCACCCTCTACTATTGTACATTATTCAGTGTTTTCACAAACAGCACACTATCAGCGCGATATTAATAAGCACGTCATTTACATATTGAATATTACAGACAGTAACTGTAAAAACAAAACAATTCAAAGCGATACAGAATCGATGCAGCGCCAAACCGCCCACGCGAGAGATAGACACAGAACGTACCATCCGTAAATTTCCGAATATTTTAATTAAGCCTACGTCCTGACTTTTAAAACCAATGACACGCTGTACATGTTTGTTTTTAGAATGAGCATATTACCATAAAGGGAGGTAATTGTAAATGATGTCACTGAAATGAACACACGCCTTTCATAAATAATGCTAAGTGCCAATCTATTGTTCAACTTCGAGTGTAGGGAGCCGAGCGATTTGTTTTGTCGTATTGAAATACCTGACTTCTGTTCAGAGAATATTCTGTCGTATTGAAATACCTGACATCTGTTCAGAGAATATTCTGTCGTATTGAAATACCCGACTTCTGTTCAGAGAATATTCTGTCGTATTGAAATACCTGACATCTGTTCAGAGAATATTCTGTCGTATTGAAATACCCGACTTCTGTTCAGAGAATATTCTGTCGTATTGAAATACCTGACATCTGTTCAGAGAATATTCTGTCGTATTGAAATACCCGACATCAGTTCAGAGAATATTCTGTCGTTTTGAAATACCCGACTTCTGTTCTGAGAGTATTCTGTCGTTTTGAAATACCCGACTTTTGTTCAGAGAATATTCTGTCGTTTTGAAATACCCGACTTCTGTTCTGAGAGTATGTCGTATTGAAATACCCGACTTCTGTTCAGAGAATATTCTGTCGTATTGAAATACCCGACTTCTGTTCAGAGAATATTCTGTCGTATTGAAATACCCGACTTCTGTTCTGAATGTATTCTGTCGTTTTGAAATAGCCAATTTTTGTTCTGAGAATATTCTGTCGTATTGAAATACCTGCCATCTGTTCAGAGAATATTCTGTCGTTTTGAAATACCTGACTTCTGTTCTGAGAGTATTATGTCGTTTTGAAATACCCGACTTCTGTTCTGAGAGTATTCTGTCGTTTTGAAATACCCGACTTCTGTTCAGAGAATATTCTGTCGTTTTGAAATACCCGACTTCTGTTCTGAGAGTATGTCGTATTGAAATACCCGACTTCTATTCAGAGAGTATTCTGTCATATTGAAATACCCGACTTCTGTTCTGAGAGTATTATGTCATATTGAAATACCCGACTTCTGTTCTGAGAGCATTATGTCGTATTGAAATACCCGACTTCTGTTCTGAGAGTATTATGTCGTATTGAAATACCCGACTGCTGTTCTGAGAGTATTCTGTCGTATTGAAATACCCGACTTCTGTTCTGAGAGTATTATGTCGTATTGAAATACCCGACTGCTGTTCTGAGAGTATTCTGTCGTATTGAAATACCCGACTTCTGTTCTGAGGGTATTCTGTCGTATTGAAATACCCGACTTCTGTTCAGAGAGTATACTGTCGTTATAAAGTACCTTTTCCAGAATTATTGTGTTGTATTAGAGAATAGTTGTTAGAATTGATTTTCTATGTAAATCTTTATTCTGTCAATTACCAGGTTAAATACGATGTACGTCAACGATTTTGACCTCCACATATGAAGAATTGATCAGTTACTTGTGTAAGGGCAAATTAGCAAGTAATGATTGTTGTTTACTTCTTGATTAGATCACCTGTATATGGCGTATAACTCGCCGATGATTAATCTAGCCCTATAAATGCAAAATGTAAATAAACATGGATAATATAAACACAACACGGTCGACTGATCGCTGGTTATCAGTGTAGATTGAAAAAGTATATGCATTAAAAGTGAATAGTGAATATGGACAAGATTGAACAAAAACGGACATCGAAAATGCATTTAATTTTCATTTTTATTTGTAAACAAATGTTAGTGTTATCATCGGCGGACTATACATCACAAATGAAGCCGATGCATGGATCCGTTTAATAAACAGTTATCCGATGTGCTCGAACAAGCCCTTAATTATCACATTATGGTACATTACGATGCATTATGTTAAAGTGTTTACCATTACATGCTATAAACAGCATTGTTTCTGTCGTGGCTGAGTGCTAAGACTAAGGCATTATAAATGTAATATGTTTTGTTTGTTGGTAACTTCGAACCTGAAACTCCGTATCTATATTTGTCTTTTATCATAAATTAAATTATAATCATGCTTAATACAATTTTTGTTTTTACTTGTTACAACTGTCAGTACAAATACTAAATTACGGTATTGAGAGGTGCAAGTACATATTACAAAATTGCAGTGGAAAGTCAGTACATTCTATGAAAAATTGCTTTATTGGTTATGTCAACGAGGTCAAACAGTTACCTTATATAACAGTCATGTCGTATAGACTAGTATATTTGCGAAAAAGAATTCAGATTATATCAAGCATGTTTCAATCATTATTGATTTTTGCAATTTGCAGTGTTTTTAAAACATTTCATATTGTTATGGTCATTTAGGTTGGTGTTCAAAATCCTTAAGGGAAAACTTAAATAAAAAAGAGCAGCACATTAGCACATGAACGATGTTTTCTTTGTGATTATTGTAGCTATTTACATAATGCTTCTAAACTATGTCAACATTTGACAATTTTGAGTTTCCTTTTTAGCTGATACACTTTGAGAAATTTTAAGATTTTACGATTATCCTTTTTCCTTTAAGATGCTAAAGTGAATAATACTACAGAACACAGTTAACTGTCTCATTAATAAAGAGTAAACAAAAACAAATATTTTTATTTATAATACGTAGGTTCATGACACGGGAAATTGACCACACAGTCACTGAGGTGCATTTTGTTTTAATAAACATTTCATTAAAACCAGTGTTATTTTCAACATATTTGCATAATCCGAAACTAGAGAGATTCGTCTTTCATTTGATACTAATATCTTAAAAATCCGTCTATAAATAAGAAAATAAATCCATAGGGTGTGAAATCACTTCTTTTTTCTTGTTAATAATAGCATTGTCGTTTCTCTTGAATGCACCACAGTGATTGACTGGACACCGTGGAATACATCTCACATAATAACAATAAGTACATGTATATACAATGTATGTGCCAAGAAATGCCATATTAATCGAGTAAACAGGTTTTAGGTATGCGATGTTTGCCAAAAGTTCGAAACTTTCGCCTTTGACCTTGATTTCTCAACTTAATTCGTGGTTTGGAACAATTCTAAAACACTGAATACAAACTTCCATCCTTCCTCCATATATCTGTCGTTTCCGTTTTGGAAAATGTACATTTTCTGTGAAGATACAGAGGTTAAAATTGAACGAGGTACCAAACAATGCTAACGAAATAGGCAGTTCTGTTTTTCGAATGATAACGACAAAGGCAGAGCGTTAAATATTAATGCTAACGCAGAGGCAGTGATAAGAGACTAATGAACCCCTTTGTACGAATTGTATGTTATAAATATAACCCACATTCATGTAAGGCTGTATTCCAGCGTTCATTTCACCAAGAATCACTCGTGAGTGTTTAGTGGTTATTTTCGTCAAGTTGACTAACGGAATATATTACATACCTGGTGATCGCTGACGCTGACATTTATAGGTTGTGAGTAGTACTTTATGTCTGTTAATGACGAACTGGGGTTAACATTAAGCGCTCCGTTTATTATCATGAAATTAGGAAACGAATATACACAAGATTTCGTTGTTTATGTGATTGTAGGGACTCTGCCAAACTGACGCAATGGTAAAATAAGAATAAACGGAATAATTAAGACAGAGTTAGGGATATTCCTCCTTAATTTCTGAAAAATAAGAGGCATATTTCTGAACGATATGTTACTGGCAAACTCTACGATCATTATAGATTACAAAACAATACATTTTTCATTCCATTTGAAAGAAGTTCTTTAGAAATTGCGCCCTAAACTTGTTAGGTCGTGGTTCCTTCTTCATCGGTATGATTCTACTGGGTAAAGCCAGCCACTTCTTTCAGAAATTAAAGTCCAATAACGCATCGAGACAATTTCTATTCCGCCTTACATTCCAGAGTTGGCTATTTATGACTTATTTCTGTATTAAAAGTAAATCAATCGTATACACTGGGTCGGATATGAGTCCAGGAAGGAGCTCGGTGCTGCTCAAACGGTGACGCCTGGAATGACGCCACGTGACGACCAGCGTCACGCACCCATAACATGAATAAAATATGATATAGGTGCATTCGGTCGGAGATATCCTACTCTAAATAATGCTTATTTGCTTTTGAGCCTTGCTGACTAAACAACATTGCTAGACGAAAAGTCCACGAATGTATTGATCACCCCTTCGTATTTTAGGCGTCAGTGTGCTTTTTTATGGGATATGTATACAGGCAACTATACCGAATATTTGACACTTTAAATTACATGTATTTTTGCAATACACCAATACGTGAGGCAGCACCTTTAAACACATATATAATACGCGTACTCTTACCTTGAACTATTTAACGTCATCTCTATAAATCCAATTTCATAGTCACAGAAAATTGTTTTAAGTATGATTTCTAGCATGTGTTCTACGGTCACAAAATATTGGGTTATTTAAATTTGATACACATAAGTCTATATGTCTATTGGATATGAACACTTCGATACAATTTCTAAGCACGAGGCAAACCACGCCTCGATCGATTTTCAGTAGAAAGTATCGTTTTACCTGTGCGCATGCGCGTTTTCTGCTGATATCATAAACGATGTATCGCCTTGGTTTCCAATAATTGTGCCAAGCATTTTCTCATTATGAGTGTAATTGTGATAGTTGAGAACTAATTGTTGCTTGTGAAATAACCAACATTACCGATACCATATATGTACACTGTACGCATGATAATGAATCGCGCATGACAATGATGTACTACGTATATCATATATTTCAAAATTAAAACATGATTCTAAAACAATGTACTATTTAACAGTTGATGCCAAGAATTGATCAAATGGTGTTATTATGAAATACGTGTTACAGTTACGTCCAACACTTTTTAAAGGCGTGTCCGACGTCACACAAAAAAGCTCCGCATAGGGTCTCTACAAAACAGCTGTAACTTCTTTAAAACTCAAAATATTAACAAAGTTTCTTTAAATTTTGCTTCATTAACAATATTCTTTCAAAGTTTGAAAAAATTACAAAATCAAAGAGTTTAATCAAAATAGCAGGTTTTCCTGGAGACTGGCTCATTTATTTGTGGGGAACGAATTTAAGCTAACCTCGTGAATGACTTCGAGCACGGAAACACATCGGGCATCATACTTTCAACCATAGGAAAGCAAACCTTCGAAAACCGGAAATTGAACCTCTCAACACCGGAAATGAAGCATTTGAGCACAAGGAATAATTTCTTAATAACGTGTCATTTACTGTTTAAGCCCCATCATCTCTCCCAAAACGTTTTCCAACCATACAAGTAGTACGGATGTTTTCACAAATGACTTACAAGTCAAATAGTTCCTGCGAGCAAATGATGTACCGACTTCATTTGACAGAGAATTGACAGGATCCTCGACCTTCTATCTGCATAATTCAACAGCTGATGTGTATAAAATTAAGCACGAACATCTTAAAATTGTGAGAAAAAATAAGCGCGATAGGCCGGTAGCTTTCAAATTGGGAAAACTATATGCACGATAATTTGTCATACGAACTTTATCAACAAATTGTTAAATAATTTCATGTATAACAAACCAATTTTCAAGACACTTCATTGCATATTATGACTCCCTTGTTCCATATACTATTTATATGCTTATAAATAAAACCTCGTATCAGTTCATTAAAAGGTATTATCATAAGACATGTTTTCAGTGTTCAACAATATTAAAGATCATAAACCAATTCCGATAATTCCATGACAATTGACTGGGAAGCGCTGTGCTTATGCAGCTGCAGTCACCTGCTGTCTAGATCCATGGTCGCAATATTGCCTAGCGCTCACTGAAAGTTCGGACAGTTCTGATTTCTTCGGTAAATAAACTATTGCAATGCGACAAAGACCGATGTTATCCGCATGGAATAATGGAATTAGTCTGGTTCACGACATTCTTACCAAAATATATATATATATTTTTTTTTTTTTTTGAAATCGTAAACCATCGAGAACAGGTCACGTGCCCCTCCATGGACTTTTTACTTTATGCTATCCAATACACCTGCTCGCTCAAGGCTCGCAGGTAATAATTGACGTCATAATGATAACTATGAGCGAGTTCAGCTGTCCTACAAGAGTTAACTCTAGTGACGTAAGAATCTAAAACTAAACTAACTCTTGGAGCTCTTCAGCAAAACGAAAAGAGTTAAACTACAGAGTAAACAAACATGCGGACATGTTGAACTACAGCAATTGGAACGGCCCGTACGGCATTTATACGTGATTCGTAAGAAATTGTCCGAGGTGTCCCGTTTGGAACTACAGCAAACCAGCTGGGTTGAACTCTAGTACACTCGAAATCGACATATTGTGTCTCTGTGAAACATTCCTGAACAAGCAATTTGATGATAATGAATTTCAATTGAATAACTACAACCTCTTTCAACGTGATAGACCAACTAATGGAGGATGTCTGGTAACTTATGTCAGCTGCAAATACCAATGTGAACAGAGACTCGATCTGGACCGAGAACAGATAGAAGCAATATGGCTAGAAATTAAGGTCTCAAAACAGAAACCATTCATTTTCGGGTATATCTACCGTCCACCTAAAACATAGATTTCACTGAAGTTGAAAAGTTGCTAGGTGTCCATGTTGACCACAAGTTAAGCTGGACTATTCAAGTTGAACACATACTTAAGAAATGTAATTCTCTGTTGTATCTGCTTTTAAGAATAAAGCAGTATCTCAGTACTCACATGAGAAAATCTTTCTTCAATGCTTATATCTTGCCACACCTTGATTATTGCTGCACTATCTGGGGCAATTGCAGTGATGGATTATTAAATAAGTTGCATAAATTCCAGAAAAGAGCAGCTAGAATAATTCTAGACAAGCCTTATGATGAACCAACGCAAACCTTATTCAATAATCTGAAATGGATGAAAATACAAGACCGTATATCTTATAAAAAAGCTGTGTTGGTCTATAAATCCTTAAATAATTTATTACCTGAGTACATGTCTAACCTATTTACTGAAACTAATAATGCATCCTTAAGATCCCATTCAAACAGTACTCTCTACATTCCAAAACCGAGACTAAATTTCTGCAGAAAATCTCTTGCATACTCTGGTCCAAAAATCTGGAACATAATACCCCTAAACATACGTCAGTCAAATTCACTAAATATCTTCAAAAACACATATCTCACATGGATCTACTCTGGTGGAGATAATGATGTTTATTTGTGAATACTGTCACAATTAATACTATTTTGCTCTGTGAATATTATCACATAATTATATTGTTTTATGTCGATTAGTGAATATGTTCACATGTTTGTTAATTAAAAATGTATTATCAAATGTTTTTTCTTTTCAGGAGTATATTATCATTAATATATGTTTTTTCGCTTACTCTTGTAAACATGTACATGTACAAATCATTCGTCATAGAGGCTCACAGGGAAGACTGGGCTTGCCCAACTGTGTTGCCTCTTTAAATAAAGTCGTTATTATTATTATTATTATTATTATTATTACTCGGGTTAAAACTCGACTCGTTTTGCTGCAACTTTAGTTAATCGAGTTTACCCTCGTAAGTTAGCTGAACTCGTTCTATACATGTATATATAAGTCGAAATCACATTCAGTAAAATTTATAGAAGACAAAATGCTACTTTTGAAAGAGTGGCTTCCCTTAGATTATGAAGTATTCATTCATTGTTTATATTTCATTATTTTATTTACAAACTAACTAGAAGCTGTATTTCGTTTTCTTTTATCTTATGACGTTTTCCATCTTTGTGACTCAACTAAAGCGCCGAACATGCATCATTCTGCAGATAGGTTACTGATATCTTGCTTTTTGAAACTAGCCGTTTATGGCTTAATGGGGCTAAGCTATATGAATGGATAAGTATATATAATCGGGTCACGAAAAGAAGTATCAACTCAGTTTAGTACGGAGATTTTCACATGATCCTAGATCATCTATTAACATTCTGTTTAACAGTTGATATATTGTCTATATTTATAACCCCGATAGTATGTTTTCATAGGCGGGGTGCAAACAAGTCTAAAGGATCAAAATTGCACGATTTGCTCGCGGAAATTGATTTAGTCAACTCAATAATCTTGTAACATTTCATAGAACAAACGATATTTCAAGCGAATATTACTTGGAAATTGATTACAATTCATTAAAATACAAACCTTTCAAGTAATGGGACATTGACAATTGCATGAAATTTTCAGTCTAGCAATATAAACTATGTATCCTATGTTCATATTGTATCCACATAACATTTGTAATTCAACCGAGTCATTACTAACTGACAATACTTAATTGTCTCTTCCTTCATAAAAAAAGGTTCTGATTCTGTCGATCGATCGTGTTAACTTTTACCCTTTCTTGTGACTTGAGATGACCAATGAAAACATAGACCTAGGCTGTTGTACATAGAAGATACACTTAACATATTCAGGTTGGCTTTACAATAACACTACAGTAAACAAATCCTTTCATGTGTTAACTCTTTGATGTTTTGTGAGTCCTAAATTTTGTGTTGAGGCCCTTTGGGGTAGAAGATACTGGTAGCCAAAACACCTCATAGTTACAAAGTATTCACTTACGCATAGAGTTTGACAGGTAGCAGTGCTTATAAATTATATGTTAGCAGCCCTAACCGTAGTCTGTTTGTTTAAAGGCAATTTCTGCTAAGAAATACAAGACATATGACTACACATGATGTTTGACAATTTTGCAGTATGATTTTTTTTATTATTTAGTCTAGTTAAACTCCTGTTTTTATGTTTGTAACAAGGGAAGTCCATGGACATAGATTCTCCTTTAATTACTACGTACATGTATATTCTTGCTGTATCATTTAGACATTGTATTTTAATAAAATGTTTCTATGTTCGGAATTAGGAACACCAATGTTCGGAATTACAATCAATGTTCGGAATTAGGGGCAGTTGGTTGCACTTTTGTAATGACGATTACGCCCTTCTGTACACACATGGAGTGTTCAGTAATGGACGAACGTGTAGCTTTTAGACACATCTTCTTAAAAGTTGTTTCCCTTCGCTTGGAAGGGCTCATTTTTCCGAACAGCATAAAAAGTGGCTTAAGTTCGGTAATTGGTTCACCCGCTCTACATAAAGATTAGGACCAAGTCAATATATCTGTACTACATTTATCTTACATTCTAACATAGCACGTGCGATTTGCCTTCTTTGCGTATATTGAGCTTACCATATTTTATTACCGCGATAAAATATAGCTATTGATGACGTCACGTTTGACGTCATATAGACAAATGACGTAACGGTGACGGTAACGTTCCTAGGAAAGAAAGTAGTTTGACGTCAATCTGTCTTGTTGTGCTATAAATGGTAAAGCATTGGCGATGTTAGAATCGAAATAATAAATAGGAGCTGTGCTTTGTTGTGTTATAAAATATAGGCACTCGTTTGAATGCTACGCACTCGTGATTTAATTACTACGCATCCAAACACGTGCCTATATTTTATTACGCAACAAAACATAGCTACGTATTCATTATTTGTTAATTGACGTAGGCGTAGAATTAATCCATGTAACATTTACCTTTGTTATGATTACTTCTTGTGATGATGTTACATTGTCTGAACACAAATAGGAATTATCATACTTAAATTACACCAATTAAAAACCTATTCGGAAAACCTCACTATGATTTTAGAAAAAAGGTAAATATTTGACTCGATGTTAATTTGTCTCTGGATGCGGCCCTGTTGTGATACGGTGGTCGAGTGGATAGTGCTTCTGACTACGGATCGAGATGTCCATGGTTGGATTCCCAACAGAGGAACTTTTTGAAACACTATTCGATGTTTCAACACCAAACTCCAGGTGAACTAGTTGGTAAACCAGAGGTAGTCTCGAGTGTATCGATGTTGTACACCGGTCAGGTTAAAGAAAAAATGCGTCTACCCAAAAAAGGTTAGGATATCGCACCAATATTTCGTCGTCACACAACTCTCTTTTTCGGAAAGCATTGTCCTATCTTGCCGTAAGAAAGTATCCGAGTGAGTACACACCTTCGACTGTTTAAGTCGAACACTAACAAACAAATAATCATGCATCGTGAAAGAAGTGCTCAAAATCAAAAACAAAGCCATAGAGTGTCAAGATTTTTTTGGTGTATCTACCCCGTCCGTGCATACATGATAACCAAGTACAACATAAGTATGTAGGAGGGGTGATCAAAAAATACGCGGAAAAGTGTGGTAATTTCTTTATTTGTAATTGTAAGTCGTTAAAGCTTTCTAAATATGACGATTTATCTATGTTCAATTGCTTCACCAGCGGCCCAAATGTTCTTATTTTCTGACGTTGCACGTAGCAAGCGATGACGTATCATTCGTGCATTTTTCCGCGTATTTGTTGATCACCCCTCGTACGTATCCAAAATTAGTGTATATTATTTACTAAATTGCGAACAAACAAATTGATTTTTATCTACATTTTAAGCTTTCTCGTAAACTCTCGTTGTGGAAACTTTGTTGGCAGTCATGGTCTGGAAAGAGAGAATATAAAACATTAATGTTCACTGAACAGCAAGAGAACTAAATATGTCTCTTTTCTATTGATACGATTGCCTTTTCATGACATAAGTACGGGTATTTAACGGAATTCCCGGTTTATTTTCCACGTTGAAATAAAAGTTGGTCTTTACGAAAAGTTACTTTTACTTGGCGTAGATATTATACACATACACGTCAAATTGCAGACGACCAAAAGAAACTGTTTAAATAAGAATACAGACACATTTCTAGATGCCGACGCCCGCTCGCCCGCTCGCCCGCTCGCCCGCCCGCCAAAGGTTATCACATAATTCGTGCCGTTTTCAGCGGGCATATACGTACGTCACATACCACGTGGTATGTCCACACTGCTCTATAAATAAAAATAAATGCTCCATGTATGTGGGAGACACAATTAAAGCTGTCTTGCCAACTTAAAACGCAAGTACATGTATCTTACATCGACGTAATTAAATTGCAGATCTGCAACAGTAGCACATTATAAGTTCTGAACTGCGAACAAAATTGAACGAAATAGTTCTTACAATGATGAGTTGCTCCCCTTTCCTGTATCGTATGTTTACAGAATCAAAAGCACCGCTTTGTGTCTCAACCAGCTTCCCTTCATCAATGGAAAACACGCACTGTAATGGAATTTGAAACGGTCATTTTGAACTTTTTTTCATCCATTTCAATTACCTTTGGCCAATTTAGTTTGGGCGGCCATAACGACCACCTGGTCTTTATGTTTTTTGGCGATTTCTTATGGCCAGATAATATAAAATTCGATTTTTTAAGTTTTTAATTGTTTGGTGTATATATAGTATATGTTATAATATGTTATGCGTTTACTGACTTTAATAAAAGCCCATTTACAACATATTCATGGTGTCTGTTATAATTTGAGAGCCATAGATAATGTTAGATAAACGACGGCTATACCCAGTGTAGCAAAACCACGCGATTTACAGATCAATAAAGAAAACAAATCCAAAACGAAATTTGCTTCGCTTCGAAAACAAAAGTAGCCGTAAGTATTTTATTTTATTCATCACTTACTATTACATATACGCCAGCCTAAGGGGGAAATGATATGCTTTCCACGAAAAATAGGAACTTTTTCAGCAGCTGTGCCGTTTTTGTCCAGCAGCCTGCGAAACCTTCCGAGTGGTTGTATGCGATAGGACTACAGTTTCAAGTCGTCGTCTTTCCAATTAGAAAAAAATGCAACTTGCGTTTTCCAGCCATTAGATACAGACACAGGTTATACTACGGGTAAAGTGTACTGGGTACTGATGTAAATATATGAGTGTCAGAATTCTGCAATATTAACAATCATAATTAAGCACGCTGGTGTTCTGTTTATTTACATTCAAAGCCGAGAAATGTACGCGTTTTTGAAGTTTGGAACATCATATTTAATTTCGCATATTCATACCACTCGCGAAATCCGCGACCTTAAATCGCGTGTAATCATTTGTTGGTTTGCAGTTATTAAAATACCATTACCGTGAGTGCTCTTCCATCAAAGAATGGCATCTGTACGGATTGACCAAGTTTGGTGTTACAGTCGATTGTCTTCCCTGGAATGTTATATTTAATAGAGACATTGTCCCCTTCTACATTGATTGTTTGTGTCACCCCACCGCCTGGGCTCATCAGCAAGATGGCTTTCTCCTTGAACTCATCCTTGATTCCTGGAAACAAAGAGATGACACATTATTCGCTATTATATTTACTAGTCCATGTTTACTTGATTACTTGCTATAGGCCTATATAACAAGTTTTATTCTGAAAGAAGACATGGCTTTCAAAACGATAAAGATTAAACTTGAAATGAACGTGCTTGGTTTTATCCAGTCGTAAGTTTTTCGATTTTAAACAAATATTCATAATTACATACGTGATGAAAGTTTATTTCCAATATCAAGGGTCATTAACCCGATTAGGTTACAATAATTTCGACAGAGTTAGATACAACGAACACAACGGACGGACGGACGTTCCAACATTTGTGGTTTACGGGGCTTTTCCTTTGATCTGTATGTGTTTTTTTCCACATAAACCGACTGTGGATTTCCTTCTTTATTTAACTAAAATTATGGACCGGATGAACCTCATAAAACATTGGATGTTGGCCCGGACGGACGGACGGACGGACGGACGGACGGACGGACGGACGGACGGACGGACGGACGAACGAACGAACGGACGGACGGACGGACGGACGAACGAACGAACGAACGAACGAACGAACGAACGAACGAACGAAAAAACGAACGAACGAACGAAAAAACGAACGAACGAACAAAAATATAGATTTTTTTCAAGCTTTACCGATTACATCACAGATTTCCGGTATATTGTCTGCGGAGACCAGCCTCCATGTTCCATTAATATCCATAGTGAATTCAACGTCAACAACTTAACTGACAACGACGAAATTTAACTTAAACTGCTTTCAAGAACTTTTATTAAAAACACGGGTGGATCCTGGCTTGATATCCGTACACATTTAGCTGAAGGTCTTTTGCATTTTTGCATATGAATATATTTCAATACGTTGTAGTAAGATTTGCTACTGTAGAAATGTGGAGTATTAATTGAACGGTAAAGCGAAGAGCCAGATAGCGTAGAAAATATTGTGCTGGCTAATTTAAGGAGGTCTGTAACGAACGCCAATTGCCGATAGTTTATCCAATAGGTCATCGGTGACAGAGTCACTACATGAACTACAAATCAGCTTGAAAGGTAGCCTATATAAAAGTCTGGATTCCCGGCGGCTGGGTCACAGTAATTGTTGTTTGAATGAAAGTTAACTTTGGGACATGTCTTAAACAACTTAAACAAAACGACTCAATATGTTCGTTAACATTTTTGAATACGTATGCCTAACACAAAGCTCGACCTTCCCTATGGTAATCCAATCGAATAGGGTCATAAAGATTACAGTTGCTGGGTTTTGACGCTAACCGCGGTTACCATTGTTTGTTTAGAGACCGCGAAACCCTTCAGTGGTCAACCTATGGTCCAAGCATCGCTAGTTTGCTTTTATTCTTGTTTAATCGACGCCATCATGAAATTGCTCAAACGCAAATGTGGGTTTTGGCGGCTGAAGAAACCAGACAGACGCAGATCATCGAACCGACTAGACAATAGTAAGAAAACAATGAATATGTACCTGTGTTTTATCGTAGAATAAAGCACAGTCATGAGTTCGGATGCGTAGTAATTAAAGCACGAGTGCATAGCACGAATGGTTTAATGTACGCATCCGAAAGAGTCACTGTGCTTTATATAAGATAAAACACAGGTACGTATTCATTATTTCAATTCTAATATAGCCAACATACCAGTACAGATCAGTACATTATCCGCTGCACTATGTTCTTCCTCGGAAGGCTTATTTGCAGTTTGAAGTTATTCAGCCATAGCTGTTTTTTATCGGCAGTTCGTGCACACCGTAATTTCCTCTTTGCGTATATAGTTGAAACCGCTGGTTGTGGTAGAGGTAGCGCCAAACCCCGGCCAGTATAATTTGATGATAGATCCGCACATGGAACATGATATACATGACCGGATATGTCTAATCAGTATCAATTAAGAAAAGGAAGTCAAATATCCTGCGTGTCATCACATCTACATCTTTATCGCAAAGAAAAGTATGATTTTGGTCGATATAAAAACATCAGAAAAAATATTTAAAAAACCGTATTCTAACACGATCTGCGGATTAATCCATATACGCATAGAGGAAACCAAGCTGTGTATTATTACCGCAACAAAATATACAGGTGGCAAATTGGCTGATAATATTTACGCCCCGCAAACAGCAACTTATTGGTCATCTCTGTTTCTGCGCTCAAAAATGAAAAAACAAATCAATAAAATGCATAATAAGCCATTATTGAATATACTGTTATAGCTGTTTCTTAATAAAACTCCAAAAATATGTTTCGTTCCTTCACAAAACATCGAACATCAGCATGTTCGATTTAAATGTAGTTCAGTGAAAATAAATATCACGTGACATATCTATGAATGAATCAACGTAAACTTTGTAGTAAAACCTACAACGAGTTGCGAATAAGGCAAGTTGCACGAGTATCCAGTGTACAGCAATGCCGCATCTATTTTTAGAAACTCCAATATACTCTCGACAGTAAGTTTCATAAAAACTTCTGATAATCAATTCATTTATATTTTTCATTTCATGCAATAAATATCTAATACTTGTGTTATTAAAATTGTTTCAGAAAATTGGTTTCAGAAAACGAAGTTGGTTTTCTTTAACGAGGGAGGTAATTATACCAGCTAAAAAGCCACCCAATTTCAGAGTGGAATTACGTTCAATGTGAAATGCGTGAAAATGGAAAGCGCGCAGTTAAATAGTACGGAATATTATCGTGTTTAGAATTTCTTAAACAAAAAACCGCATCAGGCTAGATTCGAACCCTTATAGAACTATGAATATCGCTAATATGCTGATCCCATGCAATCAACACGCTGCGCTAAGACCCAATGCTGATTTTAATACATAAAGCTACGTTCAAAGATCGTATGAGATAAATAAGAGCGCTGATTGGTCAATACATACATTTACCTATTCAGAATTCTAACACGATCTGCGGATTAATCGTTTAAATATAGAGCGGACCTAACAATGTATTATTACCCCCATAAAACATACCTATCAAATTGGCTGTTTCTATTTACGCCCAGTATCACGTGACATATTTATGAATGAATGAACGTAAACTTTATAGTAAAATTTTCTACTAGTCACGATGACAAGGCGAGTTGCACGAGAATCCAGTGTTACAGCTATGACGCATCTATTTTTAGAAACTCCAATATACTCTAGAAACCAAGTTTTATTAAAGCTTCTGATAATCAATTCATTTATATTTTTAATTTTATGAAATAGATACCATATACTCGTGTTATTAAAATTGTTTCAATGTTTAAAATGTGGTATTTCCTTCAGAAAATTACGAAGGTCGTTTTCATTAACGAGGGAGGTAATTGTACCAGCTAATAAGCCACTCAATTTCAGCGTTGAATTATGTTCAATGTCAAATGGGTGAAAATGGAATGCGCGCAGTTAAATAGTGCGTGATATTATCGTATTTAGAATCGAAATAAAATCTCTGTTCTTGTATATTGTCGGTGAATACCGACAATAAACGCGAACAGATTTTTATTTCTTAAATAAAACATTTACATCGTCTGTTTCATTCGTTGTCGTCACAAACCACGCACCCGAGGTGAGCTTTTGTATGGGAAACCCCGTATGTTCCACTTACAGTCAGTTGATATTGTCATTTTGAACACATCGGCTCTCGATTTGCGCACGATAAAGTCGTGCATCGATCCAAGTGAGTAGCGTTTAAGGGAGCTTTGTCGTTAGAAGGCAGTGGCTTTGTCGATTTCTACAATACTATTCGTTGCAAAGCATAAAAACAACACATATTCAATAAACAATACCTCCTTGATATTACTGTCGGTTTAATAAGTAATACTAATGAGGGAACTGTCCCATTCAAAAGAATAGGGGGGCTTATATGTTTTATATAATAAAATAGATACCTTCAATCAATAGCAGGATACTTGACTTGGTTTCCACATCGCCTCGTTCAATGGGGATAACGTATAGAACGGAAGTGATACCCCTGACGGTTTTTCGAGTGTAAATTTCGTCGCTTCGGTAAGTAAATCTTGATTTTCTTTGTTTTGTAAGACGCTTTCAATGAAATCACCTAGCCCACCGTACCCGGCCCTATCAATACCTGCAGACCCAAGCCCATTTTCCCTTCAAATACCTGTGATTAAGGAGAACATTCGATTCTAGTGCGGTTTTGGTTACTGCACCCCTGACGACCCGTCTACATTTTTTCCAATTTCTGCCAATTTGCATGGTGTGTTGCTGTTTTATGGGGCCAACTTCGTTGTTTACCTTATTCTAGGTATGCATTTTGCAAAATTAGTTCGATGCAGTCAGGTTATGAGGCAGAATAGACGAAAGAACCACTATGATACCCCTGACGGTTGCTGTCCCTAACTGGTACCCCTGACGCCTCAAAATACTATAATGTTGTAATACGAGACGGTCGGCTCTGTACATGTTCAACCACTAAAAAATCAAGATTCTAATCAATACAGTTATTGCGTAAATACATGAAGAACTTGATAAACAATTCCAATAGACAAAAACAGTTGCATACATAGATTTGGAATCGTACAGCAAGCCAAGTTGTGTGAGCTATAACAATTTATATTACAAATTATTATCAAGTAGTCCGTATTACTTTATTTATTAATCTTAAATTTCGACGGCTCATAGTTGCATATTGGAACCACCGTAAATGGGTTGTTATTAAGCTGCTGTTTGCTGTGCGGGAGCCTTGATACTTCAGTAAGTACTACTTAGGAAGCTCCACCAATCAGAACTCATGATTCTGGCACTTCTCTACCAATGTAGAACAAACCGTTAAAAGAAGTCCCTACGCATTGTTTTATTGATAAAATAGACGTTATAATATATTCAGACACATGTAAAACAAAGACTGGCAATAATAAAAATATCAACAGAAATCGAAAGCGACCCATTTTGATTGGCTATGTGGTGTGAAGAAGTATAAACTGAATTTATTTTTTAATGTTAACGTTATTTTTGAAAGCCGATTTACTATTTAGAACTATAAGTACGCAAGGAACTAGTTTACGGATTTATTTATATTTTCTTCTACATGTATACTTAAGTAAGGGCTAAGGTAGTGAGCTACTGCCAGGAGTTTGGTGGTATTCTACACAGTCATGTACATTACGTTCACAACTACACCGGTTTATAGCAAACACAGCGTTGATCGTTCAAATCAAACACACATGTAAATAATCATACTTCAGACATAGAAAGGTATGTCAATTTAAAGAGTGTGTTGACATGCATCGATGCGTGCAACTTCTGAATTGCTTGTTGGCTATTTAGTGAACTGTCACAAGTTTCCGCGACCCGGAAATGATACCGAGTAGTGACTGCGAGTTTCCGCTTATATAACTACACGAACGATAAGCAAAAATTGAATAATTTTATTAACTTGTGTAATTCAAAATTAATAATATCTTGATAATATCTTGAACAAGCATAACGAAACGTCCATGCGTTCGAGGAAAGTTACCTGCAAATATGTTAAAAATCACAGGGTTTTGTCGTTACAATCCTTGGTTGTACGCTTCGTTTGCGACAAACACATTGAAAGTATAAATCCCCGTTTTTTCCCTTCTCGGCCACCCTGCGTTCAACGAAGAATAACGTGACGTACGTTTTGTACCGGTACACAACAGGTACGAAACGTTTCGTACCAGGTACGAAACAGGTACGAAACATGTTCGAAACGTGCGTCACGTAATTCTTCGTTGAACGCAGGGCATTTCGATATATGTACGGATGCATGGGTTGCACTATTGCCATTTTTTGTTTGCCTCTGTCCGCCATTTTGTTAAAATTTACCAATTTAGGTACTCCACCTCCGGATATGGTTAGCCAAACTTCGCTCACGTGACGAACATGTTTTTTTAACATAACGTTCATTGAATAGTAGCCCTGCGTTCAAGGAAAAAATAAAGTGACGCACGTTTCGTATCTGGTACGTACCTGTTATTCGTTGAACAATAACCATATCCTGAGGTGGTGTGCGTGTATTGGTGAACAAAATGGCGGACAGAGGCAAACAAAAGAATGTGAATAGCAAAACCCGTGCATGCGTACATATTTCAAAATTGAGAACGAAAAAAACGGGGATTTATACTTTCAAACTGTTTGCCGCAAACGAAGCGTACAACAAAGGATTATAGCGACAAAAAACCCGGATTTTTTAACATGTTTACAGGTAACTTTCCTTGAACGCAGGGCAGGTACGACATAGGTACGTAACACACCTCACATAATGCTTCGTTGAATGCAGGGCAGTACAAGGTACCTCAGATCCAAATATATTAATCTGCTGTATAAGTTAAACTACATCTATAATTTACATCATGTCAGTCACACTTGACTTAATTTGATGGGTGGTTACTGGTCAAAGTGAACAAGAACTGGATGTAAATAAATAGAAATGTAAGTAATAAGTAAAGCGTTCAAAGAAAGAAGAATAAGAAATGTAATACAAGTACATGTCATGAAGTAATACAATGTCATATTTGAATTGAAACGAACGCGTGTACAAAATAATGTCCGCGTCACATCGTGAAGTGATCTGAATTATTAAGTCTGAATATTCACATAAGTTATATTTCCTAAACGCAATTCGATGCGAAACAATGATATATCACCATTAATTTATAAAAATGCTTGTCAAATATTGCCTTTTATGAACAAGCATTTCGTTTAGATTGGTGGAGCTTCCTAAGTAGTACTTACTGAAGTATCAAGGCACCCGCACAGCAAACAGCAGCTTAATAACAACCCAATTACGGTGGTTCCAATATTCAACAATGAGCCGTCGAAATTTAAGATTAATAAATAAATTAATACGGACTACTTGATAATAATTTGTAATATAAATTGTTATAGCTCACACAACTTGACTTGCTGTACGATTCCAAATCTATGTGTGCAACTGTTTTTGTCTATTGGAATTGTTTATTAAGTTCTTCATGTATTTACGCAATAACTGCATTGATTAGAATCTTGATTTTTTAGTGGTTGAACATGTACAGAGCCGACCGTCTCGTATTACAATATTATAATATTTTGAGGCGTCAGGGGTATCAGTTAGGGACAGCAACCGTCAGGGGTATCATAGTGGTTCTTTCGTCTATTCTGCCTCATAACCTGACTGCATCGAGCTAATTTTGCAAAATGCATACCTAGAATAAGGTAAACAACGACGTTGGCCCCATAAAACAGCAACACACCATGCAAATCGGCAGAAATTGGAAAAAATGTAGACGGGTCGTCAGGGGTGCAGTAACCAAAACCGCACTAGAATCGAATGTTCTCCTTAATCACAGGTATTTGAAGGGAAAATGGGCTTGGGTCTGCAGGTATCGATAGGGCCGGGTACGGTGGGCTAGGTGATTTCATTGAAAGCGTCTTACAAAACAAAGAAAAATCAAGATTTACTAAGCGACGAAATTTACACTCGAAAAACCGTCAGGGGTATCACTTCCGTTCTATACGTTATCCCCATTGTCGTTAGTCGAGTGGAATAGCATGCCGCTATTATACCAGTAATTTTGTTGATATTTTGTTCAATAGCGCCACTGGTTCGACACCCATACAAGTTTTATAAATTTTAAAGTTTTTATCTTTTTAAAGTACCTTATTTTTATTTTTGACTAATATAATAAAATAAAGTAATGTATGTTGATTAATTTTTGAGTTATGTTTTCATTCTTTATCTATCAAGTTGTATCTTTGCAATTATTTTATTTTTATCAAGAGTACAATAATCATACACTTATATTTATCACATAACCTGCGGTCCAGGAGTGCCGTAAAGCCGTGCCGTAAATATCGTTCGGCACTCCCAGACTGTGCAATAAATATTTAAATCAGCTTGACATGACGTTAGCTAATCCATGCATTGATCCGTCAATGACGTCAAGATAATATCAACGTCGCCATGACATCGCGTATTGTACCGCTGAATTGTGGCTGAAACATATGCAGCGTACATCATCCTTTTGAACAATAATGAGCGTGTTCTAAGGTTATGCGATAAATAGAATCTAACATTCGTGCTCATTTCATACGAGTTTTATTAAACTCGTCGACAAAAACAATATGACACTCGGCAAAGCCTCGTGTCATACCATTTTGTCCACTCGTTTAATAAAACTCGTATGTAATGAGCACTCATGCAAGATCCTCTATATACTATATTCACTACAACATGTAAATTTGATCATTTGAAGTATCGCTTCATTAAAGTAGCAGAATAAAATAAGATTTTATAACATGGAAACTTGCAATAAAAAATTGTTCGAGTTGGGGATCGAACCTACCACTCAGAATAAAACAGAAACTTGTAGATAGTGTGTTAAAGCGCCTAGGATATGTGGAAGGAGATTTGCACACTATTTAATATCGAACTAATTTAAAGTTTACCTAACAGACGAGTTTATGTTGATAACGATTCTCATTTGACTTTGAACGCGATATTTTTTATAGTACAGTGTGGGCTAGGTAAACAAACTACTTGATACAAAAATACCCTATCCCGTATGTGAGCATATTTCTGCCGCGCGATCATATTACAGTATTGCGTTACCTATCCAATCTTCCCGTTAGTTTACGCAATGTACGAGGTAGTCCATAATCATCGATACCAGATCTATTAAATTCATTCAGTTTATTTTACACATTTAGAACAGTGTTATAATGAAAGCATTATGCAATACAATAATAGTAAACTTTTCAAACTGATTGTAGTGTGTTTTTTGTTGTTAGTGAACTTTTTCCTCTGGATAAATCGAATAGATAAATCAGATTTGCAAACTCGCACGGTGGTTTATTTACAACAGCATACGAAGGTGGTTCTATTTTGCATACATTTCTAGGTGTAAGTCCACTAGAGAAGGACAGGACATGTCGTATCAGAACTGTAGGATTATCTTCGTAGCAATTGCCAAACATTGGACTACTGGGCTTTCCTGGCTCTGGAAATACATGGACTCGACACGTCATACAACAAATGACAGGTATGCTCTAGAGCCTTGTTCACAAATAATCAGTTTTCAGGACCAGGCTTAAGCCCAATTTTGTTTTTACTATTTTTTAAAAGTATTTATAAAGTGTCAGCCGTATTTTTGCATTAAAATGTATTTATTTGATAATTGATGAACACGCTATTGTTGTTACAGGTATGGCGACCTCAAGTTGTTATTGTGACCAGAAACTTCAAAGACACGGTTTTCCGTTTGAATGTCACGCCGACAAATCAAGGACGATTGTGACAAAAACACATTCAAGCAAACATGTAGAGGAATTCCAGTTTAAACGCACTGTGCTCCTTATAAGGATCCGCAGTCGTATCTGCGTACAGTATCTTTGGACAGATAGCCATACTAAAAAACTACAAAAGCAGAATTAAAAGAAAGTAAGTTTAAGTAAATCGATTACCAGAACTTGGTATAAACCTGGAGTCACTCAGCGTAGCACCAATGAAGTGCTTATATCACACTGTCCACCTTGCTTGCATAATATAGTGAAATACCTAGTTCGATTCATTGTTGCAGCATGCTATGTTTTCTTTGGCATTAATTGTTAGGACCATGCCCATTGCATTGTAAAGGAAGTTAATATTGGTTTATAACGTCTTCCAATAAAATGAGTTTGATTACCTATTGGCAGAGTACGACTTGAAAAGTAGTAAGTATGTTACTTTGGGTTCAAATTACGCAATTTTGATTAGATGATGTTAACTGTGGAAACTGGGTCATTCGGCTAGTAATAATGTTATATACTTTCCGACAGCTTTGACTTGTTTAGTTGGACATTATGACTTGAATGTGTTTTATGTTTCCTGTGCTCAGTTGGTTCAGTTGGGCATTGTGCTTTGTGTGTTTTTAATGTTTTCTGTGGTCAGCTGGTTAAGTTAATGCTGCCTTCCCTGTCTGACTTAATATAATCTTTATGAGTACGCTCTATATTTAGATATACATGAGTAGTCGCCATTTTGAAATGAACTTCTAAATGTTAGTTTCAACTTGTCCCCAGGGCGTCAGACATCTATTTCTCCGTAATGATGTAACAAACCTATACAATATAACTAGATTGTATGTACATTTGTACTTGAACCAGTATTGACTATCTAACTTATAGATGGAATGCGTTGTTATGGAATGCGTTGTTAACCTTATAATTATGTAATGAGTATAATACACACAAAACAAATGTAGGAGTGTAAGGAGGTGGTTAAATTAACATATTTTGAAACTGTCAAACATTAATGAGTCCATTGTGTTTCGCTTATTAGAGACATCAGAAATTGACACCAGATTAAGTGCTCGAAATACGACATCATAAGTTGAATCCTTACAAAGTTGAAGTGGACCTATTGCCATCAAGATTCTATTAAGTCAATGGCAGTATTAGTCTGGTTCCCGTTCCCCAATCTTACATTACATCAGAAGGGGTCCGACAGCATCCAATTGGAATTGATTCTACTACTGGTAAAACAAGATGGAGGGTGTACATTATACTGCCATTGACTTATGTTGAGGTTAATATGATGTTTTGTTGACCTGAAGTCATCGGTCAATATAACTTTTTCAGGTCAACAAAACATCATATTCACCTCAACATAAGTCAATAACAGTATAATATAGGCATTCACAAAATTACAGTTAAATTTTGTTCAGTTTCATGAAAGAAACTTACCATTCTGTCTTCATGTAGCATTAGAAGTTTATTAAACCAGTATAAATTTGACAAATTGACCGAAATTGGGATGTATACCTACACATACATCCGTCATTTTGTAATCATGCTGTGATTATACAATCATGTTGGATTATCTGGATAATAAGGGTGAGCCCGTCAGTTGTGGTTAATGTTGTCGACTAGAGCGCCTATGGTCCAATTGGAAATAATAACATTAGTTGCTTAGGACATGTTGCTAATTTATGAACTTGACCTTTAATACAGGAATTACTACTGTCAATACACTGTTCTTCTTCTTAATTGCAGCATCAAACGAAATGTTTGAAGGATTACAAAAATGGTATATAAAGTTGGTCAGATACATAAATACATTTGAAGGACCCGTGCACATCATGCAATACGAGAACCTGAAGTCAGATATGGCGACAACACTCCAAGATCTTGCCAAATTCCTTAATGTAACTGTATCACATAGAGACATCGAATGTACAGTACATATCCAGGAGGGTATTTTTTAATAGAAAGACTAACGGATAGGAACACATAGCGCTGCTTAGAGAGATATTTGACCCCGCGAAATCGATGAAATTAAAGGAAGATGTAACATTAGCAGAATCACTTATCAAAGAAACGAGTGTTTTGGAACAAGACATTGGTGGACTCACAGAGTGTTTGTTACTGCAGAATGTTTGTGATATACGTTTGTTCTAATCCCAGTTGGAGTGTGACCTAATTGAACAATCAAACAAACAAAACATACACAGTAAAATAATTACGCATCAAACATATACCATACTCTTCATTATAAAGATTTTATGTAGAATCAAGATAACTCCTGGCGTTTCTTGTCCTTCGACGATGTCACAATGTTCACTGGTCATGAAAAGAATGGACCTATTCGAATGAACCCATTCGCTATTATTCTGAACCATACTCTACTGATTCTAGAATTGACAGTGACTCTAGGCTCACAAAAAAGTAAAAAGACAAAAATTAAACAGATAAGGTAGCACTTAACGGCAGCAGAAGAGCACGAAACATTCAACATTGATACAAATCTTCCCTCTCCCGTAAATTGCTGATAGATATTATTATGTACATTGAGCAAGTCTTTGATCGGCCTGTACAAGGTATATCAAACTTATTTATCAAGAACACATTTATTGCTATGATTTGGGAAGTTCCTAACATTTTTCCTCAACTAGTTTTTAAGATTTGTAAACTTCCGCTCAGCAACATCAAAACTTTACCTTAAATGCTGAAACTAGGGGATTTGTCGGTGGTACCACAGGACCTAATTGTCTTTTATTTTGTTAGCACTTGCTACGGGATTCCATTTTGGACGGGGGATACGTTGCACTTCACATTAAGGTATAGAGAGATTTGAATGGATCGATTGGTTTGATATTTTATGTATAGAAATTCAAACTACTTTGGTTGTATACACAGTATCGTGATTTTAACTTTTTTCAGAAAAAGGAAGTCAATATACATGTATGTCAACATGACCACCGATTTTTATGAAAATAGGATCATAAGAAGCGCCTTGAGATGCAGATTCCAAATATGCATGCGTCTTGTAATGTCGTAAGTAGTACATGTACTTCTTATTCTAAGCCACCGATAGGTAGGCTGATAGTGATATTACCACACAAATACAGGCCAGTGAAACCACACAAATACAGGCCAGTGAAACCACACAAATACAGGCCAGGGAAACCACACAAATACAGGCCAGTGAAACCACACAAATACAGGCCAGTGAAACCACACAAATACAGGCCAGTGAAACCACACAAATACAGGCCAGTGAAACCACACAAATACAGGCCAGTGAAACCACACAAATACAGGCCAGTGAAACCACACAAATACAGGCCAGTGAAACCACACAAATACAGGCCAGTGAAACCACACAAATACAGGCCAGTGAAACCACACAAATACAGGCCAGTGAAACCACAGTATTGAAATAAATCTAAATCATTTCTAACAAATATGTTTAACAGCGCTGTTCACTTACTATATTGTAATGCATGGTGATGTGTACTGAACCATTCAGCCATTTCATTTATACTGTCCATAGCATTTTTGTAGTATACTTAAAATTGCGTTAAATCAGCAAGTATGATCAATTTACACCTGAGGGATTTTACGAAATTTACGTATATTTGCTATTTAATCATTCGTCAGAACGAAGGTTATACTCGTTTATGCTGTGTATATTAGTAGTTTTTAGTTTTGTTGGAATCCACAGTTCAGTGTGACGAATCACGTGACGTAACCAAGCAGGTAAGCGACGAATTTTTTTCAAACACATTTTATTTGATATCACATTCAGTTTCTTGATATCCTATCGCGTAAATGTACAGCTTCACCTTGACTGTTTTGCCGATGCGAAATATTTTACTAGCGTTATATCTAGATGCACGTACTTTCGTACTCACGTTTACTTTTAACAACAATACCGTACTTCGGTGTGTAGCGATGTTGTATTCTTTAATATCTAATAGTGGCTACAGAAGGTAAAGCGGTCGTTTATTCATTTACAGTTAGGCCTACTAATAAACGTTTACAATGGCTAAATATATTGGCTCTGAAAAAACATATACTAGTACTCAACTCACTTCAGGAACCGTGTGTAAAGCCAGTAATTCCAATGATATCGCTAGCTAAGAATTAGAAGACTTTTAACACTCATGCATATTTGACTTCTGCATCTCAAGGCGCTTCTTATGAGCCTATTTTCATGAAAATCGGAAGTTGTTATGTTGAGCACAAAAAAGTTTTAATAAGCTTGATTTAAGTGAAAGAGTTGTTTTTGGACAGTTTTTTTCTTGTTTTCTCAAAATAATGGTTTTGTACTTTGTACGACCTTCTAATTCTAAGCCAGCTATATACGCTCAGCATTGTAGACAAACCTGCCTTCTTGATCTCATATCCTTGTAACGATGGAAATCATTCCGATCAGACGGAAGCGATTAATTAAGTACATTTAAATGGTACTTGTTTCATGGTTACACTTTTACATTTCAGTTGCTCTACTACTAACAATGGTCAACTAGAATGATCAACTAGATTCGAATATCAATCTACTACATGTATAATGTACATGTAATACGTTTGTGAACGATGGATGCGACGTTATATATTGCCCTTGCATGTGCTGCACTCGCTACAATCATCACTGCCATTTTATGCTGGAGATGTTGTAGAAAAAGAGATTGTTGTCAAAAATATACAGGTCGCAAGTTTAATAAACTGGATGAGTCGGGGGTAAGATGTAATTTAATTCTACTTTTCGACAGCTTGGTTAATTGTCTAATTTTTAGGATTTCTGACAGCTAACACTAGGCGTTGACTCCGTTTTACTGTTGGAACTGGGTCATTCAGCTAGGGCATTCAGCTTTTTGGTTGCTGAAACTAATTCCTTCTACTTTTCGACAGCTTGGTTAATTGTTGGGCATTGTGACTTATATGTGTTTTTTCTGTGCTCGGTTTGTTTGAGTGCTGCCTTCCCTGTCTGACTTAATATTATCTTTATACAATTTATACAAGTTCGTAACTAAACAATTCTAAGTGTTGCGTCCTTTATGCCCACATGTTAAGCCATTGTACACATGCAATGTAATGGATTGCTTAAGAAGTGATGTAATAAAGCAATATATTAAAATGAATAAGTTGTGTTCTATATGACATAATGGATAGAATGAACACAAGACGACACTGATAGGTCATTGGAAACCGTTAAAAACGAGGCGCGTGCTATTTCATTTGTATCATTTTAAAAAATATAATTTTAGAATATATTTTTGTCATATTTAGTCCATCGTTAGATAAAGGGGCTCATACCTCATAGAGTCCTAAGCCCCCGACGTGAAGTCGTTATTCTGATATTACGTAGTTTGATGAATTCATTCTGTTGAAGAGCAAAATTCAGTATCAACATGTTCTTGCTATTTTACTTGGGGGATTTCCCCCAAGGTTTCTTAGGAATTAAATTTGTTAACGACTGTATAAATAATGAAGCGATCGCATGTTTGTAACGTAGATTTCACTAAATGTTTTAAGGAGTTTGTTCAGGAACTAAAATAACAATACAATAGTAACATGAAAGGTTTTGTTGCGTAAGAATCTCACATTTTTGATGATCATAGAAACCAAGTAATGAAATGTTCTTTACTGTGAATCATTATAGTCTAGGTTATAAACGATATAATTTTATACAGGAAGTACCCGATGAAGGCAGACGAACGAATGGAGACCATGTCAATGACTATGCGTCGGTACGGGAATCCACCACTGGTAAATACCCGGAAGCGAAGGCAAGATCACAAGATGAATCCAGTAACGATTCACAGTATAAAGACACTGACATAGCAGCGGACACTAAAACCGATGATTCAATCATTGAAGACGATGCAACAAATGAAAGGAATGGCGATGGGACAGCGAAAATTATAGATGTTGCCGAAACAACCCGTGATAACAATAGAAAGAAAGGTGGTACACTCGAGAATGAACAAAATAGTGGTGATGTGCATGAGCCTGACAATGTTAATTTAATCAACGATGATCAACGCAACATCGTGATGGGCCAACTAAACAACGTACTAGATCCACCTAGTGCAGAGCTTGATCCACAAACCGTCGAACCATTAGAAGAAGCTTTAGGGGAACCAGTCGACGAGACATACTCTGACACTATTGTGGAAAGATTTGTTATAAAATCAATGCGGGGTGAGGTTCATTAAAGCTGATTTGAAATTAATATTCGAAACGTTGTTATTTCATTTTAAATTAAACATTTCTGTGTGAAAAGTAACTTTATTAAATGTCATAAACCCATTTCAAATTTTGCAACCCTTCGTTAATTGATTTAAAGTGTGTATTATTTCCTTGCATCCCGTGCACTTTATAACTATACTTATCTCATTACTTATGTCCTATGTGTCTGAGGTGTACTAAAATGCAACTTTTACATTAATAAAGATGTTATTGATCGATACATTCGTTTCAAGTAGGCGTTCTTTAGGGCATATCGTCATCGATGTAGGAGCATTTATTAGTATGAACAGTCGTATTGATTTGACAACTTAAGGCATATTTTACACGTTGCCGTCTTGAACGTCTGTAACGGCCAGCCATTATAACAGCAAAACGTGATCGTTGTCTACAGATGGCCTCTCTTAACATGGTAAATATCATTGAAAATGGTCAGATAAGTGATGAAGTTGTTGATCTTTGCTGACAGGTTCAGTAATAGTGCTGTCTTGTTCAGTTTGTTGTTAGGCACTGTAACGCATGCTTGTGGTCTGTGTTTGTGTACACCTTTTTGTGCCTTCTGTACTCGGCTATTTCTGTTGAGCGCTGCCTACCCTGTCCGTCTTTAGTATCTTTTTTGTTCTCAAATGAATGATCTTTAACACACGTGTCTTATTTTATATTCGTTTCAGTTCAAGTACTTAGTAGAACTGATATTCCAATAACACGGGATGCAGCAGAAGAGTTGATTGACAACTTGGACATACATGCGCTATCAGTTATCCCCACACACATTCAGAACATGGCCAGCGTCAGCCCTGATCATCCTTTACTTATAATATGTGTACACACTTCAAGATTAGGAACGGACGCGACTAATGCAGTAAAAGGATTGTTACGTAAGTCTTTTACTTGTCCATTTTTCGCTGGGTTAGAATGAGAAGGTCTAAGTACAAAATCAAAATTTTGAGAAAACAAAAAACTGTCTGAAACCTACTTTTTACTTATGGAAAAACAGGCTTTTTAAACTTCAGTTTAGTCAACATGACCACTTCCGATTTTCATGAAAATAGGCTCATAAGAAGCGCCTTGAGATGTTGATTTCAAATATGCATTATTCTTACAAGGTCGTAAGTAGTACTTACGATTTTCTTATTCTAAGCCAGCCTTTTGTTCTTTCAATGTCGTCTGTGAGTTTTCTTTTTTAGTCTGTGTATTCCTTTCCATGCCTGTTGTGTTCTGCTGTTTCTCGTTCCATGTCTGATTTTATCCTTTTCATGCCTGTCGTGTTCTGCTGTTGCTCGTTCCCTGTCTGATTTTATCCTTTTCATGCCTGTCGTGTTCTGCTGTTGCTCGTTCCCTGTCTGATTTTATCCTGTCCATGCCTGTTGTGCTCTGTTGTTTCTCGTTCCCTGTCCGATTTGTTCTATTCATGCATGTCGTGCTTTGTTGTTTCTCGTTCCCTGTCCGATTTGTTCTATTCATGCATGTCGTGCTCTGTTGTTTCTCGTTCTCTGTCCGATTTGTTCTATTCATGCATGTCGTGTTCTGCTGTTTCTCGTTCCCTGTCCGATTTGTTCTATTCATGCATGTCGTGTTCTGCTGTTTCTCGTTCGCTGTCTGATTTGTCCTTTTCATGCATGTCGTGTTCTGCTGTTTCTCGTTCCCTGTCCGATTTGTTCTATTCATGCATGTCGTGCTCTGTTGTTTCTCGTTCCCTGTCCGATTTGTTCTATTCATGCATGTCATGTTCTGCTGTTTCTCGTTCCCTGTCCGATTTGTCCTTCTCATGCATGTCGTGTTCTGCTGTTTCTCGTTCCCTGTCCTATTTGTTATCATCATTCTTAATGCAGTTTTTCATTGATTTTACCGGTGATGTTTTAATACTCACGTAAAACATTTATTATGGACAGTTGGCCTAAAATTAATTAAGTTTTACGTTTCTAAATTTATTGGCAATATCAATATGTACTATTAGGAAACTTCTTCTTTCGTATCGTACACCTAGTTTTAATAACATATTTCAAAATATTATTTACGACTTGTGAATAGCAATTGCAATGGCGAAATGATTGTAAAACAGGTTTTACAACTTATATAAATCCCAAACCTTTAAGAAATATAACAAAATCACATGCAACTGAAAAATATCAGAAGTTTATGACTGTCATTGAGCATACGTATATGCACATTTATAAAAGTTAAAAGGCAAGGTAATATCAATAATATGACATACACAGCTGGAAGCACGTCAGGATATAAAACGTAAATTGTATAAGCAAAATATAATTATATAAATGACGTAATACAGTTCATTACATAAGACAGCTGAACCATTTTGAAAGAGAAGTTTGTTTGATATCCGAGGAGCATCACTTCCATTTAATAAAGTTCACATTTTGCAGATGTTCTCATATCGGAATGAAGTAGGTACCATACGTATACGTTTTGCACCAGAATATGCCCATGGTTTTCTGCAAGTTCCAAGTTTAAGTTTTGGAACTGCAAGTAGTTTTTTTTTCAAATGATCTCAATGATCTGTTTTTTCATGATAGGTAAACAGTAATAAACAAAGCTGTTTAGAGATTTGTATACTAGACTATTGTTGATGGCATTTTACAAATAATTGTGTCCGCACTTTTCATCTTATTCATAACACGTCTGTTGGTAATCCAAATAGTAGTCTAAATAATTTGAGCGGCACGTTTTGGAAGGGAGAGAAAGGACATTATAGTTAAGACACTGTCAGGAAAAGGGTCAAGCTGTATTTTTGTGGAAATAATGAATATTGAACACTCCGTTCCACTTAGGTGTTTTTGGGGTATGTTTCATGTAGGCCATCCGCCAATTGCAACTGTGACGAATTGTCGGTGTCATCATGTCTAAGGTGAAACGGTGGTCCAGTGGTTAACGCTCTAAATTACCAATCCGGAGGTCCCTGGTATGAATCTCAACCTTGACCCTGGAAATTTCAGAACGCGTTTCAGTGTTCCCCTCCAACTAGAGATAAACTGGTCGGAAACCCAGAGCTAGTCTGGCGTGTAAATATAAATCGGTGCTATACACCGAGCACGTTAAGGAACCAAGGAGTTTGTTCGGAAAGAGCTAACATTCCTTGTATCACACAAGTTGTCGGACTCTTCCCTCGAAGCCGGAGGCCATTGGCCAATTAGGCAGGGGAAAACCGAATGGCCACATACTACGACTGTCGCAATCGAACGTAAAAGACATGGTTGTTCATAAGTAATGTTACCGAAGAACACTGTCTAGCCAGCCAGGCAGATGAACAAGAGTCGCCAGCGTGTCTAGCGTTACATCAAGTGAGATAGTATATAAACTATATTTCAATTTCTCCATCAATGATACAGATACCTGCGGTTGAACACTCGTAAGCAACATTAATGAAACACACAGATGATTTGAAGAATTTTATCGAGTACATTTGTACCAGTACAAGTTCTGCCGGATGGACAATAATAACTTTATGTTTCTTCTGTTATATTACAGATCCAAAGTCAACAGTTCTATTGATACTACACCACCAAGAGGAGCATGCACTACCTGTCACCCGAAGTGATCGTATTTTGGTGGATCTCCAATTTGACAATATCGGTGGCATACTTGACTTTGCTTACACGACAGATAGAGGATTGTATCCGTGTGAAATGAATAACACGTGCTTAGACGAACTAGAGAAATTTATTCGTGCATGTCTGCATTAGAAAAAGCTGAAAAAATGGTCAAAATATTAACAAGTGCTAGTATAGCGCGAACAAATTAACTTGATCTTGATTGATATTGCCGAGCATAGCCTCTATTTGGCAGTCAGTTTTCTGCTGAAATATGGCATGCAAATGAGTGACTCCGCCCGTATATCAACCCGGGGTCGCCAGATTAGATGGCAAGTGCGCTAACAATTGACCTATGGAGGCACATGTAATTAGCATAATCTAACAGGTGTTTTATTGTTTATAAATTACGCTCGACTTTTGTTTTCAGAAGTGGAGTGCATTACGAATATGTATGAGGTGTAACCTATGAATACTATTCTTAATATCTGGCACTGTATGAATTCCTCGCGAAAATTGATATATTCTAGACAAGACGCTTGAAATATAACCATGCACAAATGTCGAGGACCAGGTTAATTAGTTCACAATGTATACATGAACAGTTAAAACACACCCAGCAGCTTTACCCATATACACTTAGCGGAAACGTAGATGTGCTTGAATTACGTTAAAGCACAGCTAAGCCAAAATACGTGATATCGTTCCGCGTAGGAAAATAGTGCAACGGTTACAGTGTCTTGCTTTGTTGTCAAGTGTAGAATATTTTAGAATCGAAATAATGTACATGTGTATTATCTATAATAAAGCACGGTCACTTGCTCGGATGTTATGCTCTCGCGATTTGATTACTACGCATCCTAACACTTGACCCTGCTTTATTCTACCATAAACACAGATCTACATATTTATTATTTCTTTAAAAATGCCTTATTTTGTTACATTGAGTTTGTATGAATATAGAAACTCAAAAACCATTCAATCAAACAGCAGATCATGATTCTGTCCTTATGCAAGAATATATTACATGTTTCAAACATAGAATATAATTTCATCAATTTCCAGTTACCGTGTACTTACATCTATAGTCGGTCGTTCCAGACTTGTGTTTGTAGTACATTACGTGAATACAATCATAATACTCCCCGTCTTTGCAAACAAAGAAAGTTAAGTATAGACAATAATAATAAAATGTTAAATTATCGTGGTCGATGATCACGTTAATAATTTGGAACTTTATCAAATATAATTACTAATATAATCACTCAATTGTAAATGAACACACTTTACACTGCCAACTACGTGAAGTTGTACGCACTTTTATATTAAAACCGACTGTATAATTGCTTAAAGGTTCAGTGCACACACCAATTTTAAATACCTTACAAAATTATAGTGAAACTAATTGACATAATTTACAAATATAAAACGTTCTAGTCTGTTTTTGAATTGTATTAACCAAAAACACGTGTCAGATGACGACCGTTCGGAAAACATCCGATCCATCGATATATTCAAGAATAATATGAAAATTAGTTCCTTATTTATAGTAGTGGTGATCCAAGAGGATGCCCATTGTTCACAATTAAACCGATCCAAGACAAAACCTATACTCGAAAGTTCCAACATGTACTAGGTAAAAGAATCTATATCAAGTAAAAATAAAAAAACATTCGTTTTGCATAAAAGTGACAAAAGTCAACATTAAAACAAACAAATATTGGCGTCAGTGCATATTTCACTTCTAGAAGTCCTAAATAATCTAAACTTCGACTAAAAGTGCACGCACCTTGAACCCTGAAAAACTAATGACATGCTCAGACAATACAAGAAGGTCACAACTGTCCTGCTTCAAGACTAGGCAAACATTAAAGGAGAAGTAAAAATGTGACGAGGAATACATTAACTTGACAAACGTCTGACATACAATAAGGACACTATGGGACAGATTTATAGGAACATGCATTTTTATTTTTTTACAAACCTCAGGGCCAAATTAAGCCATTCATGAATATTGTCCTGTAAGACTCGTTTAGAACGTTTTGAAATTTGAAGTGACACGATGCAGATAGATACAATACCAATGGAACTTACTGATTCGGCAACAGATAAATCACATGATGAAGACAAAAGTAAACGTTTAAAACTATTTCCAACATCTCACTTAAATTTCACATAAGTTGCCAGGGCAGTTGTGACAATACTCAAAATGGGACATTTTGTATTCTAGTGTTGCCCGGAAAACTGCCGTAACTGCATATTATTAAAGAAGGATTACTACAGTTTTCAGGTAACCTTCGAACTTTGAAGCCGTAGATCGTCAGTAGATAGCGATGTGATTAACATAAGTGACACCAAACAACAGTAAAAACGGTCAATTGAAAGGACAGTGTGTCATGTTGTTTCAACTATGAAAATAATACATTTGGTAGAATACGGAAAGATATTTTCCTATAAAGGAAGGTAATAGATTTTTGGCTGTAGTGCTTAAAGTAGCATGGTCATGTATACTTTGTTTTAATGTGTTCAGTTGATATGACTATACACTCACTAGTTGTGTACAAAAATGAAAACAATTCTCTCCGCCAGATATTTTTATTTAAGAGCAACATATTTTATTTAGTCATGTACACGTACATCGTCATGTATGCATACAGTTACAATATGTACAGATAATCAAGTAATCAAGATCATACGGTTTCCGAGGACATTGCAATTTGGTTATGGCTAGATACCTTTAAATTTATTTTCGGTGTGTTTAAAACACCTCCGTGTCTCAGAATTAACACTATTTTTAAGCGATTTGTTTGTCTGATAACTTTTTTATGAGCTTGGACTTTACATCCTCATACATCAGTGGTTAGTCAAGTTCCCTGTGACATCACAGGTGAAGAATACTCTGGTGCACGAGAATGGCACTTTAAGCCGAATTAATTTGATTTTGAAAGAAAGTCGTCTCCAAGTTTGCATGGGTACCTCTGGTTTTCAAAGGACATTTTGAGCTGTCTTACATCAGTGTTACGTTAAAAAAATAGACACAGTGAAAATGAAAAAAAATATCTCCGTATGACAAAACGGCAGCATTCGTCCTTTAAGATGACCAATAACACAAATTTGACTGTATAATCATAATTCTATATAGGAATTTCGAGCTTGTATAATTGTGATAAGGCGATAACGTTAAGCAGGGAATAGTTGACCTATTTTATTAATTTTCTGACAAGTAAAATGGAAAGGACTTTTATACTTATATGTTTGGCATTGTTTATTACTGCAGTATGTAAGTGTTATGCATTTTCCAATTTGACCCAATGCCGGAAAAAGGCGATGAACACTAGTTATTTGAAACTTGAAAGTTGAACTTGTTTATTTGATTAAACGCATATTCTTATACAATTCACACATTCAATGGCATTGTACGATCATACATAAAATATACAATGCTGGTTAAAATATCACTTATACAGGGTAAGCAGATTATTAACATCAATACATAAAACAATATTACAAACTAAAACATAAAATTAATTATGAGTCATGACAAGCAAGAAATCCCATTGCACATAATTGTCAGTTACATCTTAGGAAGATAATTATATTCTATTAATTGATATTTACGTTGTGCATCTCCGTATATTGAAGTTTCAAATTTTCATAAAAATGATTGTTGAAAACAGTTCAGACTCATAAAAAGCTATCATGTGATATTAAGAACAATAGTATTACATGTGTGACTTTCCACATTGAATTTATTAAAAATGTTGAACAAAATTGATAAAATGTATGGCAAAATGAAAAAGAGAAAATCAACAAATCATTATATTACCAACAGCTAGCAGTTGCCGAGATGGGTTCATCCACCACGCCTCCAAGTGTTACCATTTCAGTCATGATGCGGAATCATTCACCGCAGCACAGGTACGACAACTGTATAAGGTTGCTGATTTATTCCATGTCGTAATTTTGCTTTTTCGCCACAACAAAGCGAAGCTGCGAATATGTAACAATGCGAAAAAGCAAAGATACGACAGTAAGGTGACAACACGACATATTGTTGTATTGTCGCCCTTCATCTGTCGTATTTTTGCCTTTTCGTCAATACAATGCGGAAATGCAACAATGCAAAGATACTTTTTCGCATTGTTACTATTTCGCATTTTCGCTAAGTTGTGGCGAAAAGTCGAAAGTACGACATGTCATAAATCAGCCACAATACAACAATCACAATTCCCATAACAACACAGTGTCAGTATAGCTTAGGGGTAGAGCTTCCGTTTCGAGCACAGTGTAAGGTTTGTATTATTCTGTCATTTTAATTTATCGGGGAAAATACCAAAAAGTCTTAGAATCATAAGTGGTGTGACATATTTGTTTTTGAAATAAATGTTGTTGCAGTTGCAGGTCCGAGGGTACTGGTATATTTCCCTTGCTTGACGCTCAGAATACTTAATTTTGGTTTGCCCAGGGTCAAGATAATGTGACTGGGTAGTCACAATATGACTGCAATGCTGTTGAAACGATATGTTACAAAAAAATAAATTTCACTTATAGTGAACTTGAATCAGCGAAATTCTGGTTACAACGTAGATCTATTTTCTCCCTAACTGTATGACTATTTCCATCCATATGCATGTATTCCGTTATATCAATACATGTACATGTAAAGAGAATACCGCGAGAGAAAGCCGTGCCACTAGAATTCATTATAACAGATTTTTTACAGTAACCACAGTCATATTTGTGTATACAAATGTTTTTCTTATTTTCTATCCCCTATATGGTGGACAATTTAACAAATGGATGTAACTATTGAAATGGGAACTACCATGTACATCCATTATCTTTCCTTTGTTCTGTTAAAGATAATTTGTCAACATTTTGGTGGAAATCTTGTTGAAATAGACAATCCAACAGAAGGCGCGTATATAGCACAACAAGTGAAGCTTCGAAATGATGGTACTGTTTTCATTTAATAAAACTCGTGTTAAATGTTATCTAAAGCCTAGGTTCCACTGAACATTTTTTGTCTCGGAGATGTACTCCCGATTGAAATTAATGGGCATTCAGGACATCGGGAACAGGTTCATCGTAGTCTATGGGAAGCTTCGGGGAAGTCATGAGACAGTTTGTTATATTGGAAGGAATTGTGATTAATTGGGTGGTATCGGAAGAAATCGGGAGAACATCGCTGATGGGAATTCCTCAATGGGACCTAAACTTAATTGAAGCCACAACTTGTCTTAAATGTCATTAATATGACAAGCTAATTGACAATTTTATACAAAAATAAAAATCGGGACTTCAAAAAAAACCTTCGACATCACGGGAAATATTCGATATAAGCGAGTTCGAAATAACGAGAGTTAACCGTATTTTTAAAACGATTACACTTTATTAAAACAACTGTCTATACATGCTGGCACTTTAGATATATCCCTTGACTAGACTGTGTAGCATACAACCTTTATAAAAAGACACGGAAAACGTAGTTCTTTGTCAGTGTTAGATAGAACATTGAATAAAGAGCAAAATACTGATTTGCAAATGAAATTGATTGAGCCTGTATTAATAATGACATGATTGGACTTCTTAACTATAATGGGGAAGTTTATTTGGAAAATGCGTCTTAATCAGTGACAAAGACAAAAACAGATCTGGTTGTCATTGCGAGTGCAAATTGAATACGTTTACAAAATATATATCTACTAAAAAATGTTAATAAAGATTAATGATGTAAATTATAGTTGAAATCGAAATTATGTTTCCTGTTGGGCGCCATTTGTACCCTGTGCAGTATTACTGCTGTATCTCAAGTTAACAAATTCATCTCATATTATTAATAAAGTCAAAGTTAATTATATTTGATGTTTTGTTAATTGTTTACCAAATTTTATATGACTTTACCATCATGTTGTATTCTCACTCTTTCACCAAGCTTCTGTTTACCAAAACGTTGTCTTACTCTCACCTGTCTAAATTACATGTATTGTGTGGCTAAAACTGTAGTTATTTAAAGCCGAAATAAACATATTGTAATGTATTGTATCTCAAAGTAAACAAAATCAGCTTATATTGATATGTTTGAACCAGGCTTCTACTGGATAGGACTGTCGGACATTCTAGAACAGAATACGTGGCGCTGGTACACAACGGATAAATTGGCGAACTACACCAACTGGGCTACAGGACAACCAAATAATAATGGGCAGGAATTTTGTGTTGCACTGTCGGTTACCGGGGATTGGCATGATGCGAAATGCATGACTGCAATGCACTATATCTGTAAAGCAAACGATGAGTGAGTAGTTAATTAGATTAGATTTGAACATCGGGATTTAAAAGTCCCTTTAAGCTTTAAAGTGACAAATTACTTCAAATCGTAGGTCATTGTCTGAATTTTGTTCCACTATCAAAATTCGCAGTAACATTTATATGCTTGACTTAAGCATACGTATTTCATAAACTAAGTGGTTGTTTCATTTCAGAAACCCGTCTTCGATCATCGGCTAACATTTCAGGACAACAAAATGCGGAAACCACAGCCACACACTCATGAATATTTTATTGCAATTTGTATATTTACGCATTTAATAAATATTTAAATCACGAAATCGAAAGTAATCACTCAACACCGCTCCCTCACTGAACACTTCTCCCTCATTGAACACTATTCCCTGAACACTACTCCCTCACTGAACACCACTCCCTCACTGAAGACCACTCCCTCACTGAACACCACTCACTCACTGAACACTACTCACTCACTGAACACTGCTCCCTCACTGAACACCACTCACTCACTCACTGAACACCACTCACTCACTGAACACTACTCCCTAACTGAACACCGCTCCCTCACTAAATACCACTCACTCACTGAAAACTACTCCCTAACTGAACACTGCTCACTCACTGAAATCTACTCCCTCACTGAACACTACTCCCTTACTGAACACCACTCCCTCACTGAACACTGCTCCCTCACTGAACACCACTCACTCACTGAAGACCACTCCCTCACTGAAAACCACTCACTCACTCACTGAACACCACTCCCTCACTGAATACCACTCCCTCACTAACACCACTCACTCACTCACTGAACACCACTCCCTCACTGAATACAACTCCCTCACTAACACCACTCACTCACTCACTGAACACCACTCATTCACTGAACACCACTCACTCACTGAACACTATTCCCCTCACTGAACACCACTCCCTCACTGAAGACCACTCCCTCACTGAACACCACTCACTCACTCACTGAACACCACTCACTCACTGAAGACCACTCCCTCACTGAACACCACTCCCTCACTGAACACCACTCCCTCACTGAACACTTCTCCCTCATTGAACACTATTCCCTGAACACTGCTCCCTCACTGAACACCACTCCCTCACTGAAGACCACTCCCTCACTAAATACCACTCCCTCACTGAACACTACTCCCTCACTGAAAACTGCTCACTCACTGAACACCAGTCCCTCACTAAATACCACTCCCTCACTGAACACTACTCACTCACTGAACACCACACCCTCACTGAACACCACTCCCTCACTGAAGACCACTCACTCACTGAACACCACTCACTCACTCACTGAACACCACTCCCTAACTGAACACCACTCCCTCACTGAAGACCGCTCCCTCACTGAACACCACTCCCTCACTCACTGAACACCACACCCTCACTGAACACCACTCACACACTCACTAAACACCACTCACTCACTGAAGACCACTCACTCACTCACTCACTGAACACTACTCCCTCACTGAACACCACTCCCTCACTGAAGACCACTCACTCACTGAACACCACTCCCTCACTGAACACTACTCCCTCAGTGAACACTGCTCACTCACTGAACACTGCTCCCTCACTGAACACTGCTCACTCACTGAACACTGCTCCCTCTCTGAACACTGCTCACTCACTGAACACTGCTCACTCACTGAACACTACGCCCTCTCTGAATACTGCTCACTCACTGAACACTGCTCACTCACTGAACACTGCTCCCTCTCTGAACACTGCTCACCGCCTGAACACCACTCCCTCACTGAACACTACTCCCTCACTGAACACTTCTCCCTCATTGAACACCACTCCCTCACTGAACACCACTCACTCACTGAACACTACTCCCTCACTGAACACTGCTCACTCACTGAACACCACTCCCTCACTGAAGACCACTCCCTCACTGAAGACCACTGACTCATTGAACACTACTCCCTCACTGAACACTACTCACTCACTGAACACCACTCCCTCACTGAACACTACTCCCTCACTGAACACTACTCCCTCACTGAAGACCACTCACTCTATGAACACTACTCCCTCACTGAACACCACTCACTCACTGAACACTGCTCCCTCACTGAACACTGCTCCCTCACTTAACACTACTCCCTCACTGAACACTGCTCCCTCACTGAACACTGCTCCCTCACTGAACACTGCTCCCTCACTGAACACTACTCACTCACTGAACACTACTCCCTCACTGAACACTACTCCCTCACTGAACACTACTCACTCACTGAACACTACTCACTCACTGAACACTACTCCCTCACTGAACACTACTCCCTCACTGAACACTGCTCCCTCACTGAACACTACTCCCTCACTGAACACTGCTCACTCACTGAACACTGCTCCCTCACTGAACACTGCTCCCTCACTGAACACTACTCCCTCACTGAACACTGCTCACTCATTGAACATTACTCCCTCACTGAACACTACTCCCTCACTGAACACTGCTCCCTCACTGAACACTACTCCCTCACTGAACACTGCTCCCTCACTGAACACTACTCCCTCACTGAACACTGCTCACTCACTGAACACTGCTCCCTCACTGAACACTGCTCCCTCACTGCACACTACTCCCTCACTGAACACTTCTCCCTCATTGAACACCACTCCCTCACTGAACACCACTCACTCACTGAACGCTACTCCCTCACTGAACACTGCTCACTCACTGAACACCACTCCCTCACTGAAGACCACTCCCTCACTGAAGACCACTGACTCATTGAACACTACTCCCTCACTGAACACCACTGCCTCACTGAACACTACTCACTCACTGAACACCACTCCCTCACTGAACACTACTCCCTCACTGAAGACCACTCACTCTATGAACACTACTCCCTCACTGAAAACCAGTCCCTCACTGAAGACCTCTCACTCACTGAACACACCTCCCTCACTGAACACTGCTCCCTCACTGAACACTGCTCCCTCACTTAACACTACTCCCTCACTGAACACTGCTCCCTCACTGAACACCATTCCCTCACTGAACACTGCTCCCTCACTGAACACTGCTCCCTCACTGAACACTACTCCCTCACTGAACACTACTCCCTCACTGAACACTTCTCCCTCATTAAACACCACTCCCTCACTGAACACTGCTCCCTCACTGAACACCATTCCCTCACTGAACACTGCTCCCTCACTTAATACTACTCCCTCACTGAAAACCAGTCCCTCACTGAAAACCAGTCCCTCACTGAACACCATTCCCTCACTGAACACTGCTCCCTCACTTAACACTACTCCCTCACTGAACACTGCTCCCTCACTGAACACCATTCCCTCACTGAACATTGCTCCCTCACTGAACACTGCTCACTCACTGAACACAACTCCCTCACTGAACACTACTCCCTCATTGAACACTGCTAACTCACTGAACACTGCTCCCTCACTGAACACTGCTCACTCACTGAACACCACTCCCTCACTAAATACCACTCCTTTACTGAACACTGCTCCCTCACTGAACACTGCTCCCTCACTGAACACTACTCACTCACTGAACACTAACTCCCTAACTGAACACTGCTCCCTCACTGAACACTGCTCCCTCACTGAACACCATTCCCTCACTGAACATTGCTCCCTCACTGAACACCACTCCCTCACTGAAGACCACTCCCTCACTGAAGACCACTGACTCATTGAACACTACTCCCTCACTGAACACTACTCACTCACTGAACACCACTCCCTCACTGAACACTACTCCCTCACTGAACACTACTCCCTCACTGAAGACCACTCACTCTATGAACACTACTCCCTCACTGAACACCACTCACTCACTGAACACTACTCCCTCACTGAACACCACTCACTCACTGAACACTGCTCCCTCACTGAACACTGCTCCCTCACTTAACACTACTCCCTCACTGAACACTGCTCCCTCACTGAACACTGCTCCCTCACTGAACACTGCTCCCTCACTGAACACTACTCACTCACTGAACACTACTCCCTCACTGAACACTACTCCCTCACTGAACACTACTCACTCACTGAACACTACTCACTCACTGAACACTACTCCCTCACTGAACACTACTCCCTCACTGAACACTGCTCCCTCACTGAACACTACTCCCTCACTGAACACTGCTCACTCACTGAACACTGCTCCCTTACTGAACACTGCTCCCTCACTGAACACTACTCCCTCACTGAACACTGCTCACTCATTGAACATTACTCCCTCACTGAACACTACTCCCTCACTGAACACTGCTCCCTCACTGAACACTACTCCCTCACTGAACACTGCTCCCTCACTGAACACTACTCCCTCACTGAACACTGCTCACTCACTGAACACTGCTCCCTCACAGAACACTGCTCCCTCACTGAACACTACTCCCTCACTGAACACTTCTCCCTCATTGAACACCACTCCCTCACTGAACACCACTCACTCACTGAACACTACTCCCTCACTGAACACTGCTCACTCACTGAACACCACTCCCTCACTGAAGACCACTCCCTCACTGAAGACCACTGACTCATTGAACACTACTCCCTCACTGAACACCACTCCCTCACTGAACACTACTCACTCACTGAACACCACTCCCTCACTGAACACTACTCCCTCACTGAAGACCACTCACTCTATGAACACTACTCCCTCACTGAAAACCAGTCCCTCACTGAAGACCTCTCACTCACTGAACACCACTCCCTCACTGAACACTGCTCCCTCACTGAACACTGCTCCCTCACTTAACACTACTCCCTCACTGAACACTGCTCCCTCACTGAACACCATTCCCTCACTGAACACTGCTCCCTCACTGAACACTGCTCCCTCACTGAACACTACTCCCTCACTGAACACTACTCCCTCACTGAACACTTCTCCCTCATTGAACACCACTCCCTCACTGAACACTGCTCCCTCACTGAACACCATTCCCTCACTGAACACTGCTCCCTCACTTAATACTACTCCCTCACTGAAAACCAGTCCCTCACTGAACACCATTCCCTCACTGAACACTGCTCCCTCACTTAACACTACTCCCTCACTGAACACTGCTCCCTCACTGAACACCATTCCCTCACTGAACATTGCTCCCTCACTGAACACTGCTCACTCACTGAACACAACTCCCTCACTGAACACTACTCCCTCATTGAACACTGCTAACTCATTGAACACTAACTCCCTCACTGAACACTGCTCCCTCACTGAACACTGCTCACTTACTGAACACCACTCCCTCACTAAATACCACTCCTTTACTAAACACTGCTCCCTCACTGAACACTGCTCCCTCACTGAACACTACTCACTCACTGAACACTAACTCCCTAACTGAACACTGCTCCCTCACTGAACACTGCTCCCTCACTGAACACCATTCCCTCACTGAACATTGCTCCCTCACTGAACACTGCTCACTCACTGAACACAACTCCCTCACTGAACACTACTCCCTCATTGAACACTGCTAACTCATTGAACACTAACTCCCTCACTGAACACTGCCCCTCACTGAACACTGCTCACTCACTGAACACCACTCCCTCACTAAATACCACTCCTTTACTGAACACCATTCCCTCACTGAACACTGCTCCCTCACTGAACACTACTCACTCACTGAACACTAACTCCCTAACTGAACACTGCTCCCTCACTGAACATTACTCCCTCACTTAACACAACTCCCTCACTGAACATTACTCACTCACTAAACACTACTTCCTCACTGAACACTACTCCCTCACTGAACACTGCTCCCTCCCTGAATACTACTACCTCACTGAACACTACTCCCTCACTGAACACTACTCCCTCATTGAACACTGCTAACTCATTGAACACTAACTCCCTCACTGAACACTGCTCCCTCACTGAACACTACTCCCTCACTGAACACTACTCACTCACTGAACACTAACTCCCTAACTGAACACTGCTCCCCCACTGAACACTACTCCCTCACTTAACACAACTCCCTCACTGAACATTACTCACTCACTGAACACTACTTCCTCACTGAACACTGCTCCCTCACAGAACACTGCTCCCTCACTGAACACCACTCCCTCACTAAATACCACTCCTTTACTGAACACCACTCCCTCACTGAACACCACTCCCACACTGAACACTACTCCCTCACTGAACACTACTCCCTCACTGAACACTGCTCACTCACTGAACACTGCTCCCTCACTGAACACTGCTCCCTCACTGAACACCACTCCCTCACTGAACACTGCTCCCTCAATGATCACTGCTCCATCACTGAACACTGCTCCCTCACTGAACACTGCTCCCTCACTGAACACCACTCCCTCACTAAAGACCACTCACTCACTGAACACTACTCACTCACTGAACACTACTCACTCACTGAACACTACTCACTCACTGAACACTACTACCTCACTGAACACAACTCCCTCACTGAACACCACTCACTCACTGAACATTAACCCTCACTGAACACTACTCCCTCACTGAACACTGCTCCCTCACTGAACACTGCTCCCTCACTGAACACTGCTCCCTCACTGAACACTGCTCCCTCATTGAACACTACTCCCTCTTTGAACACTACTCCCTCATTGAACACTACTCCCTCACTGAACACTACTCCCTCATTGAACACTGCTAACTCATTGAACACTAACTCCCTCACTGAACACTGCTCCCTCATTGAACACTGCTAACTCATTGAACACTAACTCCCTCACTGAACACTGCTCCCTCACTGAACACTACTCCCTCACTGAACATTAACCCTCACTGAACACTACTCCCTCATTGAACACTGCTAACTCATTGAACACTAACTCCCTCACTGAACACTGCTCCCTCAATGAATACTACTCCCTCACTGAACACTGCTCCCTCACTGAACATTACTCCCTCATTGAACACTGCTAACTCATTGAACACTAACTCCCTCATTGAACACTGCTCCCTCACTGAACACTGCTCCCTCACTGAACACTACTCCCTCATTGAACACTGCTAACTCATTGAACACTAACTCCCTCACTGAACACTGCTCCCTCACTGAACACTACTCCCTCACTTAACACAACTCCCTCACTGAACATTACTCACTCACTGAACACTACTTCCTCACTGAACACTGCTCCCTAACTGAACACTACTTCCTCACTGAACACTACTAGCTCACTAAACACTACTCACTCACTTCTCACTACTCCCTCACTGAACACTACTCCCTCACTGAACACTACTCCCTCACTGAACACTTCTCACTCACTGAACACTGCTCCCTTACTGAACACTACTTCCTCACTGAACACTGCTCCCTCACTGAACACTGCTTCCTCACTGAACACTGCTCACTCACTGAACACTGCTCCCTCACTGAACACTACTTCCTCACTGAACACTGCTCCATCACTAAACACTACTCCCTCACTGAACACTACTCCCTCCCTGAACACTACTCCCTCACTGAACACCAGTCCCTCACTGAACACTGCTTCCTCACTGAACACTGCTCACTCACTAAACACTGCTCCCTCACTGAACACTACTTCCTCACTGAACACTGCTCCCTCACTAAACACTGCTCACTCACTGAACACTGCTCCCTCACTGAACACTGCTCCCTCACTGAACACCACTCCCTCACAGAACACTGCTCCCTCAATGAACACTGCTCCCTCACTGAACACTGCTCCCTCACTGAACACTGCTCCCTCACTGAACACCACTCCCTCACTAAAGACCACTCCCTCACTGAACACTGCTCCCTCACTGAACACTACTCATTCACTGAACACTACTTCCTCACTGAACACTGCTCCCTCACTGAACACTACTTCCTCACTGAACACTGCTCCCTCACTAAACACTACTCACTCACTGAACACTGCTCCCTCACTGAACACCACTCCCTCACTAAAGACCACTCACTCACTGAACACTACTCACTCACTGAAGACCACTCCCTCACTGAACACTGCTCCCTCACTGAACACTACTCATTCACTGAACACTACTCCCTCACTGAACACTACTCATTCACTGAACACTACTCCCTCACTGAACACTACTCACTCACTGAACACTACTCACTCACTGAACACTACTACCTCACTGAACACCACTCCCTCACTGAAGACCACTCACTCACTGAACACTGCTCACTCACTGAAAACTGCTCACTCACTGAACACCATTCACTGAACACTGATCACTCACTGAACACTGCTCCCTCACTGAACACTACTCCCTCACTGAACACTACTCCCTCACTGAACACTACTCCCTCACTGAACACCACTCCCTCACTGAACACCACTCACTCACTGAACACTGCTCACTCACTGAACACTACTCCCTCACTGAACACCACTCCCTCACTGAACACTGCTCCCTCACTGAACACTACTCATTCACTGAACACTACTTCCTCACTGAACACTGCTCCCTCACTGAACACTACTTCCTCACTGAACACTGCTCCCTCACTAAACACTACTCACTCACTGAACACTGCTCCCTCACTGAACACCACTCCCTCACTAAAGACCACTCACTCACTGAACACTACTCACTCACTGAAGACCACTCCCTCACTGAACACTGCTCCCTCACTGAACACTACTCATTCACTGAACACTACTCCCTCACTGAACACTACTCATTCACTGAACACTACTCCCTCACTGAACACTACTCACTCACTGAACACTACTCACTCACTGAACACTACTACCTCACTGAACACCACTCCCTCACTGAAGACCACTCACTCACTGAACACTGCTCACTCACTGAAAACTGCTCACTCACTGAACACCATTCACTGAACACTGATCACTCACTGAACACTGCTCCCTCACTGAACACTACTCCCTCACTGAACACTACTCCCTCACTGAACACTACTCCCTCACTGAACACCACTCCCTCACTGAACACCACTCACTCACTGAACACTGCTCACTCACTGAACACTACTCCCTCACTGAACACCACTCCCTCACTGAACATTGCTCACTCACTGAACACTACTCACTCACTGAACACTGCTCCCTCACTGATGTGTTCACACTCACTGAACACTACTCACTCACTGAACACTACTCCCTCATTGAACACTACTCCCTCACTGAACATTACTCCCTCACTGATGTGTTCACACTCACTGAACACTACTTACTCACTGAACACTGCTCCCTCACTAAACACTACTCACTCACTAAACACTACTCACTCACTGAACACTACTCCCTCACTAAACATTGCTCACTCACTGATGTGTTCACACTCACTGAACACTACTCACTCACTGAACACTACTCCCTCATTGAACACTACTCCCTCACTGAACATTACTCCCTCACTGATGTGTTCACACTCACTGAACACTACTCACTCACTGAACACTACTCCCTCACTGAACATTGCTCACTCACTGAACACTACTCACTCACTGAACATTGCTCACTCACTGAACACTACTCACTCACTGAACACTGCTCACTCACTGAACACTACTCACTCACTGAACACTGCTCCCTCACTGAACACTAACTCACTCACTGAACACTGCTCACTCACTGAACACTACTCACTCACTGAACACTACTCACTCACTGAACACTACTCACTCACTGAACACTACTCATTCACTGAACACTACTCACTGAACACTAACTCCCTCACTGAACACTACTCACTCACTGAACACTGCTCCCTCATTGAACACTGCTCCCTCATTGAATACTGCTCACTCACTGAACATTACTCCCTCATTGAACACTGCTCCCTCACTGAACACTACTCCCTCACTGAACACTAACTCACTTACTGAACACTGCTCCCTCACTGAACACTGCTCCCTCACTGAACACTACTCCCTCACTGAACACTTCTCCCTCATTGAACACCACTCCCTCACTGAACACCACTCACTCACTGAACACTACTCCCTCACTGAACACTGCTCCCTCACTGAACACTACTCACTCACTGAACACTAACTCCCTAACTGAACACTGCTCCCTCACTGAACACTGCTCCCTCACTGAACACCATTCCCTCACTGAACATTGCTCCCTAACTGAACACTGCTCACTCACTGAACACAACTCCCTCACTGAACACTACTCCCTCATTGAACACTGCTAACTCATTGAACACTAACTCCCTCACTGAACACTGCCCCTCACTGAACACTGCTCACTCACTGAACACCACTCCCTCACTAAATACCACTCCTTTACTGAACACCATTCCCTCACTGAACACTGCTCCCTCACTGAACACTACTCACTCACTGAACACTAACTCCCTAACTGAACACTGCTCCCTCACTGAACATTACTCCCTCACTTAACACAACTCCCCCACTGAACATTACTCACTCACTGAACACTACTTCCTCACTGAACACTACTCCCTCACTGAACACTGCTCCCTCCCTGAATACTACTACCTCACTGAACACTACTCCCTCACTGAACACTACTCCCTCATTGAACACTGCTAACTCATTGAACACTAACTCCCTCACTGAACACTACTCCCTCACTGAACACTACTCACTCACTGAACACTAACTCCCTAACTGAACACTGCTCCCCCACTGAACACTACTCCCTCACTTAACACAACTCCCTCACTGAACATTACTCACTCACTGAACACTACTTCCTCACTGAACACTGCTCCCTCACAGAACACTGCTCCCTCACTGAACACCACTCCCTCACTAAATACCACTCCTTTACTGAACACCACTCCCTCACTGAACACCACTCCCACACTGAACACTACTCCCTCACTGAACACTACTCCCTCACTGAACACTGCTCACTCACTGAACACTGCTCCCTCACTGAACACTGCTCCCTCACTGAACACCACTCCCTCACTGAACACTGCTCCCTCAATGATCACTGCTCCATCACTGAACACTGCTCCCTCACTGAACACTGCTCCCTCACTGAACACCACTCCCTCACTAAAGACCACTCACTCACTGAACACTACTCACTCACTGAACACTACTCACTCACTGAACACTACTCACTCACTGAACACTACTACCTCACTGAACACAACTCCCTCACTGAACACCACTCACTCACTGAACATTAACCCTCACTGAACACTACTCCCTCACTGAACACTGCTCCCTCACTGAACACTGCTCCCTCACTGAACACTGCTCCCTCACTGAACACTGCTCCCTCATTGAACACTACTCCCTCTTTGAACACTACTCCCTCATTGAACACTACTCCCTCACTGAACACTACTCCCTCATTGAACACTGCTAACTCATTGAACACTAACTCCCTCACTGAACACTGCTCCCTCATTGAACACTGCTAACTCATTGAACACTAACTCCCTCACTGAACACTGCTCCCTCACTGAACACTACTCCCTCACTGAACATTAACCCTCACTGAACACTACTCCCTCATTGAACACTGCTAACTCATTGAACACTAACTCCCTCACTGAACACTGCTCCCTCAATGAATACTACTCCCTCACTGAACACTGCTCCCTCACTGAACACTACTCCATCACTGAACACTACTCACTCACTTAACACTGCTCCCTCACTGAACACTACTCCCTCACTGAACACTACTCCCTCACTGAACACTGCTCCCTCACTGAACATTACTCCCTCATTGAACACTGCTAACTCATTGAACACTAACTCCCTCATTGAACACTGCTCCCTCACTGAACACTGCTCTCTCACTGAACACTACTCCCTCATTGAACACTGCTAACTCATTGAACACTAACTCCCTCACTGAACACTGCTCCCTCACTGAACACTACTCCCTCACTTAACACAACTCCCTCACTGAACATTACTCACTCACTGAACACTACTTCCTCACTGAACACTGCTCCCTAACTGAACACTACTTCCTCACTGAACACTACTAGCTCACTAAACACTACTCACTCACTTCTCACTACTCCCTCACTGAACACTACTCCCTCACTGAACACTACTCCCTAACTGAACACTGCTCCCTCACTGAACATTACTCCCTCACTTAACACAACTCCCTCACTGAACATTACTCACTCACTGAACACTACTTCCTCACTGAACACTACTCCCTCACTGAACACTGCTCCCCCCCTGAATACTACTACCTCACTGAACACTACTCCCTCACTGAACACTACTCCCTCATTGAACACTGCTAACTCATTGAACACTAACTCCCTCACTGAACACTGCTCCCTCACTGAACACTACTCCCTCACTGAACACTACTCACTCACTGAACACTAACTCCCTAACTGAACACTGCTCCCCCACTGAACACTACTCCCTCACTTAACACAACTCCCTCACTGAACATTACTCACTCACTGAACACTACTTCCTCACTGAACACTGCTCCCTCACAGAACACTGCTCCCTCACTGAACACCACTCCCTCACTAAATACCACTCCTTTACTGAACACCACTCCCTCACTGAACACCACTCCCACACTGAACACTACTCCCTCACTGAACACTACTCCCTCACTGAACACTGCTCACTCACTGAACACTGCTCCCTCACTGAACACTGCTCCCTCACTGAACACCACTCCCTCACTGAACACTGCTCCCTCAATGATCACTGCTCCATCACTGAACACTGCTCCCTCACTGAACACTGCTCCCTCACTGAACACCACTCCCTCACTAAAGACCACTCACTCACTGAACACTACTCACTCACTGAACACTACTCACTCACTGAACACTACTCACTCACTGAACACTACTACCTCACTGAACACAACTCCCTCACTGAACACCACTCACTCACTGAACATTAACCCTCACTGAACACTACTCCCTCACTGAACACTGCTCCCTCACTGAACACTGCTCCCTCACTGAACACTGCTCCCTCACTGAACACTGCTCCCTCATTGAACACTACTCCCTCTTTGAACACTACTCCCTCATTGAACACTACTCCCTCACTGAACACTACTCCCTCATTGAACACTGCTAACTCATTGAACACTAACTCCCTCACTGAACACTGCTCCCTCATTGAACACTGCTAACTCATTGAACACTAACTCCCTCACTGAACACTGCTCCCTCACTGAACACTACTCCCTCACTGAACATTAACCCTCACTGAACACTACTCCCTCATTGAACACTGCTAACTCATTGAACACTAACTCCCTCACTGAACACTGCTCCCTCAATGAATACTACTCCCTCACTGAACACTGCTCCCTCACTGAACACTACTCCATCACTGAACACTACTCACTCACTTAACACTGCTCCCTCACTGAACACTACTCCATCACTGAACACTACTCCCTCACTGAACACTGCTCCCTCACTGAACATTACTCCCTCATTGAACACTGCTAACTCATTGAACACTAACTCCCTCATTGAACACTGCTCCCTCACTGAACACTGCTCCCTCACTGAACACTACTCCCTCATTGAACACTGCTAACTCATTGAACACTAACTCCCTCACTGAACACTGCTCCCTCACTGAACACTACTCCCTCACTTAACACAACTCCCTCACTGAACATTACTCACTCACTGAACACTACTTCCTCACTGAACACTGCTCCCTAACTGAACACTACTTCCTCACTGAACACTACTAGCTCACTAAACACTACTCACTCACTTCTCACTACTCCCTCACTGAACACTACTCCCTCACTGAACACTACTCCCTCACTGAACACTTCTCACTCACTGAACACTGCTCCCTTACTGAACACTACTTCCTCACTGAACACTGCTCCCTCACTGAACACTGCTTCCTCACTGAACACTGCTCACTCACTGAACACTGCTCCCTCACTGAACACTACTTCCTCACTGAACACTGCTCCATCACTAAACACTACTCCCTCACTGAACACTACTCCCTCCCTGAACACTACTCCCTCACTGAACACCAGTCCCTCACTGAACACTGCTTCCTCACTGAACACTGCTCACTCACTAAACACTGCTCCCTCACTGAACACTACTTCCTCACTGAACACTGCTCCCTTACTAAACACTGCTCACTCACTGAACACTGCTCCCTCACTGAACACTGCTCCCTCACTGAACACCACTCCCTCACAGAACACTGCTCCCTCACTGAACACTGCTCCCTCACTGAACACTGCTCCCTCACTGAACACCACTCCCTCACTAAAGACCACTCCCTCACTGAACACTGCTCCCTCACTGAACACTACTCATTCACTGAACACTACTTCCTCACTGAACACTGCTCCCTCACTGAACACTACTTCCTCACTGAACACTGCTCCCTCACTAAACACTACTCACTCACTGAACACTGCTCCCTCACTGAACACCACTCCCTCACTAAAGACCACTCACTCACTGAACACTACTCACTCACTGAAGACCACTCCCTCACTGAACACTGCTCCCTCACTGAACACTACTCATTCACTGAACACTACTCCCTCACTGAACACTACTCATTTACTCACTCACTGAACACTACTACCTCACTGAAGACCACTCCCTCACTGAAGACCACTCACTCACTGAACACTGCTCACTCACTGAAAACTGCTCACTCACTGAACACCATTCACTGAACACTGATCACTCACTGAACACTGCTCCCTCACTGAACACTACTCCCTCACTGAACACCACTCCCTCACTGAACACTACTCCCTCACTGAACACCACTCCCTCACTGAACACCACTCACTCACTGAACACTGCTCACTCACTGAACACTACTCCCTCACTGAACACCACTCCCTCACTGAACATTGCTCACTCACTGAACACTACTCACTCACTGAACACTGCTCCCTCACTGATGTGTTCACACTCACTGAACACTACTCACTCACTGAACACTACTCCCTCATTGAACACTACTCCCTCACTGAACATTACTCCCTCACTGATGTGTTCACACTCACTGAACACTACTTACTCACTGAACACTGCTCCCTCACTAAACACTACTCACTCACTAAACACTACTCACTCACTGAACACTACTCCCTCACTAAACATTGCTCACTCACTGATGTGTTCACACTCACTGAACACTACTCACTCACTGAACACTACTCCCTCATTGAACACTACTCCCTCACTGAACATTACTCCCTCACTGATGTGTTCACACTCACTGAACACTACTCACTCACTGAACACTACTCCCTCATTGAACACTGCTCCCTCATTGAACACTACTCCCTCATTGAACACTGCTCCCTCATTGAACACTAACTCCCTCATTGAACACTGCTCCCTCATTGAACACTACTCCCTCACTGAACATTACTCCCTCACTGAACACTACTCCCTCATTGAACACTGCTCCCTCATTGAACACTGCTCACTCACTGAACATTACTCCCTCACTGAACACTACTCCCTCATTGAACAATGCTCCCTCACTGAACACTGCTCCCTCATTGAACACTGCTCCCTCATTGAACACTGCTCCCTCATTGAACACTTCTCCCTCATTGAAAACTGCTCCCTCATTGAACACTGCTCCCTCATTGAACACTACTCCCTCATTGAACACTGCTCCCTCATTGAACACTAACTCCCTCATTGAACACTACTCCCTCATTGAACACTGCTCCCTCATTGAACACTACTCCCTCATTGAACACTGCTCCCTCATTGAACACTACTCCCTCATTGAACACTGCTCACTCACTGAACATTACTCCCTCACTGAACACTACTCCCTCATTGAACACTACTCACTCACTGAACACTGCTCCCTCACTGAACACTACTCCCTCATTGAACACTACTCCCTCACTGAACATTACTCCCTCACTGATGTGTTCACACTCACTGAACACTACTCCCTCACTGAACACTGCTCCCTCATTGAACACCTCTCCCTCATTGAACACTACTCACTAACTGAACACTTTTAAAGTTTTAAGTTTGAACGTATCGGGATTATCACTAGACTACCGTGACTGAACGGACCTAAGTTCGGAGCTAATAAAATAACGCAGTACGGTATTCAGTAGAGTGATACTTTCGGTTTACTCACATTTTCCAAAATGGCAGCAAGTACCGGTTCGCGTGTTTGTCAGAGGATTTTAAAGAATTTATGCAGTGATGTTAGCAATAAATTACCAGGTAACATGGTTTTTTCTATACTTGATTGATTTACACCAAGTATGAACAATATTTAATCGAGTTTAAGCCGATTTAACTCTGTACATAAATGGCGTGTTCTCGCATGTAGAAAAATCCATTACCGTACATGCTTAAATAAAATCCCGATATGTAAATATTTTATTATAATTACACAGATTCTCTCCCTTTTAGTTGATATTGTTACCTCTGAAATAACATAATGTTATGCAATTAAATATGTCTAATTTGATTTATTTATTAAATACATGTAGTTTATTTAGTATTTCTATATTACTTGGATTTAATTATTAACTATATTGTACAGTAGTCCTATTTTACCTTAATTCCTTATAATAATAAATAGGCCCATACAATACTGTAAAAGTTTGTACATTTATATTTCAGCTGCTGTTTTTAACCTGTCTGGTACAGCCACCCCTCACAGGCATATGTCATGTCAGTCAGGCACGAAGGTAAAACAATGTATTGCTTAACTTATAAATGGTGTTAGTGTGCTTCTATTAAGGAGGTACGCGCACCTTTGATCTAACGATCGAATTTTCCTTGAAACATCTTAAAATGACAGAATAATCTTCTAGAACAACATTGAAATCATAAAAATGATATGCAGAGCTACAGATAAGGTTTTAGTCAATTGAGTATTTTACCCCTGAGTTTCAATTTTGATTGGGTTTTGACAAATTTTAATTGGGCATTTAATAAAACTCAAAGGGTAAATAAGCTTTTATGTACTATTTTTCACTATAACATCCTTTTCTATTTGGGTATTTCAAATTGATTTTGCTTTTTCTTACTCCCTCCTCTCAAAATCTATTGGGTTTTTAAGAAAATTAATTGAGTAATTACCCCCAATACGCAGCTTATCTGTAGCTCTGTGATATGTCACCAGGCTTGTTTTCGACATACATGGCTTTCTAATGACCTACCATTGTATTTTGTTCATTTTATCTATTTCCTGCATTTATGGCACCATTATGTTCTTTCAAAGACCTAAATATACAAAGATTGGAAAAATATACCGAATCTCGCAATATCTCGCGGCAGTCTTCTGAAATCTCGCGAAATCTCGTTTGTTTTTAATTCCTTATATCTCCTGTTTTCGGGAACATAGGAAAAAACTAATAAGTTTATGCAATAGATTAATTATTCTGCTTTAAAATGAAACCTAATTCATTGAAATCAGTAAAGAAATAAAACATAAGACCTCAAAGAGCCAGACCTATTCTCATTTTAATGGAAATTCTAATTTTATCAGAAAATACCCAATTTGCCTCATTCAAACAATAATTTTCTGAATTCTATAAGAGATAGAAAAAATAAGTTACATTGTGCTGTAGAAGAAACCTAGCTCTTCAAAATGAGATATTGGTCATTAAAAAAGGATGACAAACAAAAGCGTTCATGCCAGGTATCAGCATCTGCTAGGCGCACTTCTGCAGCACGGACATGCCTGTATCTAATGTCTCTCTCTCCCTTCAGGGGCTTTCTCTCAGTCTGTCCCTCTGGTCAGATCATGCTGTATCTGCACTGGTAAAGGATGCACCTGCGCCCTTGTGGCTGCAACACAATAATGAAAAGTGCCTTTGAACGTGCATTCGCATGAAAAGGGCGCTATATAAATCTGGTGTATTTATTTTTTTTAATTTTAAATTATGCTAGTAGAAGGTTTGTGACCCAGGTTAACTTGTTCACACTATACATGTGATGTACATTTGATTGTATATCAAAAACTTTGCAATATTCTGTTTCTGATTACATATCTAGATAGCTTGCTATCTTACCTGCATGCTTGGTGTGTTTTATATTTATGCAGAAAATTTAGATTTTTATCTAAATGTTCAACTGTTGGTTGAATATATTTTTAATGACTCTGTCAAAGATACACCATAACTTCTTACTGGACCATGAATTCTATATTAATATTTTCTACATATTTGTTGCAATAAAAAGTAGAAGTATATGATGTTGTTGAATTGAAATTAGAAGACAGCTGCTTGAATTATGATTTGTTATCAGTGATGCAAGCAATGTTACAAAAATGGGCTTAGTTATATGTTTTTTCACAAACTTAACACTAATAAAATTTCTTATGTGGCCTGGCAATTTGAGGGGAGGGGGTATACCATCTTCCCGTCGACTCCTCCATTGTTGTGTACTTGGTGTATATTGGTTTATATTATGAAATACCTGTTCTGATTGGCTGATCAACGCATATTCTTTTTTATCAGAAAACGACCCAGCTGAAGAAAATGTTAGAATCACCAGAACTAGAATTTATAATGGAAGCACATAATGGTCTCAGTGCTAAAATAGTACAAGAAACAGGTATGTACTAATAAGTAACAATCTCATTAAAATCATATCCTAACATTTGCTCCATTTCTTTACGCTGTTAGAGATCTTGCTACACTCCATAAGAGGTCATGTTCAGATAACCTGTCTAGGGCACAATGATGTCACATAGCCACAGCAGTGTTTTAACGCACTTTCAGATTTTTAAAAGCCGCATTTGATTGGATGATGTAAAGTTCACATCGACATGACCCCACACAGAGTGTCGTCAGATCCTATATGAGTGTAAAGTAGTGAAGCATAATAAGGGTCTGATTTTAATGAGATTGTAGTAAGTAAGTTAGTCAGTAAGTAACGTCTTTATAACACATTTACAATAATGCCATCTTCCATATATGGGCTTAACTTACTTACTTACTTACCTTCACTTATTTCATCCCATGCAATATTTAGACATGCATGTTATTTTAAAGTAGTGTAATACTCATGCGAAGTTGAAAACAAACAATAAATAACTTCAAACTTGTCCATGTCTAAAAGTACATCATAAATACTCCTTCAATTGTAAAAAATATGGATGATACATATACATGTACATTCCATTTGGAAGTGGTCCCCTTGCTATTGAAATAAGGACCTAAGATAGTGTAGGAAAACCTTGAAATGCCTAAAAAATATGTTCTATAGAGGTGGAACATTGCATTTAAGCCATACATTCTGTTTTCACATAAACTTACCTACTCCTGCCCCTACTTAAAGTCTTTTTGAGGGTGGTTGGTTGGAACTAATATAAAAATGGTTGATCTGGATTTGAAATTATTGACTGTTTAAACAGATGGTAGCTTATATTAATTATAAAGATTTTGCTAGCACATAAAAAACGCACTGAATAAAGACAATAAGACCCTTTCAAATTTAAGACCACTGTTGTTCGGTTAATCATCATTGTTTCGCTCGTTATTGAACCTCAATATTAAAGACCAAGTCAATACTGAAACTAGTTGTCAATGATCCCAAATTAGGATTTACTGCCGACTCTGCGAAAACTTTTTAAACTTGTTCAGTCTGAATTGGTAAAATGAGTGAATTTCCTCTTTGTCTAATAGAAAAATACAGGATGTTCTGTCAGTCCAAATCAAAATTTGTCAGTCAGGACTGAAGGACTGACAGTTTTCGCGAAGCCTGTTACTGTACAATGTACGCTCAGGGACAAAATGAACACAAAAATTATATGAAAGTAAAATTTTTAATGTTAATATTTTTAAAAATTTTGAAATTACTCACACTAGTGGATGAAATATATATATTAATGATTTAAAATTTCGGTAATATTTTATTTTTACAGGATTAACAATTTTAAATCTAACTGTTGAGCATGGCTGAATTCACAAATATGTCACATTTAATGTCGGGTGTATTCACCCTGAACACAAATGCACTCTAGACCTTATCTTCGCTATGACCGAATTTCGGAAGCAACTTTTCAATTACGCTTGAGCGCCACATGCAAAACATAGGTTTTTTTTCTCAACTGGTCAACTCGGTTTTAGAACAAATATAATTGTGTGCAAAAGTGCACAGAAGTCAAAGTTTGAACCCGTGTAACATTCATATTTTTAAGACAAAAATATATCAAACTTACCTGGAAAATTAGGCCCCCAAAATATATGTGCATTTATTTTGTCCCTGAATGTAATTTTAACTATGTACTTTAATGTTTCAGGATTCAAAGGTATATGGGGAAGTGGTTTGTCTGTATCTGCACAGCTCGGTGTTAGAGACAGTAACGAGGCTTCATGGACACAGGTAAGAAAAATAATTAATAAAGAGTTCTAAAAAGTAAAAATTTCAAGTCTTTAAGTTTTTTCTAACATGTGGCCGTTCAGCCAACTGTACATACACCCCTACTCGTTCCCCCTACCGATCAGGTATAAAGTGACGTAATGTGAGTAATTCTTCCTCAGAGAAAAAAAGGGGCTCAGATGGGGATCGGACCCGTGAATATCTCAATCCCAAAACATGCATCCTACCTTTAGACCATTGCTCTCCACTATTACAATAATTACTGACCACTGAAAAGGAACACAATAATATTGTGGTTCTTGTAACCCTACCTACCCTATGTATTGTCCCTACCCTATGTATTGTCCCTACCCTATTAAAACATTTTATTGGCATTTTGCTGGAAATCACCACGGATCCTTGATTTTCCATTGCATGTATGCATAAAGCAATATGAAATAATTTAGAAAATACGATGTTTTCCTTTCTACCCTATTCTTTTTCAGCATGTTACCAGGGGCGGTATTCAGTATTGATCGATCTTATTTAATTGGAGAATAAGGATAGCCAATCATATCGCCTGTTACTGACTAAGAGTTTAATATGGTGTGATCTGATTGGTTGTCCTTATCCTTAAGTCAAGTAAGATCAATATTGAATACCACTCCAGAACCACAAAAATAATTTGTTTTGGCCTTATTGAGTATTGATTATATTGATAGGTTGTAGAGGTTCTAGAGTTTATGAGTGATGCTACTACCGTACCTATCCTCCTGGATGCTGACACTGGCTATGGTAATTTCAATAATGCACGACGTCTTGTGCGCAAGTTAGAAGATCGTGGTATCGCAGGCGCTTGTTTGGAAGATAAACTATTCCCAAAAACAAACTCTCTACACGATGGCCGTGCTCAACCTTTAGCTGATATAGAAGAATTTGCTTTGAAAATTAAGGTAACTTTCTTTACTTTACACCAGTTAAAAGGATAAAAATGTTAACTGTTTTAATGGATTCCGTTCAAACATTTTCAATGTAAGGGATCTGTACTATTGTTTCACTTCTACTTTCTTGTTACTAATAATTGACATTATGCAGCAATTCAAATCTGGCCAAACTCCTGTGTGCAAAATAGAAATCCGACCGAACCCTTGTGTGCAAAATAGAAATTTGGCCAAACCCCTCTGTGCAAAATAGAAATCTTGCCAAAACCCCTGAGGGCAAAATAGAAATCTGGCCGAACCCCTGTGTGCAAAATAGCTGATACAAAATTATAAATAGGTCCATGTATTCTGGTACATATAATGAGATGTCTTCCAAGTGAGGTTTTCTTCCATGAAAGTTTTAATAACAATTTCGATTTTCCTCAACATGTGGAGGAGTTGCTTGTTTCTTATGAATGTGCACAGGTTACAGTCCAGGAAAACAGGTTACTAGGTGAATCTGCTGCATTAAAGTCTCTTTATTAATCCCTTCAAAAATTCCCAAAGCTGATGTTTACTATGAATTTAATCTATTTGGAACAATACCTCTAAACAAGGGTCAATCTTTGCAGCTCACAAAGGGTGTTGCTCAACAGAGGTATTATAATTTATTTTTTTGAGAAAAAGCATTAAACAAGAATTATAGCATAAAATCAGATAAAAAACAATGTATTTAAACAAACCTGCATTATCAACGTTTTATTGGTGGTTACCGGAAGCCAACGCCCATAACTAAAAATGGCATGACGTAACGTTTGATTACGCGACGTTGTCTCAAAGTCTCTCGTCAAAATGTAATTATTTTGGAATACAAATGCATAAATTGATGTTTTGTATGCTATGATAGCATTTATGCATGCTATATTGTGCTATAACATCTGCAGAATACCTAACGGGCTTGGACACCAACCGTCCCTCCGGACTCTGCAGATATTATAGCTCGAAAAAGCATGCGTAAACCCTACATAAACAAACAAGTGGTTTTACTGTATATTTTGTTATACCAGGCTTGTAAGGATTCACAGAGTGACCCAGACTTCTGTATAGTTGCTCGTGTGGAAGCCTTTATAGCAGGTTGGGGCCTTGACGAAGCATTAAAACGTGCTGAAGCATACAGGAATGCTGGTAGGTGATCTAAGTTTCTTACTTACTTAATCCTCTTTTCACCTAACGGTTGGCATAGGGCCTTCACTACTCTTCGAGTTTTTAGTTCCAGGTTTTATACAAATACTTACTGTCAAATGACATATGTAAGGCAAGCTGTAATTACCAGTGCGGTAAAATAATTTATTCAATGGGCAATAAATTAAAGAAAATTAAGTAAATACAATAATACAATTTCATCGGGTCATAAGTTTGTGGACAACACTACATGGAAGGGTAAATTCTTGCTTCATGTTTCTGATGTTGACATTCAAAGGGATTCGACCCGAAAAAAATATCTTTCACATCTATACTATGAATATATAAGACAGGGGTCTTTCTTTATGACTGGCCCTCATATACCCAACTCAACATTATGTTCAATATTTTAAACAAGCCGAATACAATCATTTAATTTGTACTGCACACTTCAAGACAATATAATATTATACATAAAAAATACAACTTTTATCAATACACGTACACAATGTCGCCTGTGTCGAGCATAGAATGTTCGCAAAATGCGTAAAACCCGGTTTGATGACATAACCCTGCACAGACAGAAACTAGAAAACGGCCTTCGATAAAGAAGAGAAATCATTATTCACACACGATCTCAGGAAATTAGTATGACGATTTGATAGAGGAACATATTTGGAGCAACTCACCGACACTCGTCCGTTTCTGTACCGCTTAGCTAGACCAAAGCAGCAATTAAACAACATTGACTGAAAATAATTCGCCGACTTTTGCCATTTTGACAGTGACAGCACGGCTTTTGTTACGAGTAATTTGATTGGCCGAAGAGTTGCATGGTATTACACGAACACCAATCATTTTCTATATTGTCACATGATCCGTCACGTGATACTACAAATGGTCGAAATGAATGTAAATATTAGAAATTGAATATCAGTTCTCACTGAACTCGGATTATCGTCTATTTAAGCGGAACAGAAACACATAGGTGGCGGTAAGTTGCAAAAATTATGTCCCACTATCAAATCGTCGTACTAATATCCTGAGATCGTGCGTAAATAACGATTTCTCTTCTTTATCGAAGGCCGTTTTCTAGTTTCTGTCTGTGCAGGGTTATGTCGTCAAACCGGGTTTTACGCATTTTGTGAACTTTCTATGCTCGACACAGGCGACATAGTGTACGTGTATTGATAAAAGTTGTATTTTTTATGTATAATATTATATTGTCTTGAAGTGTGCAGTACAAATTAAATGATTGTATTCGGCTTGTTTAAAATATTGAACATAATGTTGAGTTGGGTATATGAGGGTCAGTCATAAAGAAAGACCCCTGTCTTATATATTCATAGTATAGTTGTGAAAGATATTTTTTTCGGGTCGAATCCCTTTGGTTGACATTGTGTTTCTTGTTATGATGTTGACATTGTGTTCCATGTTACGATGTTGACATTGTGTTCCATGTTACGATGTTGACATTGTGTTCCATGTTACGATGTTGACATTGTGTTCCATGTTACGATGTTGACATTGTGTTTCTTGTTACGATGTTGACATTGTGTTCCATGTTACGATGTTGACATTGTGTTCCTTGTTACGATGTTGACATTGTGTTCCATGTTACGATGTTGACATTGTGTTCCATGTTACGATGTTGACATTGTGTTTCTTGTTACGATGTTGACATTGTGTTCCATGTTACGATGTTGACATTGTGTTCCATGTTTCGATGTTGACATTGTGTTCCATGTTACGATGTTGACATTGTGTTCCATGTTACGATGTTGACAGTGTGTTCCTTGTTACGATGTTGACATTGTGTTCCATGTTACGATGTTGACATTGTGTTCCATGTTACGATGTTGACATTGTGTTCCATGTTACGATGTTGACATTGTGTTCCATGTTACGATGTTGACATTGTGTTCCATGTTACGATGTTGACATTGTGTTTCTTGTTACGATGTTGACATTGTGTTTCTTGTTACGATGTTGACATTGTGTTCCATGTTACGATGTTGACATTGTGTTCCATGTTACGATGTTGACTTGTGTTCCATGTTGCGATGTTGACATTGTGTTCCATGTTACGATGTTGACAGTGTGTTCCTTGTTACGATGTTGACATTGTGTTCCATGTTACGATGTTGACATTGTGTTCCATGTTACGATGTTGACATTGTGTTCCATGTTACGATGTTGACATTGTATTCCATGTTACGATGTTGACATTGTGTTCCATGTTACGATGTTGACATCATGTTTCATGTTTTTAGTGTTGACACCATGATACATGTTTCTGATGCTGACATTGTGCTTCATGTTTCTTTCATTTGATTGATGTGTTTCAGGTGCTGATGCTATCCTTATGCATAGTAAGAAAAGTGATCCGTCTGATATTGAAGCGTTTATGAAGGCTTGGAATAATCAGGTAAAAGTTACTGATGATGACATAACCTTTGTTGCCAAGGGAATAGATCATAGTGCTAAGTGATAACAAAGAAACCAAAAAAACACAAAGATAAAGTCTAATTTCAACATAAGTCTGTTCAGCTGACCCCCCCCCCCCCCCCCCCCATCATTGCATTGAGTCACAAGTCAGCTGTGACACTCAAGTGCCAATGACAGCCGCAGCAAATTGGCTTTTGACACTCTCAGATACCGATTCAAATGCTAAAGTATAGTGGAGAAGCATTGTGGGTTATTCTTGCTCAGAGAAATTGAGCGGTGGCTCAGACAGGATTGAACACAGCACCTCTCAATCCCAAAGCGCTCGCCCTACCTCTAAGCCACCACTCCCTTGTAGTCAAAAGCAGTCAATGATGCTGATTGAGCTCAGGGATTACACCAAGACAAGTGCTTTGTCAACATGGCTTAAATGATTATAAATCAATTTTAAATCAATTCTGAATACTGCTGAGCATTGACAAATCAAAAAAACTTTTTTGCATTGATAAACAAATATTTCAAAATAATACATAAAACTGAACATATTTTCTGTTAAGAATTTTTGTCATTGATATTTGTAAATTAATGACCCCAGCCTGTGTTTGATCAATATACAGTCCCTTAGTTCCACTAGCTTATGTGATTTCACCAAACACTGTTAAAATTGCTGATTATTTTAAGAACTTGTTTATTTTATTAATTTCTGTCTGTTAATTTCAGGGACCTGTTGTTATTGTGCCTACTAAATATTATAAAACACCGACTCAGCATTTTCAAGATTTAGGCATTTCCATGGTGATTTGGGCCAATCATAACCTCCGTGCTTCTGTGAAAGCTATGCAAGACACTTCTGCAGATATATACAAGAATTGTTCGCTGACTGGTGTAGAACCCAATGTAAGTTACATTTAATGTAAATTCTTAATTATTCGTAATGGTATAATTTTCGTTGATTTCTTTATTGATCTTAACCACGTAATATATGCCCTACCATGAAAAGACATCTCTTATGTTCTTGTACATTGTACATCTGTTATTCTGTGATTTATATGATTGGAAATAAAATTTATTCTATTCTCTTATGTTACAATGGTATAACCTTCCATGTTTCATAACTTAAACTAAATTAAGATACCCTGAAATTTCATTCGGCCAAATTCCACGAATCTGATGCCCACGAAAATAAGTGATTTTACAGTTTCTCGTGTAGTGTATCTTCTACAGAGCAACACCCTTTGGGAAATACAAAGTGAGGTTGTTGTATAGAGGTTGTTGCTCTCCAAAGAGGTAAAGTCAATAGTAAATGGTGACTTCTTGAACAAAATAATACCTCGGTTCAAGACAGGTTGTTGCTCAATCAAGGACTGCTTTGGAGCGGTTGCCTTGTAGTTTACAACTGTGTCTGCCTTGTCCAGTGGTTCAAGTGTGCTGAATTTCTTACCTGGCTATCATGGTTTGATTTTTGATGGTGGTCATACGCTTCTCATGACAATTTGGCAACAATGTCAATTGTAATCGATATATGAAGAATTTGCTGGTTCCTTTTGAAAGGGTATTTGTTACTGGTAAGGATACAGTCAAGGAAAACCTGACAAGTAGTTGAGAAACAGGGTTAAACCCAAATAAATGGCTGTATCTGCATATTATGCCACTTATATGATTGGATCAATGTTTACAATTTCAGATTGTTTCTGTCAAAGAGGTATTCAGGTTACAAAATGACGGTGAACTGGTAGCTGCAGAAGATAAATATCTGCCAAAGAATTAAATACCAACCATTAGCTTAGACAGCTTTTTGGGGGTATCATAATCAATTTGTTGATTCAGAATCATGTTTGATTTTTATTATGTTTATTATTGTTTCTGTTAAGACAGTCAATTTTATTATGTTCTGATTATTTATAGCTCAATCTGTATCTTTATTAAGCTCTGCTTTATTGTTTTGTATATTGTTAAGTTGGTCGATCTGTCCTTGTGCCTCTGTGCTCTTGAATTATTTGATTTTTGTACTCAGGTAATTTGCCGTATTATAAATCAAAATAAGGTGTTTAACTGCTTCCTGTCTTTGGTCAAGGTCATTAGTCATCCACCTTTAAGGTCATTTAAAGTTCCCGATGGTGGACTCTGTGCCTCAAGGTCATGATCCAGAGCTCCTAGTCCAAGGTCAAAGTTGGGCCACTCCACTCTCGGGCAATCATCCATTAAAAGTGCCTTTTATTTTACCTGTAGATTCATTTTTATGTTTCCTGTGCATTGCAACCTGAGGATGTTGTGTTCCGCCACACAGTTTTCACACCTTTTACTAAATTTGAACATTTGCCTAATATACAATTTACTGCTGAGGGTGATGCCCTACCTCTACGTTGTTGACAATCTTCATTTTAATGACTTTTTGAAAGAGTATTATCAGTTTACACTACTTTCATATTGCCCGTTGGAAGATAATGGCAATATTGCTCTGTACATGCCAGTTGGTTGGCCGGTCAAATAAATGGTTTCTGATCAATATCTCCTACACACTTCTCTTTTTGTGTGAAAGTTGGTCTTCATCATCTGCTGATGACCCTTTTTGATTTTAAGGTTGGCATGTCACAAATCATGACCTTTATGTTGCTTTAAGGTGACCTTTAATATGAATGACTAGATCAAGTGCAAACGGTCAATAACTCAGGAATGATTGAGCCTAGGTTTGTGATCAAACTTTATAGGGAGTGTGGTCATAACCAGAAGCTTCTCAAGTTTAAGGTCAATAGGTCAAATATTAAGGTCACCATGACTTTGGCCTTATTTGGCTGCCATGGGGACATACATGTTTTACAAAGATATCTTATTCTCTGTGATGGAATGTGCCATATACTTGTATCATGTTATTACGCTACTTGTATATTCCTTTCGTACCCAGTGAACGTGTATTCCATATTTTAGCAACAAATGCCTCTAAATGTGCAGTTGTTGTTTATCGGGTTTTTACGTACCCTATATACTCACTCGTGAGTTGTATTCATCTATAATTTAGTGACTTTTGACTGACAAATGCTGACTGTGCTCCTTGCTTTAACTTCCTTTTTCACTTTTCTAATTCTAATGATTAAGAATAGCTGATGATAGGCTATTCAGACTTTATAGTGTGTTTGGTCATTATCAGCTATAACTATTCTGGTTGGGCCTAGAATATTCTAACATTAGAGAGGTTGGTCGCCATTAGTAGATGACCCCATGGATTTTGAGGCCTGTTGGTCAAAGGTCATGGTCACAGTAACTGTTAACTTAAAGGTCTATTAAGATGTCATTTGGGCATACATGGTTTACAAACATCTTGTGTCCTCAAAGTGGATTTGTCAATAGGATTTAAAAGTTCATTTAATTGACTGATCACTGCATCTATTTTTGTGTTCTCCATGTCTATTGATTAATATTATGCATGGTCTGAGATACATTGGTTTGTTTATGTTTTGTATGATGTTATATATGTTTTGGTTTGGGTAAGGGTCAGGGTATTGCGTGGGTGGTTGGTGCTTTGGGTTAAATAGCATGATTCTATTTTTGATCACCATACCGTATTATGATTTAAAATCAAAATGTACATTATTACTAGTATGTTCTGTTATTCTATATTGTGATGTTGCATAATATTAATGATGAGTTATTATTACCTATTTTTAAACAGCTTTATACTCTTTTGTCTCTAGAATCTCGCTTAAAATATCTTATTTATTTCATAGCAAAACAATAATAACCCAGATAACATTTCGTCCTTATGCCTCGAGTCACTCAAAGGATGCTCTGGTGCATTGACATTATGCTGTTAGAATATCTCATTGACTGTTATTGTGCTTTGACTTGGTAACTTTAGAATCTTTCAATGAATGTACTTCAACTTTATGCCTTATGAATCTCTAAATCTCTCAATGATTGTTCTTGTACTGTTACTTTATGCCTTTAAATTTACTCAATGAATGCTCTTGTGCTTGGACTTTATGCCGTAAGAATCTCCAAGTGAAAGTTTAAACTTTTTGTGCTTTTGACCTTATGTTTGTAGAATGTCTTAATGAATGTTTTAACCTTTTTGTACTTTGACTTAATGCCTTTAAATTTACTCAATGAATGCTCTTGTGCTTTGACTTTATGCCTTTATAATCTCTTAATGAATGCTCTTGTACTTTGACTTTATGCCTTTAAATTTACTCAATGAATGTTCTTGTGTTTTGTGTTTAAGCCTAGAATATCTCCGTGCAAAAAAAAAGCATGCTCCTTCATAGACATATTTACGGTATTAAACATTGCTTATGGTTTTACCTGATAACAGTTGCCATTGTTTTGATAGATCCCTTGACTTTAAGTCAAATAGATAAACCCGTGACTTGACGGAATCTCTCTGTTACATATTATACATGTATCATATTCTACACATGTATTAAGCTTCCTTTTAGCAGAATTTATTATCTATAGTATTCTGCTATTTATTGTCTATATAGTTATTTATGTGTGTTGTGTTGTGTACATGTATATTGTACATGTCTGTACTTGTTTACTTCATAGAGGCCTAATTCTAATCATTTTCTTTATTATATGATATATTTACTTATAGACTACAAATAAACTAATCTATTGAATATGTGTACTTGTTTTTCTCTAATAATGCATGTTATGGTTATTAGGTGTGTTGCTTTTGTATGCCACCATCGAAGGTTTGGATGGCGATGTACACGTACATGTATATTTGTCCTTGTCTGTCTGTCTCAAAATGCTGTGTCGATTCAAAGACCTAAGTATATTTAGGTCTTTGGTCGATTGTAACCAGAAATGTGCTTGATCTACAGTCATTAACCGACATCGGAATATTAGTCCGCATATAAACATGGACAAATGGTGAGATGGTGGAATCAGTGGCTAATAGGTGCATTGTGAAACCTCTCGTTTTAATACGATGGCACACAGAAGATAACAAACTGGAACATTTGTAGAATGGAATCGAAATCTTACATCACTTTTATCTTAAATTGCAAACATACATTCACTTAAAGAGTAATGTTCCTGTATCGTTTGATAATTATCTCAAGTGTGTGACACGGGTCAAATTTAATCAGGTCAATGGTCTTAACTCGGTCTCTACTAATACTTGAGGAATCTGAATCAAATTACCTAGGTGCATATTATAGCTGCACACGCTGACAAAATGCCTATGCAATTTATGACAAAAGATCAAATATGTCAAATTATGTAGACACAACCATTTCGGATGGACAAACAAGGATATATCTGTATGCCCCCTTTCAAGGTTCTTAGTCATTCTTATTTGTATTGCTAATTGTAATAGTAACAGCTGGTGTTAGGACTTGACCTAGTTTTAATCAGACTGTATAATGCTACTGAAAAGGGAAGTAATTCAACCAATTGCATGTGTAATTGTTAGTCAACAGAAATCAACTTAATCTCAACAAATGTAAAGTGTGGTTCTGTATTGGACAAACGTATTCATGTATGAAGTAATGTTCCTATCACACTAGATGACGTTTTTCTCTTAACACAAGGTGACGTGTCAAACATACTAGAACATGCTGGTGCACATCGGGCAATTGTTATACAATGTATAAAGTTACACGCACACTGAAGTACAATGGCCTGGTTTTCTACATACATGTACAGATTTAATAGCATACACCGCTGTGTTACTCAAGTTAGACGAACATTGCGCACTCAGGAAAGCTTATTACCCCTGTGAGAGTAAGTTCTTGTGTTTTAGAACTGTTCAATAAATGTACTAGAGCTTTAGGAACAGTTGTGTATCTGCTCTTGAGGGCTCTTCGTGAAGATGAAAAGCGAATGAACAGGTCCAAAGAGCAATTTATGTTTTCCAAATATTCATTAATTTTTGTGACTTCAAACACATATTATTTCTAGTAAGATAAAGATTACTTTAAGAACTACTCTGTTCTCTACTTAATAAGGGATTTATTACTTCCCATTAACGAAAATCTATTTGTTTTACAAAAAAACATATTTGCATCTTCAAAGAATTTGAAACCTTGTTTAAAAGTCATTAGAAGTTAAATGGATCGACTTACTTATCAAAACATCAAAATTTATGTATTGAACTGTCATATACACTGCCCACCAAAAATAAGTATGCAGTTGTTATTTGCCCACTTACTTGCCTGTTAAAGTACTATTTGCAGATCAGTGAAGCAACAACATATTTGAAGAAAATGAATATGTTTGTTGATTAAATGGAAAGGCCATACATTAATTGGTTCCCTAGGTGCAAAATCTAAAGTTTTTTTGTCCCTCTTGAAGGGTTACTTTGTCTCAAAAAGATGGAAAATTCAGCCTTTTTGATCACTTGGTTATTTTAGTTCCGAACATCTTTATTTCTATCTCTATTTTAACTCATTTAGTAACTGTAGTTTCAGAAACCAGTATAATTGTGACCGTCTGATAAACAGATGTTGAATAATTAAACCAAGTTTAATTTTGCAACAATGTTTTACTGTATACCTATTTTTGGTGGGCACTGTATATTGTGAACGTTCTTACCACTATGCATCACTAAAACTGGGCTTTATACCACATGTTAATACTAATCTGTTCAACAGTTCTTCATGTATTCAAGAACATTTTAAGAACAATTTAAGAAATATCAAATGAAACAGAACAGAAATAATGTTCTAGAACTCTTAAATTCTTAACATTATTAGCTCACCTGTCACAAAGTGACAAAGTGACAGAGTGAGCTTTTGTGTTTATTCTTCGTCAGTCGTCCGTCCGTCAACAATCTACTTGTGTTGACAATATGTCACATTTTTGGCCTAATCTTTATGAAATTTGGTCACAATGAACATCACAACAGAATATAGGTCAAGTTCGATATTGGGTCATCAGTGGTCAAAAACTAGGTCACTGTGTCAACTCATAGAAAAACCTTGTGTAGTCAGTAGGGGTCACAATTTTGACCTAATCGTTATGAGAAACTCGGTCACAATGATCATCTCAACAAACTCTAGGTTACATGGTCAAATCATAGAAAAACCTTGTGCAGTCAATAGAAGTAACAATTTAAGCATCATCTTTATGAAACTTGGTCACAATGATCATGTGAACAAAATCTAGGATAAGTATGATATATGGTCATCTAGGGTCAAACACTAGGTCAAATAATGAAAAGATCTTCTGTAGTCACTAGAGGTCATTATATTGGCCTGATCGTCATGAAACTTGGTAACAATGATTATCTCATCAAAATCTAGGCCATATTTGATATGGAGTTATCTTTGTCAAAAACAGGGTCACTAGGTCAAATAACAGAAAAACGTTATATTAAGAGGTCACAATTTTGGATTTATCTTTACGAAACTTGGTCGAATTGATCATCTCAACAAAGTCAATTTCGATATTGGTTCACCTGGAATCAAAACTAGGTCACGAGGTCAAATCATAAAAAACGTTGCAATAGAGGGGCTGAATTTTCTTGAATATTATTTAGGAAATGTAAATGATTACTTCTAGGTCGCCATAGTGGCCTGCACACACGACAGGGCAGGTGAACAGGTTGTTTCTTAATTCCAATCACGAACAGTTGAAAACACAATGTTCTTTAAAATTTGTTTCATTTTACAATAAATGGTTGACTTGATGGAAGCTCTATTTCTATAAAAAAATAAATTCAATGTCATCTGTACGTATGTGACGCAACACAGTATACATATAGCTGTAAAGCCAGTAAGCACATTTGTAGTATGATTTCTTCTTCCATATCCCACTAACGCATTCACTCAATGTGATACAATACAATACAATAATCGGATAATATATAAATGGTTTAAAATATGATTCATCCGGTTGACTAGTACATTCAATTTGGAATTCGTTTAAAATATCTCTTGCAGACCACATCTCCAACTTGCATCGTCTGAAATTATAAAAAAATGGATGCGATGAAAACTCTGCTTAGTTCATAAAAATATCATTAAAACCACATGGTTTCAAATTATCGTGTGTACCCTATATAGAGAGACGGTTGGGAAGCGGCCATGTTTAGCCGCAACGGATATGACCTTTCGAAACTGGTACCAAGTTTTGTTTACAGTTTCCACAGCAAACACGGATACCAGTTCCTGTAACGTCATTTCGGTTGCGGCTTAACATGACCGCTGCCCAACCTTCTCTCTATATAGGATGTATACACTCAACTTTTTTCTCCAAATATACAATGAACTAATCTTATAAACGGACATATTCTTAAATAAGATTTCTGCCGGTTACGAGCATTACTTTATACTTTTAGATACTTTACAAATATTAATGTTTGTACATATTTCGACATTTAACACCAAGAGCTGCCAATTCCGTCTAATTGGATGGTAAAGGGTTAACCATTATGGATGTTTATGTAAGTACATTGCATGTATATTGTTACAATTTTGTGGTGAAATTTATTTGACCATATAACTATTAATTGTTTCATCATGACATGGGGTGGTATTCAATATTGATCATACTTGACTTACGGATAAGGACAACCAATCAGATCACGATATTAAACTCTCGGTCAGTAACAGGCCATATGATTGGCTATCCTTCTTATCCAATTCAATAAGATCAATATTGAATACCACCTCTGGTAAATCACAGGTGAATGTATCATAGATAAAGAATGTAACACAACGAAACATCTACTTACCAACAGCAGTTCATCACCAACAATTTCTCTGACTGATTTTGTCGACTTAATTTTGTCATTAAGTGGTACAGCATTAGACACTAGTTTGCCATCTTCATACGAGAAAGTAGTCTGAAAATGAACGAAAATTGGAGATGAGTATTTATTCATTTCATTCTCAACACTTAACAAAATGGTCATGGTTTCCAAGTATAATCTGAAATGGAGACAACCTCCAGCCAAACGTGGTTATCTCCTGGTCGCTATGTTCTCTAAATTACGAGATAAACTGACAAGTTTGGGAGGTTTTAGTCAGGACACCTCTCTTCTTGACGATATCCCTCGTCAGAGGAGAAATCAGCACCCCGTTTAACGACTTTAGCATATCATGTCATGACGGTCGGATGACCATACCCACTGCCCACCCACACTATCCCCTATTCCTGGAGCAACAGATCAGGTTTATCATAGACAAATGTTATACAAGGCTTCATTGTGCACAACACTTGTACAGTTACACAACGCAATAAAATAGTTGACGCATGCTTAGTTCTACCAATATCGACAGTGTATGGGTTTTATAGTAAAAACTGACCATGGTTCTACAAATATAAAATATTCAACAACGAATGAAGATAGTAGTACCTGCCCTTGAATTTTTTATCATGTTTAATTAACAACATATTTCAACATGATTTAAGTAACAGTAAGATTTAATTAAAGTGGTCTATGACCTAATCAGCTTTCATTAAATTGATCAATCAGTGCTAATTTGTTCCTCTGCTAGCCTCTGGTAATTTCACTACAACCAAAGTCAAAGAAGAGCATAGCCTTATATCGTATATATGGTGACATGAACCACTATCATAAATGTATTGTTCTGGCGTCCTCACTGGAATGACAGAATAAAACAAATCTAAAGGATGAAAAATATCGCTCTCTTGGGAGAACCAGAACTACAAAACGAGACTGGCATAAATCAGCCAATCGGGCTTATGAGATATACATGAATTATCATTTTAATGCCGTTTATTTTCAATAACATTGCATTTCAAGTTGATAGTTAATTTACCTAGCAAGTGTGCCTGGAATATATTATCAACCAGTTCGAACTTGCTGCTTATGCACAACTGTTTAACCTTCATTTTTGGTTACTTTAGCACAGAATTCCAGGTACACAGTGTGTCACTCATTGTGGAGTGATTATATTGGGTAGTGTGAAATATCCATTTTTGGGTATGTGGATAGTTCGTTCTATGTTTGACACTTGCGTGGATGGCTAGGCGCTGCTGTCGTTTCTGTGTGGCTTTAGATTGTCTGTGTGCTACAGTAATTAACATAACCACAGCCAAGGTCGCACGGAAGAACCTAGTCTAAGATTTGTAAATGATATGTATGATATACATGTAATAACTTACCTTGGTCTTTTCTCCCATATGATCTGCTTCAAATTCTTCTCTGAGTTTGAATTTATCTTCTGTTACAATAAAACCAGCATTGGTTGTTGATATTGTGATCGTCTCATCTTCAACTTTTATCTCTAATGTTGGCTTCGTCAAACCCGCAAATATTCTGATAAGGAAGTTTACACCTGCAATTTTAGATTAATGTTTTTATTGTCTCTAAGGTTAAAATTTTACGAGTCTGCGACTATAGGATTCATATTTACAAATGCACTTTCTTTATAAATTTAAAATAATTTTAAATATTTGTTGAACTAATTTAAAAATACATTGACATATTAAATGTTTTACATGACGTCCCATAACATCATATGTGAAACGACAGATGCGTAATATTTTAACGGCGTACCATAATTCTTAGATGATCGATCGTTCGTAGTAAAATATGTTTCCATCGTATAGGCGAGCACATTTGACTTATCACTAATTAATCCTCGTGTGTTTTCGTCATTGTACCGTAAGAATGTTTTGACTAGTTAAATAACGACTTGATTGGACAATCTATAAGCTCGAATATTCAATAATAACAAGGTAAATGTGCTAGGCTATAATACAGTGAAAGTTGATATTAGGTCAATAATAAGATAATATGTAATCAAACACATTTCACGGCTGTTGCCAGACAGTTTGCAGCTTATACACTAGATTTCTGTCATCAAAGTTCATAACAAATGATAAATAATACTTCAGGTATTAATTAATATATTCTTGTCTAAAAGTTTCTGTTAAATTGATTAATTCTAAGCAAGCAGGTCGTTTATCTTAGAGTACTCATGTCTTTTAAACTTTATACAGTTTACAGTTTATTTTCAAGATTTAGGCCATTGGCCCATGAATCACATATATATACAAACAAGTTATAAAGCATTTCACAATATATGTACATAATACAAATGGTATTGTATTGCGCGAGATTATTTACTGGAGACCCACAAAAGCTACATGTTTTCCGTTGTATCTTGTTGTTTTAACAGTTTAAAATATCCTAACAATTTAATTACGGAAAAGCACGACCGTACTAACGGAAAATAGTGGGTATCCGGTAAACAATCCCGCACCATACTACAAGTTATAATAATAAACATGATTGATACGTTCCGGTCAGCATAATAATCAATAAGATAATAATAACATCGTATAACAAGGATAGAGACATAGAATAAATTTGGATTTTCAATAGCAGTATATGTTTGGAGAAAGGTTAATTAAAAATAGTACAATCTATCTCGTCTTTCGAAGCTTTTAAATATATAGATAGCTAATTTCTTTACCGTGAGTTGATTTGTGGACGAGATTAATTCAATAAATTTTGGGATGTTCGGTCTTTGCCAAAAATAACGTTTAATTAGGTCTTTTCTTAGATCATGAAATAAAGGACATTCTAGAATAAAGTGAAATTCGTCCTCTAAAATGTTGCATAATTGGCATTTACGTTCATGCCTTGGGATTTTTTGGGGTTTATGCCATCTACCTGTCTCAATTTCTAACCTGTGAGAAGATACACGTAATCGTAATAAAGCTGTTCTAAACTTACGGATAGTTACGAAATCTAAGTATTGCTTAAAACCAAATTCTGAAAATAATATATATGAACTAGCTCTTGTCGAATTATGAAGTTGCCCATTCCATTCTTGAGTAAATACGTCATTAAGTCTTTGTTTTAGAATTGGCATAAAATGTTTTACAAATATATACAAGCACTGATATACAGCCCTGTGTGCCTTAGTGGTATTACCGTATCAAAGACAAACTGATTGTCCTTATTTAGAATACATTTGTTACGTAGTCACATGGCCTAATTGGGAACTGTAGTAAGGATAGTGAAGCACTTAGGTTCCTTTTTGATGAAATGTTTGTCTAGCTTTACTATTGGCATTGCTATGGAAGTTATTTGCGGACCAACCACTTGTCACATATCTGTTAATTGTACTGTTACGAACGGGATTTTATGTTAGGTTTGTCTCCCGATATACATTTGTAATTGAAACATTTGAAATAACAAATCCAGATATCTTGTTGTCATTTTTTTAAATTTCAAAAAACTGTTTATAGAATATGGTCATTTACCAAATAAGGCAAGTTCGTTTGATACACAAGCATCTGTCCTAGTCTTAGATCTTACGACTGAAGCATGGCATACTGGATAAAATAGAGGATTGTCAAGTATTAGTAAATATGTCCACACCTACTGCGGTCCATCAAATTTGGTTCTTTGGTTCAATTACCAAAATAAATTGCTTGTCTCTTGGCGTATGCCTTTTTGTGATTTGCAGTTGTTCGCCGAATGATATAGCATATTATATAGCCTCTATATAGTCTATAAAATGCACACAAAAGGACGATAATAATACTTTGCAGGTAGGCATATTCAGGAATATGACTTTGTAACGTAAACATGATGACATCACGCAAAAGGACGACACGAATACTTTGTTTATATAAATGTATCAATAAGTATAGTCACAGAAACATTCACTCACCAACTTCACGTAGAATTTCCTCAAAACATTCACTACGGTCCAGTTTCCAGGATCCAGAGAATTTTTCACTTATTTCAGCGAATTGGTTAGCCGACATGTTTGACGAGTATATATTGGTAAATGAACTAATCTGCAATCTGTTGAATATTATGTATACTTGCTTTTACTCTTATCCAGTTTTCGCTTCTACATGTAACATATGGCGCCCTTTTGCTGTCATTTCTTATGTCGCTTTTCTCATAGTTGATAATTGAATCAGCAACAGCTGGATCAGGCTTTTACTTAGTTTTAGTCACAGGTACACGGTTTTGTCGATTTTAACAACTTATTTTGTATTTAAGAATGTATAAAAAAATGTTTTCAATATAAGTTGTTAAAATCGACGAAACCGACTGCCTGTTGGCAATAAATACTAGTAGACGTTATTGTATATGTACAATGTGGTTCAAAAGGGAAAGTTAGTCGAACTTAACAAAACAATTGATATGCGAGTAGTTGGCTTGTATCTGTTGACTTCGAGTTGCTTCTATGTGCTGTATTGAAACAATGTAACACACATACGTATGTTTAACATACTCACATGTGACAGTGGCTTTTTAATTAATGGGTATAACATGATGGGCTGCTTTGTTCATTGATCCAATAGAACGGAGGGTAAGTGTGAAATTTTGTGCAGTTCTTCGTTTCTTTCAAAATGTTTCGTATACTGTATGTGTTGAGTTGTCCATGTGATTCGTTCTTGTCTGCTGGCTTTAGTCCCGGTTATGATGCGACGGGCTGTCGGGAGTAGGGGGTCGTGTTTTTGTGTCTATTCAGTTGCATGTTTTCTTTGTCATTTTTAAGGTTGTCATTGTTACTTGTAATCTGTGATTTACTGTTTATGTGTGTACCTTCGTTTTTTGTGCTGATTTACTGTTTATGTGTGTATCTTCATTTTTTGTGCCCCTTCAATCTCATTAAAATCAGACCCTTATTACACTTCACTACTTTACGCTGATATAGGGTCTGAAAACACTCTGCATGGGGTCATGTCGATGTGAACTTTACGCCATCCAATCAAATCGCTTCTTTCACAAATCTGAATCTGCTGAGGCGGCTAGATATAATTTCATTGGACCAATTACGTGAAATCATTGTGCGCCAGAGAGGTCATTTTAACATGACCTTTTACGGAGTGTAGTCAGATAACTAACAGCGTAAAGGAATAGAGCAAATGTTAGGATCTGATTTTAATGCGATTGGTGCCCCTCGTGCTCTGCTGTTTGATGGCTGTTGTTTGTTGTTTGTTGTTTGTTGGCTGTTGTTTGTTGTTTGTTGTTTGTTGGCTGTTGTTTGTTGGTTGTTGTTTGTTGGTTGTTGTTTGTTGGTTGTTGTTTGTTGTTTGTTGGTTGTTGGTTGTTGTTTGTTGGTTGTTGGTTGTTGTTTGTTGTTTGTTGGTTGTTGTTTGTTGTTTGTTGGTTGTTGTTTGTTGGTTGTTGTTTGTTGGCTGTTGTTTGTTGGCTGTTGTTTGTTGGTTGTTGTTTGTTGGTTGTTGTTTGTTGGTTGTTGTTTGTTGTCTTCTCTATCTGATTTGTTATCATCGTTTGGCTTCCCTAAATCAACCAAGACAACAAAATGCAACTTTGCAACATGGATACGCAATATAACAAACATGTGTTGCATTTTAAAGAGAATAAAAGTGCTAGGTTGCTTTCATGTTATCCTACAAAAATAACAGTACAGCAAACCATCACAAAAAATATCACCTTAATACTAGTAGATAACCACATCAAAATAATTTTTCTAACACCATTTTTCATTGTTTGTTCTCAATTCAATCTCAATATTAAGACCGATTCAATTTGAGACAAGTTTTCAAGGATCCCCATGGGTGGTCTTATAAGCAGTTGAGCTTTTATCGTATTGCCAGTCGGTGATACTTTACGAAACAATGAGCTACCTATATCAATGGAAGTTAACAGAGGTTGTCTTTGAGTAATACTCACTCACTAACTCCTCCCAGCGCCGTTATGGAGCTTTATGTGTCTGTAAAGGATCTCCATCTTGGTCGTTATGCAGCAACTTGAGCCGCCGTCTCCATTGTTTAACCTGGGTTCTTTATGTCCTTTTGAATGGTTTGAGAAATACACGTACGTGAAATTCGAAAAACACTTTTTCAAAATTAATGGTTCTTTATTCATATTTGTAGCAATAGTCTGGTCATTTGTACACAGCTGCTTTACAAAATGCCAAATACTGCATCTTTTACTCACGCTTGTATACGGCTTTGAAGCCGTTATAGGCATTGAAACCGTTTTACTGTTGCTACTGTTTGGACTGGACATTCAGCTAGGGCATTCAGCTTTTTGATCGCTGAAACTAATGCATTCTACTGTTCGACTGCTTGGACTTGGGCGAATCTTTTACGTGTTTAGTTGGGCATTGTGCCTTGTATTAGTTTTATGTCTTTTTCTGATCGGTCGGTTCAGTTAGACATTGTGCATTGTATGTTTTTTTTATTTTTTATGTGCTCGGCTAGTTAATTTGAGTGCTGCCTTCCCTGTCTGACTTAATATTATCCTTTTTCATAGAAACGTTCGTTACCAAGGACTGTAAAATCACAAATTTTCCCGAGGTCAAAATTTCGCTTATTGGTTATTTTAAATTAGTTCGCCAGGATAAATGTTCCGTGTGTTTTTTTTAAATTTAGAAACAACTTCTTTCTGTTGTTTTACGAATATAGCGAAATGTAATCAATTGCGAAAATTTGTGATTTATAATATTTAGTATTGCAATGTTACTATTCATGCTAGACTGTAAAGTGTAAATAACGTTCAAACACTAATCTTGTCAGCAAAACATTAAAAAGACTTTGAATTTGAGCGTAATTTTAAGATTATCGTAATTGCTTTGATAAAACAGTACCCTGAGGTGTACTTGTATGTTACGTAATTGTATTAGAAGCTAAAACGTTGTCTTCAGACTAATGTATATGAATTAAATTGTAGTTTAGTATTTGTTTTATGTAAATTTGCCTTTTGTCACCCGATGATCTTATCATATATATGGGAATGTTGTTCCACGTATAGACCCTTTTGGATTTTAGAATAAACTTTGCATACACGAAATACTATATATTACAAGTCATCGTGTCATTTATAAACGTAACCCGGAAATAGAAAATGTACTTGAAATGAGAAAATGCGTGCAGTTTATTATGATCTATATACAATTATAAAATTAATCGTAGAAACGTGTGCTCACCAACTTCAAGAAAAAAATCCTCAAAACATTCACTACGGTCCACTTTCCATAATCCTGAGAATTTTTCATTTATTTCAGCGAGTTGTTCAGCCGACATGTTTGGCAAGTAGAATATTTATGAGCCAGTCTCCAGGAAAACCGGCTATATTGACATTATGTAATTACTGCATGTAACAAGGTTTTGAAAAAGCTTTCAACTAAGAAAAACATGACATATCTATAGATTCAATTTTAAGTCATTTATCCATATATTACTATATATTGGCTTTAAATGTCTTATGCATTATGTCGAAATCTTTTACTTCGTTGCTATGATGACCAATTTTAGAAAAGTACTCTGATTGAGCAAAACGAGGAGTTAGTTGATTAAAACTGTAGTAGCCTTTCTCTAAATGAATCAAATGCAGTATTTATAAAGTACTTGTTACAACAACGTCGAATAACGCTTGAATGATGTTTGCGACGTCACGCAAAAAGGGTCTGAATAGGACCTCAACAAAACAGTTGTTACTTCCCTAAAAATCAAGATACTAACAAAATTTCTTTTGCATTTTGCTTCATTAAGATTACTCTTTTAAATAATAAAAAGTCTCAAAATCACATTTTTTGTCAAAATAGCAGGTTTCGCTGGAGACTGGCTCATTATATATATATATCTCATATAGTATGTGTAATATCCACCACATTTGACACTGACTGTCCAATTACAGTTGTGATAAGCGAGGACATCTCACTTCACATTAACAGGATTCTTTGTATTGCGGTATATTATTGTATCGGTGGTGGGGGTGGTCAACACATTTCAGTAGAATAACAGTACACTAAAACCTCTGGATTTTGTAAGTTACAGATAAAATACTTGAATATATATAAGAGCAGACAAAAAGCACATACTAAGCTTTCAGAAAAACTAAAGCTTGAGCTTGTAGAACTAAAATGGTTAAAAGTTTTATTTGTTACAAAATGGTCAATTTTGAGGAAATTAAGTCACATGGGTGATATTTGATAGGTTAAAGAGGCAGTTGCTCATCTCTGTTACCTATAGTATCTGGTTTATGTTAACGCCAATCAACATATTTCTAATAGTATCGTACTTTCCACACCTCCCTAGTTAATACATTCACTGAATAAGTCAATAATATAATAATGTATATATACATTTTTGTATAATGGTTTTAAAAAATTGCACTTAGTCCATGTTTCATCTGTGTGACTAGTTATATACATTTCATTTTGGAATTCGTTTAAAATATCTCTTGCAAACAACATCTCCAATATACATAGTCTGAAATTACAAAATGGGTGAAAATATAATGCACTATTATTGTACAGTATTTTGAAAGTTTTAGCTCAATGGTTAGCGTGATGGCCGTCTAAACAGCCGACCAGGGTTCAAATTCGGGTGGATGTATTCATATGCCTGCCAGTATTTCAGCGGAAAGCTGACTGGCAAATACAGGCTATGCTTGACTAATACGGCATTGCTCGATTACAACAAAAGGCACAAATTACATTGTATTTATACTTTGTGGGGAAGAAACATGAAGAACCAATATAGGAACTGAGAGAATATTATATGGATTAGAAGGTAGGATTGGGGGAGACATTATAAATCAATTGAACTGATTTAAAACTGTTATATCGCAAGAATTTACGCGATGGCACATTTCGTCGCAGCAGTGGTATTTTGCTCTTTGTCTGTCTATCTATCTAGATGTTTATACTGCCTAACGCCTCTTTTCGAGTATTATTGGCAGGTGTATCTGTCAAGGGCAAACTTAAAATCAATGAATAGAAATGAGTGATGCAAGGAATCCGGTTGCGTTACCCTAGCTCGTTCCAAATAGACTCTTTAGTTCTTTAACGTGGCCGGTGTATAGCACCGATACACGCCAGACTACATCTGGTTTTCCAACCTGCAGTTCGCTACAGTTGGGTGAGAAACACTGAAAAGCGTCTCAGAAATGATCAAGTGCCAAGGACCTCTCAATCAGTAGTCAAGAGCGTTATCCACTCGACCACCGTGCCGCTCTTAGTAGAATGAAACACAACGAGACTACATTACATCGACTTACCAACAGCAGTTCATCTCCAACAATTTCTCTGACTGCTTTTGTAGGCTTAATTTTGTCACTGAGTGGTATAGCATTTGATACTAGTTTCTGATCCTCGTACGTGAATGTTGTCTGAAATTGTTAGTTTGAACGTATTTTATTAACCAAATAAAATATACAATTACTGTCGTACAAATATATATCAATACATATATTTTATATGCAAGGGTAAATAGGTGAAGCCACAATTTCCAAAACTTAATCATAGACGGCTCATCCCTTATACCAATATCAATTACATTATAATATATTCAAGTAAATATGACATAGCATTAATTTAAATGCAGGTGTTTCCCTGTATGTTTAATACAAACATATTTACAAAGGTAATGTTCAAATGTTACGTTTTATTCGAATTACTGGCTTTGGTTAGAATAAGGATAGGAAACTGAGTAAAAAAACAGTAAGAGTAAGATTTGGAGTAAGAAAATATAAAGGTTGTGGACGTTAGCTCTAATCATTATGCATTGAAACGTTTGGTGTCTTTAATGAATTTATGAACAACATTCACTATTGTTATATCATTTTCATAAGTTTAATTAAATACATTATAAAGATCTAAGAGTAGTGTTGATGCTTAGTGATTGGCATATATTCTTATTGATACAAGTTTTCCGCAACGCAGTTGGCGATAAACTGATACAATCCAGATTTTAAGTATAGACGATGGTGGCTGAATTATGTCATGTCGTTTTGAGGTTTTTGAACTAAAGTCGGTATTACTGGTCGGTAAATTATCTGGCCGCTGAAAACTATTTGACTTGTCCATTCTTGAAAATCATACTTTGCGCATAAATTATCTTGAGAAACCCGGCCTTTGCAATTTCTTATTTCGACTAAAAATATACGAAATGTGAATTATGTTTCTGTCTTTGAGAAAACCTTAAACTGTGAAACTACATTTAATAAGGCGTTGTTGCGAGCATATAAAATTTACGTGAGTATTGCAATACTTTTAATCATCACACAGAACGTTTTCTCAAAAACAGTTAACGAAAACGATTTCGACAACAAAGCGATATATTTTTCTGTATTTGCGAGAAATGTTGTGGCAGTTAACATGTTATGATTTTCTCATCAATTCGAAGAAATTAAACGAGAAAACCAAAAAACATTCAGGCGTTTCGCTTTAATCTTGTCGACATGTGCAAAACATTGCACTTCTTTTCTCACATCTAGGGTCCCTTTGGGGCTTCCGTAGCCAACATATATTTCTCAGTAGTAGAAACATTTTTAGTTTTCAATATTACAGATTTTCCAGGATGTTATGACAAAAGTGCTACTATTTCTGGACTTCCCCACGTATGTATGCACTAACTTACCTTAGTCTTTTCTCCCATATGGTCAACCTCAAATTCTTCTCCTAGTTTAAATTTATCTTCTTTTACTATAAAACCAGCATTCGATGATACTGTTATTGTTTCCCCTTCAACTTTTATCTCCGTTGTTGGTTTGGCCAAACTTGCCCTTTTTCTGATTAAGAAGTTTACACCTGAAATGTACGTGTATGTATTTGTCCTAAATAACAAATTAAGAGTCTGCAACTATACGATACTATAAAAGGTATTAAATATAAATTCTAAACATTGCTTAGGATAATTTATAAAAAAGAATACTAGAAATAATCAACAAATTACAATAATGCATTGTCTTTCACATTATTATAATATTATTATCTATATTGGCGCTAATACATACTAAGTATACAATTTATTATTCAAGTTTCTTATATATGTTATACACGGCTTTCCATGAATAAATATAGGTGTAACAGATAATTGAGTAGCAGGGGCGTTCCATAATTCTTATATGAATTATAATGCAGCGAAATACACGTGTGTTACCCCAATACAGCTCGAGTAGACAATACCCAGCTTGTAATACACATAGGCTGTTTCCCATCCTAAATCTAATGTAACAAGACTAGCAATACACCGTAATGGTGGGAATATGACCTTAATCACAAATTGCTTTACTTGACATTTCAATTACAGCCAGCGCATTTAACAGTGTAGCAATGCTACGTGACGTTGACACCACTGAAGGGTACAAATCCAAGACGAAATTTGTCCACATTGGAAAACTAGTTAGATTTATACAATTTCCATTGCTATTATCTAATCACATTAACCTAGTCTGATGCGTCTCCGTTTAATGTGGTTTACTAATACATTTGTACATTTAAATTTAAGTAGGTCAGTAACCGATAAGTAAAGTGTTAACCTCACAGGACAGAGTTCATCCCAGGATAACATTCATGTAATCAAGTGAATGTTGTCAATGAATGATACTAGTTTTATAGGTTGAACATTCAAATGCCATGTAATACTGTTAAGTCAGTAACTTTCACGAGCGATTAATTTTCGCTATACAGTTTATATTTGTGAAATCGATATTAAGTTCGCGAAAATTTACTTTCATGAACTTTAACAACGACGATAAAATAACAATCTCATTACATTCAGAGCCTTATTACGCTTCATTGTGGAGCAAATATTAGGATCTGATTTTAATGAGATTGTTAAAACAACTGAATTTTGAAAAAACCGCGAACACTAGACTGACAAATTCGTGAAATTTTGACCTCGCGAAAATTGCTATTTTATATTGTTAGGCTAAAAAATATACGTGGTTCAGGTATCCCTACCTGTCCCATTTTTTTACTCCGACCATAGCATTTTTAGTGATTTTGAGCATGTACGAAAAAGCGTGGAACGAAAAAGACCTAGTTTCCATTTTGAAACACTGTATTTCCTAAGCAATAACATATGGCTAATGACCGAGATGTTTATAGTTGCATAGATTTCGTAAATTGTGACCTCTGTTGTATGTCATATACTTGCATCTAAAAAATGCATGCCTACATACATGTACCTATCCAATTTTTTCGCCAATGTTACCTGAACAAATGTATTTTTATTTTAATTGACCTTATCGACTAGGCAAGACTTAGTGTACAATCACTGGATCATACAGTCTAGAGATGTCTAAAAATCAATAGAAGCGAGATAGTAGTAGTGCTGAACGTGATGAAATCTCTTCCTATTTTATGTACAGTGAATTCTACTCATTTATTGATATTGAATAAAATCAATGTCGATCATATGTACATGCAACACTTAAGAAAATCCATTGACGATTACATTATTTACTATGATGTCTTATATAATATGTTTATAGAATAGAATAGAGTTTATTGCAAGACAATATTGCCCATGAACATATAATACATACATACAATGCACAAATATTACAAAAGTAATGCATACATGACATAAAATAAACTTCCGGTCAAGTGCACATCATATATTATGATAATTAATCAGAAAAAGATTATACAAAGTTTATCAACATAAATAGGAGACATCGTATAGAAGTTAAGTCATTTTCTTACATAAATTATAATGGAGAAATTTGGAGAAAAGTGTTTAGCTGTCAAAATAATCAAAATAGCTGTATAAACATTTAAATCATAATAAGTTATATGCAGTATTGATTTTTTTTCTTTTATCGAACATAGTACAAATGTACCTAGTATCTCTTATTTCCAAACTTTTGTATATAAAAATTGAAAGGTTTTGTACTGTTTTAGTATTTTCGGTTGTAAGCAATTCAGTGATTTAGTATATTTGGTCTTTTCCAAAAATATTTTTGTAAGGTGGACATTCGAGGATAAAATGAAATTCGTCTTCTAAGACATTACATAATTGGCATTTTCGTTCTGATCGTGGTATAGCATTGGGTTTATTCCATCTTCCTGTTTCAATTTCTAACCTTGATACTCTTAGCCTAGTTAACGCAAACCTATATTTCACAATATTTATTTGATCTAAGTACTGTTTAAAATCGAATTGCGAAAATAAGATATATGTAGATGCTCTCGAAGAGTTACTTAACTGTTCTGTCCATGTTTGTACAAAGGTATCTGTTAATCTTTGTTTTACATGAGTTATGAATAATTTTAGGTTACCCACACCCTGGTATAGCCATACGTCGTTAAAGCCCAGATTTTCAAAAATAGATTTTACATTTGTAGCTCAGTTTGGTTTATTTAGATTAATTAAAATATCATTTAACATCATGTCATATACTTTTCTAGTAAATTTTCTTTCATTAGTATGAACAATTTTGAGCCAGAATCTGATGATATTTAAAAACCATTGTATTTTTAAAGGACATCGACCAAGTTCACCATATATAAAATCATTTTGAGTTTGTTTTCTTACACCCAACGTTTGCTTGCAAAATTGTAGATGAATATTTTCTAACTTATTTGCATTTTTGTAACCCCATACCTCAGACCCATAGTTTAGAATAGTGATTATCAGTTTGTCGAATAAACTTAATTTATGACTTACCGATATGTTAACAAATTTGTTTAAATACGACTTTAATTTAAACATACCTTTAAGTGCTTGTCCGCTTAAAGTGTCAAATGTTAGGTTAAATGATCCACCTGTTGAGAATACAATACCTAAGTAGGTGAATTTTGATACTATTTCTACGTTTTCATTATTATAATTCAATGATAAATTTCTTCTCAACCGTCCACTTTTTCTAAATATCATTACCTTAGTTTTCTTAACATTTACAACTAACTTCCACTTATTACAATATGTATTTAAAATATCTAGACCGTTCTGTAATCCTTTTCCGGTCTCAGAAAATATCACAATATCATCCGCGTACAGTAATAAAAATAATTTAAACATTCCATTATCAACCCTAGCGTACCCATGCAACATCATATACTCTTCAAGGTCATTGACATACATATATATATGTCTTAGCATGTTACCTTCAGAAGATTTTATTATTATATTATTATTATTATAAGAGGCAACGATTGACGACAGGGTTAAATTCTCTGAGAATCTACCACATGTCACATGCGATGGTACTACTCTTTTGTGAAATGGGATTCACTACAGTAGAACAGGTCAAGAAATAAACATGATTATATTAAGCGTAGTACGAGTTATGTGTACAGCTGTCAGTTCATTACATGGACATGTGCATCAATTAGACATAAGCATGTCCATGTCATCACAACAATATATATAATAATCACTATATAGTATACAGGTGATATTTCACGAACAGTAAAACTAACGTAAACCCGGACATAGAAAAGAAATGTACGTCAAAAAGGACGACAGTAAACATGTCGTGTATACATACAAAATGTAGATATGTCGTGGTTAATATACTCACCAACTTCACGTAAAAAATCCTCAAAACATTCACTACGATCCACTTTCCATGATCCAGAGAATTTTTCACTTATTTCAGCGAGTTGTTCAACCGACATGATTGAAGAGTAGATTTTATAAATGTGTGATATATTACTTCAAATACGGCAGGTTATCGCGGTGATAAACGAGGATAACATTGACAGTTGGTTCGGAACAGAGTGTGTGGTTATCTCCCTTATACCGAACTGTTAACACAATGTTCCAATTCATACGGCGAACACATCATCCACAGGAGCCAGATATTTTCAAATACGTTCTTGCTTGCTGGCTGGCTGCTGGCTGACATACACAAGTACAGTGTTGTGCCACAAGTGAACGCCCAAACGTCGTTTCGAAATGACGCTCGCAATGGTTTTGAGTGGATCACTAAATAGGCCAATGGTTTGGCCATAGTATTATTTGTCTAAATAATGACGTCATATTTGAGACAATAGACACAAAAGATGTCCTGTGGTGTACTTTCGTTTTGAGGTAAACAAACATGGTCGGAATGCAAAATGAACGCATCCCGGGTGCAAAAGAAGCATCCGTATCACTGTACTACTCAGGAATCAGACATACAGACATATCACGCTGATTAGGTATTCCTAGGACAACCATAATAATTATGCATAATCAATAAATTTCGGCAACTAGGTAATGAAGAGAAGAGGCCAAGAAAGGGTCATCTAGTAAAAGTTGGTCATGGTCACCGACTTTTGCTGAAAGTTAAAGAGAGGAGATCGAAACGCATTTTATCTGACATTGCAGGTATTACCATGCAGACGAGTGATTCCATTTAAACTAAAATATATGGTTGACCTTCTCTCTTCCACAGATGCTGAATTCAAGGTGAACAACTACCATATGTGGAGAAAAGATAGGACTGGTTATGGTGGGGGAATTATGGCCTACATGAGATCAGACATTGCTGGTAATAGGTTGCAGGAAATGGAATTTATAAACATTGAAGCAATACGTGTAAAGGTAATCCTTAAAGATGTCACATGGCTTATCAGTGGTGTATATAAACCACCCTCTATGTCTAATGCCATATTTCAGAATAACTGTGATATCACTTATGATAAAATTACATCTAAATATGATAATGTTATGATAATTGGAGATTTGAATTTTGATCTATTAGATGAAGGAAAGTGTCAACCTATTGCAGAAATGTGTGATGGTTTTGATCTTACAAATATTATCAAACAGCCTACTTGTTTTACCAAAAATGGAGAACCATCATTTATAGATTTGATTTTAACAACTAACACTTCAAGACTTAGTGTCTGCAACACATGCAACTTAATTTAACTGTGGTTTGAGTGATGTACATAACATGGCTGGAGTTCGATTGAAACAAGATGTACCTTTTTAAAGGCAATTCTATTCGGTCAAAAATGGCGGCCATGAATCAACGTTCAACAATTTAAATGGTCCGCTTGCTTCATAGAATGCATAAAGATACAACATATGTTAACACACATATACATACAATGACATTAACAGTTGAGATACGAAACAATTATAACTTTAAATACAAAACTCAACAGAGCATCTATCTATCTATCTTACTGCATGGGACTTAGGCTTGACACACATCAAACTGACAAAGAATGGTAATAAGGATAAGAATAGTATAAAAAGATGCGAGAAAGAAGAAATATTTCACTACTTCAAACTGTCATTGATGTGCTCCGGGCAAAGTATTTTTCATAACTTTAGTAATTAAGCACGATATTCATGGCAAGTTCATGTTACTGGTATAGCCCCTGAACTCATTGACAACTATCTCTCACATAGAAAATTAAAATAACGAAACAATAAAAAACGATAATGAGCTTTCTCTACGGTTATGTGATTAATAGAATCTTAGCCTACTTGTAATAAACATACATACCGTACTTGACAACTAAACGCATCCTACTTAATTATTGATAAATTTGCAAAGTAATGTGTTTTTGTTTTGGATTATTTTCTATAATATACATCCTCATACAATCAGTGGTTAGTCAAGTCAGTCCTGGATCAGCGCTTTAAAGTTTTCACACATTTTTGGAACCGAGCATGGCGTAGGCTACAGCGCCGTGGCATAAGTGAATGTCAAAATAGAGGATCTTGCATGAGTGCCCATTAGCTTTATTAAAAGAGTGAACAAAATAATATGAGGGTGAGACCCCCCCCCCCCCTTTGGTACGCGGGATTCAGGGCATTTTAGGTGGTATTCGGGACGCAAGAGCGTCGTACACGGTACGCAATAAAAATGTCTAATGGTATTCAGTACGCACGATTTCCAAAAATAAAGGGTTTTAAAACTATCATTCAAGCTTTTTAACCAATTAAACGACCACAAAGTCATGTTTGAAACTAAAATTTTTGATGTAACTAACTCACATTTTCCATAAATATTATCAAATTGAGAAAAAGTATGTGTGGTATACACTGCTAAGATATACGTATAATGCACTTTTTGGGCTGCTCAGATAACGAATTTTGTCGAGCTCGCTTCGTTCGCACACTATATTTATCAAGGAATATTTTCAAGTAGAGAACAAGTTTGTGTGTTTAAATGCAAAATGTGTATGTTTCCAGTTCAATAGATAAATTCGTGAGTCAATATAATCAAGTATAGAACGAGTCTGTGACATGCTGTTTGTGTTGTATACTGCTCCTGCAAACAATGCATTATTTTCGCTAACGCAGCAGGACTAATGGTATTTAATCATTGAACGTTATTAAGTAGAGACCGAGTTTGTGTGGTAGGCCTTTATTGCTATAAAATCAACGCATTTGTTTCTAGATCGCTTCGCTTGCGCAATTTAACTTTCAAGTAGAGAATCATTTTGTGCAACATGCTGTTCAGAAAATCGACGCATTTCACCTCGCTCGCACAGTAACTTTATCAGTGAATATTTCAAGTAGACAACACACTGTTTTTATATGATCCTGAGATAAGCAATGCATTTCCCCTAAAAAGATCAGTATATATATGGGAATGTTGTTCCACGTATAGACCCTTTTGGATTTTAAAATAAACTTTGCATACACGAAATACTATATATTACAAGGCATCGTGTCCTTTAAAAACGTAACCCGGACATAGAAATGTACTTGAAATGAGAAAATGCATGCAGTTTATTATGATCTAATTACAATTATAAAATTAATCGTAGAAACGTGTGCTCACCAACTTCAAGTAAAAAATCCTCAAAACATTCACTACGGTTCAAAATCCATGATCCTGAGAAGTTGTCATTTATTTTCGCGAGTTGTGCAGCCGACATGTTTGGCAAGTAGAATGTATATATTATGTGTAATATCGGCTCATTTCAAACTGTACAATGTGTTGAACCAATACTGAATAAAAGTCTTCTTCTTCTTCTTCTTCTTCTTCTTCTTCTTCTTCTTCTTCTTCTTCTTCTTCTTCCTCTTCTTCTTCTTCTTCTTCTTCCTCTTCTTCTTCTTCTTCTTCTTCTTCTTCTTATCCAGCACATTTGACATTGACTGTCCAGTTACCGTTGTGATAAGCGAGGACATCTCAATTCACATTAACAGGATTCTTTGTATTGTGTTATTTCCCTTGCAACCGACGATATATTATTGTATCGGTGGTGGGGTGGTCAACTCATTTTCAGTAGCGTTACAGTACACTAAAACCTCCCATACATACCACCTCATCAATAAGACCAAATAAAACATACGACCAGGTTTTCAAGTCCAGTTCAATTCTCATAACAGAGACAAGTTTTCAAGGGTCACAATACATGTAATTAACCAGACGTCACTCGTGTTCACAATGTCAATCGAGGATTGATGAATTGAAAGGATATAATTTGGATGGAAAAAACACTGGAAACATTGCATATACATGTACAGGGTGTTAAACAAGTTCGTTCTCAATGTTTAAGTTGCATTATGTTATTTTTCTGGCCTCACTAAACTGTAACATTTCAGGTTGAAATCTAGAGGGTCCTATCATTGTTCTAATCTCACTGACATTAAATGACACTATTAGAGTAAGAAATTAGCCGTGTCTGCTGTGTACATAGCTCAAATAAAACATAATAAGAATTTAAATTTTGAGAACGAACATTTTTAACACCCTGTATACATAACCCACAGGATTCGCTTGATAACGTCCGAGACAAACCTTCGACAAACAAATGATCGGGGGCGTTCTCTACACTCACTGGAGTCTGGTCATTGTTCTTGATATAAAACTTTTGTTGTGTTGTAAATTGTAATATATGTCATGAAACACTGTGCCGCAATGCTTCAATGGAAAGAAACAAATTAAAATTGTTGTAATGTGAGTGTGAGTAATGCAATCCGAACATAAACTAATTCACGACAGGGAGAATAAATGTGGTTACCCTTCTCTTCTGAGGCCCGAAAAAAACTATGTTTAATTCATCAATAAACTGGTCATAAATACGTATCAACATGTAAAGTACTACAACTTTGTGCTCGGGTTGGCAGTGGCTACAACTTAGTATAGGCATATACTATAGATAACAGAGATAGACAACTAGGCTAAGAACTGAAATAGCACGCGAATGCTTCATTGTAACAACTAAAACTCATTAACTACTGGTCAGACAGACTTCAATTAAACATTTTTGGAAAACATAAATATTCCTCTACAGCTGCAGCAAAAAATAATGAAAAGTTTTTGTTATTCTGAGAGATTTTTCATATTGATAATTTTCTTACCCTTAAAATTTGCATAAAAAGGGGGGGGGAATAAGCTAAATAATGGGCTGCTTGGTAAGTAAGTAAGTCAGTAAGTAACGACTTTATTTATAGTAGATTACATATTTGGTGTTATACCAATTTTCAATACGGTCTACATAATAAACATAATTATATACATTAAATACATGATAATATACAAACAAATTTATAAACAAAATGAAACAGTATTAGTTACACTTAACAATATAGGAGACTCATGTATTGTTTAAAACGTTAACCTATAATTAAATAGCCTAGTATACATACAAAATCAATAATCAACTGTGAACAAAAGTGCTATTCAATATATATTATATAAAAACGATATTAAGTCAGACATGGAAGGCAGCACTCAGCTTAACCAGCCGGGCACAGAAAACATATAAGCGGCACAGACACTGTCTAACGTAAAAATCTAGCAACTACAAAAGCACGGCATCCCGTCCCGAAAGTCTGCCGCCTCAGTCAGTCAAACAACCTCTGGATTTTGTAAGTTACTGATTAAATACTTGAATATATATAAGAGCAGACAAAAAGCACATATTAAGCTTTCAGACTAACTAAAGCTTGAGCTTGTAGAACTAAAATGGTTACAAGTTTTATTTGTTACAAAATGGTCAATTTAGAGGAAATTAAGTCACATGGGTGATATTTGATAGGTTAAAGAGGCAGTTGCTCATCTCTGTTACCTATAGTAATTGGTTTATGTTAACGCCAATCAATACATTTTTAATATTATTGTACTTTCCACACCTCCCTAGTTAACACATTCACTGAATAAGTCAATAATACAAATATATATATATATAATGGTTTTAAAAAATTGCACTTAGTCCATGTTTCATCTGTGTGACTAGTTATACATTTCATTTTGGAATTCGTTTAAAATATCTCTTGCAGACAACATCTCCAATATACATAGTCTGAAATAATAAAATGTGTGAAAATATAATGCATTATATTGTACAATTTTTTGAAAGTTTTCATTAGCTCAATGGTTAGCGTGATGGCCGTCTAAACTGGCGACCCGGGTTCAAATTCGGATGGAGGCATTCATATGCCTGCCAGAATTCAGCAGAAAGCTGACTGGCAAATACAGGCTATGCTTGACTAACGGCATTGCTCGATTCCAACAATAGGCGCAAATTACATTGTATTTATACTTTGTGGAGAAGAGACATGAAGAACCAATATAGGAACTGAGAGAATATTACATGGATTAGAAGATAGGATTAGGGAAGACATTATACATCAATTGAACTGATTTAAAACTGTTCTATCGCAAGAATTTACGCGATGGCACATTTCGTCGCAGCAGTGGTATTTCGCTCTTTGTCTGTCTATCTATCTAGATGTTTATATTGCCTAATGCCTCTTTTCGAGTATTATTGGCAGGTGAATCTGTCAAGGGCAAACTTAAAAAATCAATGAAGAGAAATGTGTGATGCAAAGAATCCGGGTGCGTTACCCTAGCTCGTTCCAAATAAACTCCTTAGTTCTTTAACGTGCCCGGTGTATAGCACCGATACTCGCGAGACTACCTCTGGTTTTCCAACCAGTTCATCTCTAGTTGGGTACGAAACACTGAAAAGTGTTTCAGAAATGATCAAGTGCCAGGGACCTCTCAATCAGTAGTCAAGAGCGTTATCCACTCGACCACCGTGCCGCTCTTTGTAGGATGAAACACAACGAGACTACATTACATCTACTTACCAACAGCAGTTCATCTCCAACAATTTCTCTGACTGCTTTTGTAGGCTTAATTTTGTCACTGAGTGGTATAGCATTTGCTACTAGTTTCTCATCTTCGTATGTGAATGTTGTCTGAAATTGTTAGTTTAAACGTATTTTATTACCCAAATAAAATATACAATTACTGTCATAAAAATACATGTATATATCAATAAATACATTTTATATGTGTAAATAGGTGAAGCCACACGTTCCAAAACTTAATTACTGCTCATCCGTTATACCAATATCAGTTACATTATACTATATTCGAGTAAATATGGCATAGTATTAATTTAAATGCAGGTGTTTCCCTGTAGGATTACATACATATTTACAAAGGTAATGTTCAAATGTTACTTTTTATTCGAATTACTGGCTTTGGTTAGTATAATGATAGGAAACTAAGTAAGAAAACAGTAAGAGTAAAATTTGGAGTAAGAAAATATAAAGGCTGTGGACGTTAGATCTAATCATTATGCATAGAAACGTTGTGTATCTTTAATGAACTTATGAACAGCATTCACTAGTGTTATATTATTAAAAAACATTCAGGCGTTTCGCTTTAATTTTGTCGACACTTCCCTTCTTTTCTCACATCTAGGGTTCCTATTGAGGCTTCCGTAGCCACCATATATTTGTCAGTAGTAGATGAAACATTTTCAGATTTTCCACGATGTTATGCCAAAAGTCCTATTATTTCTGGACTACCCCACGTATGTATGTGCACTCGGCAAAACTTATAAGTACACACATGGTTTTACCGTTTTATTTTTTATTATTTTTGCATGAAATTGTGTGTACCTGGTATTGCCTATCACAGGACTGGATAAATAAAGTTTTTTCTTCAAAATTAAATACAGCGGTTCATTGAACCATTGGGGCTTATCGTCAAATTAAATTTTTTTTTCGATTTTTCACACAACAACATGGTGGTTTTTTACTTTTAAAAATATGTTTTATTCTTATGGTCAAGGGGACTTAACCATGTCCGAAATTGCATTTTTATGAAAAAGTCTGTATTTCTAAACCTAAATTGTGCTTTGTTCTTATCAATGTGTTCTATATTTCTGTCTCCGTGATTACAACATAGACTTAAAAAAGAACTTTATCAGCACAGCGGGGCCATATGTGCATTAGCAACCTGGCAATCGCCCGATGAACACAAGGCATTATTGTGTGATTTTAGATTCTGCTGATGTCATTTAATCAGATGTTAAAAACATCGATTGTATTGTAATTCCACATTATCCAATCTACGTATGAGGACATTTTCACCAAGATCAAATACATATTGACCGAGCTATGGGCAAATAAACAAGTGTGTACTTATAAGTTTTGCCGAGTGTACCAACTTACCTTAGACTTTTCTCCCATATGGTCGGCCTCAAATTCTTCTCCTAGTTTAAATTTATCTTCTTTTACCATAAAACCAGCATTCATTGATACTGTTATTGTTTCCCCTTCAACTTTTATCTCCGATGTTGGTTTGGCCAAACTCGCCATTTTTCTGATTAAGAAGTTTACACCTAAAATGTACATGTATGTATTTGCCCTAAATAAAAAATTAAGAATCTGCAACTATACGATACTATAACAGGTATGGAATATAAATTCTAAACATTGCTTAGGATAATTTATAAAAAAAATACTAGAAATAATCAACAAATTACAATAATACATTGTCTTTCACATTATTATATTATCTATATTGGCGCTTATACATACTAAGTATACAATTTATTATTCAAGTTTCTTATACATGTATATGTGATACACGGCTTCCCATAATTGAATATAGGTGTAACAGATAACTGAGTAGCAGGGGCGTTCCATAATTCTTATATGATGAATTATATAATGCATCGAAATGCATGTGTGTTAACCCAATACAGTACAGCTCGAGTAGACTATTCCCAGCTTGTTATACACATAGTCTGGTTCCCGTCCTAAATCTAATGTAACAAGACTAGCAATACACCGTTATTTAGTGGGAATATGACCTTTATAATCACAAAATGCTTTGCTTGACATTTCAATTTCAACCAGTGTATTTAACAGTGTAGCAATACCACGTGACTTTGACATCACTGAAGGCTACAAATCCAAGACGAAATTTGTCAACATTTGAAAACTAGTTAGATTTATACAATTACCATTGCTTTTATCTAATCACATTAAACTGAGACTCTAGATTTAAGTAGATCAGTAACTGATAATCAAATTGTAAACCTCACAGGACAGAGTTCATCCCAGGATAACATTCATGTAATCAAGTGAATGTTGTCAATGAATGAAAATAGTTTCATAGATGGTGTGTTTAACCGATACAGGTGTACAAATCTTTGTACATGGTCCTGGATAAAAGCATACATTTGTCTTAAGACCAAGATAAATTGATATTCCTGTCAAATATGTATTTCACAATAAATAAATTCCTTGTTGCTGTTGTTTGTTCGGTGTGTTTTTTTATTATTCATTATTATTATTATTATTAATATTATTATTATTATTAAGCAGACAGGGTTAATTAATTAATTAACTCCAATAGGTCATTTTAATAATTTATTTCCTAGGTCAAAATTAAACAGCCACCTGATATATGTAACTACACTGATATATAAACCCCACGACATATATGTACATGTTAGACATCATACGAGTATTGTACAGTAAAACCCATCCGGATAATAACACCAACTAAAACACACTTTGTTGGTCCATTTTCACTGGTTAGTTCTTTGTTCAGCTTCAGTGGCATGTTAGATCAACCCCGTAATAAGACCAGGGTTGGTATTCAATATTGATCTTACTTGACTGAAGGATAAGGACAGCCAATCAGATCACATCATATTAAACTCTTGGTCAGTAACAGGTGATACGATTGGCTATCCTTATTCTCCAATGAAATAAAATCAATATTGAATATCATCCCAGGCCCCGATCTCCCGAAGAATCTCAAGTAGAAATCTCAACTCAAATTGAGAGTTAGCTAAAATCAGATTTGGAGTTAGAGATAAATCTAAAGCTTCAGCTCTAGGAACTTTACTGTAACAAACCTACGCTCCCTACAGCGCTTTGATTTCCACTTAACCGTTACAATTCACATAATTGTTGGTTTCCAATGAAACGATGTAGTTTCGGGCGAGGCAATTGGAGAGTATAACAAACCCATAATAACAGTTTTGTTTAGTGATGTTATTTTGAACCCAGCCACGCATGGAGATTACAGACACATGTATGCCAATATTTGAGATGAGATCTTGCTCAGATTGATCAGCTCAAGTGTCCAATTTATCGTCTTATTCTTGAGGTTTTACTGTATATGCATGTTGAACATTCAAATGTCATTTAATTCTGTAAAGTCACTAACTTTCGCGAGCGATTAAATTTCGCTTTACAGTTTATATTTGTGAAATCGTTATTAAGTTCGCGAAAATTTACGTTCATGATCTTGGACAACGACCATAAAATAACAATCCCATTAAAATCAGACCCTTATAACGCTTCATTGTGGAGCAAATGTTAGGATCTGATTTTAATGAGATTGGTAAAACTGAATTTTGAAAAAAAAACGCGAACATTGAACCCCGCGAAATACTAGACTGACAAATTCGTGAAATTTCGACCTCGCGAAAATTTCTATTTTATATTGTTAGTTAGGCTAAAAAATATACATAGTTGTTCAGGTAACCCTACCTGTCCTATTTTTTTAACTCCGACCATAGCATTTTAGTGATTTTTAGCAGGTACGAAAAAGCTTGAACAAAGAAAAATCAGTTTTTATTTTGCCACACTGTATTTCCTATGCAATAACATATGGCTAATGACACTCACAGAGATGTATATAGCTGCATATATTTAGTAAATTGTGACCACTGTTGTATGTCATATACTTGCATCTTAAAAAATGCCTGCCTACATACCTATCCTATTTTTCGCTAATGTTACCTGAACCACATATATTTTTATTATATTTGGCCTTATCAACTAGCCAAGTGTACAATCACTGGATCATACCGTCTAGAGATGTCTAAAAATCAATAGAAGCGAGAGAGTAGTAGTGCTGAACGTGATGAAATCTCTTCCTATTTTATGTACAGTGAATTCTACTCATTTATTGGTATTGAATAAAATCAATGTCGATCATATGTACATGCAACACTGGGGAAAATGAAAACATTGGCAATCTATTGACGATTACATTATCTACTATGAGGTATTATATAATATGTATATATATGTCTTAACATGTTACCTTCAGAAATTGAAGATTTTATTATTATATTATTATTCAGAATAAAGTCCAATTTAGGGACAAATGTTTCACAAATAACCCTATTCAATATTCCACTCGTTCTTTAATATAAATATAAAGAACGAGTGGAATATTGAACAGTATTGAACAGTATATTATTATTATTAGAGGCAACGGTTGACGACAGAGTTAAATTCTCTGAGAATCTACGACATGTCACATGCGATGGTAAGTTACTCCTGAGTGAAATGGGATTCACTATCAGTAGAACTGGTCAAAAAATAAATATGATTCATACTTGTATTAAGCGTAGTACGAGTTATGTGTACAGCTGTTAGTTCATTATATGGACATGTGCATTAATTAGACATATACATGTCCATATCATCACAGCAAGTCACTATATAGTATACAGGTGATATTTCACTACAAGTAAAACTAACGTAAACCCGGACATAGAAAATGCACGTCAAAAAGGACGACACTATACATGTCATATGTATACAAAATGTAGATACGTCTACATAAAATACTCACCAACTTCACGTAGAAAATCCTCAAAACATTCACTACGGTCAACTTTCCATGATCCAGAGAATTTTTCATTTATTTCAGCGAGTTGTTCAGACGACATGATTGAAGAGTAGATGTTATAAATGTGTGCTTTATATGGCTCAAAATACGACAGGTTATCGTGGTGATAAACGATGATAACTCATTTAACATTGACAGTCGGTTCGGAACAGAGTTTATTGTGTGGTTATCTCCCTTATACCAACTGCTTCAATTTTCAACAAAATGTTCCGTACAATACGGCGACCAATACATGATGGCCACAGGAACCATATATTTTCTAATACGTTCTTCCTTACTTACTTGCTTGCTGGCTGCTGGCTGGTGTACAGTGTCGTGCCACAAGTGAACGTAAAAACGTCGATTCGAAATGACGCTCGCAATGGTTTTGAGCATATGCATATGACTTCCTTCCATAGGTAATCGCTGATAAGAACCACTCATGGTTTATTCAGACTTTATTCATTAACGTTTCGGCCTGAGCCTTTTTCAAAATAAACAAACATGTTTTCTCTACATTCTCCAAGCATTCATGTCAGCCATTTCTTTAATAAAGAGTATTTATAAACCATCATAGGCATATGGTTTCAGTATTTATCAAGTCCTTACACATTGAAGTACCAAATACAAAGAGACAGTAGTACAGCGACTATGTTTAGCCGCAACGGCTATGACGTTACAAAAGTTGGTACCGATTTTTTTCTACAGTTGGCGCTGCAAACACGGATACCAGTTCATGTGACGTCATATCCGTTGTGGCTAAACATGGCCGCTGCACTACCTTCTCTTTATATAGGGTATCCTCAGATAATTTGAAACCAAGTGCCTATGATAGTATGGTTTTTAGTGGATCACTAAATAACGTTCTGAACTTTACTAGATGTGGCGATTGTCTCATATTGACCATAGTATTATTTGTCTAAATAATGACGTCATATTGGAGACTATAAACGTCAAAGAAGCGCCTGTGGTGTGCTTTCGTTTTGAGATAAACAAACGTACATGGTCGGAATGCAAAATGAACGCAGTCCTGGTACAAAAGAAGCCGCCTCCGTATCACTGAACTACTCAGGAATCAGACAAACAGACATATTACGCTGATTAGGTATGCCTAGGACTACCATAATAATTATGAATTACCAATGAATTTCGGTAACGTGGTAATGTAGAGAAGATGCCAAGAAAGAGTAACCCAGTAAAATTTATTGAAGAAGGCCACGATTTCAGACTTTTGATGATACATGTAGTTAAAGAGAGGAGGTCGAAGCGCATTTTATCTGACATAGTAGATATTACCATGCAGACGAGAGGTTCAGCTATCTCTAGACATACTGTTCAGAGAAAATAACTGCGTAAATGTTTTCATATCGCGTTTTGCGTAAACGTATCACATACACGACAGTATCACATAGCCTGAGGCCAGTCAGTGTCATAAAGCTGTGCCGGAAATATCGTTTGGTACTCACAGAGTGTGCAATAAATATTTTAATTAGCCTGACGCGACGTAAGCCAATCCATTTAACTAAAATTATTGTTAACCTTCTCTTTTTATCAGAAACCAAACTGGATGAATCTTTCCCAGGTGCTGAATTCATAGTAAACAACTATCATATATGGAGAAAAGATGGTGGGGCATTATGGCCTACATGGGATCAGCCATTGCTGGGGATAGGTTGCAGGAAATGGAATATGTAAACATTGAAGCAATAAGTGTAAAGGTAATCCTTAATGGTGTCACATGGCTTATCAGTGGTGTATATAAACCACCTTCTATGTCTAATGCCATATTTCAGAATAACTGTGATATCACTCTTGATAAGATGTCATCTAAATTTGATAATGTTATGATAATTGGAGATTTGAATTTTGACCTTTTAAATGAAGGAAAGTGTCAACCTATTTAAGATATATGTGATATAATGATTATGTCACCAATATCATCAGCCCAGATCAACAGTCAAATCCTAAGAAATTCTACAGCTTCACCAAAAGTAAGAAAACAGAAAACCATGGAGTCGCACCACTTAAGGCAAAGACCGGAATCACACACTCAAACAGTAAGACCAAGGCGAACATCCTAAATGAGCAGTTCTCGCCCGTCTTCAACAAAGTTAGAGATAGAACAACAATCCCAGACATGGGACCAAGCCCTCATCAGCAGATGGATGACATCACTGTCACAGAAAAGGGAGTCCACAAGATCCTCGCAGGATTGGATCCTCACAAGGCAACTGGGCCCGACCAACTTCCGGCGAGGCTTTGGAAGGAACTTGCTGTTGAATTGACACCAATTTACACGCTTTTCTTCCAGGCCTCGCTGTATCAAGATACCAAGCCAGATGAATGGAAATCAGCAAACGTGGTTCCCATATACAATAAAGGTGATCAAAGCAAACCTGAGAATTACAGACCAGTCTCTTTGACGTCAATCAGTTGTAAGGCACTAGAGCACATCCTCACCAGCTCAATCATTAAGCACCTAGACAAGCACCAAATCCTCACAGATGCCCAGCACGGAATAAGGAAGCAGAGGTCATGTGAGACCCAGCTCATCCAGAACATACAGGACTGATGTCATACTACTAGACTTTTCGAAAGCCTTCGACAAGGTGTCACATCTACGTCTCCTCTCGAAGATCCATTATTATGGCATCAGAAACAACCTGCACATGTGGATAAGCAGCTTCCTGGGAGGGCGTAGCCAGACAGTTTTCCTAAATTGCAAGCATTCTGCACAGGCGTCAGTGGACACAGGTGTCCCACAAGGTAGTGTCCTAGGACCTTTACTGTTCCTATTCTTCATTAATGACTTACCTGAATACATCTCACCTGAATCCATCTCGCGATTGTTTGCTGATGATTGTGCGCTCTACCGAAACATCAAGACAGAAGAAGATGCCTTAGCCTTACAGCGAGACTTAGATGGCCTCTAAAGATGGGAGAAAGACTGGCTGATGGAATTCCACCCCCAGAAATGCCCGATCATACATATTACTAACAAAAGAAAACCTTTCAAAGTACTTTACAACATTTATGGACATATCCTAGAAGAAGCAGAAACAGCAAAATATTTAGACCTCAATTTCCAAAAAGCGCTCAACTGGAACCACTATAGCTAACACAATCACCAAGAAAGCCAACAACGCTAGATCATTCCTCCAGAGAAACATCAGTCAACGACCCAGGCAGACCAAAGAACTCTGCTATCAGACCTTGGTGAGGCCACTAGTGGAATATTCCTCAATTATCGGAGAGCCCTTCACTGATGCCAATGTACGGAAGTTGGAGATGGTGCAGCGCAGATCAGAACGGATGGTCTTCTCAGACTACAGAAGGACCAAAGGCGTGATATATATGCTGCAGCAGCTCCTGTGGCTATCACTACAAGAGCGCAGGGTACAAGCCAAGGTCACCATGATGTACCGGATTGTATACAAGCTGGTTGAAGTCCCTATAACACATATCACTCCAACCTGCTTAGTTAGAGGTCATGGACTCGCCTACATGGTACCTTTCGCAAGAACCCTACGCTATCAGAGATCCTACTTCCCAGACACCATCCGCCTTTGGAACAGCCTTCCCCAGTCAGCCACCAGCTGGCCTACCATTGACAGCTTCAAGAGGGAAGTGCAGTCAGTCACCCTACGCTAGACTCGTATTGGACGTTTTTAACCACACTATAAATAGTTGAACTTTTAAATATTCACAGTAAATATTGTACAGACACGTCTTTCACCGCCTTGTGTCAGTAGGCCTACGAGTATACGCCAGATGGTGTCTGTACGAGAGGTGTCCCACTTATATTTGAACATCGTTGCATATCCGATAGTTTCATTTTAACCCAATATAAATGAAATAACTCTTTTGAACCGCGTAAAATAATGTGTCAGGTAACATGTGCACTCACTGCTTGGTTTGTTTGCAATATGATTCGAGCCGAAATCAGCAATTTTGTAGAGGGCGTGGCGTTTGGCTTTTTTGAAGGCCGAATGCTCTTTTAGAAGCACCAAGAAGGTGTTAATACATCATGGATATACCGTTACTGTGAAGACTTTCAGTAATGTTCGTCCCTAGAAGGGTGTTTTACGCTCTGTTGCTCTAATTTGTGAAATGACACTAAATATTAAAAAATGCCAAAAAGTGACGATTCCTTCAATAATCGTACCCATTGGTTATATGATAACTAGGATCAATCCAATAACCAAAATGGGGATTGCAATGAAGGTAGGAGTATCCTTCGAAACGATTAAATAAGTAATTTCAAAAATGGCGAATGCATGCAAGCTCTGAAAAACGGTTGGTGTTCACCAGCGATTTTACCAAAAAATTCCAAGGGAGACAATCGTCTTTAACCCCCGTACATGCTACAACGAAATGGTAATTTCGATAACTTTGCGCCCTCTGTTGAGATAATGCTTTACCATTGAGATATTTACGCTAACACAAAATAATGCTATTTGTGAAATGTCTACGAGACTATCAAAAAGTTAACATTCGTTAAGCAACGTGAGTTCCCTCCCGGTTGCATGACTTTTGCTGTTGTTTGTTAAAACTAATAAAATAGATCTAGAGCTCATATTTATTCTACAAAGGGAAAAATTAGACAGTGCTATGCTCCTAACGTTTAAAATAGTTTTTGGACAAAATGTTAGCCACATCCCGTTCCTGACGACAATGCCTGGAACATGGCGTTTTGCTTCAGACTCAGCTTCATACCCCACCACAATCACACTATTCGATACATTAAGAACACGAATTCCAAGTATATTACACCAGAATAGTTATTGCCGAAGTCTTACAATCCTGTATTCATAAATGTTGGAATCTTAACGATAAAGTAGCATTGATTACACTCGATCAATGTTTACATCATCAATTGGGGTCTTCTGTCTTAAAAAAGCTCCTACGAAATTGGGGTAGATCTATTAATAAACTGCAAAAATAAAAAAACAGCGAGTGCATTAAGTTAGTCGACACATTAATATACATGGATGTATAGAGACTATTCGATTATAGCGTGTCAGCATGAAAATATCTCGTGTTCAAATATAAGTGGGGCACCTCTCGTACTATAAAGCAAATACCTAAATATACACAGATTGGACACTTAATTGAAAACGGAGAGAAAATGCAAAATAGCATGCAGCAGACTCGGATATTTTGCATGCACGCTTTTGTTTGACATCCTTTTTTAATGACCAATATCTTATTTTGAAGAGCTAATTAAGTTTCTTCTACTGCATGATGTAACTTATTTTTTACTATCTCTTGTAGAATTCAGAAAATTATTGTTTGAATGAGGCAAATTGGGTATTTTGAACTATTTTTTGATAAAATTGGAATTTCCATTAAAATGATAGTAGGCCTGGCTCTTTGATGTCTATTATTGTATTCCTTGACTGATTTCAATAAATCAGGTATCATTTTAAAGCAGAGTAATAAATCTATTGCATAAAAGTATTATTTTTTTCATATGTATATTAAAACAGGAGATATAAGGTATTAAAAACAAACGAGATTTCGCGAGATTTCAGAAGACTGCCGCGAGATATTGTGAGATTTGGTAGATTTTTCAAATCTTTGTATGTTTAGGTCTTTGTATAAAGCAGGGAGTTTAGAGATAATTATTTTTTATCTTACAAAAAGATGAATGTTGTAGAAAAATTATACAAAAGAAAAACACATTACTTTGTAAATTTGCTAATTAATAATTTTACACTCACGTTTGATCAAACTTCGTGTAATTACGAAGGATGAGTTTATATAGTTGTCAAGTAGATAGTTAATTACTATTGTGCTCTTTTCGTTCAATAACATACTCTTTCGGTTCGTTATTTGCAGTTGGGTCCAAATTCGATTCAAAATGGCGGCGCCCATCGGCCAGCCCCCTGACGCTTTGACAAAAGATGCTTTATCCGTGCCACAAAGGAACGATCTTGAACATTTTAACTTTATTGTCAACCATGTGATAGGAGAAGAAAAATTGAAGTCAAATGTCTTCTTACCGTCGAGTTTTGGGACGGGTATGAGAAGCAAGCAGGAGCAAATGATTTCAAGGGTGTTTGAAAGTTGTGCTTTTAAAGCAACTGCGAGTGGTGTTGTTGGTAAGTCACTGCTGGGATGTTTTTTTATGAAATTTTAATTTTGTAGAAGTGGATCCAAACCACCAAATAAATTTGTTCTGTAACTCAATGTAAAGTGACAAATTGCCCACCCATACAATGTCAACGTTTTGTCTATGGCATGGGACCTCTCAAAATCCACCCTTCTTCTTCCGAATAATTTGCAGGGCCCACTCTGGGGCATTTTCGCAAATGAAATGACTATGTACAAGGTCGTTGCAAATCACACACCATAACGATAAAAACAGATAAAAGCTGACAAAAACCCTGAGTACAGCTCAGTTGCTGCGGCCCGCTAACCCCTCCTGTAGATTTACAGTCAACTCACCCCCCTACCAACTCACCCCCTGACCAACTCACCCTGGATTTGGATAACTCGCCCTACGCAATGACCAACTCATCCCCCCTTAAAAAAATAACATACCAACTCACCCCCATAAAGATATTTTTATTAAATTTAATAGATTTGTTGGAAAAAATCACTTTGAATTGGTAATAGTTTATTAAGAAATTATTAATATGTTCAATTATGTGATATTGGAGGCGTTTTTTTTGTAAAATTAACAGTATTTTCAAACAGTGGCCATTGTAAAAAACGCTGTAATGACAGTGAAAAAAGCGTAAAACAAAGGAAAAAAATAAAACAATTTGTCAAAAAACATTATGATTGAAAAAATTAGGACTATAATTAGATCTATTATATCAATTGTCAATAGTCAAATACCTTGTTTAAAAACATTGGAAAATTAGATAACTTGCATAGAAAATCATAGTTTCCGAACGATCAAGTTTTGAAAATAACGAAGGTAAATAACTAACAAACTCGCAAGTATTCGAGAAAGCAAAGATCTGTTAATTTATTTGTGTTTAAATACACTTTATTATCATGAATTAACACTAAGTTTAAAAATAAATATAATATTCTACATATAAAATTGATGGGGGGGGTGAGTTGGACATTTTGAAATTGACATCGGGCGAGTTGTCCAAATCCAGGATGAGTTGGTAGGGGGGTGAGTTGGTAGGGGGGTGAGTTGGTCGGATACCCTCCTGTAAGGCTTCCAAGGTCTGGGCTGTGGGGATGTGCTCTGGCAGTTGGTTCCACAAACGAATACCAGCTGGAAAGAACGAGTGGGGATACACATCTGAATGGGAGCAGGTACCTGGTGGTGCGACCGCGTATGGCTAGTGTAGCACTAGCAGGGTGCAGATACTTGTCAGTTGGAATGTCGATGAGGAAGTGGGTGATTCTGTATATCATCACCAGTCTGTTGTCGAATCTTCTCTGCTGTAGAGATTCCCAGCCAAGGTCGAATATCATCTGGCTGGTGCTACTAGTGGTCCCATAGTCACCAGTGACAAACCTAGCTGCCCTCCGCTGGACTGCATCCAGTTTTTGGATGTTCCTGTTAGTATGAGGGTCCCAGTTGGTTGAAGCATATTCTACAATGGGAAGTGTATCTCTGTGCTTTCGTTTCCCTAGGGCATCTGGCAAGGTTCCTTCTGAGAACGCCGAGTGTGTTGTTGGCCTTCTTCGTGTTGGTGTCCACGTGGTTGTTCCATGATAGGTTGTCTGTAAGTGTGACACCTAGGTATTTGCCAGATCTTACGATGGCAAGGTCGTGGCCATGGATGGTGTAGTTGGCCTGGATTGGGTTTCGTTTCCTGGAGAACCTGATCACCTCACACTTGGAAGGGTTACAGTTCATCTGCCAGTCCTTCTCCCACTGCTGCAGCCGGTCAAGATCATCCTGTAGGGCGATAGAATCTTGGGGAGAGCGGATTTTCCTGTATAAAAGGCTGTCATTGGTGAACAGACGAGGTGTTGATGTTGCCTTCTGTGGCAGGTCATTTATGTACAGAAGGAATAGCAGAGGTCCTAGGACTGTACCCTGTGGGACTCTAGAAGTGACGGGTGCTGATGAAGAAGAGTGACCTTCGACAAGGACCTGCTTGCTGAGGAAGCTTTCAATCCACTGCAGGGTTGTTCCGTTGATGCCATAGTGGCGCAGCTTCATGGAGAGCCTCTGGTGTGGTACCTTGTCGAAGGCCTTAGAGAAGTCTAATAATATACCCATCAATAGAAAATTTATAACTTTTAATAGCCTCAAGAAAGTGAACAAAAATCAGGGGGTTGAGTATCATATAAGAAAAATTTGATTCGTCAAACGCTGTGAAGATATTAATTTATTTTCTCACACGCGCATTATGATTCCAAGTCTGTTAGCCCCAACCCCACTTTCACTTTCATATTTAAGTCAGATTGTCAAAATTTTCTAAGTACAAACAGTTTTACTATATCACATAAATGTGAAAAAGCATTTAAACCCAATTTCATGATTCTAACGCTGATTTGTCAAGACATTCCACCATTTCCAGCCATATCAAAGTTTTTACCCGTCTAAATATAAAATAACACAATGGCTTAGTGAATAATGCTCTGGACTATCAGTCTGGAAGTCCCTGGTGCGAATCTCGGCTGCGGCTCTGAAAATTTCAGGAACGCTTTAAAAACTCCAGCAAGAGATGAACTTAAGTTGGTAACCCAGTGGTAGTCTCGCATGTATTAGTGTTATTCATCAGGCGCGTTAAAGAACCAAGGAGTCAATTCTGAGTATTTGGAAGGAGCTAGGGTGTTGCACCAAGATTTCTTGTATCACACAACTGCCTAGAAGTCAGGAGCTTCCCTTATATTCGGAGGACATACATAGGCAAGATTGGCACTAATGGCAGAGAAGAAAATTGAATGACCATGCACCAGTCTTCGCGCCCACAAAACTTTCCCAGGTTCAGTATCAGCTAAGACTTAACTTGTGACTAAAATGAGACCAAGCTCAAATTGGTGTTCACAAAATGTTTCAAGTTCAGTCGCAGTTGAACTGAATTTTGGTCTTAAGTTGACCCTTTGGCAAGAAGTTGAACTCCGTAACTTTTTTATTACTGAATGTAAACATGTCATGTGGAGGCTCATTTTCTTAGTAAGACCATTTCCTACAAGTTGGTGTTTGTTTTGATTCAAAATTCTAAAAAAAGTCGTTTTCAAATAATCACCATATGATTTTGAAATTGACAAATATCAATGTAATAACGTATTCATCCACAGTGATACTTACTTACTTAGTCCACTTCACTCCCTTTGGAGCATAGGGCCTTCACTACAGCTTTCCATCGAGTATGGTCTGTGGCATTTGCTTTGGCTTCTCCCCATGACATCCTTAACTTCCTTAAGTCAATGTCCAGGGCTCTTCGCGAAGATGTCTTGGGTCTCCTCTTCTCCTAGTGCCTTGAGGGTTCCAGTCAAGAGCTTGTCGGGCTATGTCCATCTCCACTTTTTCTGTAGGATGGAGTCAGTGACTGGCTGTTGTTTTGTCCTGGTTAATAGGTCTTGATTGGAAATCTTTTCTGGCCATCTGATACCAAGGATTTGCCTTAGGCATTGGTTGACAAACACCTGGAGTTTCTGGTCTAGCTCATACACAGTGGTAATTTGGTATAAAAAGTGCCATTTTTGCCATAGAAAATTAGTTTGTTTTGATTGAATATGGTTAATATCTCATCTTGTAGTTATCAAATTTTAATATTTTCATTAGCGCATAGCCATTTTGAGAACTTTGATGCATTTTAAGACACATTTATCAGATTTGATCCGTCTGTTTATTAGAATCAAATATTTGATCCTAAGATCAACTTAAGACCGAGTCTGAATCTGAGACTGAAGTTTTTGTGAGCACCAACATTTAAGACCGGTCATAAAGTTAAATTCTTTTGATGCTACATAGTTCATTACAGTACAATTCAATTGTGACATAAGTTTATCAAATTGAAACAGCCTTCTTTACATTACTTGTTAAGAACCTGAAAAAACCAGGATCCTTTTTCTGGCCAAGTTTGTCCGGCCGTCGAATACCGGCCGACTTTGTATTTCAGCCAAGTTCACCCTTCACCGTACAACCCACTATATGCACTAAAGGTCAAAACCCCCTCACTACAATTTCCTGAAAAACTGATTTAATCCTATAATATCACATATTTTCAGGTCTAGCTCTTGGTGCAGCTATAGGTATATTTACCGTCGGTATGGATCCAATGTCCACCTACACAACAACCACTCCAGATCAGACTCCATCTACACGTGCTGTGCTTAAAGAAATGAAGGTCAGATGTGCATCATATGGGAAGAACTTTGGAACTATTGGTTTTCTTTTTGCTGGAACTGAATGTTGTCTGGAGACTGTAAGTCTTGTTTGATAAAATTGAAGTGGTTTCAAACTTTGTTTGTTTCCTTTATGGGTTTAACACCATTGCTTAACACCATTGCTCAACAATGGTTCAGTTATATACGGCGGCCGAATCACCTTACCAGTTTTCCTCAGTACTAACTTAAAAGGATCCAGCAACTTCTCCACATGTGGAGGAAAAATTTTGTCAATTTTTTATAGAAGGGTACGACTTCATTTCCGCAACCATTAATCTAACACAGATTGCCAAATGATTTCATTTACATATCAACTAAAAAAGGCTAAATATAATATTCTGTTATTTAAGTATTCAGTGTGCTGTGTGATTGTGGTCAGTGTTATTTCTATTTCCTGTGCTCGGCTGTTTCAGTTTTAGAGTACTGCCTTCCAGGTCCAATTTTTATTATCTTTTTAGTTGAAGACATATGGCTCTGTCTTTGATCATTGTTGGTAATTTGTAATGATGAAATGCTTACTGGTGTTTGTTTTATTTCAGTACAGAGGTAAAAGTCCACTATCTAATGGTACAATAGCAGGAGGTATTGTTGGTGGAATGCTAGGTCTTCGAGGTTTGTAAACAGACATCCATATTACATACTTTTATAATACTGCACTACTGGTATCACTCCTTTGCTTGGTGCTCAGAGTTTATTTCGGTAGAACACCGTTTCTAAACAATGTTTCCATTATAATATATAGTTTATACAGTGGCTGATTCACCTAACCAGTTTTCCTGGACTGTATGGGACATATTTTCATTGAAGACTATGGCTATGAATGGAACCAGATTGTTGGGTAATAAAACCAGCACTCTAACCACTGACCACCTTGTGGCTCGGTTCTCCATCTCATTTGTCTGTTATGGTGAAATGTTTTCTGATAACGACAAACCATTGTATAACTAAGGTATGCTACGGCTTTTGAATATTTTCTTTCCATTCTAACATGATTTAAGCGCACAGTTATATATTAAGCCAGTGTTATTTTGCGAGAGTATGTTGTTTACCTTACATGTTTACCTGCATGACATCATAAAAACGATGTAGCATCACTTTCATTGTATATCAAAAGTTATACATGTACAACGCTATGTTAGTTCTATGTCTATACTGTTAACCTAGAAATTGTTTCACATGATTTAGTTCTGCCTAGTTCGCGAGAGGTGGAATTTTTTCGAAATTAAGTTGCTGCGAAAGTGCTAAAAATATTAATATGGACATTGCAGGAAAGTTAAACACGCGAAAGTTTTTAGTAGCGAATATGCCGACGATCAGCAAAAGGCGAAAGTTAGTATTAGTGAAAGTAAATTGGTTTACAGTATAGGAATAAATTTCTGTCATGTTAGAACACACTTTAACTAATCATGATTCCTCTATAGTCACAATATTCAACCACCTGTGTCATCTATGTTTTCAGCTGGATTGAAGGCAGCTGCATTTGGTGCTGCTGGGTTTGCAGTGTTTTCTACGGCTATAGATTACTACTTCCGCCATTGACCCAGTCTACTACTAGCAGCTATCAATGTGATATGAACTTCTTTCCATGCAGCTATGATATAAGATAGGGGTCCTACAATTCCAGATTTGCTGCACTGTGAAGAATGAACTTTTCTGCAGAAAATTAAAGTAATTTGATGAAAAAAATCAAAATATTAACAAAGTTATGGTCATTTGAAGTTTTTAAAGCTGAATTTAACACTAGAACAATGTTTGAAAGTGTTTTGGTGTAGGGATGTGTGCAAATTGCACTCGAAACAGACTTGCGTCTAATTTTCAGGATTGGGTATTATGCCTTAGTAGGACCCTCGATATGTGTAATACTCTGTTAAGCTGTTTGACAAGATACGGAGGCATGGTGTGTTAATGGAGTTGTTGTGGATAGACCATAACATTACTGAGATCTACAGAAACAATGCATGTATCAGCTTATATGTTGTATCAATGAAAGTTGAACATTCATCGTGACTCACATTACTGTAAAATTATTTAATTGCAATGGGACAAAATTTTGTGGTTTTGGTGAGAAAGACCATTTGGTGCGGACGTAATTTCAAGGATTTCGGATTTCATGAAAATTGACAAGGTCAAAATTCACACAAATTATCAGAAATCATTCAAACAACCAACAGATAGATAATGATTGTTTTTTTACATGTTGATATATATATGGTATGCAAGTTAACTTCCCCAAAACCAAGTCTTATAAACAGAGAGCACATAATTATTCCGTCAGGGGCTGGAGAATCCTGCGTAAGGGAAATCCCTGACTATACTATTTAAGATATTTACGGTTATACTCTGCCTCGTTATTCTATCATATTTGGTACCTTAATAAATTTGGAAACAATTTTTAAAATTTCTGAAATGTTGGTAGACATTATTCACTGTTATTATCTTGTATATACTTGTGAAAGCGTTATATTATTTAGTGCTTTGTGTTTTAGAATTATTTTAAATGGTATAAACATTAAATATCAACTACTCATGTTTTGTTATTATTATTGGTGTTTATAACACTATGTTTAACGATTACCGAACAGAACATCACTTTATTAGGTCTCATTGCTAGAAAAATGTACAGCAACACAAGAGAAATCTGAGAATACAATACAGACGTTATATAATACAATTTTACAAAGCATGACATAATAATAATAATAAAGACTTTATTTATAGAGGTAACATATAAGTTAGGCATCTGCCCAATCTTCCCTATGAGCCTCTTAAAACACATTTACATATTATATACAAAAATGTGTAATAGTGTGAAGATAATTTTAGTTTAGTTTTTTTGCCCCCATATCGGGTCAAGTGCGAAACTGGGTCATGAGGGGTCAAAATCTAGGTCAGTAGGTCAAATCTTAGAAAAAGCTTGTGAACACAATAGAGGCAACAGTTATGGCCCAATCTTCATGAAACTTGGTCAGTTTGTCTCTATGAAATCTAGGTCAAGTGCGATATTGGGTCAACTGGGGTCAAAAATAGGTCACTAGGTCAAATCAAAGAAAAACTTTGTATACACACCAGATGTCTCATCTGTCAATATGAGTTATCTGATGTAAATTACAAGATCGCTGATGAGGGCTATATGATAACCTTGTACATGCAACTGGTGCTGCATTAACTTGATTCATTGATTTCTTACGTTGCCATGTGGGCCTTCATGAACTATAAAGACAGGTGAGAGACCTAGGCCCTGTTGTCATACACTAATAGAGATTGATACACAGCTTCTAGGTCAAGTTTGAAACTGGGTCATGTGGGGTCAAAAACTAGGGCACTGGGTCAAATCTTAGAAAAAAGCTTGTGAACACGGAGGAAACAATTATGGACCAGTCTTCATAAACTTTGTCAGAATGTTTGTCTCTATGAAATCTAAGTCAAGTGTGATATTGGGTCAACTGGGTTCAAAAATAGGTAAAAAAAAAAACTTTGTATAGACACTAGAGATCACAATTTTGGTCTAATCTGTCAATATGAGTTATCTGATGTAAATAACAAGGTGGCTGGTCAGGACTATATGATAACCTTGTACATGCAACTGAGTCTGCATTAGCTTCATTCTTTGAAGTTGTAAGCATGAACTTCATTCTTTGAAGTTCTAAATGATTTCTTACGTTGTCATATGGGCCTTCATGAACTATAAAGACAGGTGAGCGACATATGGCCTTTGGGCCCTCTTGTTATGGACAAGTCTTACATTGTGGCATAAGTGCTTATTGAGCGCTGTCTTGTTTATGTATGCAGTTGATGGAGGGAGGGGATATCAGTCAAATTCTGAAACAGGTTATAGGTATGGTCAATTTATAAATGCGTTAGTGGATCAACAGTTTGTAAACATTACGGGTTGCAAAGCCCTAAATTTTTGTGACTGTCTGTGTATAGTAGCTAAATTATGTGAAGTAAGAACACATGCTACATAATGAATGGGGTTAGGCGTGAATAAATGAATTCCTAGATTATCTTCCATGTCTGTCCCTGCTTTTACAATAAATGTCCCCTCTACATATGGAGGGAGGGTGGCCATAAGTTTTGTCTTAAGATTTCCCAAAATGTTGGGTCACACTTATCATAGAATAAGTTATGATCTTTGAAATGGGTAACTTTGACTTGTGTCCCCACGTTACTCTAATTAGTAACACTATTTGTGCTACAATATTGGCCGAGTATTTCCATTTAACCACAGGTAACTGTATCATTGATAATGATAAAGAGTAAACAAAAATTCTTTTATAAAATTTATCTTATCTTAGAAAGGTGCAATTGTACTAAAGTGGTCAAATTTTCATGGTATCAAAAACAAGAATTGGCTTTCGATATCTTCATAAAGTAATTGCATTAATAGACAACATCATTAGAACTACCTCCATGCGAAATCCCATCAAATTGATTAACTCTTTAAAACGTCATACCATGAAATGTATACCACGATGTCCAGTCAGTCACTAAGGTACATTCAATAGAAACGACAATGTTATTCTAAACAAGAAAAAAGAAAGTGATTTCACGCCCTATGGGCATTTGATTGGAAAATAACTTATTTCACCCTTTCCCATTTTACAATGTCTAGAAGTTTATAAAGTGAGGAAGACATATTGATTTGGTGCTGGATCTCTGTGTGGATTCTCCTTAACCCTTGGTTGGATTCAATGAATCAAACTTCACATGAATACCTAGCCTAGTTGTGCATATTGGCAGGGATTTAGGTCAGATAAACACACCTTTGGTGAGTTTTAACATTCAAATACTTATGGCTGTAACGCCCCTGCTTCTTCTGTATGAAATGAATGTATGTGTCAAAAGGGGTCCTATAATTCCGGACATCCAGATTGTCTGCACTTGAAAGCTTGAACATTTTGTTATAAAGTTATTTGGTGATAAAAATCAAAGAATTGACAAAGTTATGGTCATTTGAAGTTCATCAGCTGAACTTTAGCTATAGAACAATATTTGAAACAGTGTTTTGCTGTACTTATGTGTGGTAATGTCAGCACAAAAAGATTTGCTTCTCATTTTCATGATTGGGAATTTTGTCTCAGTAGGATCCCTGGTGTCAGCCACATTGGTTTTGTTGTTCTGGTTGGAATATTCAAGTGGCTAAGCACTGTTGTTTCAACCCTCAGAACCACATACAAATATCACTAGAATAAGGGGTCATGCAACTGGAAATCCAGATATGCTGGACTAGAAAGGATAAACTATAGAAAATACAAGATATTTGATGATAAAACAAATCAAAATACTGAATAAGTTATTGTCAATTTAAAATTCATAAGCTAAATTTAAACGTGTTTAAAATAGAGTTTTGGTGCACCTGAAACGGACTTTTATCTTACTTTCAGTAGGAACCCCAAACTTCTCACAGCGATTACATTGCCCAATGCTACTTTGGCGCCAGGGAGATCACTGTGTAGGTGTTCGTAGGAACTCCTGTAGAGTATAGATGTGGGTGTCGCCTTTGAAATTATTGTTTTTTTTATCTCTGAATAAATAAGTACTTATGCAATAAATTAAGATTTTTACTATGGAAAATATACAATAATCGTTCCTTTGTTGCAACAGGGTTGTATCTCACTATATAGTATATAGTAAATTGACATATTGTGTCTAGACATTGCAATAAATGATATGTCCCCTGCTAAGAATTCATTTGCTTTTTGACACTCTTATGTGTTTAATTACAAGTAAATTCAATCAGATTTTTTTTGTATGAAACAATTCAATCAAATATGTGTATGAAGCACTCAAGACACACCTAAATACAGTGTTAAATTTCAATCAGTGCATTTTAGGGAATGAGATTTTGCTTTAGCTTTCTCATTTATTTGTCATTAAAAAACTACCGTAAATCACATATTTTCGTGGATATTAGATTTTGTGAATTTCGATCAAATGTATTTTCGTGGGGTCGTAAATTCGAGGATTACAAAATATGGAAGGATAAATCTATGCTCAGTATATGTGAGGTCTATAAATCGTGGACATTAGATTTCGTGGTCGAGTCTAACAACGAAATCATTGAAAATTCAACTCCCTCAAAAACTATAATTTTACAGTATAAATCTGAATGACATTAGGACAGATTCAAGGATGCATGTAATATGTAAAATATGATATTCAATAGATAATATGCTTTGAAAAAGTATTGAATACATGATATTGCTTGTTTAAACTTTGAAAACAAGATTTTCTTTCAAATTGCTCTAGGCCTTACAATATAGTAAAACCTCGCATAAAGACAACCTTGATATTATATTGAGACAATGTACTTTAAAAGAGCCTTCATTAAAGCCACATTAGGCCTTAAACGGCTATTTTCAAATAGCACTAACTTGGTAACCTATTTGAAGAGCCATGGATTTTGAGCACTTTAGTTGAGTCCCAAAGGTGGAAAACACCATAAGATGGACGAAAATTAAATAATGGTTTGTTTACAAAATAATGAATTTTATCACATAAAATAGGTTCTGGGAGTTTAATAAACCCTTTACATAAAAGTCATAATACACACGTGTAATAAACATGCAAATGAGGTATATAAGGGCGAGTCACTTTATTTATGTATTCATACACGTTGTCAAAAAAGTAAAAGAATACATTTTTAGAATAGAATAAATTCTATATCCGATTATGAGCACTCTAGGGCATGTTATAATCACAAAATAACAGATGTACAAGAACTTAAGAGATATGACTGTAAGTAAACATGACGGTAGGTCCGTTAAACGTGGGTACGAATAAGATCGGGACGAAATGTACATACCAAATATCTGGCATCTACACAAACACAGCATCGGATGTTGATTTCATTGTATAAATCCGTTTATTTTGAGTATTAAAGACGATTTTCCTTGCTTACCAAGTACTTGCATCGTGTACAATCAGTTATTTTCGGCTATTCAGACGAATCGCGAATAAATTCACGCGGAAATCCTAGTTACTTCCCCTGGGTATCCAGTCAAAACGCCCCCAGATGAAAACGCCCCCAAGTCAAAACGATCCAATATGGTTGGAACGCCCCCATCATGTAGTCAAAATTGCATTCTTGACAAACTTTTACTGTGTATTTAGTTTATGTGATAAAAAGAATCTTACATTCGTGTCATTCCATATTAAATTTATTAAACTCGTTGAATAAAAGTGATAAAATGCTCGGCAGAGCCTCGCATTTTATCATTTTATCCAACTCGTTTAATAAATTCAATATAGAAAGACACTCATGTAAGATCCTCTATGTAAACAAAAATTGCACAATTTATAATCTAAGGGAAGCAACTCTTGCAAAATTTGTATTTTGTCATCCATACATTTTACTAAAATGTGATTTTTGTCATACTATTTCGACAAATACATTATGTCGTCAATTATTGGTTATTTGTGACTAATTCTTTGTAACTAGTCTTTTTACTTGATGATTGATAAAAGGTATAATCCCAATAGTCTGGTTCCCGTTCCCCAATCTTACATTAGATTAGTTTACTACGTAGATTGTAAAGATCTGGAACCAGACTAATAATCCCAACTGTTTTAAAAAAGAGCATGTAACCTTTTCATGGGTAGGGAGTCTATGCTTAGCAATTATTATTATAATGTATTTCTAATGATGTATCTTAGTCTGGACAAAGAATTCATGACGAAAATGAAAACTCAGTAAATGTTCCATTACGCTGAACAACGACCAATGAACACGACTTATTGTCAAAACTCAGACCAGCAATTACTTGGTCATTCTTCGTGGATAATAATGTGTTAGAAACCATTCCGTTTGCCTTTATCTGCACAACTTTGGTCCCGTCAGCAACATAGATGTTGTCATCTGTATCAACAGTAATTCCACGAGGAACACGTAAATTCACGTCCGTATATTCGAACAACATGGCTCCCCATGTATTAAAAGCAATTATTACACGCTTACCAATGTCAGACACGAACAAGGTATCTCCAGATTGATTTGATGCAAGGTATTTTGGTTCTTTGAACAGGACATTGTCATTGTAACGGTCAACTATTCTTCTTTTGATTTTTCCATTGTAACGAACCAAAATAACCATCCATTTGTTTGTGAGATGAAAATCTGCTTCAATGAGAACAGAAATAGCCAAACCTTTGTCAAAATATGTAATTCCATAGCATTCACCCGGTGTTTTGAATGCTTCGTATATGTTAGATCCTCTGAAAAATGTGTACACAGTTTGTCTCTTTGGCAAAGTGAAGAATGTTTTTTCGACGGATGTCGATGACGTCATATCACCGCATTCCGTGCAATGTATGAAATCAGAAAACTGTAAGTCTTCATCGTCGGGAAATGACAAAACAATAAAAGTTTGGTCCATACAGCATTCACAAAGCTTTTCTTTAAAATAGTAAGAACATAATATAACTAATTTACCATCATGTGTATGCGTGGCGCATTCCGCCATTTTCTGACTCGCATGCGCACGTGGATGTTCGTGCAAAGTACCAGTTCTGGACGGAATAACAATGGACCCGTACATGTTCGCGTTTTCTTCATGCTTTTTGCTTCTTCCGGGTAAAATTGAACGAGGTACAATAAATTTAAACAGCTTACTTTCCTTTTTATTTTGCCGCCGTCTTGTGTTCATTCGTTGATGTCTCGAGTTTCTCTCAAGTGAGGTCCGATCGTTTGTTTCAGATCGAAAACTATTCGGTCTAAGTGATTTATCTCTAGAGACTGTCTCGTGTATGAAGCTTCGTGGCCTGTCCGTGACATGAGAAACCGAGCTTAGTGAATCTAACTCGAGAACGTCAGACCTCAAACTGTCTCGTGTGCGAATGCTCCGGAATTCAAATCCGTTGTCCGTGGTGACCGAAGCATTACTTGTTCTCCTACCTTTATCCCTGTCATAAAACATCCTCGATGAACTGGCTTGTAAATCATTCAATGTTCGATTATTTCCTTCAAAATCTCGAAAATCTCCAAGATGATGCGGTCGTGTTCGGGTCTCCAGTCTTTGGAAATGGTGTCGTTCCGATGCACCGTGTGCCATTGCGTTCTTTGTGGTATTCATATATTTTGTGGAATAGGATGCATTTTCAACAGGGTTCGAAACTAACAATTTATTCCTAGACAATATTGTTTCTCGTCGATCTTGGTCTAACCGTTGCCATGAACTTGAACTGTTTCTACGAAAAGCGGGGACTGTATCCGCAAATCGATAGCGGTGTGGACAGCACTTTATACACAGTGATCCTCTGCACTCTTTACAGCTTCTAGCACTTTCACTTTTAGTACGACATTTTCTACAAAAAAGTTTACCGCGATAGTTCACAGAAGCTGCGGTTCCCATATTAACGTTCTTCGATATGCGAGTTTACTTATAAAAATAACGGATCCGTATGCTTCCATCCACACAAATAGTCATAAATAGAATGACTCCAAGTGTATTAAATATGCACGCCCGACTTTGTCTATTTATTATACAAATCGTTTTCTTTCTGTACCAAACACATGGCCCCATCGTGACTTTATTCATATCGTAAATAAAAACATTTGTCAATTCGAAATTTGTTTAGAATATCGAGGTGCAATTTATTTGCCTATTGTGCTTGAACAAATTTAATCTGACTGCATACAACTTATGATAGGTTGTATTCAAATTAAATATTGTATTCACATTTGAATGAGCCGAATTCAATAGATGTACGAAATTTAGGTAAATATATAAACCCAGATGGGCGTATTACCACATAATGTACATGTATATCAATCGACATGGTTCAAAAGTGATTTCAGTCATTTTTGTCTCAACTTGTCTACGGCCTCTAAGGTGTCCCAATTTAAACCCTTTAACTTAGTGATCATTCAATTTGAAAATCGCACGCTACACCCCTGTGTATCACATACCATGCAGCCCAAACTCTAAAATCCTTATTGTTATGCTGATTTTTATAGGCTACCTATCGCAACAAATAGAGCAATATTCGTATCAAAATATATAACACAATATGGTTCTAATAACAGTTAGGGTTTAGATTGGTGGGGGCGGTTACCCGGGTAGTAGGTCTACATGTTTTGGGATATAGAGTGTACGTATATAATATGACGGGCCCTGTGTTTGTTGGTTGTGGGGGCATTTCATTAGTGTACGCTTATATGTCTATAATATGTTTTTCTTTATTTATATTTCAATATTTCGACCAGCTGTTGAAAAAGACATCTCGCTGGCTTAGAATGAGAAGGTCGACCTTATAAGAATCATACATATTTGAAAACTGCATTTTAAGGCGCTTCTTATGCGCCTATTTTCGTGGTCATGTTGAGTCATTGTTGACCAAACTGAAGTTTAAAAAGCCTGTTTAAAAAGATATTCAATGCGAAGCCATGGTTAAGATCAAAAATTGAAGACACATACGTACGAGAGGCAATCCAGAATTAACCGGAATCATGCTATAGTTTTTGCCCTGTTCATAAGTTTAGACTGAAACTGCAAAGCTCAACATCAACATGTTACTGATTTGTATGTATAAGTATATTTTTTCTAAAACGTTTGAAGACACTTTGTTTTTGTTACTATAGCAACCCACTAACACATGACCGGGACCAGGGGTATCTATTTAAATAACACGTAAAATTGCAAACTAATTTTATACATATATGACTAGATATTTGTGCGACTTTGCATGTTTATTCAGTAGTGTTAATGGCGTTTTAACCCCCAATTCATGAACATGCGCACTTGCTTTATCTCAAACAAATGATAGAACGCAGTTGGTCATGGTGCCGAGTGATTCAAACAAACTCGCACAATTATCAAATTTGGCTACGAACTCGGATATTATCCAAATACAATTAAGGTATAAAATGAATCAACAAGCGTCTTGAGCGGCTACTATGTCTCCGAAGTGAAGAGAAGAATCGGTGGTTTAATTTAACTTAAAGAGGGTGCTGAGACACTGGAAGAAGCTACATGGCGGTGCCGAATGACTTGGGTTTAACGTTGATCAAGTCGGTCAGGGTTGCTGTGAATTACAGACATTAAACAGCAAGAAACATGTAACCTGCGAGGTGCGAAACTGCACAGGCGAGATTTACTGAAAAACTTCACATTTAGTATGAAGACATGTTTGTTATATACAAACTTATATCACACAGGTAGGTACAATATAAAGTCGCGTGTGATACATCCTACCACAGGAGCCTGATATTTAATATATCGCACATACAAAATATCGTATATACAAAATGTAATATACAGTTTTATTATATGGCCCAAACACTACCCAAGACATTTCTCTACTCTTTGGAGTATAATATGTTTTGATATATTTGGTCATGTACATTTTGCATTGAATGTAGAAAAGAATCAATCAATATATTATGTCACCTGCAATGGTCATATATATAGACCTACTGGCCCCATATGGGTTATCAAAAAATAACTATATAACATCATATATTCCTTAATATAAGAATACGTTATGCTATGCTCCTTGTATCCTATGTTACAGCGGCTAAATGTAAATGTAATTATGCACCAGTCAATATTAGGGGGAATTAGACATTTTCAATGTTTTGATGTCTAAATCTACATCTACATAATGTACGTTTAACTGTCATAAATTGACATTTCTTTAACGGTGTGCAAGGAAGTAAAAATAGAAAAGATAGAAGAATAGACACGGGCAAATATATGCAGTTAAAGTAAAAAGAGTGAAATAATAGAAAAAGTTCTACCTGCTAAATCCCCACCGAGGAGACAATGCTTACTGTCTAAATCCCCACAATGGGGCATAGTTTTTTGTCCGGGTACTTTAATAAAAACACGAATAAAAGTATCACTGTCGTCTTTCGATGTGTCGAAATTCCCGGACGAAAGTCTATTCCCCGGGACTCGGAGTCGATAAGGTCGTCTAACTCGCACAAAAATATTTCGGCCGAATTACGGATACAAACGGGTTTTTTCACCCACCAACTTTCCCAATTTTTGATTGGTTCGTGAACCGGAAGGTGGGAATTTCAAAACAAAGCTCTTCAACTATTAATTATTTAATGTTTTTGCAGTTTGACGTCTCTATTTGTTTATTATTTGTTATCAACAGATGAACATAATTTATATTTACCATCTTATTCTGACTGATTAATTCAAACGATGCATAGGTCGAATGATTTGTAGTTTTGTAATACATTTTCGCGATCCCTCAATTCTGAGTCTGAGAGCAAGACCTGCATGTAACTTAAAATTGTAAGTATTCGTATTCGGTAGTGTGTTTATAAAGTAAACTAGATCTATGACATTCGTCATTGGCACTAAACTGAATGAATCTAATATTGCTCAAGGGTATCTAAGAATGAAAATTCCTGCACCCCCCCCCCTAAAAGTCTAATTTAGCCTTTTAGGCCTAAACAGTCCCAAGCTACATAGTCAAACCAACTTGACGTGTCAGTATCACACTGTAGCATCAAGCCATATTGTGCTTTTTCACGGTCAGAAGTTATTTAATAGTGTATAGATGATATTAGATATAGTTCTGTTGCCAATTAGGTAAATAAATTTTAATAAATAATGAAAACAATTAACTTTTTAAAGATCTATAAATTCAGGGAAAACCTTCATTTTTAGCTAATCTGATTTTTGAAAAAAGATGAGTTATTGTCATCAGCGTTACATGGTTATGTTTTGTGTTTAAGTAAACTTTCTTTGAAACTTGCAACACTTGTTCACCATCAATACCTGAGCCTGTAAAGCAAGACCCATAACTCTGATAGATCTGCAATTTGTAAGAATTATGGCCCCTTTTTGGACTTAGAAAATAAAATGCCTTGGTTAAGTTTTGCGTTTAGGTCCACTTTTCTCCTAAACTATCAGGAGTTATTGCTTTGAAACTTTTAACACTTATTCACCATCAATACCTGACCTTGTCAAGCATGACCCATAACTCTTATATATATAAATCAGCATTTTTATCCACAGACAATGGATAAGAAGCAGAGTAAAGTGAAAGTTGTCATTCGTGTACGTCCACCACTGCGGAGTGAAGACAAAATATGTGTGAATGCTACAAGCAATTATGTACAGATATTTAATCATAGAAACGTGAAGGAAAACATACAATATGAGTAAGTGTGTGAAAATTAATTGTTCATTTGGTGTATCATTAATGTCATGTTCAACTCCTTATAGTAATAAGTAAGTAGATTCTAATTGAAAACAAAATACTATTAAACATGTTAAAAGGAGTTCGAAAATTGTAAAATTACTTATTTTTGTGGGTATTAAATGTCTTGTATTTTGATTAATTGCAAGCAATTTCATGAAATTTTATCTTTGTGGATACAAACTGTTAACATGAAGAGAAAAACTGCTTGTAACATAGTTGGGAGGTTAATTAATAATGGGGATTAAAATTTATATTTTGTGGTTAACTTCAACCACAAAAACATTTACAATGAAAATTTAACGCCCGTGAAAAATAATTATTTTTCAATATTATACTTCCAAGCAAGTTTTATACAGAGACCAATCTCTGGTAAAATACATTTGTTGTTACAGAATAAATTATTTTAATTGAATGTTGGTCTACGTGTGAGAAATTCAGATTTTATATTTTCATTTTCAAATAAAATATTAATTTATATTTCATGCAGTATTTTCCCCGCTGAAGCTTGCATGTTTATTTGATGAGTAAATTTTGTTCAGTTTTTCAGCTGTGTATGGTATGGATAGTATGCAGCTTCAAGTTTACTCCGATTGTGTAAAGCCCTTGTTACCAAAGGCATTGAATGGACAGAATGTTTCTATATTTGCATATGGTCCAACCGGTGCTGGTAAGAAAATTATGTCTTCCACATATTGTGCAGGTGTCCTGCAGTTCCGGAAATCCAGATTTGCTGCACTTGAAGAAAAAAGTTTTTTTTACTTTTTTTGCAGAAAATTTAAAAGTTATTTGATGGAAAAATTCAAAGAATTAACTGTCATTTGGAATTTCCTAAGCTTCAGATTTAAACTATAGATTATAGAACAATGTTTGAACTGAGTAACAAAGTTCATGGTGTAAGGATGTATCGTACTTATGGCACCCAAAACAGACTTGCGACTCCTTTTCAGTATAGGGCAATATGCCTCAATAGGACCCCTGATTGTGGGAGAGACATATTGATTTTGTGCAAGACGTCTGTCCGTCCATCCATCAGAATGTCCGGATATCCGATGAATGGATAATAGTTATTAAATTACCCTATAGTTACATGTATAAAAATACCCGCATATTTTCTGAATTTTTTTGTGGTATTATTTCTGCTGGAGTTATAGCCCTTTGTGAGAGACATACGTTTTGTGTCCAAAACTCTTCTAGTGCTAGTTGAATTAAACACCCATGTCAAAACATTGTCAGACTTAACAAATCCAATACTATGTGTGATTGTTGAACAGAAGTAACTGGTTGTTGCTCTTGAGGCCAAACCTAAAATATTGTTTGTTTCCCCATCCCGACCCAAGCAAATTTAGAATGGGTAGGTAGGTAGGTTAAATTTTTTTTTTAATTGTTTCAGAATAATAGTTATTGGTCAAGACATACAAATAATGAAATATAGTAATACATGTTACTATAAGGTGAAAACCAACAATAATAAATTTAAAATCTGTATGAACTGTACTTAAGTAAGAAACAAGCCCGTACCAAAAATTAATATTTTCATCCCCAATATTTCAAAAACAATATTTCAATTTGGGCAATAAAATATTTTGGGTAGGGCCGTTTTTTTCGGGTAGGTAGGGGATGGGGAAACAAACAATATTTTATTTTAGGCCTGATGTGTAAAATTATGGTTAAAAATGGAACAAAACCATTAAGTTGCTTAACAGAGATTTTTGCTGGACGGGTTGCACTATACACATTTTGACCCTCAAGATTTTGGTTTGAAGGGTCATTTTCTCTTAAAATCATGGGTATTTTGCATATAAAATGGTAAAATTTAGTTAAAAGTATCAAAATGACCCTTCAAATTCAGAAGCTAGTGTAAACCATGTATACATAAATGATATATTTGTAGGTAAGACTCACACAATGTTAGGTACATCATCCAACCCAGGGATCATCCCTCGTGTAATCAATGGAATATTTGAAGAGATTGAGGAGAACAAGAGAAGTGACGGTGACGAGTGGAAATATAACGTTACATTCTCATTTCTAGAAATCTATAATGAAAAGGTATTAAATTAAATAATCATTTAATGTCAATTGTCATGACTGTGGAAGAAATCATATAAGGAGTGGATTTAAAAAAAACATTTACGAGAAAACACACTCTTTGGACAGGGGAATGGGGCCCAATTACGGCCCTCAAAACAACATAGAAACACCACATTTCTAGTTTTATAAAGGCACAATCTTTATTTTGCAAATTTCGGTAACATACATATTTTGCTGATTTATGAATTTGTGGTAGATGATTCCATGATAGATTTTCATGTTATGAAAGATTGAAAGTATATTTCCGCACATTCATAAATTTGTAAGAAACTTGATTAGCAAATACCAGTAATAGTGAAAATAAAAAGTCGCAAAAATACATGACTTACAGTATTTGAGATTTGTGATTTCAGGTTCAGGATTTGTTGGAACCATCCGGTTCAGATTTGCCTATCAGAGAAAATGCTGATAAGAACATATTAATACCTGGCCTTGCAAAGAAAGAGATTCATAACTTTGAAGAATTCAAACAAGTATTTGGACCTGCATCAAATAATAGGTAATTGTGCAGTTGGGTATCAATACAACAACAAAGTGTATTTTAATAATTTGTAACAAATATGCCAATGTACTAACTTGATAGATGGAGTGTGTTAAAATATTTGTCCCCATAAAATTATTAAGACTGGGACGACACCTTGGTTTGTCAGATATTAATTTCCGTTACTTTGTGTCATTACAACATTGCTAGTGTTAACTGTTATTAGATTCTAAATACTTGTTCGTATTTGCCTGTGTTTGGTGAATTTATCATTATTATATATGCATGTATGTACAAACATTTGTAATATCATAAGACACTAATATGCCTGATTGTGTTTAATGATCTATAAACAGTTAAATATCTCAAATGTTTTGATATGTCCCTTTAAAAGCAGCAACACATTAAACATGTTCAGTCTGTAAATATTCACCAGTTTATAATCTTTTGTTTTCAGGACAGTTGCAGCAACAAAGTTAAATGAGCATTCAAGTCGAAGTCATAGCATTGTTCAACTTACAATTACGAAATCTAAGGCTTGTAGAGTAATGCATGGAAAGATGTACCTCATTGATCTGGCTGGTTCAGAGGACAATAGACGTACAGGAAACCAGGGTATCAGGTCAGGTCAACGTCCCTTATAAATAAAGTTCCGAGTTGAAGTCTAATTTGTTTTTTCAGACATGCATCCTTTTAATAGACTGGACAGTACATTTACCCCAAAATCACTGAATTGGCTTAAGGCCCTCTTGTGTACTTGTCTGGGTAAAGTGGAGCATCACTCAGTTGAATTTTTGCAGCGTAACACCATCAGCAATGTTACTGTAACTGCCATGACCTGCACATGACTTGCACATCTAATTTGAGGCATAGGTTGAAAACATGTCAAGCATATTGTGTAAATGTATACAAAATTACCATGCATATCACCAGATATGCTCACAATTACATGTCATACTTAATTTTTGACTGTCTTGGTCAATAGGACGCAATTTAAACCGCAATTAAATATACATTGACTAAACTTTTTGTTTTGAGTATATTTGTAATGGAATATTTTTCAGGTTAAAGGAAAGTGGTGCTATCAACAAATCCTTGTTTTCCCTTGGTGAAGTGGTAGATGCTATCAATTGTGGCTTAGTAAGACACTATGATCTTATTATTGTAGTATAGTAGTGTTCATGTGAAACCTCTAATACATCCATGTATACTCATGTGGAATGATCTGTTTTAGCTTGTGTCAGATACACTTGGTAAAGTCTGTTTATTCAGGTCTGTCACTTGTGTTCAAACATTACATTACTTGTAATTTTATTGTTTTAAACATTTTAATTGGAGAAAAGGGCAGTGAACACCAATACCTTATTTACTTAGTCACATACTTATACATGAAATATAGTTTAAAGTAAGAGAAATTGCAATGTTTATGTACACAATGTTATGTAAACATATGACTGACCTGATTAATCGATTTATAATTAATGTAGGTATACTCAATGTTGGTAGTCTGTAATTGGGGATTAGCGAAACAGAGATAGGGGACACTGAATGTGTCTCTCGCATATAGTAGGGGAGACATATTGATTTCGTGCTGGATGTCTGTCACAAAGATTTTCTATTCTATCATTTCTCAGATTTCAATGAAATTTCACATGAATACTGAGTACTAAGCTTAGTTGTGCGTATTGTCCGGAGTTCCATACCTATGTTAAAGCAGTATCTTGGGGTACTCAACAACTGTATCAATAAGTCTTGTTTTATTTGTGATCAACAGTTTGTTCTGCTTTGTGTTTTTGTCCTTATTCATGTATACTATTCATCAATTTGATACTGTATGTAACAACATTGACATTTGTTTTCTAGCCGAGAATCCCCTATAGAAACAGCAAGCTCACCAGATTGTTACAGGTACGTGTTTAACACTGTTACAGGTCTAGTTTCTCTACTGCTAAATTTACAAACCTGTAGTGAAACCGTTGTCTAATCAGGGAATTAACTCTAATGCAAATTTGTATAATACTCAGGGGTTACATTTGACTTAGGAGTAGGGGTTTTAGACCCTTGAAATTTCCAAAAAGCCACATTTTGACCCTCAAGATTTTGGTTTGAAGAGTCATATTCTCTTAAAATCATGGGTATTTTGCGTATAAAATGGTAAAATTTAGTCATAAGTATCAAAATGACCCTTCAGATTCAGAAGCTAGTGGAACCCCTGAATACTATTTAGTTTTGATTTTGTATATATTAAAGTAATTCTGTGATAATTAATAACACTGTAAACTGTGTTGTGTGGTTTTTATAGGATGTTCTTAAAACTTCATACAAATATTTGACACACACATGTGACATAATTTTTGTCCTGCTATCTATCCTGAATTCATTTTCTAAATATGGAACCAACAACTTTAACAGTTTTGGATGTTTTTATCAAATTTAGCCCCAATCATCTTCATGAGAAGTTGAACCCCTTCATTGATAGGTCTTTGTAATGGTGAAAATTTTCAGTGTTTCGAGATACAAAAGTTGCTGCTTTTTGTAATTAAAAAATCCAATTTAGTATTTTGTTGATAAATTTTCGTTAACTGCCTTGCTGATAGCCTAGTGGAAGAGCGTCCACTTCGAATGCCAGAGGTCCCGGGCTTGATCCCAGGCCGCGACATGCCAAAAACAAAATAAAAATGGTACCAGAAATTCCCTTGCTAGACGCACAGCATTAAAGGGAAACTGTCTTCTCTTCCCCTATACCCTCATGGCGATGGATAACATCAGGAATGAGGTGTCGAGAGTGATTAATATAAGTTGGAAAAATGATTCACAATCGACCTTAAATCAATTAGTATAAACTAACCGCCTTGGTAATTGTGAACTTTAACCCATGTATTTGTTATTGTCCGCATTTTAGGATTCTATTGGTGGAACATGTCATTCTCTAATGGTGACCAACATAGCACCTGAAGAAAGACATTACTATGATACTTACTGTACACTGAACTTTGCTACAAAGAGTAAAAAGATCGTGAATAACACAGTGGTTAGAGAGACAGTCCGGGAAACAGTTGGTATTGGTATGTATCTTATGATTATAACTTCAGTATGTATCTTTTGTTATCTGTCCGTCTGTCCTGGTTAACCCAAATTGACCGTTTCTTTTAGCATCATTATGGCTTGCTACAAAGCTTCCATACTTGCATGGATGTTGTATATGAACACTCTCCACACGCCTGTATTACCTGAACCCATTTTGACCTTCACCTTGACCGAATTTGGACTTAGACTTATTAAGCATCTAATTCTTGGTTAACCCAAATTGAGCGTTTCGTCTTACATCATGTCCATCAAGGCGTTGCCTTCAAACGTGGCATACTTGTTTACCATCATAAGCTCCTTACATTATCAAAGCCATGTAAAAACTATCCAACATTTTAACAGAATTATGGCCCCTGATTGACTTAGTTTTTGTATGGACATGGCTTCCTTGGGGGCATAAGCGTTTATTGAACGCAGTCTAGTTTTGGGCTATTTTTAGGGCCGGAATACAGGCACTTTTCCCTTGCAAAATAACCAAAAGTAGTGTGCAGCTACCATGTAATTATTTTTTGATAGGTCAATCAAACTCTACAATAATTATGAATTTAAACATCACAAGTAATACCTGATGTCCCATGTATACAGTATTTAGTCTGCTTGAATGAATTATTTTCTAGTTCCTCATATTATAATGTATTTTCTAGTGAAACCTATACCGCAAGTAAGAAAAGTGGCACCTATAGTGAAGGAGTGTGAAACAAAAGCTAAGAAGCCAAAACTTGACTGTAGTACAGATTCTATCTCCAGTGATGTTGGTCAGTCTCTCAGGTATGTCATGTATTTGATTCCAAGATTTTGACATCAAGGGTCCTACAAATCGGGAATAATCTGGAAATTCGGATTTTATGCCCTTGAAAGAATGCACATTTCTTCAGTAAATAAAAGTTATTCGATGAAATAAATTAAGGTTGGCAACGTATATCAAAATAACCGGTTATTCGTTTTCTGTTCCAAGTATCCGGATGGCAAATTGGTATTCAAATATCTGTTATATCATTTGTAAAAATTCGTATCTTAATACCTTAACGAGAGACAACATCTTTTAACACCTGTAACAATAGAATCAATTTGGTATCAGTGTCACTTTGTATATTGTGGGGGTTTGTTTTCTATACACGGAGTCTCTATTAGATTCGCTAATACGTTATAATCACTGCGGTTTATTTTAAAGTTTGTTTTCACCGGACAATTGTCAGCTTAAATGTTAGTAACAGTCTGTATTTTTAACAAGTTGTCTGCTCAAGTAGTAATTATATTAATTAATTTTATCTAATTGTGCAGATTCACGAAACGTAATAAATGATGTTTGAGGGGGTTACGAATCGGGTATTGTCTTTACGCCGTATGTTACAAACATTCTTGTCTCTTCGGTATTTAATTATAATCAAGTTTAGCTTTGAAATTTATTTAATCTGAACATAATTATCGGCGAGTATTACACAAGTAATATGTGTCAATGTTTATCAAGGGAGATCACTGCTTGCAGTTTGACAAAATGAAAGTAGAAATAGTATTTCATACAAATGGAGTTACCTACCCTTATATAGCATGCATCCACGCACACTAGTAAGATATTCATAAAAAGATACTTCTCAAGATCAACGCTCGGAGTTCAGGTTTAAATACAGTTAATAGGATTCGATAAAACCAGAAAAAATACCTGACTACTCGTTCTCAGACATAAAATGTGAGTCTGATATTGGTACACAAAGACGATGGTGGTCGCAAAATTAGGTTACATTTCATGCTGCGCTTAATGGTTCATTTTTGATACGAATATTGGGATATCCGTTCCGATAGCGATCCGGCTATCCGGATACCGATTTTGGTATCCGTTGCCATCCTTAAAAAAATCAAAGTATTGACTAAGCTATGGTCATTTGAAATTTCATATACTCAATTTTATCTGTTTTGGTATAGCTAACGGCATCCAAAATAGACTTGCAGTTTAGTTTTAGGATCGACCTTAATGCCTCAGTAGGACCCTGTATATTGGATTTCCAATGGCATTATCCATTTCAACGGTCATGGTAGGAAGCACTAATTAAACAAGACATCAGAAAAAGCTGCACAAAACTGATGGAATTTTGTGAAAATCTCTTCAGAATGTCTGAAATTTTGAAAAATTTACGGGAGATTCGAACTCTTTGACATTCTTTTAGCTTTTATATTTCTTCTATTTAGCAAAATGTTCAAGGGTTGGGGGAAAATAGGTAAGGTAGGTTTACTAGAACCATCTTATCATTTTGTTTTTGCCTTATTGACAGAAGCTCTTATTTGTTTAATAGCCCTTTGATGAAACGTCAAGAACAATGGGAAGAGACGGTGAATAAACGACTGCAAGAACTCGAGACTAATCTTATAAAACAAATGAAGACAATAAACCCTTCTAACGACCCAACTGGTGGTATGTTCATGTCTATGATTTGAATTCCTATCTATTACAGTGCAGCGATACCACATGACTTTTGGCTACATGTCCAAGACGAAATTTGTCAACCTACATTTTCCACGGTTTCACAGGGTGCTGGACAAAACAGCACAGCTGCTGAAAAAGATCTTATATTTCATGGAAAGCTAATAATTATTTCCCCTTAGTGTTAGGGCTGCGTATCGGTTATAATGATCGATACGATATTTGTATCGATACAAAATGATCGATATTCGATATATCATATGATATTTTCTTTAAGCAATAAAACGTCTGAATAGGAAGGTATTAGCTTGCAATATGCATTCAACTTGCAAAACATATTTAAAACAAGACGTGTATCCCAAAGGTTCGTGGTTTACTCTGTTTACACATGTTTTATAGTATTTTGTATCAATTGCTTAGCCACTAGAGGTTAATTTCACCACAGTTTTTGTTTGAATTTTGTGACGAAACATTGAGTGGACATCGAAAAAACTCGACTTTAATGGGGATATTATTGGTTTCCATGTGTATTTGTTGTTGATCGATCATTAAATCGATACGGAAACGTTTGATTCGATGTATCGATCGAACGCAAAATACCGGTATTCGATTTATATCGTAAACCGGTACGCAGCCCTATTTAGTGTGGTATATATTTCATAGAAATCGATGAAGAAATAAAATACTTATGGCCAGGCTATTTTTGGTTTCCAATGTTGACTAATTTCGTCTTGGACCTGTAGCCAAAGGTCACATGGTATTGCAACACTGTATTTATGATTACAAACATCTTTTCATTCCATTCATGTCTATCCTCATCATGCTATATATATATATATATATTTCATTTTCTGAATTTCATTGATTTTATATACTTTAAAAAGGCCAAAGGTTTGCCTCATTGAAATACTGATGGGTAGTATATTTACAGCACCAGTTATTCTTTTATTAGCACTCTCAGCCAATGGTACATGTATGTAGTCTAGAGAATTTGACAAGACTTTCGACCTTCTATTAGCCTAATTTCACAACTGAGTTGTTGTCTATAACCCCAGTTGTAAGCGGAAAGTATCATGAAGAAGCTCGAGATGTAATATCGACACAAATCTAAAGGACCGATATTGCACGATTTGCTTGCGGAAATTTTATATTCTGATTCAACTCATGAACCTTGTAATATAATCATGCATAAAGGTCAAATTCTATACCACCATTCCAGGATACAGCAAAAGGTTTATAGGTATTCAATACATGTGTATTAGTTTTTCAGGAAATGTCTTTTATACTGAAGACAATTTTATGCTCAATCTTGAATGGATATTTTCCATAACAGGGGTTCCACAGGGCTTCCTCTGGAGAATATTTAGCTTTCGCCACTACATTCGCCAAATGGAAAAAGTTGTCTCCACTTTAGCGCCACTTGGGCCAAATCTTTTCTCAATATTTCTAATATATATTTGACTTCATGTATATGTATTAAAAATTACAATAATAAATTGCTGTTTTCTGTGTGTTTTGAAACTGTGGAACTATGGTTAAGCACTAAAATATTGCAAAGCACTAAAAGATTGCATTCTTTTTGTTTCTCTAATCTTCAGTGAAATCTTGACTTCAAATCGAGAGGTTATATTAATGATGACCAGATCACTAACTGTAATTATTTCTTCAGTTCAGTTCATCACTAGACTTATCAAACTTTCAAGTTTCTCATTGAAACAATTTTACAAGTGTTAAAATTCAACAGTAAAGTAATCTAACATCATTAATTGCCAATGAGACCTATTGATCAAACAATGTCACGCTTCAATCGTAATCACCTTGGTAACCTGGCTTCACCCGACACACTACAGGGGTGCAATAAACAGATAAACATGTCAAATTGTGTAACCCTCGCTAATTGTTTACAATCTACAAATTGACCGGAAGAGATCGTTTTACGACAATTTTACGACATAAACATGCAGTTAAATGGATCTTTTACAACATTAGGTCAAATTTTGTAAAGAATTTAGCTTTCGCCATGAAATTCGCCAATTTGATTTTTTTGTCGCCAAATGTTTGATAATGGCGCAAATGGCACCATTTGCGACTGACAGCGTAGGCCCTGGTTCCATTTGACTAGGGAGTAGGAGTTTTGACCCTTGAAAGTTCCAAAAGTCACATTTTGGCCCTCAAGATTTTGGTCATTTTCTCTTGAAATCATAAATATTTTGCCTATAAAGTGGTAAAATTTAGTCAAAAGTATGAAATGACCCTTCAGATTCATAAGCTAATGGAACCCCTGCATAAATCAGTTCTATTAAATTTCAGTTAAATAATTTGGGTTTTCTGTTGAATGGACATTGTTCATAGTGTATTTATTTCTTTAGTAGCTCAAACACCAAAGACGAAAGCTATACATGAGATGCAGCGGCAGTTAGCTGAGAGCCACGCCCAGTTACGAGAACTGGCCAGTAAACATTTGAAATCACCTCCAAAAGTGCCGCCTCCAAATGCACAGAAACAAATACTCAAAGGTAAGTTGGGTGGACCATTGTTTCATGATGTTGCTTTTATGCTACAAAAAACTTTACTCATAAATAAAACATGAGGGGTCCAACCATTTCGGAATAATCCGGGAGTCTTGATTTGGAATATTAGAAAGAATTAATCTTTTCTGCAGGAAATGAAAAAAATCTAAAAAAAATTCAAAGAATTGGCAAATGTATTGTAATTTGAAATTTCATTAGCTGAAATATAACAATAGAACAATGTTTGAATTGTGTTTTGGTGGGTGGTGTGTGTGATAATGTCACTTGAAACAGACTTGCATGTTATTTTCAGGATTGGGCATTAGGCCTAAGTAGAATCCCTGCATTTCGACCTACAGAAATATTCACTTATGCTTTTCATAAGAATATTAATAAGAATATATTATATTACAGATACCACAAATAAGGAACCAGTCTCTGTTGCCAAACCCGTGGAAGACATGAAACCGAAAATGGTAGAAGACAAGAAAGCGGAGCGCCCGATCAGTGGAATTAAGCGGAAGAAGATGGAGGAGTTCTCGTGTAGTCCGCTGTTTGCTCCGCCCCCAGGCAGAAATAAGAGGAAGTTTGTATCATCAGCCAGCTCATCTCATATCAAAGGTGAGTCATGTTTGATCACCCTTGCTGGGCCAAAAATAAAATATTGTTTGTTTCCCTTTCCCTTCCTACCCAAGCAAAAAGTCCTCTACCAAAAATAGTTTGTATTCAAAATTAATATCAATCCAAACAGTTGAACTAGTATTTAATGCATAAAATATGGCAAAAATATAATGGCAAAGCAAAAATTATTGACAATAAAATGTCAAAAAGTATTTTGCCTACCTTTCCTACCCAACCCTTATTGGGTTCGGGAAGCTGAAATAAACTTTTTTAATTTTTTGCCCTGGCTGTTTGAATTTAATGTACTGCAAATCCAGAATAATCAGACAGTCCACATTAGAAAGGAAAAGCTTTTCTGCAGAACACAAAAGTTGTTTGATGAAAAAATTCAGAAGTATTGACTTAACCAAATTATGATCCTTTGAAATTTCCTGAACAGAATTTTAACTCTTAATAGAAAACATTGATTTCGTATTATCAGGTGGAAATGATTGGCTATTACTAGACAAAAGTAACCAGTTTTCGAGGGCTGCTTCCAGCAATTCAGCCTCCCTTTCAAAGTTTGACATTTAATTTTCCCTGGTCATTTGGGCTACTAAGGAAACCTGCGTACATGTCTCCTTGTGGAGACTATTTCTGTCCTGGTTTGTGTGCATCCAACATCGAGATACAGTGCCCAGGAATATCAAAGATGTGCAGACACCACCCTCACAGGTACAAATTCACACATTGGTCGAGTTGAGCATTGTGGGTTACTCTTGGTCAGGGAAATTAAGCAGTGATGCTGACGGGGATCCAACCTGGGACCTCTCGATTCTAAAGCTTGCACCCTACCTCTAGGCCACCGCTCCCACTGATAATTAATGTAAGCCATCAGGTAGATGATGTTTTAACTGTTATTTCGTGGTTACTAAATATTTGCTATAATTATGAACAATCATTTTCAGAACTGTCAGGGATCAAGGAAAATGTCTCAAAAGAAGAGAAAATGAACACAGAGAATACCCTCATCAATTCAGAGTCTCAAACAAAGCGAAGTAAGTAACTTAAAAATTCTTGGGCCATTAACTTTGTTCTTTTCTGTAACTTTACCACTATACCTACACAAAATTGGCTACTATATCGTATAGTCAGACCTGTGGAGGCTGAAACAAGAATCACTATTTTCAAATCTGTCTGTAAAGGATTTCCGGTCGCAGCATGTCATACCCTTCCATGACAAATTTGATCATCACAACATCGATCAAGGAAAACTTGTTAGGTGAATTCGCCACTGTAAATATCTAAAAAATTGTTGAGGATAGCCATAGACCAGAATAAACACAAATAAATCAATTTACATTTCAGATGAAGAATTTTTACATATCCTGAATTCCTCGTCAGTAAAAGATCTCCAATCCCTACAAACTGTGGGAGCAAAACGTGCCAAACTTATCTTTGAATGGAGGGAAACATATGGCAGCTTTTCTTCCGTAAGTAACAGCTTATTTCATGTAACTGCTTATTTCATGCACTTTTGTCCACATGTCAATATTTTGCACCTACCATGAAATTCAAACCAATACTGTATGGCGCCATTGTCTAGCAATGCTGAGAACAAAAGCATTAGACCACTTAGCAGTCGGCTATCATAATAACTCTAAAAAATGTTGTGAAAATAACTAATAATCAATGTAACCAGTAATGGGTTGATATGTGACTTCAGCAATACTGGTGTCCCTAGCTTTAATGTCTCCAGCTTTAATTTTCTTACCGTGGCGGAGACGTCTGTCTGTTTAGATGGATGCGGCCAATGCCACAAAGTTTATCTGCGCTTGTTCTTCTTAATTATTGGTTAGATTTCAATGAAACTTCATGATGACTTAAAAGTTTTGAGTAAAAAATGAGATACTTTGTTCGTTTTGAACAGGTTTTTCCATGTATGTTTCACGTTTGCTTATGTATTGGATGTTTATTGTGTTAATCGCTGTACTTCAGGCTGAAGATGTGAAAAAAATACCTGGGTTTACCGACAAATATTTCCAAAAGTTATTACATGTAAGTATTGTCTCATAGTATGGAGATACTAACGTGAACCTTCCACCTTCTATTGCTAGAATTTAACTACTAACATCTTGTTTATACCATAGTTACCTCCGAGTGTATGTTTTCTTTTAAAAGTGGGAAGTATTATGAATATGCTTGTAATATAAACCTAAATCTAAAGGACCGATAATGTACAGTTTACTTGTGGAAATTGATATGTTCAATACAAGAACTGTATTAAAATAGTAAACTAGACAAAATCAAGATATTCTACACAAGAACCTTGTGATATATTCGGTTATAAAGGTCACAATCTGGTTCATAACTTCGGACTATATTAGACTCGAGTCTCGACGGATTTGAACGAGCATAAGCTCAGAATCTCTGTTTAATGTGGCCTGACAATACTACCGGTATTATTTTCCATATAGTTTGTTTGTTATGGATGTGATTAAACTGATCATCCTTTCATCCTACTTTCTGTAGGCAACGTAATCTTGAAGTATATGTAAGTGTGATGGAAATATGATCAGCATCATTTTATTGTGGGACATGAATACGTACATAATTTATTTATGTAGGCCTATATATACCAAAACATTTGCGATGGGCTATGTAGTCGCAGGAATATTGTTTAACATGTAAAGTTGTACACTTAATAGATTGGTTTAGCTTAGCCAACTTAAACAGTTTTGGATCTTGTAGAAAACCAGGATTTTCAATGTTTGTTATTTGCCTATTGTTTGACTATTGTTTGAATTTCATTTCAGAGTAATTTGGTGACTGCTTCTTGATGTGACCACACATAGTAACTGCTTAAATAAACTGGAAGAGTCAGTTTTAACATGTGAAACACCACAAGATTTGTTGACATGGGATGCTGTCAATGTGACAATACCCTCATGATTTTTTGAAGACAAATGCCATCATGAATCACAAGATGAGGTGGAGTGTACAAAAAGAGAACTGATTCTTGATTAAAAGTGATGTACATGTACTACTGTAGAAGTGTTGGCTTTAGAGATGACACTTTGTACTGTATTATTGTTTGGCGAGACACTGTGTATTGTACTATTGTGAGTCATAAATTTCATATGACTGCATAGATGATTGTATATTTATTATGTTAGAGTCTACATGATAATGTTACAAATGTGCCATAAATGGCCTGAAAACTAGCAAAATCTCAGATGCAACAAATATATCAGGAGTTGTACAATTCCGAGATTGGATTTACTGCACTAAGAGTTATTTGGAAAAAAATCAAAGAACTGACAAAGTTATGGTCATTTGATGTTCCATTACAAAAGCTAAATTTAACAATTAAACAATGTTTGAACTCAGCTTTGGTGTAGGAATGTGTTCTAATGGCACCCGAAATTTGGCTTGCGGCTCTTTTTCAGGATTAGGCATCATGTTTCAGTAGGACCCACTGAAACATGTATAATTTAGTAACTCTTTTATGTAATATAATATGAACTAATGCACAGCATATTTTTAGCGGACTATGTCAGTTGTCCTACATTATTTGTAACATGCTTATCTAGTACTGGATTTTTTGGTGATGCATAACTTCACAAAAAATTGTTTGGTTACGAAGTTACGAATCTGGAGCAAGCCGTTTCCAAAAGGCGCTACCGAGCGCTTTCCTACGTCTATGCAACCTATCGAAGCGGTTCGTTGCACAAGAAAACGCTCGATAGCGGTTTGATACGAAATATTGGGTACAAAGTAACGAAAGACGATACAAACCTGCTATCGTTTGTCAGTCCGAATGAACATTTGTCAGCCCGATCAAAATGAAAATATATCTGTCTGTGGATAATACACGTTTTTCAATTTGTTTAATTCTAGGTCTACTTAATTCAGGGGTAACTAATTTAAAAATGAATAATTAGATATAAACACATAACAACTGATTTCAAATAGGCCTTATTTGATATTTTACCTTTTTTTAATGGGTTGCATGAGCATACCAGATAGAACTTTTGTTCAAAAGAAAAGGCTATTTTCATTTCAATTAATCATATTACGATTAAATATCAAACATCTCTAATCTTAATTACCTTTTTTTGTTAAATAAACCCTGCAAATCATCACAACATAAAAGAGATTTAGACGGAAAACTACGGGTTTTATTGTATCCAATAACGACAACAACAACATGTAATTAGTTTTCGCGACCTTTATCCCGTGAATATTTTTTGACGATTTTGGAGGGATTTTTTATTACATCTCGGCGAGGAATTACGAAAATGCATTTGTTTTACTTTCTTTACAATAACCTACAACTACGATGTGGATTATCACCGTCCGGTCCAGATACGTAAATACCCGAAACAGACTTTAATTAATTGTATTGCAAACTTTGCATTGGGAAATAACTATTATTAGATTTTCTTAAGATTGGTTGATATTTCGCGCATATGAACGATTCCCGCTCGACTTACTTCGTTATCTCAGAGTAATCATATGTCTTATAACAGTTTGTAGCATCGTTTATGCACTGAAAATGTTAAATTTTCCTTCCGAAGCGGGCAAAAAAATGGCTGCCTTTTTTGTGTCCAAACATTTAGGAAATAGCCCTCCCCATATAAAAGATTGGTTGCGCAGCAACCATGGAATACTGATAATTATTATCTTTTCTTTTCTAGACAGGGGCCTACGCTAGTTTTTGGAATATTTTTAAACATCATTAAAAAATAAAAGAAAATTTATGAGCTGCCGAATATCGCATTTTAAATTTTTTTGTTATTCTATTGGCAGCCATTTTCTAGTATCTTTGCTTCAGTGCGGGATTTTAACACAAATTTTTAGATCCATTAGTGAATTCAAACTCTGACCAAACCACATGCACAGATGTTACCATAAACCGGATCTTATCCGTTGGGCTTTGCCCAATGTATAGTCCGCTATAAAAAAGGAATTCTTAATATTTCATTGTTTTATGGATTTTAAATTCTTACAATAGTTATGCCATATATTATATAATGTATTAAACATGTGAATATCTTTACTGTATTATATATAATGTATTAAACATGTGAATATCTTTACTGTATTATATATAATGTATTAAACATGTGAATATTTTTGCAAATAAAAGGTAGCACATTACTGTAATTTAGGATGAAAAATTGCATGATGCATTTATTATGAAGTGCAGCTCAAAATAGATCTCAGGGAATTAATTTAATTGACAATTAATTATTTGCAAATTTGATTGTCAATGAAATATTTGCCATTTTAAATTATTTTATGTCATTCCTTTTATGTACACTCCAAATGACGAATCTTACAAAAACCTTGGTTTCATGATTTTAAGGAGCCACATTTTTCTTAATATCTTTATGAAATTTTATCATACAAAACTGCAATTTTAACAGTGGAAGTTCTGCAAAGCTTTTGGGGAAAAGAAACTACTTTTTGAACAAATTGTATGTATAGTATTCTACTTCACATCTTTGGTGCAGCATCAATCTTTTCACATGCAACAGATCAACTTACATGTCAAAAAGACAGACTTGTGCCTTTAAAACAACTTCAATATGCCCAAGCTACAGTAGGTTTGGTGTTTCGCTACCACAAACATGCCCTTGTATGCTTTTGTGATTGGACGATGGCTACAGCATTTTACAGAAAGATTTGGCTCGTCTTTACATAATAAAGTGTTTTGAAGTGATGCCATTGATATGCCTGTATAAAGTTGTCTGTCTGTTCTTGTAATAGTGTTGGATAGTGAATACTATTTGGCATGGTGCCTTTGTACATACAGTATAACCTCCCGAAACGGCACCTCTGAGAAGTGGCAACCTCCTAGAAGCGGCACTTTTATTTCCCCCCATTCGTTTTCACTCTTATTTTAACCTCCGTAGAACGACAACTCCACAGAGCGGCAAACGGCCGTGTGTTTTTACAACGGCATATTCCCACGTGTTTACATAACTCCATACGATGTTGTTTTCTATTTTTCGCACCTTCGTGGATTATAATAATTATCGCTCATCAGGTAACGATAGCCACGGGCGATAGTAAATTAGTGACTGTCTTTGGGATCAGTTTGACAATATGACACAGTAACACCGTACATAACATGCACTTGCTGAGATGCATTAACTCGATTTTTTAATAATTGTTAAATTATTAATAATTTTAAATGAATTATCAATACGCACTTATCAATCAGTATAAGAAAAGAAATTTACGTACACGTCGTGTTAATGGTATAACCAGGTCGTCTAAAACTGTCAAGTTCAGCATATGCACTGACCAAGTTACACGCGAGAGGTAAACAAATTACCGATCACTTGACTGTGCAAATTGTGTACTGAGCGATATGACGTAATAGAAATTTTAACACTTTGAAGGTAAACAATTCGATTTCAATTGAATACGGCATATGTGCGTAAAATAATATGGATTCGGTTTATAATGTTGAGAGTTGCGTTTAATAGCAATAAATACTAGACCCGTGAATTGTTCCCATTTTTGTATCTAATCAATGATCTTAATTAAATCACGCATGTTAATTGTGATTAAATCATCCTCAGAATTATATATTATTATATCGCAAAACGCGCGGCTACGAGTAGATCTAATTGTATGCATTTAATCAGAAACAAACGACATCAATTTAAAATTACCGTGATTACGTACACTCAATAGTCTATGAATGACATTCTGAAACAATCAACCTCTACAGAGCGACACCTCCACAGAGCGGCAGTTTTTTCTGTCTCCGCCGAATGTCGCTCTACGGAGGTTATACTGTATATATTAGCTTGACTTTTCGCAGAGTATGTTGAGCTATTGTCGTGACGTCTGCGAGTGCATTGTATAAGTTTATTGTCTGAGTCATTTTCTCTAAGACTCATAGGTATCCACTCGAAACTCAACTTAGTTATCCATCACAAGGGGAGTCCATACTGACAAGGCTGGTAACCCTGTGACCTATATTTTTTTAGTTATCTGCCTTTGTTTCGACTCAGTACATAGAAATAGTGGCATATTTTACACATAAACTGAACACTATCAAAGCTTTCAACTTGAAAGTCAATACACTTGTGCAATGTGATGACCTACATCTACTGACAAGAGAAACAAATCTATCTAGCGTTTCATACAAGTTATTCCCCTTTTTTGACTTCTAATTTTTACACGAAAATGTCAATTTCTATGAGACTATCAAAGATATCAACTTGAAACTCAGCATAGTTATTCATCATCACAAGGAAAGTCCATACTAACAAGGCTGGTAATCTTGTGACCTATATTTATGAGTTATCTGCCCTCATTACTCTCAGATGAGCAAGGGTTCTATCAAGTATGAAAAAGTAGAGCGTCTAGCACTCATAGGCGGTGCTCTTGTTACATTGTATTATACATGTATTTCCTGTTGGTCTTTTATCATCAATTCTTCATTCTTATTTCTTTTCTCTCTACACACTTTCCATACATGTAAATGCATATTCATTTTTTACCATTTTATAAATAATAAATTATGTCAATGTATTATATCTAGTCTTGATTTAATTCCGAATCAGAATAATAAAAATCTGTTAAATGACATTTGCTTGGAATGTTTATTGGTCGATGGAATGTTTGGGACCACCTACATTCAGAGCTGTCATCGATAGAAGCGATACCAATGTAACAACAATATTATTTATTTTCCAATTGATTATCAAGTCACAAATAATATAGATACATGGGTAAATTACTGGAACCTCGCAAAATCACCCGTTATTTCTGTACAAAGTCTAAAATTTAAACTGAAGCTGTAATTTTCAAAAGTTGAATCTATATCCAATATAATTATACAGAGTAGAGTAGCTAAATAAGTCAATCGTGACTGATGGGCCTGTCACTTGTTCAACTGTATGTGCACAACAATGTATCATCAATACTTGTCTTCTGATATATAGGTATCATTGATATGCCTCTTTCCAAATCAATGACAGCTCTACCTACATTCCATAATCCTTTATGAACTTATGCAGTGTTAGTGTCAAGCCCTGGCCCTAATTCCACGATTGAAAGCTTCATTAATACCTCAGCTAAGTCTGCTATTTTAAATTTATCACCACAATTATTGTATTGTGATGAAGATTGCTTCCAGAAACTGTGTATTTATTATACTTTGTATCTGAGGGCTATATTGAAGTCATGCTTGAGGTTGGTTGGTCGGTCCCTGCAAATTGTGACCGCGCTATTTCTCTGTTTCTTATGGTCGGATTTCAATGAAACTTGCATGGATGATCAGTACCAAGCCTAGTTGTCCATATCCACATTGGTCAGATCAATTTTAAGGGAGTTATGGCCCTGTTTTTTAGCTCACCTGCCACAAAGTGGCAAGGTGAGCTTTTGTGATTGTTTTTTGTCTGTCTGTCAGTCCTTTAGTTATTCCACCGTTAACACTCTAGCACTTTCAATTTTGCTTTGAACTTCACCAAACTTGGTCAGTAGTTGTATCTCAATGAAATCTAGGCCAAGTTTGAAGTTGGGTCACGTGGGGTCAAAAACTAGGTCAAAAGGTGAAATAATAGGAAAACCTTGTTAACACTCTGGTGGCCACATTTTTGCTTTAATCTTCATTAAGTTTGATCAAAATGCTTATCTTGGTGACCTTAAGGTCAAGGTCGAAGTTGGGTCAAAAACTAGGTCAAAAAATAGCAAAACCTTGTTAACACTCTGGAGGTCACATTTTTGCTTTGATCTTCACCAAGCTTGGTCAGTAGTTGTATCTCAATGAAATCTAGGTCAAGTTTGAAGTTGGGTCAAATAACAGAAAACCTTGTTTACAATCTGGTGGTCACATTTTTTCTTTTATCTTCATGAAGTTTGGTCAAAATGTTTATCTTGATGACCTTAAGGTCAAGTTCAAAGCTTGACCATATTTAGCAGGTGAGCGCCACAGGATCGATGATCCTCATGTTTACATTTTTCCTTCGTTACCGTTGGTTGGATTTCCATGAGCGTTTGCATGAATGATCAGTACTAAGTCTAGTTGTTTTTCAGAGCACATTGAAGTGACTGTGTCAAGCAGTTTCTGTATTCAATATTCATGGGAATCAAACAATAATAATTCATACTCGAACCTGTTATAACATACTTAAGCTTTTACTTCACGTGTTCTTAACTTTAAAACACTATAAACCAGACTTCTTATTTATTTCTCTATCTCTAATTGACATCTACTTGAGATAAAAACTATTATCGGGGGTCCTATTTCGGATCTGCTGCACTAAAAAGAAGGAACTTTTATGCAGAAAATAAAAGTTATTTGATGAAAAAGCACCAATTATTGGCTGTTATGGGCATTTGAAATTTCTTAAGCTGAATTTGAACAAGTAATTAAGAATTGCAAGCAATACAGAAGTCCCCTACCGGTTTTAAGCCATTTTCAATGTTTCTGTTGCCATAGCAACCACTATTTTTGTCAGAATCAAAATATTTTTAGAAGTGCATGATCCCCTTACTTGCCCCCTCCTATGCACATATCAAGTTTCATAAACCTAGCTTGAAAACTGAGTTATGGCAGGGTCCAGATTTGGGCATATTTTCACTCTTTCTGTCACCATAGCAACCACAATTTTTGTCAGAATCAAAATATTTTAGACGTGCATAATCCCCTTATTGCCCCCTATTTACATACCAAGTTTCATAAACCTAGCTTGGAAACTGAGTTATGTCAGGATCCAGATTTTTTGACGGACGGACTGACCGAAAACCGGTAGGGGACAAATAATAGTACAATGTTTGAAAGAGTTTTGGTGTAGAGATATGTGCTTATGGCACTCTAAGCCAACTTTCATCATATTTTCAGGATAAGGGATTATGCCTCAGTAGAACCCTTGTAATAAACACTGTAGTCATTTAATCCACATAATGTGTCAGAGCTACAGATAATTACCCAATTAATTTTCTTAAAAACCCAATAGATTTTGAGAGAAGGGAGTAAGAAAAAGCAAAGACAATCTGAAATACCAAAATAAAAAAGGATGTTATAGTGAAAAATAGTACATAAAAGCTTATTTCCCCTTTGAGTTTTATTAAATACCCAATTAAAATTTGTCAAAACCCAATCAAAATTGAAACTCGGGGGTAAAATACCCAATTGACTAAAACCTTATCTGTAGCTCTGATGTGTTCAGGGGTGTCAATATTCCTAATTTTCCGGAATTCCCAATTTATCTATCCTGAAAGAGCTATGATTTCTGACCAAAATGTACGTTATTTGAATTTGATGAAAATATCTCGAGAAATGGCTAAGTTATGGTCAATTAAATCTTCTATTGAGGATTTAATTCAATACAAACAGAGTTAAATATGGTCACAATGTGGTTAAAGGTCTCTTATTTGGCCTAAAAGGTCAAACATATGATCTCAGGATTTTTAATTTTGCTCTGTGGACACCCCTGAATTAACAGACTAAGCTAGCAATAAGTTTTTTTGTGGAATTTGATGCATGCTCCAGACAACATGGATCTGTCTCTGATGATAATTGCTTCATAACTACCGGTAGTATATTTCATATGAAACTTCATTCTTTTCCATCCCCTATTGTGTTATAAGTAAATACCAGAAACAAAACAGAGGTAGTCACTATCTTTATTTCTTCTATTTATCATAAAATCCACAACCATTTTATAAATAAGCAAAGATTAAAATTATTCCACTGCGATTTAATACTTCATAAATATTCATTTCATAAATAAGCAAGAATTAAAATTATTCCACTGTAGTTAAATACTTCATAAATTTTCCATCTTAAAAAACATGCATGTATTCTACAATTAATTATAACAGCGAACATACTCAACATACTAACACATGGAAAATAATCACAACATTTAGAACTATATTGGTTAAATGTCTCCAAATATTGTTCATATATATTGGAAGTGTTTCATAACAAAAGAACATAACACACATTTGAATTATTATTAACATCTGTAAGTCCAGTCATCTCATGGTTGGCCTGAAATCAAGAAATAGTACAAATTATATAAATATTTCTTTGGAACTGATCCAACAAACTGTATGATTATCTAATAATGTAACTGCGTAGTTTGTTGTTTAATTATTTACATATGAACATGACATGGTGACCAACTGACCATACAGGGCACTTGTTATTTAGAAAATTAGGGCAGCCATAGGTAATGTTCCAGTTTTCTAATGTCTTAGCATCATGCTCGATACAAGCCTATGATCAGCATTGAATGTCAGACTGTCAGTGTCTCAGTCTTCAGGCAGACATGACCGACCACTGGATAGTCACTGACAAATCTCTGTTGCTAAGCCATGACTTGATTTAGTCTGATAATGTCCCGATGTCCCTCAAGCCTGATTAACCAAACAGAAGGAAAACCCCTGATACTTGTAATACTTACCAAATCTAGTTCTGCACTCCTTAAGTGCTTCATTAAATCCATAACAAAGAGACAGATCAGATTGATTTTTTGAGCATGTAAGGAATTGATCCATCTCGTATTGGCAAGGATTGTGGTACTCTTGTTGTTGTTGTTGTGCGGGTGGTTGATACTGATCTACTTGGGCAGGCTGCTGACTGCCACCTCCTCCACCAGTCATTGCATGACCAATTGTATGTCCCTATAAAAGTAAGAAGTATATGTATTCAAAATGCTGGACTCAAATTTGAAATGAAATATTTCTGGCACAAGTTGTTAACCCTCAAGGCTTCCCTGGCAGGCTGGCCTAGTTATGAATTTAATATGATACCTATATGTACCTATTTCAGATTTTCCTAGCTCTGGTCAATAGCATCGATGACCAATTATAAACACATATTTATGCCCCCCATCTTTGATGAGGGGGTATATTGCTTTGCACATGTCTGTCGGTCGGTCTGTCTGTCGGTCGTATAAAATGGTTTCCGTTCAATAACTCAAGAATGTTTTGACCTAGGATCTTCGAACTTTACATGGAGGTTGGTCAACAACAGTAGATGATCCCTATTGATTTTGAGGTCAAAGGTCACTGTGACCTTTACCATTTCTGACTATTTAAATGGTTTCCGTTCAATAACTCAAGAACGCTTTTACCTAGGATCTTCAAACTTTACATGGAAGTTGGTCAGCAACAGTAGATGACCCCTATTGAGTTTTAGGTCAGTAGATCAAAAGTCAAGGTCACTGTGACCTTTACCATTTCTGACTATTTAAATGGTTTTTGTTCAATAACTCAAAAACGCTTTGACCTAGGATCTTAAAACTTTACATGGAAGTTGGTCAGCAACAGTAGATGACCCCTATTGATTTTGTGGTCAGTAGGTCACTGTGACCTTTACCATTTCTGACTATTCAAATGGTTTCCGTTCAAGAACTCAAGAATGCTTTGACCTAGGATCTTCAAACTTTACATGGAGTAAGTCAGCAACAGTTGATGACCCCTTTTGATTTTGAGGTCAAAGGTCAAGGTCACTGGGACCATTTCTGACTATTGGCTGCCATGGGGGCATACGTGTTTTACAAACATCTCTTGTATTTTTAGTTTTCTAGGGTCAATAAAGAGCTTTTGTAAATGCTGTTCAGTAGTTGCTACATAGCTGTTGTTATAGCAAAATTCCCCTACCCAAGTCCCAAAAGTGTAGTTAGAGCCTTGAATTTAATAAAAAATATGTCCACAGGCAGTGATTTTTTTGGGCTATTTTTGGGGCCGAATACAGGTCCCTTCCCCTAGCAAAATAACCTCCATTTTTCCCAAAAAATCTTAATTTTTTCCCAAAAAGTATGCATATTTTCCCCCTTTTGTGCTCGCAGGTTTCAAAGCAACAACAGTATACATGTAGCTTTTTTAAAGTCAAAACAATATATTTTCTAACTTGCAAAGGTCGTTGCCTAATATGACTAGTGTGTTATCAGTAGAAAATACTAAATATGGCCACTTTTAACCCAAACTAACTTTTTTAATAATTCCCAATTTCGCGAATTGTCGCGCTAAAATTTCCCAATTTTAAAGGCACAGGCCGCTTAATTTTCTTCAAGAAAAATCACTGACAGGTAAACACGTAAACAGAAATGTGCTAATTTTAAGCACTCACCACAGCTGATCCAACAGCTACACCTGCAGCTGTTGTTGCCATCTGGGCCATCAAACCAGGTTGTTTAGGCTGTTGCTGCATCATAGCAGGCTGGTTTGGTGGGGGACGAGCAGGCAAGTTCGGCCTAGCAGGTGCTGGCCGGCTGAAATTCAGAAAGAAAAGCTATGAACTGATTTCCCAAAAATACAACAAAGTTATAAGCATGATTTGTTAAAGCTTTAAGCAACAGCTTTATAATTTACATCAGAACTGTGAAACATGAACTAAAAACGCCAAAAAGGACTAAAAACTGGACAACAAAACTTGATAAAATTAAACACAAATAATTCAACATTCATGTGATCTAATGTACCTATATATATATATGCGCCTCCAATTTATAATCTTTATGTATTGACAGGAGGTTTATTTTAATATAAATGTAGATATGCAATGCCACCGTGTGACTGATTAAAAAAGAATCTTGATTTTAGAAGCTTGTAGAAGTGAATCTAGATGTATGTCTTTATTAATTTATTTGATACGAGGGGTGATCAACAAATATGCGGAAAAGTGCTGTCATTTCTTTATTTGCAGTCTTCGTAATTAGGACTCGCCCGATCGCCATGGCGGGTAAATTTCGATTCGGGAGTGTAACATTCTCCATTAACGTCTCCCGACTTGGCGAGTAAATAAATCCCAATGCAATTTGCTTAAAACGTTTAAAAATACATATTTACACTCGCGAAAAATCATTATCTTTGTCGGAAATCTGGAATCTGTTTACGAGGCTAAAAATAGCCTAAACAACATCACCAGCTCTATGACGTATCGTCTAAAAATAGTTTCCACCAGAGGGCGCCTCCGCCAGACGCTAGTTTTCGTAACCACATTTCCGTCGATTCAACCGACTTTCCGTTTTAAAAAAAATTTCTATTAGTAAATATTTATTTTCTTTTCGTTTCCGGTAAAAAGCAAACAAATACTAAAGTAAAATGTCGTGGCCTCTGAAATACATCGAGGGCGCCATACCGGGTAAGGCGATCAAACGCAAAATGACGGAGGGCGAACAACAGCTAAGAAAGATAGAGACCAAAAAAGTATGAGAAAACAAGGCCAGAAGGGAATTTTAGTTCATTGATGTATGAGCCCATTGTTACATTTTGTAGAAAAATTGTCGGGCGGGTACTTTTATATTTGGGCGGGTGTTTTTCTGCAAGTAACCCGCCCGACTGGCTAGTACAATTGAAAAGCTAATTTCGAAGACTGATTTGTCATTGTAAGTTGTTGAAACTTCCTAAACATGAAGGTAAAATTATTTCAAATTGATTCACCGCTGGCCATCAATATTAACCATAGTCAGAACGAACGCGGTTTCCTATGGCAACGTCACTCGACGTCATGCGGCCCAAATTTTCATATTTTTCAACGTTACGCGTAGCTAATGATGGCGTATCATTGGTGCGTTTGTAATATTATAATTTTTTAAAGGGAGGTTTATGAATATGTAACGATATAACATTACGTTCATTATTTAAAAGAAAGGTTTTGACGTCACGATTCCGATTTAGAGCTATTTGCTTCGAAGTCATAGTCGGAAAATGAGTGTGATACAGAAATCGGCGGCGAAAATTCGTGTTGCGAATGAAATGTCATAAAATATTATTATAAAAAAAAAACCATGTGTTTTTGTTGACATTTATCTTTGTATAAAATACCAATGACAATATTGCAAAATGCAACAAATATGTAATAGCATACATAACAGGTGTCTATTTTGCATATTCTCTCATATGTAGCCATGTGAAATCAACGCCGACATGCGAATGGGCTATACGACGTCAATAACGTCAAATTACGTCAACAGCATTAATGTTCCCCCGCAGCTAATTCTCATAATTTAGATGCAAGTTTCAAAGAAAAAAAAGATTTTCGGGTGACAGGTTTATGAAGTGTATCTGGTTGTACAGCTATTTTTGAGAATCATTTAATGCGTTATACATTATAAATAGTGCCACAAATGAGTATGGGTAATGATGTATGTAACGACGTCGCAATGACGTTTGGGCCGGTATAGCCATAGTGACGTTACGGTTTCTATATTTTTTTCACCAAATCTTTCCTTGGGCTTAACGTTTTTCTAGATGTGTATTTCTAATACTCCAATCTATTACCAGACCAATTTTCTCCAATATTGGTCATGTAACAAAGATTTCAGAGCACTTTTCCGCGTATTTGTTTATCACCCCTCGTACATGTATTTAAAAGTTTTATATGAACAGATTACAAAAATATCTAAATAATTCCATAATGTTTTATTAAAATCGATAATTAAATCCACATGACCTGTAAGATTATTTCGTAAGTCTTTACATAATTATGTATCCGAATTTATATTGCCCGAATGAGAGACAGTTAACATATTTCAACCCTATATGAGAACATCGCATTTGTGCACCATAAAATAGAACAATATGGTTGATTTTAAAAGACATTGGTTTGGTTACCAGACCAGTTTTAATTCCATTGAGTAAACGTTACTGGCGCATTACAACAACGCAATAATGGTGTCCTTGAAAAAGTCATCTTCTACCGGTTTACGCAACATCACAAATCTTTAAATTTTAGCGTAAACAATATTTACCTCATGCCACCGGATCTACCACGTCTTGGCATTTTGTTTTTGCTTTAAATCCGGTTGATGAAAAGTTTTATAATTGCGTAGATCGCAATAGAGTCTATATTTTCGAAATTAACAGGGTTCACGATGTAGCAAACGCGACCGGATATGGAATAGAATATAATGATCTGTCTCTTTGAACGCTTGGTTTATAACACTGATTGCAAGCGTCTGTCTATCCGAACTTAATCGAGCAGAACGCCTTTTCATCAATAATTAATCCAGATTTGCCGTTAGAAGCGTGACCGATTGGTTCGAGAAAGTTATTTTGAAGTTGGTAACCGCCTATATTCAAGTAGTAGCAGTTCCAATGCATTTGGACACTGTACTTCTAAACAAAAAGTGAATTCTAATCGTTTTAAGACCCCTAGCAACATGACGCTTTAGCTGTCAAAATTCGGATAATAGATCTGCATGCTCTTTTGTTTATTGTAGAAACTAGAGTATAAGTATAAGCTTTACTAGATCTTTATTTTAATGTATAACCTTGATTAAACGAAACGTCGCCGTTGGTAAAAATAAAGTGATATAACTCGATCATCTGTTATAACTCCACTCAAAAGTTCATTTAAATTTATTTATTTGTACTTATTTATAATATTGCATTCAATGTTTAAATTTAAGAATAGAGACAGTAAAGTCTTCAATATTCATGTTAATTCAACCAATAAGTCCCTTAGAGAAGTTAGTATAATGTATAGATCTGACTTATTGTGTGTAAAATAACCCACTGACTAGATCTACTCTATGCTCGTATAGTTAGGTTCATCGGTTCAAATATTATCACAAGTATTACTATACTACCGTATTGGATTCCACTGACAACTAGGATATTGTGCAAACACCTTTGTAGTGGTTCAATTAAAACATCCAATGCTGTTGGAATATATTGCCTACTAGGCCTATTGTGTGTGCAGATAAAATATGCTCTTAGTTTTTGATGGATTTATTGGCAATTAAAAAGAATGTGCTCTGATGTACTTCTGTGATGGCACTGTAGTAGAGTTAAAATAAATTGACCAAACTGAAAGAGAAAGATTAAGTTATTTTGAACAACAGAAATACTTTATAATTAATAAATAAAAATATTATTTCAACATTGTATTTTATTTTATATTCTAATTATTGTTTTCATGCGGTTTAATTCTGAAGAGAACAGGATTCAGAAAACAGGTCATTAGTGTTACATATGGATTTTTAAATACCAGAAAATTAAATGAAAACAGAAATGGAGACGAAGGGTAAAATGAAAGGGAGTAAGAGAGCTTGCAGACATAATCATGGAAAAAAGGCTCATGTTACAGAAGAGGTGGTAATATTAGCTCCACCTAGTCCAATTCATGAAGAAAATAGTACTGAAGACGTTGTCGTTAATAATGTTGATATATTAAAAATTGAGGACAGACCAACTACAAGCTCTAGTGAGAAAAGATTCACAGGTTCTAGCACTCCATGTAGACCAGAGAGTAGAAGACTTGCTAGACCAAGCAGTACACGATCAGTGTTTGAACAAATACCGGGAACTAGACCTGCTAGTAGAAGGGTATGTATCTTGCTGAATAGTTGAACTATTATTTTTTATTCTACCTAATAATTACATACATTTTATAGACCTGTACATAATGCTATTTTGGGCAATTATCTTTTTAATAATATTATAAAAATATGTTTGTATTCTACATATTAAATAGGCCTACACATACTTCACAGGTACATAGTGCTATTTTTGATGAAGTATTCTTTGTCAGAAATATTAGAAAAATAGTTGAAAAAGCCTTCATTCTGTGGTATACTCTACAATTTTCAGACTAATGTTCCCCAGAAAACGAATGCTGTAAAATCTCAATAATGATACCATCTGGGATCCTTGAACGGTGGTCTCATTGTTGGGATAGTGAAAATGGGAGCTGAAATTGTGGAATTCGTTTTTAGGTGGACTTATTATCAAGGTTGTCTTTAGTTGGGTGTCTTGGGACTCTTGCTACATATATAAATGTCCAATACTGACAGCGCGCCAAGTGATCATTTTGCACATCCCCATGATGCATGATTTTATGTACAAGACTTGTCATGTGTATATTCAATCGAATGACAAGCAATCATATGCTCCTTTTAAGTCTTTTATAAAATCAAACTGTCAAGTATGTGTATACATGGAAATCCCAATTAAAAGCTTTTAGTGTAAGACCATCTCGAAGCATTTGTTTGCTTAAATTTCTACAAATTTTAAATTTAAGTGGAATCAAATATTGTTTTAAAGTTCTACATCATGTACATATTCATTGGTCAAGGTTAAACAAATATATGCTGCACTTTTCATTTGATTTAAATTATGATATCATATAACTTATTAACTACCAGGTATGATTGCAAGGGTTATAATCTACCCATCCTCATACATCAGTGGTAAGTCAAGTTCCAAGACACCCGTCGTAATTGCTATAAATAGAAATGAACGAAATGGATTTGATTGGTTGATTTTCGTTCACTACGCTAGGATTTGACCGTATTTAACCAGAGTATGTTTCGGACGAAGAATACTCTGGTGAACGAGAATGTAATCTACCTTGAGTTTTATTTTTTTTAGAAATTTCATTTTTGGGCCGTACATGTATGTACAATCACTAAGTTGTTATCATTATAATTATAGTTCCAAAAGTCGAACAAGTTCCATATACTTTGCTTTTAATATAGGGCCTTAAATAAAATATTGTTTTGTTTCAAAATTCCCTTCCTGTAACCCGTGTCATTTAGGTTTGGGTAGGTAAGTAGGAATTCTCTTTATAAAAATAAAACTGCCCTAAAAAAATGACAAACTTGCTTATTTCGTCAAAATAAATTCTGATTTCTCAATAAAATTCATCAAGTAGATTGATGTTACAGCAGGTAGGAAGCACTGAGCGGGAGGGGAATCAAACAATATTGTATTTTAGGCCTTGCCTAGATATTTTACAAACATATACCCGTACTTCTTTATTCATTATCTGGTTGGTAAAAAATAATGAACGCATGTAATTTGATAGGTTAAAGAACTTGCTTTGTATGTCTTACAATGCTTTGTTGATTAATTGTAATTATCTTTTATTTTTTCTACAATATATTTCTTTGAGGGTACATGTAATTAGTTCAAATGTGTTTATTTAAAAGTACATGTATATATCGTGTTAGACTCGTTATTTTACAAATTGTTAAAGTTTTGACAGGAATAATGTAAACTTGTTAAAACACTCGAGATTAATAGGCTTAATATATAAATTTGCATAAGATGTTTATATTAAATAAATGAATAACTGCATATTAAGTAAAAGATCATAAACATACTTGCGTCTCTTCTTATCTCAGGCATTTTAACAAAGTCTGGTACACATATTTAAAATATAAACAATATTCACAGTTAAATACAAATGTCAGATACCGTTTATCAACCCAGAACATTGCCAAACAAACAATTTTTATTATGAGTACAGCCAGATCCTTCCTCCAAAATGCACCAGGATGGAAGATCTTAGTTCCAAAAGTCAAAATTTTCTCCAGACCCCTTTGGTGGGAGGAAGTCCTGGGACTCAAACTTTAAAATTCTGTTGAGAACCCTGATTATAACCTTTATAATACTACAGAATTTGCTGTGTATATATATTAAATATCTATAAGGTCGATTATTAAGGCCCAGTTCATATGGTAGCATTATGTTTAAAAAATAAAAATCTGTTCGCGTTTATTGTCGGTGAATAAAACACGGGCAGGAGTTCGGATGCGGAAAAATTAAATCACGAGTGCGTAGCACGAGTGATTCAATTTTCCGCATCCGAACGAGTGCCCGTGTTTTATTCACCGACAATATACAAGAACAGAGTTTTTATTTCGATTCTAAATACGATAATATCCCGCACTATTTAACTGCGGGCATTCCATTTTCACCCATTTGACAGTGAACATAATTCCAAGCTGAAATTGAGTGGCTTATTAGCTGGTACAATTACCTCCCTCGTTAATGAAAACGACCTTCGTAATTTTCTGAAGGAAATACCACATTTTAAACATTGAAACAATTTTAATAACACGAGTATATGGTATCTATTTCATAAAATGAAAAATATAAATGAATTGATTATCAGAAGCTTTAATAAAACTTGGTTTCTAGAGTATATTGGAGTTTCTAAAAATAGATGCGTCATAGCTGTAACACTGGATTCTCGTGCAACTCGCCTTGTCATCGTGACTCGTAGAAAATTTACTATAAAGTTTACGTTCATTCATTCATAAATATGTCACGTGATACTGGGCGTAAATAGAAACAGCCAATTTGATAGGTATGTTTTATGGGGGTAATAAAACATTGTTAGGTCCGCTCTATATTTAAACGATTAATCCGCAGATCGTGTTAGAATAATTAATAATAGTCAATAACCAGTGGGATTTGAACTTTCATCCTGTGTACACTGTTGGCTTCTGGGGGACTTTGACCCCCCAATCCCCCTGACCTCAGGGAAACTGGCAGCGCCCTTGGAACTCCAATCTCACTCTGGCCATGTCTAAGCTAGGCATTGACAGCTATTGGTTTGTCATGTGTCTGGATAATGTGACTATAGGTATGTAGTAGATCCATATGACAGAAATACTTTTGACTTAAGTTGGACTTAAAACAATTTTAATATTAAGTTCTTAGCATTTGTTTCGTCACTTGATCATCCATATTTGTTATCTTCATTTAGTTACCAAATCAACTGTACTTGAATACCTTGAATTTAAATTTCATTTTTAAACTTGTTAGTTTTGTGTTGTAGAAATGAAGACACATGTTTTACGAAGGCTTTATCTAACTCTCTATTCTGTAAAGAAATTGGAAGAATGGAGGGTAATCCTTCTTAAAGGTGTTAAATTTATTTTCAATGGCTTTTCTTTGGAAAGGCTGAAGAGGTCTATAAATGTAAGATAGAATTTACTTCAATTCATTAATGTTTGTCTGTTTACTTACTGACATGTCTGAATGAGGCCATCCTTAAAAAAGTGTTTGTTTGCCCTTACCCACCAGATTCGTGAAAATTGGCCCTACTGACTTTTTTTCCAATTTACAAAGCAGGTTAGCATTCTACAGAGGGGTGCTATTAATACTAAATATCCAAAAAGTGCATATGACAGGTAATTAAAGCTGTGAAGGGTTACAGTGTGTACAGTATAATATACTAATCTAAGATACAACATACTTATAAATATAGTTAATACAACATCTATAAGAAAAATCAGACACACACCCCCTCAAAAAAAATCCCTATGAGACTACCTACATGTACCCACAGAAAAAAATCTGGGTCGCGTAAGGGCAAACAAACACTTTTTTAAGGATGGCCTGATGTGTTAGCCCTCGTCTTATATTTCATTTATCTAAGAAACTATTGTACATGCTTCAATAGATTTGATATTTAATTTAAATAAATGTGAAGGTTGTAGTGTACGTGGTACTCTTGTTATTGCTAATATCATTAAGATTTTACTCCTTATGAGTTTAAGTGAAAAAATCTTAAGATTTAAGCATTACTGTCATCATTAATCACAGTAATAAAGTTTCAGTTTTATGAAAGCAACTTTCGTACCATTCTGTCTTCATGCAGCATCAGAAGGTTATTAAACCAATAGAAATTTGACATAAAAAGGGGAGAAAAATAGGGTCTGGCATGAGAGAATTTGTCTAATCAACCGTACAAATAGTAATCCTACTTTCTGCCATTTGATATCTATGAACAATCAGATGGGTGGAGTAATTCATTGGATTCTAATTGATATATGATTAAAGTAATTATCTGATTAATGCATTCATGCCATGTTCCACAGACCCCTTTGTGTGAGATTGGTGATTGACTTTTCAATGCAAGAGATTTCATTAAAATGAGTTAGATTTTCGTTTCAATTTGGTTTGGGTTTTGGTAAATTTTAATTGGGTATTAAATCAAACACATGAGTGGAGCAAAGTTTGGACATATCGATCTTCTACCAATACAACTTTTGTAATTCACAAACCATTAACATACATGCAAGATCTCCTGCATCATGCATGAGTCTCCAGCATTTGAGACTTCCACTCATGTGTGATTGAAGGCAAATTGATCAAATCTCGCGTATTTCTTGGACAAAAGTTTACTCATGTATAGTCCAGTCAGGATAAAAATCCAGTGACACAGCGGGCGAGTCCACTATAACGGTGTAAAACCAATTATAATGGCTTATACTGTACAAACAACTATAATGTCAATGCTAAACTAAGATACTAAACTTCGCTCTACCTGTTTAGACAATGGTTGTGATTTTTTGCGTACACATAAACTGCAATGTCACTGTCACAATATCCTAACTGGACTATAGTAGTAGGTTAACTTGGTTATGTAATGATATTTATGGACTAGGCACAATGAACAAACCTTTAATCAGTTAGGATCTGGTGACAGTGACATAGCCATTTATGTGTACACAGAAGATTACAACCATTGTCTGAATGAGATGCGATGCGAACATAGTTTGTTAGTTTAGCATTGAAATTATGGCTGCCTGTTTATTTATCCTTTATAATTGGTTTTACACCCTAATAGTGGACCCGACCACTGCATCACTGTATTCTTACCCTGACTGGACTATATTACTGAACTACTTACTCTAATCCTTTGTGGAATGTTTGTGAACCCTCTTTATGATTCCGGAGTTAGTCTGTTATAATTCCAAGAAGTCTTTCTCAAGTGGATTTTTTTCAGCCTACTAATTAAACATTGATTTCTTGGTACTGGTACCTGATCCATTTGATTTCCCTGATATACTGGTGTTCCATTATGATTTCAACCATAATGCATTGATTAATATGTATACACATTGTGTAATTGATTATTGATCTATCATTTATCAGATTTTTTATAAAGTGTTCAAAATTTATAATTAATTGCTGTTTACTGTAAGTCTGGTATTATTCATGATGCTTTTATTTTCGCTATTTTCCAAAATTGGGAAGTTCACCCGTTCACCGGCAGTTTTTTTGTTGAATGAACAATAAAATCCTGCCATTGACCAGTAGCTTAGGCGGGTGGGTACAATTGCATTATAAAATTGAATACAGACATGGTCTTTATTAATGAGTTTATCTCAAATTCATTAATCCACGAAGATATGCATATTCATATGAACATTAATTTTGGTAACTATATAATCACAAAATGTTGATATGAACTATTGTCTGACCAGATTAAAATGAGACTCACTAGACCTAACTAATGCTTGTTAATCAAGTATGATGAGTCTCAGTTTTATGTGGTCTATGCATGTACATATTTATTATGCCCCCATCTTTGATGAGGGGGTATATTGCTTTGTACTTGTCTTTCTGTCGGTCTGTTTGTCTGTCGTATAAAATGGTTTCCGTTTAATTACTCAAGAACGCTTTGACCTACGATCTTCAAACTTTACATGGAGGTTGTCAATTAACAACAGTAGATGACCCCTATTGATTTTGAGGTCAGTACCGGTAGGTCAAAGGTCACTGCGACCATCACCATTTCTGACTATTGAGCTGCCATAGGGGCATACATGTTTTACAAATATCTCTTGTTTTATTTGGATTTCCTACATAGGCCAATTTTCTGCATAAAATTTATAATAAAACATAAAATTTTCTCTCTTGTTAAATCAGAATTAGTTTCAATATATTACTAGTATTATTGGTTGACTGTATTGCTGGGTATTGATTTATTAGGGTATCATTGCCCGTGAAGCATTGTTTTGCTTTTTAAGCCAATACCAATAATTTTATTCCTTTGATAAATTTTCCCATTCATTACATCTCTGAAAGGTTTATGACAGTCTATTCAATGGAGGCTCAGTACTGGTCATTCATTAAAGCCTAAGGTCCCACTGAACATTTTTTGCCTCAGCAATGTACTGCCGATTAAAATTAATGAGCATTCAGGACATCGGGAACAGGTTCCTCATGGTCTAGTGGAAGCTTCGGGGAGGTTATTAGAGACAGTTAGTGATATCATAAAGAATTGTGATGAATTGGGTGGTATAGGTAATTGGGAGAATATTGTCAATGTTGAATTCCTCAGTGGGACAGCTAGACTTAACTGCATTGTGCTTTTACCTAATATCTGGGCAATCTGAGCACCAAAGTGCTCGCTTATAATAATAATTGTGATCACCCATGATGTCTCTGAACACTTGTGTTAGGATAATAACAATTGGACAGGGAAAGCAGAACTTAGGGGTCCTTCAATTCCGGGGATTATCAGGAAGTCAGGATTTGCTGCACCAAAAAAAAAAAGAACTTTTCAAAAGAAGATAAAGGGTAAATTGATATAAAATTTCAAAGTTATAAGCTTAATTTAACAATAGAACAATGTTTGAAACAGTTTTTGGTGAAGGGATGTGTGTTTAATTTATGGCAAACAAAAGAGACTCGCGTCTGGTTTTCAAGATTGGGCAATATGCCTCAGTAGAATCCCTGCAACACTAAACAGAAACATATATGTACATGTCTGTGACAGTCATAATATCAAAGAAAGCCTTGTAAGCATTGGAAAACTATAATTATAGTGTCTATTAGGGCTGCATATCAGTTAGAATGATTGATATGATATTTGTGTCGATGCAAAACGATCGATATTCGATATATCATATGATATATTCTTTAGGCAATAAAACCTATAAAATACTGTTAATATGCACATGCAACATGTATTTAACCTGCAGAACACAATCCAGTCAGGCCGGAGATGTGATAAACAACATATTTATATATGTTTTTAATTGCATTCATGAGTGATTCACTCGGACATAAGCTATTTCAATGACCTGACCATATTAAGACGAAACAAATAGATGACCAACAAACTTGACTGAAAATATGTATTTTATTGATTAAAATGTGTATTACACGTTCGATACAATGTATCAATCAAAAGCGACATTCCGGTTTTCGATTTCTATCGGAAACGGGTACGCACCCGTAGTGTCAAAGTCACTTAAATATTGCAGTGAACTTTGAGATGATATATATTGACCAAATTATTTACATATTACATTTACTTTATTCACATGATATGACTTTGTGTCCCAAAAATATGCACAATTTGTGTTTATAGACTTTATATATAATGGTAGTTTTCATTTCCAAACATAATTATCATTCTGTATATTTTACCTATCATTCAGAGTGTTGGAGAGCCGAGCTGGAAAAACAAGTCTATTGCTGAAGTAAGGAATTTGTCCAGTTTCAGCTTTTATTAACATTGTTCAAATTTAACCCCTTTAATTATTATCATATAATGTCTTGTGTTATATGTTATGCTCAAAGGTGACTGAAGTGTTGTGTCCCTTAATTAATTAATTAATTCTCAATTAATAATCTGAACTTAGACAGCTTACTTACTATATTTATCTGAAATAATCTAGATTTTTACCGGGTAATTATATTCTAGGCACTTCCATTCCCTCACCCATGGTGTGACCTGTCCCCTCAAAACCTCTATATCTTTGGACCCTTCCACAGGTGGTCCAGTGGTTTTAAAGAGCTCCCCCCTCCCCAAAAAAAAGAGCAAGAGGTTGTGGGTTCTATAATACCAGCCCTGCGTTCAAAGAATATTCACGTGACGTAGAAAGTCACGTTTTTGTACCTATTTCGTACCTGTTACATACCTGTTTCGTACCTAGTATGCAACAGGTAGGTAACAGGTACGAAACGTGCGCCATGTAAGTATTCGTTGAACACAGGGCAGGCTGTGACATGCAAGTTAATTGATTGTCTCCCTTGATTTTATTGTATAATGGTAAACAGAGATTGTAACTTGATCCTATTCGCATTCTTAGACCTTTATTTAACAGCTGATATCTTGTCTATATAAATGGCCCCAGTAGTATGTTTTCATTATTGGGGATTATCATGATTGTGCACAAAGACGCTAGAGGTGTAACACAAACACCAAGCTAAAGGACTGATATTGCTTGATTTGCTCGCAGAAATTGATATATTCAATACAAGAACCTTGTAAGATGTCCATGCATAACGGTTAGGATCAGGTCAATATCACCGTACTATAACTGTGATTATATGGCTACATAAAACTTCATGTAAAACAGCTTTAACGGCATTCAAGCAAGATTGATGTAAACACTAAGGAATTATTTTGATTCAGAATAAATTTTTTGGAAGATTCAGACACCTTTGATTATTGTTGATTAATTGTATGCTTTGAGTTTGTTTGAATTAACAATTTTCCAATTCTTTATTTTACTAAGATGTGGGCATTGATTCTGTATTAATAACCTAATATATTTAGTGAAGATATAAATAATTTTCAAGGCTTGACACTACCAGACCAGTGTTAGTGTGGAGCCCTGATTTTATGTTCTAATGCTATGTGAATACCTACTAGTTCTAGGAATTCCAAGGTGCGATTACCGGTAGTTCATTCCTGTATTTTTATGTGTAATCTTTTTACTCTCATCATACATACTGCTACCGGTACTTACACCGGTGTGAGTGGTCCCCAGTTTGATCAGTGCAGCTGACCGTGTCATACCAAAGACAAAATAAAAATGATACCAGTGTTTCCACAGATTGATGTGCAGTATAAACTATGGAAAGCTGATTGGAATAATGATTGATCATCTATTAGTATATGAGAAATTCTGTATAGACTCGATTAAGATTGACTCACAGAGATGTAAAAAAGTAATACGTCAAAATTCATTCTTTGTACTGGCCGTGGAATTCCTTGCTTGAAAATATCATTCAAGCCAAATCTGTGTTGACCTTCAAAACTTTATATGACAAACACTTTCACCATGAAAAGTTCAATACTACTGTCATATATGGCCATGTTCAAAATGTTTAGTCTTCTCAATATTAACCAACTATGGCCATCGGAACCAAATTGCTACTTGTTATGATCACAAATTGATGTTGAAGATGAGCCTACCCAGACTCTACAAGTTACAACTCTACCAAGACCAGTGCTTCCCTTGGAAAATCTACCACTTACCGCCCTTGATTTCTCAGTTATTTGCTTGGTTAGTTAATATTGCTGTTGTTCCTTGGGATGAAGTAGGTAATCACTTAATTTTCTTATCTGAATAATTTACATACAGTTATGACACTTTTGCTCCCACACCCAATAATTAGAATCTTCAGAGGGCTGTTAAATGAGGCCAAAATAAATAAATTTGCTGGTTTATAATCACCGCACACCCCTATTTTTTCCCAGGAACTCGTAAAGCTAGTTGATCTTTTAACATTTTAATGTTTCAATACTAACAAAATAATCTTTCAAAAAACATTTCAGAAAAACATTTTTTGAAAATTATGAAAATAGTTCCAGTCTCAAACCTGTCCATATATAGACCATGGCAACAGCAGAAAAATGGTCTTTTTGTCAACAGGTGGTATCTCTTAACAGGTTAAATATATTTATTAAAGGATTGAAGATGGTCTGATAGGAGGTAAGATTGGTGGTCTTTGAAAACAGTTTTTGAAATCATGCATGGTCTTTATGTTTTCCCTGTCTTGCAGTAACTTTGACTATATGTAAATGATGACATATCAGTTGGATGTGTGGGATAGGGAGTATTGTATCAGATAAGATTGAACATACTGTAAACCAAGAAATTATTTCACGCGATTTTATTTCGCGGAGTTTGCGAGTGGTAGAATTTTGCAAAATTAAGTCACGCGAAAGTGCTAAAAACATTAATAGTATGGACATTGCCGGAAACTTAAAAACGCGAAAATTTGTGATTGTGAATATGCCGACGATCAGCAAAACGCGAAATTTAGTATTCGCGAAAGTAAATTGGTTTACAGTATTTTATTTAACATATTTGTTAATATTAGTTATTCTTTAAAGCAGTTGGAACTGGTAGTCCACTAAGCTTAACCACTTAAAACTTTTTGTTTACATTTGTGATTCAATTGTGTAAATATATTTAATCAATATTTACTGATCATATTTTGATAAAATGTTAAATATTTACACATAAATAGGATTGAAACTTAGAAGTGATGGACTTTTTAACGGAGTCGAATCCCTTGGTCTACCCTACCAAATACTACCTAACTGTCTCTTATCTTTGTGACTTATGAAATAAGTTTGTGCAACATACAACTATTTGTTTCAATATCATGACCAATTTTTAACAATTTGATAATTTTAAACAACATTAATACATGGTTGAACAATACACTGATTTGTTATGACAGATTTTTTTCACAGATATTACATTAATTGTATAAGCATGGTTCAATTTTCATCATTTCGATATTTGTACAGGTGCTATAAATATGATAATACAAAACCATTCTTGAATAATTGATTATGATATCAATATAATAATTTAAAAAACCTGCATGGAACTAATGGATTAAATAATCATGATTCAACAAAAGTTCCGTGAAAATTAAAGTATATAAATTGGGTCTTAATTAACATAGTGGGCGAGTCATATTGAATTAAATTTGTGCTGTATCTTTTCATAAGCAGAAAGTATCACGAAGGCGCTCAAGGTGTAATACCAACACAAATCTAAAGAACTGATTTTGCATGATTTAGTTGCAGAAATTTATTATATTGAATGCAAGAACCTTGTGATATATTCATGCATAAAGACAGGATCATGTAAAATTCTCTGTGCTATAATATAATTATGACTGTTTAGTGTGGAATGCACTTTAAAAGACAAAATAAAAATAATACCTGTAATACCCTTACATGCTCAGATAATGAAAGGCAAAGTAACCAGCCTGAACTCATGCTCTCTCTCATACCGTTGTGGCGTTACCTAGATACCATCAGGATTGAGGTGTCAAGAGTGATTAATAGCAGTTTAATGAACATATGTTTTACAATCATCCTGAAATATTTTTTAGTTATAATAAGTATGGACTAAAAAACCAATACACTTTTTTAACATCACCTAACTTTTATTTCAGTGAGTTATATTTTATCTGTTAAAAACCATTTATTTTCAATATTGTGAAACATGACACTAAAAGCTGATACACTATTGTATCAGTAAAATATTGACTGACACTGGCTATTCAGGGAAAATATTCCCTACCTTTTTTGTTGCTGTATAAACCAGAATATATTGATGGTTAATACTAGAAGTTTATCATGCAGTTTTTGTCAACAATTCACATGACATTTTATAAATATTTTAATGCGCAATCCAGAAGGGGGACCGGGAGTCAGACAATTTACTAAATAGACGCAACTGGAATATAGTGTAAGTTGTACTGTACCTGAGTAAGTACACCGTGCCGTTTTGTCCAACACCCTGTGAAACCGAGGAAAATACAGGTTTCACAGGGTGCTGGAAACAACAGTAAAGGTGTTGGAAAAGATCTTATATTTCATGGAAAGCAAATAAAAATTTTCTCCTAAGCGTGGCGTATGTTTCATAGAAATTGATGAAGAAATAAAATACTTATGACTATTTTATTATGTTTTCCAATGTTGACAAATTTTATCTTGGAACTGTAGCCAAAAGTCATGTGGTATTGCTATGCTACACTGTATAGACTCCATGTCTAACACTGATGTAAATGGTTTTGTATTGATAGGGTTGCATCTTTTAAATTATCATTTTTGACTTGCATTATGTACGGTATTTCACCAAAGATTGTTTTCACAATTGAAGAGCTCGATTTGACTAAAGATTGTTTTCATAATTGAAGAGCTCTATTTGAGTAATGATTGTCTTCACAATTGAAGAGCTCTCATGAGTGACTAGCTACTGACTTTATCAAGCATTATCTTAAAATATCAAACTTCAGCACTTGTCTCTGGATTGTTACGATGTAATTGCCATATTTGTTCAAAGAATTCAAATGTGAGACCTTATACTCTAAATATTTGAAGCGATTAAATAATCAGGGGTTCTACTGAGGTATATTGCCCAATCCTGGAAATATGACGCAACAAATCAGGATTTTCAGGTTATTCCAGAAAAGAAGGACCCCTGAATAATGTAATAGTGTTTTCAGAAACTGTTACACTTTTCAGTTTTCACTTCCAACTCGAGATGAACTGGTTTAAAGCCACATTAGGCCTTAAACAGCTATTTTCAAAAAGCAATAACTTGGTAACCTATTTGCAGAGCCATGGATTTTGAGCACTTTAGTTGAGTCCCAAAGGTGGAAAGCACCATAAGATAGAAGAAAATTAAATACAACCTACAGTTGGTTTGTTTACAAAATAATGAATTGTAAACAAAAAATGCACAATTTATAATCTAAGGGAAGCAACTATTGCAAAATTAGTATTTTGTCATCCATTCATTTTACTTAAATGTGAATTTTGGCATACTATTTCGACAGATACATTTAACATACTGTCATCAATAATTGGTCATATGTGAAAATTTCCCAATTCCATGTAATTTGTCTATTTACTGGATGATTGGAAAAAAGGTATTGGGAGTGATAATGTGACTTTCAGAAATCTAGAGGTAGACTTAGGGGACTTGGTTGAATAAACATTTTCTATGTTAGTCCATTATTAAACATTCTGATAATTAAAAAAGTACTTATGTGTATCAGACTTAATCTATTAAAATAGCTCTTTAATAATTACTTTTCAAGGTAGTTAAATTTTCTTTGATTTTGTCATTTACGTCGTTTCACTCGACCACGAAATTTAATCCCCACAATTAACAAGCCTCTCAAATTCTGATATGGGTTTACCCTTTCATGATCTGTAATCCACAAATTTACGAGCTCATGAACATGCATTTTTATCAAAATCCACGAAATTTAATACCTACGAAAATATGTGATTTTACAATATTTGCTATTCAATGATTGTCTCCCTTAGATTGTTGAATTATATGGACTTTAAATGTATAATTATGGTTATAAACATTGAATAATGTGTATTTATTGCTTTTTCAATCAAGTGGTTTTGAAGTTCATTTAAAAGTTTTGGGTATGTAAATGTTTGATTATGGATCAGTGAAGTATTTATAAATAATTACATACATACTCTACCATTTGTCTTCTACTTATGTGTTCAATCCTAAACCAGGCATACAGTCTGTTTTATTACCCTGAATCCTTTAATTATTTCAATAAATTTTCTCCCATAAATACACACTTTATTTGTTTAACAGAAAAAATGCAATTTACTGCGTTGAGGGAGGTGAGGTTATGGAGTGGTAGAGTGCTTTAAGACACTTGTGGGGAGCGGTGGTCTATTGGTCTCGGGTTCAACCCCCGTCTGGACAACTGCTTACTTTCTCTGAGCAGGAATAACCCACATGCTCCACTCGACCAACGTGTGAATAGGTACCTCATCTGTGTGTTTGAACATGTTGGATAGTCCTGGGCGCCGCTGCACACCTAACAGGAGAGATGATTAGTGTCTCTTCAGGGAGACACGAACAGTGTTCCATAGGTATAGCCAAATAACAGGGGAAAGTTAAAATGTCAAAGGGTGGCTGAACTGCTGAAAGCAGCCCTCGAAAATTGGTAACTTAACCTTTTTTTTATCAGGAGGTTGGGGCTTCAAGTAATAATGGATCAGATTTAATCATAACTGTATTCTCAACAACCAAAAGTCCTTGCCAAAAATGTATTCGTCCTTTAAACAGCTTAACAATAATAAGCTTAACAGCTATATTCTTTCGTTGTATGTTATTGTTTATTTTATCTGACTTTCTTTGCATCTTCACCTATATTTTACTTGCGACCAATACTCTTGTCTGAATTATCAATATAATGCTTAAGGATCGTATATGAACCCACACTTGGTGTGAGTGGGATTTGAACCCACAACCCCAACTGTCTGTGAAGCAAATAAGTAGTTTAAGTTATCAGAGATAATGCTTAAGGGCCTATGGTTTAAAGGGTTTCATTATATATTAATATGTTTCGGTTGATAACCCTGGAACAGCTGGCCACAATTGACCGCTACATTATGAATCAGTGGTGGAATTCATTATTAATCTTACTTGACTTAAGGATAAGGACATCCAATCAAATCACACCATATCAAAATCTTGGTCAGTAACAGGCAATATGATTGGCTTTCCTTATTCTCCAATTAAATAAGATCAATATTGAATACCACCCCAGGTCCGTTACCTAAGGAAAGTGCTACTGACTGCTCCTTTACTCAATTAGATGTAGTGGCACTATTAAGTGCTTTGTTTGGTTAACAGACTTAAGTCTGCCCAATGAAATGAAAAATTGGGTATAGTGCACCCACGATAACGAGAAAGGCGGGACAACTTGGTATATTCCACAAAGGTGGATTAATCAGATATGCCCGATTTATCAGTGATGTTTTTAGTACAAAACTGACCTTATTTGTTTATTTAAGTAATTTGTAAAACCAACTTTTCAATATAGATAAACCACAATCGTTCGGGCGTAACTGTACTTTTAATAATAAAATAATCCAGGTAAAAGGGGTGCATTTTCACAATTTAGAATAGAAACACATATTCGAAACACCAGCTTATATCGTCCTCCCTTGCGCAGTTGGCTAAGCTATGGCTTAACGATGTAAGTCAATATTTTTGCTCGGGTTCGAACCCCACCCATTTTGATTTTTTTTAATTTTGCTAAATAAAACATGTGCGTGCATATCTAATATACAATCCTAAAATATATACAGTAGTTCGTTTGTTCATTTGTATTTTAATACACTGAAAGCATTCCGGCGAAATCAATGATGAACTTGAATAATTTTAATTCAACCCGATTGTCATTCGAGCAGTGGGCAATACATACAATATCCCGGGCGGACTAAAACAATATATAAATGAAACAAAGCAATTTGTATTAAACATTAAATATAATTTTAGCATTCATACAGTTATAAAATATATACATGTATTACGATAAATATAATTTTGAAAAAGAGTTTAGTAGCGGATTCGAACCAACAGCTCACATAAAACAGTATGCAAACATTGTGTGTATAGAACACGTTAACCACTAGGCCACACAGTCAACTTAATAGCTTACGTGAATTTTTAATATATATCCAATATATATCAGAAAAATAACGGTAAATATCATTTCAACCTCAGCAAATGGACTCGTCCAAGGGTCAAATTTCGAAGGTCGTTGTACATCTATAGTGACCAAACTGATTTATGTTTGTAAACATCACATTATCCTGGGCACACTATAATACTGCCACTGCTCCAGAAAGAAACTGTGACATTCAAAATTATTACATAATATTTATAACATTGTTATTGTTATTATTTTAAAGCCATTTTAAACTTAACTTAAGTAGATTTCTAAATCTTTATGTTTGTTCTTTATTTGTTCTCAACATTGATTTAAAGTTTAATGACTTAATTGCAGTACTTCTAGAACTATGAGTAAGCCCAGTTTGCTAAATATTTGTGATTAAGTTTACATAAACTTTGCATTTTTCTTGAATTATCTTGAACTAATCTTACTTTCAAACGGAATTCTATTTAATTGTGTACTAATAGTATTATTTCTATGATTATTTTTTAAGTTTTGCTAGGCTATGTGAGGTCTTTTCAAGAATGCGCTTTTCACACTTTGACTGCGGAGACCTATTAAGCTACTAATTAATTAAGTCTAATTGTTGGAAGGTCTCAAGGTAACAATTTGCATGAATATTTTATAATGGAGTTGTACTACCTGAGTATAGATACAAACCAAAAAGTTGTTTGTTTCCTGTATGCCAACAAACATGATCGAGTCTTATAAATTTCTCATGGCATTGGAAATTTCTCTCGACATTTTATATATTTTTTACACTTTCATTTTCTGTATTTAGAATATATAACCTACATTTTGAGCCAATGAAAATGCCGATTTTTAGCGGTTAGATGAAAATTTAATCATTAAAATTTTGCTCTCAACAGACGTTACACCATGTGTTGGCGCGAATTTCTATCGGCCAATCAAAATGCAGGATGTTATATTCTAAGCCAGTTAGAACAATATCAAGTAAATTTTTAATGACTAAAAAGGACTCGCTCCACCACTTTTAATCATTAAAGATTTACTTAATATGTTCTAACTATTACTTATAAAGAATTATCATATGGTTGACGTCGCGGCAGCGTAATAAAGCCATTATTTATTTTTGATAAAACACTAGTGTAATAAAGCTTTGACATGACGTCACTCAAAGTATAGGTAATGTCGTCAAAGTTGCGCGTTTATTATAGTGAAAATAAGTAGCTTTTTTATGTTTCGGCCAGAAATGGCTAACATATGATAAAAAGAACATTACATTTGTGACTTTCCACATTGGATTTATTAAACTTGTTGAATAAAATCAATAAAATGCTCGACTCGTTTAATAAATTCAATATGAAAAGACACTCATGTAATATTCTCTATATAAATTATGACCTATTCTACCCAGAATGTTTTATGAGCGTGTTTCCAGAAACAAACATTTTTTTCTAGGCCAGGAAGCTATATCAAGTGATTTCAAGTCCGCTAAAATTACTTAGGAAGATACCGATATGATCATTCTCAAGTTTGATTAACTTTTAATTGATACTGTTTGATCTATCAGTAAATCATTTATTTATAAGTCTGTAACAATATTACGATATTCTTATATAAAATGGTCGAGGGGTTGGTACCTGCTACACCAGTCCTGCTGGCACATGTTGCTGGCTTAGAATGAGAAACCCATTTTGTCCTTCCATGTTGGCACATTTGGTGCATCCATTGACTGGTCGCTGTCACATTTGGTGCTACCATTGACTGGTCGCTGGCACATTTGGTGCATCCACTGACTGGTTGCTGGCACATTTGGTGCATCCATTGACTGGTTGCTGGCACATTTGGTGCATCCACTGACTGGTTGCTGGCACATTTGGTGCATCCATTGACTGGTTGCTGGCTCATTTGGTGCATCCATTGACTGGTTGCTGGCACATTTGGTGCATCCATTGACTGGTTGCTGGCACATTCAGTGCATCCATTGACTGGTTGCTGGCACATTCAGTGCATCCATTGACTGGTTGCTGGCACATTTGGTGCACCCATAGATTGGTTGCTGGCACATTCAGTGCATCCATTGATTGGTTGCTGGCACATTTGGTGCATCCATTGATTGGTTGCTGGCACATTTGGTGCATCCATTGACTGGTTGCTGGCACATTTGGTGCACCCATTGATGGTTGCTGGCACATTTGGTGCACCCATAGATTGGTTGCTGGCACATTCAGTGCATCCATTGATTGGTTGCTGGCACATTTGGTGCAACAATCGATTGGTTGCTGACACATTTGGTGCACCCATTGATTGGTTGCTGGCACATTTGGTGCACCCATTGATGTTTGCTGGCACATTTGGTGCACCCATAAATTGGTTGTGAGCAGACATTTAAACTTTTGTCCTTACTGGCTCCTCCTTGTATGCAGAAGTTGTCTTACTTCAAACATAGCATATAATATCATTACATGGAAAACCCAACAAACAATCAAACCATTGGATAGTCATACATTAAAATGTTTATGATCGTTGACTGACATAAACAATGTCCTATCTTATAGAATAAATACGGTACTGTGAACAATCTATGATAGGGGAAGCACTTGAAACCAGTCCTTACTGTTATAAACATAAATTCTTGTCCATAATTTATAACAAGTTTGGTTACTATGAGCTACCTACTACTGTTTCGGTGGTATAAACCTTGCATACAATTGTACTTGTTATATCAAATATGTGCAGTATAAGTTTGTATCTTAGCTTGTGTTTTGAAAGTGGGCAAAAAATAGCAATTTCGATATGAAATTTTCAAATTGATATTTATTTTGATAAATGTGATGCACACACTGTGACTCAGTAAAGGTTTATTAAATTGTTCACATAATAAGAATTTGAAATGAGGTTTTATTATTCTATTCCTGAGTTTGGATTCTATAACAAATTCTGAATGGATTTTAATATAGTTTTATAAATTCAGAAGTACATTACATACCAAGAATTAGGACTATTTTACTGATAAGATATGTAATATTATTTTGACTTATAATTAAAAACCATCATTTATATTAATTAATTAATCATTATTCATTTATGTTTGTTTTCCCTTTCAGACTCACATACTATTATGCAACAGTCTGATTTAATATATATATAATTTCACTTGTCTAATTTATCTAAGCTTCTAAGATTTAAGCATTTTCCTATTTTACTTATTTCTAAAATATTCTTAAACAATGTTCTATAATACAAATGTTATTTTCATAACAGAGTGTTATTGTGAATATATTGATTGTTTTTCATGATGATTTAAAATAATGTGTTATTAATTAATATACTACAGAAACAAAATCTGAATTTATTTTATGAAATTACTATTTTACTCAATTCATTTTGTAATTATGTATAATAAAATTATCTTTTGTAATAATGTGTGCTAACAATTCACTATTCAAAGTAAAAACCCATATGAGTTTGGAGCGAAATTAAAATTTAAATACTGAACCTTTTGTTTTAAGCTTATTATTGAAGGTTCATGAGTTTGAATTAATACTTAAACATGATGACCAAATATTTGCATAAAGGATTGTATTATTTGTGAATGTACGAAAGTTCATCTTGACATCATTCATAGATTCAATGCACAAATATCATACTGTAAACCAATTTACTTTTGCGAATAATAACTTTCGCGTTTTGCTGATCGCCGGAATATTCGCGACTACAAATTTTCACGTTTTTAAGCTTCCTACAATGTCCATATAATAATGTTTTTAGCACTTTCGCAGCAACTTAATTTTGCGAAATTCTACCACTTACGAACTCCCCGAAACTAAATTGCGCGAAATAATTTCTTGGTTTGCAGTAACTGCTTAATTACAAACAATGAGTTAAGGTGGTTTTGCACAAATCACTTGATTGGTATATAATTTTATCTAATCCATCAGAAAGCCAGACATAATCTACTAGTGTAAATATATCATCCATTGTCTCACAAATCAAGAGACACAAAACAATAAAACAATAAAACATGGCAACTGCTGAAAGTGTTGCTCAAATGCTAGAGAGACGGAGAAGTTATATTCTAGAAAATAGGATAGTACTTAACGCTCGGAGAATATCTATAGGACAAAGCCAGTCGAAAAAGGTGAGCTAACGTAATTTTTATACATATTTTATGTCATACTTAGTTATTTTCTCTGGTAAATTAACAACCTCTTTTGGGTACTGTTTTATCAAAGCACTAATACAGAGTGCTTAAGCTTATGTTCAAATTCAAATTATTTATAATTCCGTTAGATCTACAAAGTGTGGTAAACAGATCTGCAATACTAGTACTGCCCTGCGTTCAAGGAAAAATTATGTGACGCAAGTTTCTTACCTGTTATTTATTTGTTACATACCAGGTACGAAACGTGGGTCATGTAATTCACGTTGAACGCAGGGCTGATTCAATCAATAAAACCTTACAAACTTTATCTTACCCAAATTTGCAGTTGTTGAAACAATTACCAAGAATTTAAATTTGATCGTAAGTTAAGGAATTTCGTAAGTGCTTTGATAAAACCGTACTTTGGTGTGTTGGAAACAGTCCTGTAAATAATTATTTTGTCGAATTATACTTCATCATTATATTGAAGTGACTGTGCCCATGAAACAGGGTCCTATAATTCCGGGAAAATCCAGAAATCGGGATTTGCTGCACGAGAAATAATGTATTACTATTAAACTGGTCAGCCGAAGAAAACAGCTGAATATTATAGCAGCATACCTGTCAAGTCTCACGCATTCGCAGTGAGACTCGTGCATTTGAAGTTTGAACCCTAACTCATGCTCACGCGCTCATCTCTTAAAATCTCACACATTTTAACCAAGCCTGATACATGTATTTAAAAAGTTAATGTACGAGATACTTACTCCAAAGTGCACAAGAATGCAGGATGTTTAAGTTTCCAAAAATTAATATTTTCTCCACACCCATTTGGTGGTAGTGAGTCCTGGGACTAAAACTGTTGAGAGAACCCTGATTATAACCTTATACTACATAGCATGCTTCATGTATAAGGTCGATTTTTAGGGCCTCTGGCCAGTTGACATGTGTTCCATATCCAGTAGGATTTGAACTTTTATGCTACATACACTGTTGGCTTCTAGGAGGGGCAGGGGCTTGCCCTCCCAGTAACACTGACCACGGGGCAACCGCCCCTTGCAACCCCAATCTCACTCTGACCATGTCTCAGGTCTTGATAGCTATATAGCAGTGTAGCAATATTAATACCACATGATGTTTGTGCTGTTTTGTCCAGCACCCTGTAAAGCCGTGGGAAAACATCTTATATTTCATGGAAAGCAAATCGTTTTCCCCTTGGTGTGGCGTATATTTCATTGAAATCGATGAAGAAATAAAATACTTATGGCTATTTTTGTTTTCCAATGTTGACAAATTTCGTAGCCAAAACTCATGTGGTATTTCTACACTGTATTTATACTACTCAAACTTTGCTAAGGGCCAAGAAATTGATTTCGTTGTTCGTCTCACGTTAAATGTCTAAAACCGATGAAGAAAACGTTGTGCAATTTATAAAATATCATCTTATCTGCTTCTAAAGTTCGATGCTTGATGTAATGCATTTTATACGCCTTGCCAAAATGACGTCGTTTTCCAGGTAACCGATAAGCCCTATTGGCGGGGACTAAAGTGGCTTGATTAACATGGACATTTTTATCCCGTTTTTATTACCATATCATGTAAGACCCCAGATGCTAAGAAAAGGATCGCATTCCGTTACTACAGAGGCTTGAATGCTGCACAAACATTTTAATGGGGTTGGGCTTATCAGCACTTAGACATTAAATTTCGAAGTAATCTTTATTGGTTTACAATATTGCAGATGTAACATTATGTTTTTGAAAATTCTACTGGTCAATCTTTTTCGATTTGCCAAATATTCAAATGGAAAATTTCTTGGCCCTTATCAAAGTTTGAGTAGTATATAAAGTATTACCAATATTAGATTATGTATCTATATTGTGTTAACAGGAAAAGAGAAACAATCTATGAGTCAGGGTCATGACCTCGCAAGCATAACCTCCCTGACATTTTTATAATAAAATTGTTTAAATTATGTTGGAATGGTGCAGATGGATTCTTGGAATGTTCATAATAATATATTGTTGTGTAATTGCTGATTTGTCAATTTCTGAATTTGATTTTGTTTGGAGATAATTAACACAGTATTTGCTTGCTAATTTAGTGATTCAGTCAACATATTGTTCTGCCTTTTATGGCATCTTCATGACATGCGGTCTCGATTGTGTCTTAAATATGGCATTATATGATAAGAAAGAACTGCAGATTATGTTCCAAGTACTTGTAAGAAAAACACCTGGAAGAATGAAACCTATCATTTTACAATTCATACCCAAATATTGGAAGTGTTTTATGTAAATTGTACCTGAGTGTTTATATATTTAAATTGATCTCATTAACTGGCGTGAAATACGTCGAAACCTACGGAACTGTCACTTCAAGCAATTAAGAAATATAATTAAAAATTCCTGTAGTGTTAATGAAGTACTGACATGAAGCATAATCATTGTCAACAAGTTTTAATTACTTGTCAATAATCAATTACTGTCGAATGTGTACATGTATTAAACCATTGATTGGGCCTTCTTCAATTAAAATTCCAATTAACGAGATTGAATTTGATTTTTAATTACGGTTGCGTTGAAAACTTGAAATGGTATCAGTGTGGTTTGGTACAAGGAGACACGTCAGAGCAGAGACACATGTTTGGTCATATTTATTTGGTATTGTATGGAGATTTTAACTTGATCCTAAACCTTCTATAAGCATAATTTAACAGCTGATAATTTATCTTGTTTTAATATAACCCCGGTTGTATGTTTTCATAATCGGGTAGCATCACTAAGACACTCGATGTGTAATATAAACACAAATCTGAAGGACAAATCGTCCCTTTGGCGCAACAAGGTTCTATCTTACTAAATAGTTTATAGAGAGATAAAACCTTGTTGCGCCAAAGGGACGAAATATTGCACAATTTTCTCGGGTAATTGATATATTCAAGTCAAGAGCCTTGTAATATATTCATGCATTAAGGTCAATATCTCGGTACTATATATAGGTACACTCCTATGTTACATGGTGTCAGACAGGGTATTGATGTATCAAATTGTCTGCATAAAATTTACATACTTTAAATTAAGCGATGGGTCTCTATTCTTACGATGAACTCAAAACTCTAACGAAATTCTATTGTTAATTTTTTATAAGGAACATGCAGTTTATGTCATTTATACTATATCCTCTTGCATAAATAACTCTGACTCTTCTATTAAATTTTCGAGCATATTCTCTTCATCAGGACTTTTTAATTACAACATTAACAACATTATAAACAAGATGGATGTGACTTAAATATAAGTGGAAGTAATTAAAAATTCCTGATGAAGAGGATGTGCTCGAAAATTTGATAAAAGAGTCAGAGTTATTTCTTTATCATAATAATTATTCTTTCCTATTGAGAGACAATACAAACTTTATTTTTTATACATTTTATTTGCAAAAATATGAATTGTTATTGCTAAGCACTTGATATGTAACATGAAGTATCCATTTCCAAAATTTGTATAAATACATTGTAACTTTTTTTTATGAAAGTTTGGATACAATTTTACTTAATTACTGGGTTGTGTTTAAAGGGACATGTCCTTAGTCCAGTGTAATTATGAAATATTATATCCAAAGACAATATTATATCCAAGGACACTAAATAGTCTAGCTATATGTTATGACATATTAAATTCAAGGATAATCTTAAGTAAGGTATTTATTTGTTTCTTATTTATAAATTTGAACAAAAATTATTAATTGAAAACCTTCTATCTTGAAATTTGAAGGTTACACTTGATTATTCGATACTTTTATATATTATATTACTAATTGGTAGAAAAGTAAACATTGAGACCTAATTCAGGATTATCTCCTCGATAAAGAGTCAATGGAACCCAAAGTTTTGAAATGAGGTCAAAGTATGGATTATCAACCCAAAGTGTTTGAATTTTGCTCTGTTTTGAAACGAGTATTTGTTCACAGGTAGTTGAACTTGATTGGTTGTTTTATGATTTTATTTGTTTAAAACTTTGAAAAAGAATATGTTCAGCTATTTAAATATTGTTCAAATGGAATTCACCCAACATTAATGATTATATATACAGTTACAAGATCCTAATGATCTGAGCAACACTTTACAAAATTATTAAGTGAACTTGATCTACACAAGATGGTTCAATAATTTATATTCGTTGGCGGCCTAGCTCGTTAATTGAAATTAACCCGTGTGATATTGTGTTAATTTGTTATCCTGGAAATAATTTTTAAGTTTGGATGAAATAATTGAATCTGTCATATTGGCTTTAAATGTACAGTGATTTATAACTATTTGTGTTGCATTCAAGCCTAAAATTTGTGGTGATCAAGTAGGAAAATTTGTGAGGTTTTTATTGTTGAAAAAGCAGTCAAAATGTTCAAAAAGTCTAAGACATCTTTAAGTGAACCCGGACAGTTGCGAGTGTACAAATTTCACAATATTGGGAATAAAAAGTATTTACCGGTAAGTTCAATTTGACTTATAAAAATTATTATAATAAATAGTTTTTTTTGTCACTTCTTTAGGTGGCACGGTGGTTGAGCCGGTAAAGCACTTGACTATGGTTTGAATCCAATCTGTTATTCCCTGTTATTGCAGAGCTTTTTTACCTTATACAACAGAGGTCTGTAATAGGCCTCTTCCCAAAAGAAAATTAGACTGTTTTTTTTCCAACTGTGGCAGAAATATTTCCTGATCAGAAACAGCATTTTCTCTGAATTTGAGAAGAAGCATGAAATCTGCACTGTGTTTTTGGCTGCTAAGTAAATGCTGTAAATAGCAAATAACAATGGTAAATTAGATGACAGTATAAAATAAGTATATTAATGTTACATTTCCTTGATATATGAAATCTTGTATTTTTCCCAAAATGAGAATGAGGTGCATTTTTCCCCAAAATTGACAGGCCTGAAGGCCTCTTCAGAATTCTGTGGAAAAAAGGCCTGTATTGTACTTGATATTTTAAAGATCTAAAAACACAGATTGGACACTCAATTGAAAACTGAGAGAAAATGCAAAAAAGCACACAGCATGTTCTGTTATTTTGCATAAAATTTTAGTTTGTCATAATTTTTTAATGACCTATGTCTTATTTTGAATAGCTAATTCTAACTCGATTTGCGGATTAATCCATATACGCATAGAGCAAACCAGGGCATGTATTATTACCGCAGTAAAACATACCTGTCACATTGGCTGTAACTATTTAAGCCCGTATCACGTGACATATTTATGAATGAATGAACGTAAACTTTATAGTTAAAATCGCAAACAAGGAAAGTTGCACGAGTATCCAGTGTTACAGCTATGACGCATCTATTTTTAGAAACTCCAATATACTCTCGAAACTAAGTTTCATAAAAACGTCTGATAATCAATTAATTTATATTTTTTCATGAAATAGATACTCTATACTCGTGTTATTAAAATCGTTTCAATGTTTAAAATGTGTTATTTCCTTCAGAAAATTACGGAGGTCGTTTTCATTAACGAGGGAGGTAATTGTACCAGCTAATAAGCCACTCAATTTTCAATAAGTCACTGCAATTATGTTCAATGTCAAATGGGTGAAAATGGAATGCGCGCAGTGAAATAGTGCAGGATATTATAGTATTTAGAATTGAAATAAAAACTCTGTTCTTGTATTTTGTCGGTGAATAAAACATGGGCACTCGTTTGGATGCTACGCACTCGTGATTTAATTTTTCCGCGTCCAAACTCCTGCCCGTGTTTTATTCACCGACAAAATACGCGAACAAATTTTTATTTCTTAAATTTATTCTACTGCATGAGGTAACTTTGTTTTTGTAAACCTCTTAAAGAACTCAGAAAATTATTATTTAAATGAGGCAAATCGGGTATTTTCTGATAAACTTGGAATTTCCAATAAAATGAGAGTAGGTCTGGCTCTTTGCTAACTCCTGTTTTATTAGCTCACCTGTCACAAAGTGACAGAGTGAGCTTTTGTGATCACTCTTCGTCCGTCGTCCGTCCGTCGTCCGTCCGTCGTCCGTCCGTCCGTCAACAATTGGCTTGTGTAGACACTACAGGTCACAATTTTAGCCTAATCTTTATGAAACTTGGTCACAATGATCATCTCATCAAAATCTAGGCCAAGTTCGATATTGGGTCATCTGGGGTCAAAAACTAGGTCACTAGGTCAAATTATAAAAAAACCTTGTGTAGTCACTAGAGGTCACAATTTTGACTTAATATTTATGAAACTTGGCCACAATGATCATCCTAACACAATCTAGGTCAAGTTCGATATTGGGTCATCCGGGGTCAAAAACTAGGTCACAAGGTCAAATCATAGAAAAACCTTGTGTAGTCACTAGAGGTCAACATTTTGACTTAATCTTTATGAAACTTGGTCACAATGATCATCTTAACAAAATCTAGGTCAAGTTCGATATTGGGTCATCCGGGGTCAAAAACTAGATCACAAGGTCAAATCATAGAAAAACTTTGTGTAGTCACTAGAGGTCACAATTTTGGTCTAATATTTACAAAATTCGGTCACAATGATCATCTCAATAAAATCTAGGTCAAGTTCGATAATAGGTCATCCGGGGTAAAAAACTAGGTCACAAGGTCAAATCATAGAAAAACCTTGTGTAGTCACTAGAGGTCAAAATTTTGACTTAATCTTTATGAAACTTGGTCACAATGATCATCTTAACAAAATCTAGGTCAAGTTCGATATTGGGTCATCCGGGGTCAAAAACTAGATCACAAGGTCAAATCATAGAAAAACTTTGTGTAGTCACTAGAGGTCACAATTTTGGTCTAATATTTACAAAATTCGGTCACAATGATCATCTCAATAAAATCTAGGTCAAGTTCGATAATAGGTCATCCGGGGTAAAAAACTAGGTCACAAGGTCAAATCATAGAAAAACCTTGTGTAGTCACTAGAGGTCACAGTTTTAGCATAATCTTTACGAAACTTGGTCACAATGATCAACACAACAAAATGTAGGTCAAGTTCGATATTGGGTCATCTGGGGTCAAAAGTAGGTCATTAGGTCAATCATATAAAAACCTTGTGTAGTCACTAGAGGTCACAATATTGGCCTAATCTGTATAAAACTTGGTCACAATGATCATCTCAACAAAATCTAGGTCAAGTTCGACAGGTGAGCGACCTAGGGACCTTTGGGCCCTCTTGTTCCTTGACTGATTTCAATAAATGAGGTATCATTTGAAAGCGATATAATAAATCTATTGCATAAACTTATTAGTTTTTGCCTATATATATGTACATTAAAACAGCATATACGTGGGGTGTCCCAGAATAGCGTATAATTCTTGCTTTATTTAGTCCAGCATGATGGCACAGCTTTGAAATTTTGCATGTGCATTTCTAGAACTATTGCACATATATTTAAGGAATTTATTTTATATCAGCATCTACGTTGCATATGATAAAAAGAAGAATTTGTAACCCATGGTAACGGTATGGAAAAAATATATATTTCAGAAATAAATTCAAATATTTAATGGCAATAATACTTAAGTACTATTTGACACATCCAGACAAAAAATATGTAAGCGTAATTGGCATGTTTTGGCTGGTTGCTGTGTGATGTTTCATGATAATAACGTCATGTATGGCGGGTTTATGACGTAATATAACAACGTTGTTATGAACCGAGTTTAATAAAATTATGACGTCAGACGACGTTATCTAGCGATCGTCGTTTTCTAAGCATTGCGTTTTACCGTGAGTATAACACCAGGACAGAAGATTAATGAGGTGGAATCAACTGCACAATACATCAGCGTAATTAGGCAGCTGTTTTTAATTGACACAGTCGTTTTGTTTGGCACAGGAGGACATGGGCACGAAGTAGAGCAGACCGACAGAGCTGAGCAAAAACTTACGTCAGATTGTTTCCGACACTCTCCGCACAAATCGTCAACTCACGTTGTCCATTTTAAAAAGCGGTTAATTAAATTTTGATAGTATGTAAAGAATTAAATTCTCAAATGGTTTATTACAACATCAGCATATAATTTTAAAAATGTGTAGCACACGAAGGGAAGTACTTTCGAGAACTGTGTTATCATAACGTCGTAGGCGAGTGTTGACATTGACGTTCTGTGACGCGCCCGGCTTCACCTGGCGTTCGTAAAATATACCCTATTTGTAAGTTTTTAGATAATATGTAATAAACTTTTGCTAGTTTGTCAAGAAATAAATTCTCTAAAGGTTTATTGTAATTTCAACATACAATACTTGATAGTTCTTATGATATAACGTAATTGTACGCTATTCTGGGACACCCCACGTACATGTATAAGTCTTAAAAACAAACAAGATTTCGCGAGATTTCAGAAGATTGCCGCGAGATATTGTTAGATATGGTACATCATTGCAATCATTGTATTTTTAGATCTTTGATATATTTTATTAGTGGGACTTTTAATAATGTGTGGTCAGATTTTTTCGTCACAAAATTATAATATGTTTTTTAATAAAGTAAGATTTGATCTTCATGTGGCATGGTTGTTATTGTTATGATCTATATAACGCTATGTAACTATATGAGGTTTATTACAATTAAAAGCCAACATTTGAAGCAAACTCCTACATGTATTATAGTGTACTTGTATATAAACTGTTCATAAATATCTATTGTCTGATTTAAGCTCACAGATGATGGGCATCTGCTGTCTTAGTGCAAGCATGCGCATGTTGCCATTCAATCTGCTGAAAATTCTTTTACCAAAAGTTAATGTATTTGCCACGGCCGGTCTTGCAATTCTGGAATAATCTGGAATTCCGGAAGCAATTTCTGCCCAAAACAAAAAGTTATTTGATGAAAAAATTCAAAGAATTGACAAAGTTATGGTCATTTTCAGTTCCTTATTTAAATTTGAATTTTAACAATCAAACAATGTTTTAAACCTCAGCTAAGGTGTTCAGAATGATAAAAGAAGAAAAATAATAATTGTTTGAAAGAACAGTAGACGTTATCAAGAGTAGTTTCCTCTAACCCACCTATATAGTGCTGTAACAAAGGGAGTTAACTCATCTTGTTAATTTTGATACAGATTAGTGATTATTGAGTTGTCCCCCTTGGTAATTTAGTTTCATTACTAGCTGGGTAAAAAAAATAGCTTATAAGTAATGTGTGGCTTATGATGTGGTACCAAAATGAATTGGAATTTCAAAGAGGCATTCCCTGCACCTAACATATAACACAGTGTATTAACAAGTCAGCTTCCGGTTATGGTTATAAGTTGTACACGTTGAATTATATAGGATTGCAATAAGTCATATAGTGATCGGAAATCACATTTGTTTTTAATCACAATAAGTCAAACAAATTGAATTGCATAGTATCCCAATACTTCATACAGTGATTTGGTTTATAAATGGCGTATAATCCTCGTCTAGGGCAAAATGATTAATTATGACTCTTTTATAGACAAAGGGATACAACTTATTTGTAGCTTTATGTCGGCCATCAAGCTTCTTTTCTTGGTTGAACTGTTGGCAGATTTTTGTGAAATATTTAGGGGTTTAGCACTAATAATTCTTAAAAGATGTCTATTAATCTTAAATTAAACCATAAAAATTGTTCGGAATGGCTCTTCATCAATTACCCCAAATGCAAACATTATTACTTTACGGCTTTGCTGCTCTTATAATTGTTGCATTTTGTGTTTATTTGACAGGCAGATATATAATTGCCATAAAAAGTGATGTGACATGTACGTCATTCAACCCCTGACAATTATAATTCTCTGTCAATATCAATTTTCTTATCCTCAGTATATAAATTGTTATATCTGCTTAACACCAAAAACACCAGCCATTGTATGTATGTATTAGTGTGTATAAGATTTAATAACAGATAGGGACGAAACTTGTGTAGGCAGCTGGCTAGCTATAGCTCAGTCGGTAGAGCATTAGCCCTGTAAGCGAAGGGTGCTGGGTACGAGCACCGGTTTGTTGCGCCAAATGTAACAGGGTAAGAAAAATGTGCAAGAATTCATCCTCAAATTCCTGAAGTTATTAGAACCTCTTAGTAAGTAAGTAAAGACTTTATTTAACGAGGCTACACATTTGGTTTCCCAATCTTCCATGTGGGCCTCAACATATATACATTTACAGATATACAAACATACATACATAAAAACAACTGGTAGCAACATAATAAATAAGAGCATTTAACATTAAAATTGACAAAAACTGCAAAAATATGAACATTACAAGTATATCAACATAACACAATTTAAACATAGCACATATTTAAATGAGTTAGTAATGACATTTATCTGGAACGTAATATATGAATATTTAAATATGTATAAAACAAATAGGTAACACTTTTAAGTTTAATGATAACTCAATATTTGTTCCACTTAAGATAGGATGTTTGGAATTTTGAAAGTGTTTCAGATTTTCTTATGTTTATAGGGATTTTGTTCCATAGATCTGCTCCCGAGTAAGTTAGTGATTTCCTGTAAGATTCGAAATTTGGCTTAGGAACATAGAGCTCTGAGTTTTCAATAGATCTGAGATTTAGTGAATGTTTCTTTAATTTAAATTGAAATTTTTCGGTCATATATTTTGGAAATGAATGATCATTTATACTTTTATATACCGTAAGTGCTTTTTTGTAATTGACTCTTTCATCAAATTTCATCCAGTTGAGCATCTGAAGGTGTGTCATAATCTTTGTCTAGAATTATCCTTGCAGCCGTTTTTAAATTTTGATTATATCTTTTCTTAAGCCAATGTCACAATTTCCCCATATTGTATTACAGTAATCAATGTGTGGTAATACATATGAATTGAAGAATATTTTCCGCGAATGTAAGTTTAGGTACTTTTTGATTCTGAGAAGAAGATGTAATTGTGAATTGCATTTTTTGATAGTTTGCTCAACGTGTGTTTTCCATTTAAGCCTATTGTCAACATTGACCCCTAATAATTTTTCATTTTCAGAATATAAAATTTCCTGATTTTGTAGTTGTAGACGAGGAGTTGTTGATGTAATTGGGTTTATGTTGTTAGTGTATATATACATGGCTTTTGTTTTCTGTGCATTGAGCATCATGGAATTTTTGGAGCACCAAGTGTTTACATTGTCGAGGTCAGTTTGCAGTTTTGGGATGTTCTAAGGGTATAATATGGGGTATTTACGTTAGGCGCCAAAGTAACATCGTGAGAAAATTGTGCAACCAGACCAGGGCTCGAACCCAGGACCCTTCGTTTATAGGGCGAATGCTCTACTGACTGAGCTAGCTGGCTGCCTACACAAGTTTCTACCATACCAGTTATTAAATTTTATACAAACTTCTATACACATATTGTACCAATTATATTGTACTCTCATATTTTAATTCAGAATTTTGTTTGATTGAATTTTTCATTGATTGAACTATATGACATTATAAAAAGCATTTATCACCAGAATTAATGTGATCTATTTCATCTATTATAATTTGATGATCACCGTGTACAGTGCCTATAGATCTAGCCATTGATAAAATACATCTACCCAGTATATAATGTTCAATACATTAACCGTGAATAATCGAAAAATAAGAAATTATCCTGTTTTTTATCTGTTTGATAAATCAATATCTTCTTCTCCTTAAAGGGTAATATTGGTATTTAACACACAAACAGAAAGGCCTTAAGGATATCAATAGAGTATTAAATAGGGTTAACAATAATTGAATGGTAATATTATTATAATGTTTAATAAATCCAATTGTAAAGGAATTATCGGATAAATACTAGCTCAGTGAAGTGATTTTTATATCAGAGGCCCTAATCGCTGTAACAGGGTAGCAATACCACGTGACTTTTGACTACAGTTACAAAGAGAAATTTGTAAACATGGGAACACAAATATAGCCATAAGTATTTTATTTCTTCATCAATTTCTATGAAATATACGCCAAGCTAAGGGGAAAAGTGTTTGCTTTCCGTGAAATATAAGATCTTTATTAGCAGTTTTACCGATTTTGTCATTACCCTGTGAAACCTACACGTTCCTAGGTTTCACAAGGTAATGGACAAAACAGCACAGCCGCTGAAAAAGATTATATATTTCATGGAAAGCAAATAATTGTCCCCTTAGCGTGGCGTATATTTCATAGAAATCGATGAAGAAATAAAATACTTATGGCTATTTTATTTTCCAATGTCTACAAATTTCTTCTTGTAACTGTAGTCAAAAGTCACGTGGTATTGCTACACTGTGTAATATATATTAAGTATTTAAGTTGTATTTACTGGATACATATATTTTGACATAAAAGCTTGTGCTCTATTACTATACTAAGACTATTGAGGCAGTTTCTTTATTTACCCGGTAACTACCATGAAAAAAATTGCCACTACTTATGAAACATATTGTCAGGGATCCAACTAGAACTATATTTTAGCTAAGATATGTCCGTCTAAAACCTAACTATAAGCCCACTGTTTTATTCCATGTGCACGCTTATGTAGGATAGATTTGTCTTGCATTAGCAACAGGCCTATCTATCAATAGCAATGTCAGAGAATAGTTTATTTTGAGGATAATAAACGACACAGATGGGCAGGGAGGTGATAATCTGCCAGGAAAATTAATCACCTGGAGGGCTTCATTCATTCCGGGTGTATTATCACCTCATGGCCTGGCTCTGAAGCATAATTAAAATCTTTAATACAATTATTTGCTTTTACATTGTCTACGAAAAACGAATGAAGGAAATAATATTGTGTAGCTTTACATTTTGGGTACAACCAATTAAATGCACCGATAGTTATTAAATTGTAAAGGAAATCTTACATCAAGACAATGTACGTCATTCTGGTTCCAACGTGATGTCACATTTACATGGGTAAGTTTGCCGGTTATGCAAATAGACGGCAAATATGGTTGGGACCGCCGCTTTAGGCAAACACCAGGTACCATTACAATGACATTTTTAGCTCACCTGTCACAAAGTGACAGAGTGAGCTTTTGTGATCACTCTTCCTCCGTCGTACGTCGTCCGTCCGTCCGTCGTCCACAATTTTAGCCTAATCCTTATGAAACTTGGTCACAATGATCACTCAACAAAATCTAGGCCAAGTTCGATATTGGGTCATCTGGGGTCAAAAACTAGGTCACTAGGTCAAATTATAGAAAAACTTTGTGTAGTCACTAGAGGTCACAATTTTGACTTAATATTTATGAAACTTGGTCACAATGATCATCCTAACAAAATCTAGTTCAAGTTCGATATTGGGTCATCCGGGGTCAAAAACTAGGTCACAAGGTCAAATCATAGAAAAACTTTGTGTAGTCACTAGAGGTCAAAATTTTGAATTTATCTTTATGAAACTTGGTCACAATGATCATTTCAACAAAATCTAGGTCAAGTTCGATATTGGGTCATCCGGGGTCAAAAACCAGGTCACAAAGTCAAATCATAGAAAAACCTTGTGTAGTCACTAGAGGTCACAGTTTTAGCATAATCTTTACGAAACTTGGTCACAATGATCAACACAACAAAATGTAGGTCAAGTTCAATATTGGGTCATCTGGGGTCAAAAACTAGGTCACAAGGTCAAATCATAGAAAAACCTTGCGTAGTCACTAGAGGTCACAGTTTTGACCTGATCGTTACGAAACTTGTTTACAATGATCATAACAACAAAATCTAGGTCAAGTTCGATATTGGGTCATCTTGGGTCAAAAACTAGGTCACATTGTCAAATCATAGAAAATCCTTGCATAGTCACTAGAGGTCACAATTATGGTCTAATCTTTATGAAACTCGGTCACAATGATCATCTCAACAAAATCTAGATCAAGTTTGATATTGGGTGATCCGGGGTAAAAAACTAGGTCACAAGGTCAAATAATAGAAAAACATTGTGTAGTCACAAGAGGTCATAGTTTTGGCTTGATCTTTAAGAAACTTGGTCACAATGATCATCTCAACAAAATCTAGGTCAAGTTCGATATTGGGTCATCTGGGGTAAAAAAGAAGGTCATTAGGTCAATCATATAAAAACCTTGTGTAGTCACTAGAGGTCACAATATTGGCCTAATCTGTATAAAACTTGGGTCACAATGACCATCTTAACAAAATCTAGGTCAAGTTCGACAGGTGAGCGACCTAGGGCCCTTTGGGCCCTCTTGTTCTGACTAGTTGAATATTAGAAGAGTGTTGTTCACGTTCCCATATTACAGCAGGGCCTCATTATAATGTGCTATAACTTTATGAATGGTTTTAAAATTCCTTATATTATCGTAGGTACTGTAAAGTTAATTCATTCTATTAGTTTTAAGTGATTGTTTGATCCTCATTCATGTGAATTATACGAAATAATAAATGATTAATTACATATAAAATGTAGGGGTTTAATTTTGTTGTGATGTTTCAGTCGTTTAGTAGCATTTTTTTCTGGTGCCTTATTTCTGGATATCTTAGTGACTTATGTACATGTAATCTGTGATTTCTCTTCTTCTTGAGCTCTTCGTGCTGTGCAGTGTCTGCTGTGTGTTACATTCCCTGTGGATTTGTTGGTATCTTTCCCTGTGGATTTGTTGGTATCTTTCCCTGTGGATTTGTTGGTATCTTTTTAGTGGAATATGATGAATTGTGATTCTGATTTTGATGGAACCTTTAAATATTAAAAAAAGTTCGGAAATTTTAACTTGCTGCAATAACTGGTTTGTGTTGCTTTGAAAGGATAAATTTGTGTCAGCTACTATAATAAGTTATAATATTGCTGTTGTATATATAGGGTTTATAAGAATTGTACCTCAGTCTTAAGAATTTTCAATTTATTAAATCTGCCAAGTTTATAAGGATATATGTCATCAACATTGATTTTGTGGTCAAAGGTCAAGGTCGCCGTGTCTTTAAGGGTGAGTTCGGTTGGAAACTCTTGGGTAGGGTATGCTATTACAGGAATGATGTTTACTCTCAACCCTGCAAGGAGTTGGTGTTACTGGAATTTGACTCTTCAGTGGTGAAGGCACAAATATGTAGAAACCAAGTGGGTTCGAATGGAACCCGAGTCTACTTAGATCAAACTCACGTTCCATCCAAACTCGCCCTTAGCATAAATGACCATTTGGTTGCATACCATCAGATCGCTTCTTTTTATTTACATGATGACCCTTTTGAACTTTGATAGCTCTGTGAATTGAATGTACTTTTAGTTTTACCAAATACTACAGTTGTTATGCTTAAAATTTGCCATATAAAATTCCTATTATCTAAGAACTGTATTATGATTTTTCACTCACAATTATTGAATTGACTCTGGTTGTGGCTAACATATTAAACTGATTAATACCGATAAGAATAAGTCTGTTAGTGTTACACGGATTTAATCATTGGAATTAATGTTGCATGAAAATTCCTTTTAATTTTCCAAAAATTATGTAATTATGTTTGTAATTCTAATCTTAATGTTATGTTCAGCTATAAGCTATATATATCCTGTTCATGGTCAAATCAGTGCATTAACTCTTTACTCCATAGATATGTCCATTCACAATGATATCCCATGATGCCCATGACTAATTATTTTCCAGTTGTAAGCATTAAGGTACGGTGGCATAGAAGGGACACAGGATATATTTATTTAACACATCCGCATGTCTTTTAAATACCGGTACTACCATGTTGGCACGTATTAGCTATCACGTACGCATGTGTTAGCTATCACGTACGCATGTGTTAGCTATCACGTACGCATGTGTTAGCTATCACGTATGCATGTATTAGCTATCACGTACGCATGTGTTAGCTATCACGTGCGCATGACTGTTAGCTATCACGCACGCATGTATTAGCTATCATGTAAGCATGTGTTAGCTATCACGTACGCATGTATTAGCTATCACGTACGCATGTGTTAGCTATCACGTACGCATGTGTTAGCTATCACGTACACATGTATTAGCTATCACGTACGCATGTATTAGCTATCACGTACGCATGTGTTAGCTATCACGTACGCATGGGTTAGCTATCACGTATGCATGTGTTAGCTATCATGTACGCATGTGTTAGCTATCATGTACGCATGTGTTAGCTATCATGTACACATGTGTTAGCCATCACGTACGCATGTGTTAGCTATCATGTACACATGTGTTAGCTATTAAATGCACACATGGTAGTAAAATGTGCACATGTGATGGTTTTTACGGCGCACATGTTTGTATTAGCTAGTTTATATATTAGTATGTAAACACATGGGCATGTGATAGTAACATGTGTGCACGTGATACCAACAGATGCTCACGTGATAGCTAATACTTGCCCACGTGGTAGTAACATGTGCGCACATGATAAATAAAATATTTCCTGTGTCCCCACTATGCCACCATATTAAGGAGAGGTAATATAAATCCAGTTGCAACAATGGATTTTAAATTTAGACACATATTCGAGGGAGATCATTTAACTTTCTGAAGAAAGTGACTGTCTGACATTGTACAATAACAATGTTGATTTTCTTCCACATGTGGAGAAGTTGCTTGTTCCTTGTGGAATGGTAAGTTAGTACTGCATGATTATAGGACAGAAACAGTCCAGGTAAACTCGCTGCCAGATTAGGTGAATTGGCCACCGTATATATATGAAGAATTGTTGAGAACAGAATAAAACAACTGGCAGCGGCCATCTTTCACATGTTGTCTAATGATTAGACAAACCTAGTGACAGTTTTCCATTTGTCGATCAATTACATGTTAATGTATGAAACACTTCAAAGAGATCATGTTCCTGCCTGGCCATTTAAAATAAATGAGCAATAGCCTCATTGAGGGTTTGAGGTATTTACTTTTGTAGCAATTTCAATATATCTTATTGATCTACTAATTGTAGAGCGGCTTCAGTATTTGTTTCATTGCCTGTGCAATAGTGTATGCTTAGACGACATAGTGTATGCTTAGACGACAATTAAGCAGATAAAAAAAAGCAATTGATGTCAGCTGTATTTAAAATTGTGCCTAGTGATCGTTTTGTGTACTGTTGTTTCCCGTGGGCTGGGAAAAACGCTGATCGGAATTTATTGTGCAATTGGATTGTAAATATTTAGCGCCTATGATTGCGAAGAGTGCTATATGTTCGTACAGTCTTATTAATTGGTTGGAATAGTGTTAGTTGTCATAGATTTTCAGTTAAATCTCTGTTGTTTCCTGCGGAGCTGATAAAAATGTTGATGTGCAATTGTAAATGTTAGGTGTATAATTGCTGAGAGTGTTTAAATGTCTGTATTTGTGTCTGGACAGTATTGTTTGGTTAGAAAATTGTTAGTTTTCATGGTTTTTAATTAAATTTATGTTGTTTCCTGCGAGCTGATAAAAACATTGATGTGCAATTGTAGATGTTTAGTATCTCATTGCTGAGATTGGATGTTTAAATGTCTGTATTTATGTCCGTACAGTATGGGTTGGTTGGTGGGAATATTATTAGTTGTCATGGTTTTGTTGTTAAAGTTCTCTTGTTATTTCCTGGAAGCTGTTTGCAACACTGATCGGAATTAATCTTGCAATTGGACTGTAAATGTTTAGCTTGATGTATAAATGCTGAAAGTGTTAAATGTCTGTACTTGTTTGTACAGTACGGGTTGGTACTACCATTATTAGTTGGCATGGTTTTGTACTAGTAGTAAATCTCAGACTGTTATTGGGTGTGGATTTCATGATGCTTTAGTTACTCACAGAATATTATTTGGTGTTGACTTAAGTGCTGCTACGGTTTGTCTTGATCTCAGAATCATGTTATCAGGTGTTACCTGACTTTCTGTTGATAGTCTTTATCTTTATGGTAACATCATATTGTATGTTTAATGTAATTTTATATTTTAGTTAGAATTTTAAGTTTTCAATACAATTGGACCAGTAGTGTCGTTTGACAGGCAGTGTCTTCGTAGAACTTGGATAATGCGGACATTTTAATTCGAACAGTAAAAAGTGACATATCTGAATTTGAAAAATGGCAACAAAATAGGGACATATCTTGAACACGTAACCATGGATACTGATTAACTTGATTTGTTTAAATGTTTGGACAAACTATTCATCTTCATGTGAAAAAAGAGTGTTTTATAGACATGTTACTGTGAAGTCAAATAAGGGAGATAATGAAATATGGCTAGCACGTGTAAACTAACCACATCGACTCCGATAGATCCACGTCGTACACAGTCAGCTATTGATTCTCGTGTGTTCATCACTGACCTTGATCTACATGATAATAGCGATGATGAGGCCGAGCCTGATGAACACGTTCTGGAGGACAGCATCTCGGTCGAAAACCACTTCCTTCCTGTAAGTGTTATTTAGGGCTGGGATAATTTCACCCAGTAATAAAATTTTATCCATTTAACCAAGAAATCTTACTGGTCCTAATTTTATTCCTCTTAATCTTTCACTGAACATTTAAGACTCTACTCACACATGAACGGAGACCAAATAATCAAATCTCATTCATTTCTTGGACAAACTGGAAGCTGACATTTTTATGCCCCCGTATCGATAGATCGGGAGGCATATATAGTGATGCACCTGTCAGTCCGTCCGTTCGTCCGTCCGTCCGTCCGTCCTGGTTAACCCAAATTGACCGTTTCTTCTAGCATCATTATGGCTTGCTGCAAAGCTTCCAAACTTGCATGGATGTTGTATATGAACACTCTCCACACACCTGTATCACCTGACCCTTTTTGACCTTCACCTTGACCTAATTTTGGACTTAGACTTATTTATGGACAAGGCTTCCACAGGGGGCATAAGCGTTTATTGAACGCAGTCTTGTTTGTTACAATTATGAAAATGATCACAAAGCATGCATGATATTGTCTTAAAAGTAAAATAAGTGAAACTGCATATAAACTTTAATAATTTATGTTTTGAGTTTCTGCAAGAAAAATCTCACACATTTTAATGAAATATCCTGATTTCCATTACCAATCTCATGCAAATGGGTCTGCGAAACTATGTGACATATATGTTGTACAATCATGTAAACTTCACTAAGATAACATTTATACTGAAGAATGTCGATTTTGTTATATGGCTTGATAAATTACCCTAATATTGATCTGGTGAAATCTAAATTTATAAAATTGCAAAGGATAATTATGTTTTCAATATTGATAATTGAATTCTATCACAATTACTATTATGTTAGATCATATTTCAGTAAATTCAAAATTTGTGATGAAATGAAAATATATTTAATTTAATATCTTATGCAGCTTATTATGATTGATTTACTTCTGTTACTGGCTTAAAAAAATTTGTACAATGGATTAAAAGCAAATTAATTTTTTCTTTGGTACATAGGAGTGTCACATCCACAGTATTTTTATTGAAAGGGAAATCACTTAGTATAGCATAAATAGTGCTTCAGGTACTTAGTGATCTCCCTTATCTTTGAAATAATTATCAACCTTCTAGAGACTTGACAACCTATCTAGTAGTCTCCCCTGACAGGCCTAGGTAACTGTGAGTCCTGAGTGCTTTAAGTAACTTGAGAAGATCAAGGGTATACATATCACATGTTACCTTCTTCTGTGACTTGCATTATAACATTTCCTAAAATATACTTTAACTGCTCTTGAACATTTTAAGATCAATTTAGGTACAGTTCTTCAACTTTGTTCTTGAACAGCGAAATAACTTTTCTTGAACTGTTATTGAAAATTTTGCAGGGGCATAAACGGCCGAGCAAAGAAAACAATAATAACAACACAGACCACAATTACAAGGCACAATGCCCAGCACACATGAACTTAATTAACTGCTGAAATTCCAAGTTTCAGTTGTCAACATTTTTTTTAGTGGAAAGTCCAAGTCCCAGCTCTTCCTAGCAGCCTCTAAGGGACAGCAAGTTTGTCTGATGTGAGTATCAGGGTGAATAGTCAATGACATAGACTGACTCACAGATTTACAGCAATAAATAGCTAACAGACAATACATGATGTTAAACACACCAAGTGACTGTTTCCTGGTTCCTTAAGGTTTGAAAATAAAATTTTATCGTTTAACAATAAGGCAAGTGAACATTAAATACTTGAAAAAAAAACATGAAGCCAACCAAGGCTTACATGAAAGAATACTCTAGCTCTTCAACATAAACCCCATCCGTCTTTGATTGATAGTATTTTGTATGACAAATAAGACTTGTTGATCCTATTTAGTCAACTGTTTTTTCCTATGGTCTAGATCCTCGGAAAAAATAGGACAAGACAAGCCTATTGACTTTGATGTGTAGACTTTAACGTGTCATATTTTAATCATCAATCAATCATGTAAGAGTTAGAGTTGTCATGGCTATTAGTTCCTTTGAAAGGAATCGCTCCGTTCTTTCCTCTCATATTTCGGGCCAATCTCCGAAGGGTTAACCCTTTTATTGACCCCTTTATTGATTCATTCTTTATTAGAGTGGCGAAGTGGTTGAGTGGGGAGAACTCTTGACTATGGATCTATGTAACCCAGTATTAGTGCGGCTCATATCTTACGTGTACCTTTTTAGCTCGACTTTTCAAATAATAAGAGTAGAGCTATTGTCGTGATGTGATCGTGTGCGTCTGTGTGGGTTAAGTTTATTGTCATTTTCTCAAAGGCTTTCAACTTGAAAGTCAATACACTCGTGGAATGTTATGACCTACATCTACGGACAAGAGGAAACAATTCTATCCAGAGATATTCCCCTTTTCTGACTTTGAATTTTTACATAAAATTGTTAATTACTCAAAGACTATCAAAGGTATCCACTTGAAACTCAATGCAGTTATTCACCATCACAAGGAGAGTCCATACTGACAAGGTTGGTGAATTTTCACTCAAAGTCCAATGTACTTTCAAGAACGAGAGCGTCCAGCACTTGTAGGCGTCCAGCACTTGTAGGCGTCCCAGCACTTGTAGAGCGTCCAGCACTTGTAGGCGTCCAGCACTTGTAGGCGTCCAGCACTTGTAGGCGTCCAGCACTTGTAGACTTCCAGCACTTGTAGAGCGTCCAGCACTTGTAGGCGTCCAGCACTTGTAGGCGTCCAGCACTTGTAGGCGTCCCAGCACTTGTAGAGCGTCCAGCACTTGTAGGCGTCCAGCACTTGTAGGCGTCCAGCACTTGTAGAGCGTCCAGCACTTGTAGAGCGTCCAGCACTTGTAGGCGGTGCTGTTGTTGAGAACAAATATCAAGTCAGAATTACCTTCATTGAATGGCTGTCACTGGATTGTATCCCCTTATAACTAAGGGCTTAAATCAATATGCAGTTGCTGGCATTAACCACAAAGTCGTGTAAAGTGGTACTTAAGTATATCTCCCTTGCTTCAGATGCTCAACATTATGTAAGTAAGTGTGACTCTCTCGCCGTGTTACTGAAATACTAGTCTGTCTATACAGACCCTATGTTTAATTAAAGGAGACAACTCTTCAGTCTACTATTTTTTCATGAAATTAATTCCCTTTGCACCCTCAAACATAGGTAAGATAATCAAGCCCAAAATAAAATCTAGCTAAAATTGAAAACAAAATTATGATAATTGATTGAAAAAAATATATTATCTAGTCGGGTAGCCAGACTACTGAAATACTGTTACTGGAATTTTAAATGTTAAATTAATAAAACATTGTATTTAGTTGTTCAACATTCAATATTCTCAACTTAAATGTGTACATTTTGTTACAAACCTCAACCATTCAGACACAGTCTACTGAATGCTCCACTTTATTTAATTACAACTCATGGAATTACTCTATTTATTGTTTAAGTTTGGTTAGGCCAAAAATAAAATTGTTTGTTTCACCCTCACGCTACCTACCCGCTAAAATTGCATTACTTTAATATTACAAAAAATATAAAACTATTTTTCCTTCCTACTTACACGTGTACGTATGTGACACAGAAAAGGGAAACAAACATTATGTATGTTTGACCTAACAGCAATTAATCAATTTGTATTTTACCTACGAAACGCCTATATTGATCAGATAGTTTATATACGTAGCAACTTTGTTATGGGTCAAGTTTAGGACTTGAAATGAAGTTATATTTACATTGTGATGTGAGCAAATAACTCCTTTGTTGTCCATAGGAAAAATTGAAATTAAAAAAATATTTTAATGATTTTTTTATTAGATATCGGGTTATTTAAATCGTAGACAAATATCATCATATTTCCTTTAAGTATAATTTCTGATATATCTGAGTATCATTAACAATTAAATTTGAAGTTCAATTCAATTTTTATTTACTGTGTTATTTAGAGGTTAATACACGACACAGCCGGGCAGGGAGGTGATAATCTGCCTGGAAAATGAATAATCACCTCTGTGGAGAACAAATAACATATATATTACTGATGTAGATTCACACTTAGGTTGTAACTAACAAAATGCGCTGAGAGTAAATAAAATTAGGAAAGAAATCTTGCATAGGCGCAACGTAACGTCATTTTGGCTCCAACGTGACGTCATGTTTACATGGAAAACGTAACGCGCGCCCGTTCATCCGGTTCAATAATGATTATGAGATTGTGGACTGGGCGGATAGGCAATAATCAATCATGTGATGGCCATAATCAGCCGCAAATAGGCTTATTTTTGTTACTATACATGTATATAGTAGCACGTGTATTAATATATTATTTCGCACATTATGGCCATGTTTAATTTGTGAACTTAATTCTTTATCTGTAAAAGCTATGCATAATTCCCTGGCTTAGAATTAGAAGGTCCGTACGTATGACCTTATAAGACTCATGCATATTTGATGCTTCTTATGAGCCTATATTCATGAAAATTAGAAGTGGTCATGTACACCAAATTGATGTTTAACATAAGTAAAGAATAGTTTTTAGACAGTTTTTTCATGTTTTCTCAAATTATTGATTAGACTTATGATCTTCTAATTCTAAGCCAGCGATCTGTCCTTTAAATGGAAATGACACTCACTCAAAGTATGGTAGTTGGACTTAAAAAATGAAGCCCCTACCAATATTGTTATCAAAGTTGTATAATATCCCCCAAATAATCATAATGCCCACTGAAAGTTTTTTTTAATGAGGAATGTGACTCAATTAAATTAGAGCGGGTGCACCTTAATCCGAACATGCTCCTAATTCCGAACAAAATATAAAGTTCTCACCTGATGATTCAATTTAACAGATTTTAATAATGTGTCGTCATTATTTCGACAGCACAGCCTTTCTCTTTGTTTGTGGCTAACTTTGATCGTCAAGGTGGTACTAATTATTGTTTATGTCACGTTCACCTATAGTCTTAGCTTTTCATCAAGTAAAATTATCAATTTGCTTATTTTTTGCACTTTTTTGCTAAGATCATACAACCATTTGTATTTTTGATCCAGCAACGTTCTATAGAAATAAATGATGTAGATACATGTAAGTATCATCTGTGACAATGATAGGAAGATAAGAAGGTCACATTTATGAGGAACAGTCAATGTTCGGAATTACATACACAATTCGAGACCTGATCCCAATTCCGAACAAACGATATTTCAAGTGAAAATTACTTGGAAATTGATTACAATTCATTAAAATACAAACCTTTCAAGTAATGTGACATTATAATTGCATGAACTTTTCAATCTAGGCTATAAACTATGTAACCAAATTCAATGTTCATATTATATCCACATAACATTTGTAATACAACCGAGTAATTACTAATTGACAATACTTAATTGTCTCTTCATAAAAAAGGTTCTGATTCTGTCGATCGATCGTGTAAACTGTTACTCCTTCTTGTGACTTGAGATGATCAATAAAAACATAGACCTAGGCTGTTGTAGTAGATACACTTAACATATTCAGATTGGCTTTATAATAACACTACAGTAAACAAATTATTTCATGTGTTAACTCTTTGATGTTTTGTGAGTGTTGACGCCCTTTGGGGTAGCAGATACTGGTAGCCAAAATTCCTCACAGTATTCACTTACGCATAGAGTTTCACAGGTAGCATAATATTGTTACGCCTCAGTGATGAGGTGTGTATACTCTGCGTTGTTCTCAGGATGACTATATTCTTGTCTTGATGACGTACGCCTCAGTAATGAGGGTTCAGTGAAAACTGGTTATACTCTTGTAGAAATGATGTACATGTACGCCTCAGTAATGAGGGTTCAGTGAAAACTGGTTATACTCTTGTAGAAATGATGTACACCTCAGTAATGAGGGTTCAGTGAAAACTGGTTATACTCTTGTAGAAATGATGTACACCTCGGTAATGAGGGTTCAGTGAAAACTGGTTATACTCTTGTCTAAATGATGTTCACCTCAGTAATGAGGGTTCAGTGTAAAAGTGGTTAGGATGGACAAACTGGCACTTCAACTCGTAAGATATTTAACTAATAAAACAACAAGACTTGTATTGCTTCTACTGTACTTTATGTTGTTCTGGTAGATCTCTATATATGATGGCTCTACTCATCAAGTTTCATAATATACTCTAATATATATGTAAATATACAGTCAATAAAATGCTTCAAATGGTTATGGGTCTTTGCATCAAAAATATGAAGATGAATACAGTGATACACGCTTGGGCCTACTTTATTACTTAAATCTAGACCTAAAATCAGGATAATTGTAGCTCTCAATTGCAATAAATGTCTAAAACAGTTCCTATTCTCTGGTTTAATACATAAAGAGTGAAATGGTACACTTTATTTAACTTGAAATGGCTAAAGAATGCTTAAAATCCACTTACAGGTAATGTAAGAAAAGTATTCATTACGAAGTATTCGTATTTTACGGTAGCTTAGGTTCGGTGTAAAACTCGGACGTTCTCAGTGATGTATAGAGGAAAAGTGACCTCGTTGGTCACAAAATCGGTCCTTTTATACTGTGTGACCGAAAAAGTGGTCACAATTGGTCACAATTGACCAAAAACGGGTCACACTATGAAGAATGGGTCACAGTGACCAAAAAATGGTCATAATTGGTCACAATTGGTCACTGTGACCAAAAATTGGTCACAAACGAAAAAATGGTCACAAGTTAAGAATAAATACATTTTTGTACTTGAAAAACACATGAAATATTCTTAAACATAATTAAAGCAGTTAAATAACATAAAATAGATGGTAAAATCTCTCATCGCTTAAAGCAAATTAACGAAAGACGACAACGATACGTTCTATAATCGCTTGGCAACTTAGTAAACATGGAAGCCAACGGACGTCGGACAAATGTGCTCGGAAAGTATTTACCGATATTCTGGTTAAAATACATGTTCGGACGTTATAATATGTGTCAATCAAACACTAAATATCTAAGGAATACATACATTCGTGGATTAAGGATGACGAAGTCGGCACGACGTGAAATACTGGACGGATCAATCAGGTCGCGAAAATAGGTGACGAAGAAATGACATCAAAAGTAAATAGACTTTGATAGACGAGCATGTATCGGTATAAAGGGTGCTTGATCGGTCCTTAGCGAAAGGTCAACACTTATTTATGCTATTCCATGCATCGTTAAAAGCAGCTAAGAGGAAATTCATACAATAAATAAGGAATTAGGATGGACTCAAGAGAACAGTCAAAAATACTATGAAAACTAAAGAAGTAAAGTAGGATTAAATGGTAAGCCCCCCCATTTCCAAGTCGTTACAATATTATATAAGTGTAGTGCTTATAAAGTATATGTGACTGATCGCAGCCCTAACCGGAGTCTGTTTGTTTAAAGGCAATTTCTACTAAGAAATACAAGACATATGACTACACAAATTGTTTGACAAATTTGCAGTATGATTTTTATTTATTATTTAGGCTACTTAAACTCCTGTTTTTATGTTTATTACAAGGGATGTACATGAACATAGATTCTTCTTTACTTATTACGTACATGTATATTCTTGCTGTATCATTTAGACATCGTAATTTAATAAAATGTGTCTATGTTCGGAATTAGGAACACCAATGTTCGGAATTACAATCAATGTTCGGAATTAGGGACAGTTGGTTGCATTTTTGTAATGACGTTTACGTCCTTCTTTATACACATTGAGTGTTCGGTAATGGACGAACGTGTAGCTTTTAAACACATATTCTTAAAAGTTGTCTCCCTTCGCTTGGAAGGGCTCCTAATTCCGAACAGCATAAAAAGTGGCTTAAGTGTTCGGTAATTGGTGCACCCGCTCTAAGTTAAATTCACTTGAGTAAAAAAAAAAAAAATTAAAATTAAATATATTTATTATTTAGATTTTACGTTCTTTTCTAATCATTGACATCAACCGATCAATCTATAATATCCTAAAATTTCAATTGTTTGTATTGATCTTATTGTTGTTCAGCGTCCATTGAACTTAATTTTTATTGTTTCGGATATTTTTCTCCAAATAACTTTTACTGACATATATGAATGAAGCCTCTTGTCTAGCATATTGACAGTAATCACATGGAGTGGGCCATATAATCAGACTGGCATTGATTGCGTGGCTACTTCAAATAGACGTAATATGAGTCTCTGTTGATTACCTCCCCTTAATATCGACGTAAGACTCCAGCAGCGACCTTGTTTCTATTGTCACGTCAATCAAGAGGTCTATTAATCAAAATATAGATTTGGCCTCTTAATGCTTGAAATATGGTTCACTTATTTAATTATTAAGGCCATAAAGCTAAGTGTTAAGTGGCACATTATTTAGTAATTATTCGAAAAAAGTTATGTTTGTTAATAATATTTGCTCTTTTCATTTATGATCAATATGTGTACATACAAACGGATATTTAACGGTATATATATATTGCAATGGCTGTTTAAATGAGATATTTTTCCCGTTTGCATCAAGAAACTTCTTATACAAATATTAACTTCCAGTCGTAGCTCTGCCGAGTGAATGAATTTGAGTACTTTGAAGTTAAATTAAAAGTAATCATGAACTACATAGAATTTTTTTAAACATTTTGGAAAGTGTTAAATTTTGTCAATTAAGTGAACTGACTAATAGGAGTTTTTGTTGGCATTTAATTTATGGGAATTTTAGGAAACTTTGTGTTCGCAGAGATTTTAAATTAAGCGGCGGAATAATTAAAGTTGTATTTTATCTTCTCCATTGTAGAGAGCTTACCGAAGATTAATGACCTCATAAAAAAAACTCAAACAAATTTTAGACCGCAAAATTAGAAATTGTTCAAACATATTTTTTAAAATATAACTCAAGTATCGGTGAGAGTTTAATTTAGTTTTTGAAATGTTAGAATGTTTGAACACGGAAAAGTCATTTGTTTACCTGAGTTAATCTTCATGGATATTACAACGCTGGTATGATGTCAATCATGTCCGATGATAGCGTACCTGAGATACATGCAGACTTTTCAATATTGTCAAAATTATCTTAACATGCACTCTGTCAGAGGGGATCTCATTTAGTTTTATGACTTTTATTGTGTGTTTGAAACAGTTGTACATTTATATATCTACTGGAATAAGTTGTGGATTTTGTAATATGCTGGATAAAACAAACATTTTATGTCCAAAATTAAGAAGTTTATTTGTTTGTAAGGCATAATGTGGATTTGATATGCTTCATATAAAACAGTTATTTATACAAATTTTATGTTGAAAATTGATTTTATGTCGAAATTGAAGAAATATTGACAAATTTTAGTGACAAATTTTATGACGAAAATGAAGAAATATTGACACATTTTATGGCCACATTAGACAATTGTTAGAAATAGAAAGTGATCTATTTCATTCAGTGTCTATAGGACACTGCTTTAGCTTATTCTTTGGCCGAATATTGATGTGCTCATGTAATTTGTAATTTATATGCTTGTAGTAAATATCAAAGCTGAAAGTTGAACCCTGTTTGTTTCTGATAATTATTAATATTTTCAATATTAGATAGATTTTAAGAATTTATTTTTAAACAGGAAGGATACAGTAAAAATGAAGTTGTACATTTTAGGATTGAACTTTCACAGTGAATTACGACGTACATTCTACAATACTGTTTTATTTGCTTTACAGAATTAAAATTTAAAAAAAAAGGAATTGATAAAAATTCGTTTGTTGTGAAGGATTCAAGAAAATTGCTGTAACTTAATTATAAAAATGGATATTTCATGGAAATTATTAAACGGCAATAATTTGATTTAATTGGTTGCCATGGAAACATATCTTGGACAGGCAGCATTTAGGGCCTCATTACGCCCTGCACGAATACTAAATGTGGACAAGAGAAAGGTAGGAAATTGTATAGTGCTTAATGTAAGCTGCATGATGTATTATTTACTTAAGTTTAAGATAATTTAATTGATTTTGCAATTAGCCGACCTTGTTTTGTTTTATTTTGAGAGTTATGAAGTCTGAATTGTTATATTAAAATAAAGTTTTTTATGTTTTGACTAGTTATGTTTTGCAAAATATTTTTTTAGGCTGCCTGTTAATGTCTTTCATGTTTTGGCACTTCTAAGAGAATAATGGAATCATGTATTGTATACAGTGTATTTAAATCTTATAGTGGGGTGACAATTGGTGATTTTTTGGGGTGAGGTGACAACTCAAGTAGAACAAGCAATGTTATATACCAAAATGTTCGCCTATGTCTGTACTATATGGAACTGCCGGCATAAATTGTCAATGCGTGGTGCGGACACGGAAATCCAAGATGGCGTCCAAGATGGCCGCCATAATTTACACATACACTTAAAATTCTATGTTCTCATGCAATTTTTTTATTTATGTATGTAGTCACAAATATTTGCTTGGATATTATTCATTTGATAACATACATCAAATGGACATACAAGACTGACCACTTTGAGGTCAAGGTCGTGGTCATTTCAAGGTCAAATTACGAAAAAAAGCTGAAAAAATGATGTTTCCTCACTTGTTTTCTTGTTTTAGCAGATGTTTTATATTCAAGTTGATATTAAAAGTGATAAAAGTGTTGGTAAGCACATATTCTCTTATTATTAGTTCAATTTTCAGTTCAAAATATTGAAACTTTGTCAAAACTGACATTATTATGCATGTACATGTTGGCCGAGATGGCATTCTTAGATTGCTGATTCCCTATTTAAAATTTTAGTATTCAACTATTGACAGTATTATTTCTAATGGTATGATTAAATGTTTGTCTAAACATTATTAACTTTGTATTGTACTCCAAATGGACTCGAAAAATGACCACTCAAGGTCATGGTCAATGTCATTTCAAGGTCAAACTACCAAAAATACCTGAAAATTTGATCTTTCATTGCATTTTTTCTTATTATGAAATTTGGTGAACATTATATTTTGTTGTCACAGTAGATCATTGATGTGATCAGAGTTCTTTCATTTAAAATAATAATTTATACTGAACTCCTATATGTGGCATCCCAGACCATATGGGGTACATAACACTGTCAAGTAAAACCATCCCGTGCCAGAATGGGTACTCACTACTGCGTGTTAAAGTCATACTAAGTCCTAAGGGTACTACCGGTATATACAAAGTACAGTCAAACAAAATCATCACCATTACATACCAGGCCGGAATGGGTTCTAACCACCAACAAGTACATTCTGTAACCAATGGAGTACATGTCATGTTCTTACAACTGCCCATAACAACCATTCCTATCGAGTTCTCAATGCCACTAGCTATACCTGAGGCCCAATGGGGTACTTACAACCACAGAGTAGAGCCAACCAAGGCCATATTGGTTAATAACCACCATATTAGTCTCAATATGGTACTCACAATCACTGACCACAGCTGTAAAGGCCCTATGGGTTACTCATTAGTACAAATCACAGTAGTATAAGGCCCAAAGGGGTACTCATCCAAATTAATTACAACTTTCCATGCCCAATAGGGGTGCTCTTAACCAATGAATTACAACCATACTAGGTCCTATGGGCTACACCCAAGTCACAACCAAAGGGTACAGACATCCAAGGCCCAATCAACACCACCAATAAGCATTAAGTACAGTCACACCTGACCCTAATAGTATGTGGTACTTACCATACTATGTTCTAAGGGGTACTGGGACCAACAAGTACAGCCAAACCAGGTGCAATACAGCCATCATAGGCCCTACTGGATATTTCACCACCACTACTTATGGCCATACAGCCATACTAGATCCCATGTGGTAATTACCACCACCAATTACAGCCACCATAGGCCCTATGCCCTACTCACAACCACTGTGTATAGTCATACTATGCCTGAGGATACTCGCATCTACTGAGAACAGCCATTCAATGCCCTTTTTGGTATTTAACACTGCCTATAGAACAGCCATCCCAGGCCAATTTATGTTCTCACCTCCAAAAGTGCAACAATCCCAGGCCCATTTGGGAACCCATCACCACCAATTACAGTCATACCAGGTCTTATGGAGTACTCACCACCACTCAATACAGCCGTCCTAGGCCCTATTGGAAACCCACAACCACAGACAACAGCCATCACAGGTTCCATTTGGTACCCACCACCTTGAGTACAGCCACCACAGGCCCTATTGAATATCCTATATCACAGTAAACAGCCAACCCATGCCTCATTTGGTACCCACAACCTCTGAGCACATCCATCCCAGGCCCTATTGGATACCCATCACAACAGAGAACAGCCGATCCCAGGCCCCATTTGGTACCCACTACCTCTGAGTACAGTCATCCCAGGCCTATTGGGTATCCACCACCTCTGAGTAGTCATCCAAGGCCCCATTGAGTACCCACCCTCATGAATTCCAGCTATCACAGGCCCTATTGAGTATGCACCATTACATATTTCAGCAATCAAAGTCCCGTTTGAGTACCCACCACCTCTGAGCAGTCATCCAAGGCCCTATTGAGTACTCTCCCTCACAGATTTCAGCCATCCCAGGCCCTATTTTGTACCCAGCACCTCTGAATACAGTCATCCAATGCCCTATTGAGTACTCTCCTTCACAGATTTCAGCCATCCAATGCCCTATTGAGTACCCACCCTCACAGATTTCAGCCATCCCAAGCTCTATTGGGTACCCATCATCACATATTTCGGCCATCCCAAGCCCTATGTGTACCCTCCATCAGATATTTCAGCCATCCCAAGCCTATTGAGTACCCATCCTCACAGATTGCAGCCATCCCATGCCCTATTGTGTACCCACCATCACATATTTCACCCAACCTAAGCCCTATTTTGTACCCACCATCACAGATTAAGCCATCCCATGCCCTATTGAGTACCCACCCTTAGAATATGACCTACATTATGAGCCAATGAAAACGCCGCATTTTCGCGGTTAAATGAAAATTTAATCATTAAAATTTTGTCTTAACAGACTTGACGTCTTGCGTTGGCGCTAATTTCTATCGGCCAATCAGAATGCAGAATGTTATATTCTAAGTTAGTTAGAACATATTAAGTAAATTTTAATGACTATAAAGGCCTCGCTTCGCTTCGCTCGCTCCGCCCTTTTTAATCATTAAAATTTACTTAATATGTTCTAACTATAACTTACAGATTTCAGCCATCCCAAGCTCTAATGGGTACCCACCATCACAGATCTCAGCCATCCCAAGCCCTATTGAGTACCCATCATCACATATTTAAGCCATCCAAAGCCCATTGAAAATCCATCCTCACAGGTTTCACCCATCCCATGCCCTATTGGGTACCTGCCATCATATATTAAGCTATCTCAGGCCCTATTGAGTACCCACCCTCACAGATTTCAGCCATCCCAAGCCCTATTGGGTACCCACCATCACAGATTTCAGCCATCCCAAATCCTATTGTGTGCTCACCATCACAGATTGAGCCATCCCAGGCCCTATTGAGTTCCCACCCTCACAGATTTCAGCCATCCCAAGCCCTATTGGGTACCCACCATCGAAGATTTCAGTCATTGCAAGCCCCATTGTGTGCTAACCATCACAGATTGAGCCATACCAGACCCTATTGAGTTCCCACCCTTACAGATTTCAGCCATCCCAAGCCCTATTGTGTACCCACCTAACTTATTAAAGCAATACCATACCATACGGAGTACTCCCCCCACACGGAGTGCAGCAATCCTTGGCCCTATTCGAGTAATGACCACCACCAATTATGGTCATTTAAAAGTTTAAGGGGTACAAAGGCAACCACTGAATTCAGCCATACCAGACCCTATGTTGTAAACCAATACAAATTCAGCCATATCCGGCCATAAGGGATACCTAACCATCACATAGTTCAGCCATCTTAGGCCCAAGAGGTGACTCACCACGTCCAAACGTTTTGTTGCAATTCACACAGTAGGAGATGCTTGGTATATTAAATGGCCTGCCATCTTTAAATGGTTGCAGCAATGCAAGTCTGCTTTTTGCTGTGTCTAAATTCCCCAATCCCAGAATCTAAAAGTCTATTTCCTGGGATCGGGAATCAAAGGGCCTGTCAAAATCCCGTTCGTTGGGAATTGTTTTCTGTCTTAAGTCCACTGTATGCCCGCCACCCCCCCACCCTGGGGCAAAATATTGATAGGTGCATTATTATATATAATAACTGTCTAATATGTAACAATGTTGTCAAACCATTAACAATAATACTGTCAAATATAGAGATTCAACAATCAAGGAAAAACCATTCACGGCTGCAATATTGTACATTACGTAGAATCGCTTATGTTCCATCACAAAATTTAAATAGATTTTCTACTTGCAGTAAAACTATATCACTTCTAATGAAATAATTTACACTTAGAATACCTGCTATCACATCTAAAACAAAATACAATGTTCAGCATTCGTTTATAATAACAATTTACGACAGAATATCAAAATTTCAGGTATTTTTGGTATTTTGACCTTGAAATGACATTGACCTTGACCTTGAGTGGTCATTTTTCAAGTCCATTTGGAGTAAAATACAAAGTTAATAATGTTTAGACAAACATTTAATCATACCATTAGAAATAATACTGTCAATAGTTGAATACTAAAATTTTAAATAGGGAATCAGCAATCTAAGAATGCCATCTCGGCCAACATGTACATGCATAATAATGTCAGTTTTGACAAAGTTTCAATATTTTGAACTGAAAATTGAACTAATAATAAGAGAATATGTGCTTACCAACACTTTTATCACTTTTAATACCAACTTAAATATAAAACATCTGCTAAAACAAGAAAACAAGTGAGGAAACATCATTTTTTCAGCTTTTTTTCGTAATTTGACCTTGAAATGACCACGACCTTGACCTCACAGTGGTCAGTCTTGTATGTCCATTTGATGTACATTATCAAATGAATAATATCCAAGCAAATATTTGTGACTACATACATAAATAAAAAAATTGCATGAGAACATAGAATTTTAAGTGTATGTGTAAATTATGGCGGCCATCTTGGACGCCATCTTGGATTTCCGTGTCCGCACCACGCATTGACAATTTATGCCGGCAGTTCCATATAGTACAGACATAGGCGAACATTTTGGTATATAACATTGCTTGTTCTACTTGAGTTGTCACCTACTCCTTAAATAAGCCACTTTTGAGCTGATTGTCACCCCACTATTACATGTACAGTTATTAACTGCTGTTGCTGAACCTTTGCAACTGAAAAATTGTTGAGAAATGGTGTTAAACACTACTAAGCAAACAGAATAAACAATTGAAACTTGCAAACTTAAATTTGCATAAAAACTTTAAAATGAGGCTTAAACGCTTCGAACTACTGAAAGCCATTCAATGTGTTTAAATTTTTAATTGAACATAATGCATGTACTGTTAGAAACTAAATGAGCATGGTTTGTTTGATCACAAATCTCTGTTAGTGTTCAGAGGTTTTGATCTTTTACGGTCTAAGTACAAACCTATGACTTATGGTCTGAGTACAAATCTCTGTCAGTGGTCAGAGGTTTTGATCTTTTACGGTCTAAGTTGGTCTCAAACGTGCAGGCTGATTCGTTTACTACTACTTAATTCCAAAATAGCTGTCTGTAAAGGCCACCCCTCGTAAGAACAAAAAGTGGTTTTGGTTGACACCGGTCAAAGGTGGTCTCTCATAACAGGTTATATATATATATATCATTAAAAATGGTCTAATGAGAGTAAATTGATGGTCTTTTGTAATTAATTGGCCTTTGTTAATTCGCAGAATTTGATGGTCTCTTTTAACAGATAAAACTTTGAAAATTGTCTTGATTGAATATAAAATTGATGGTGCTTGCTTACAGTTTTTGTAACTAAGAACAGCCTTTTTTTCAGCTGGTAATTAAGTGGTCTTTGTTCACAGGCAGTCCTTTAACACAGGTTTGACTGTTATAATGCAAAGTGGCGGATAAATTATTGAAACTGTACATTATGTATAAAAGCATTTTGTATTTTTGTACGTGAAGTAATGTCGAGGGTAGTCATGGAATGTTAAAAGGATTTGTCTCAAACACAAAACTAATCAATTCCCTTTCCGTTGTATTGATTTCTCTCACTTAATATTGAACTTAGGAAATGTTGTTACCCGTAAGACATTTTATCTTGTACAAATATTTATTTTGAAAAAGTTCTTAAATATGTTAAATTTTACCAATGTTGTGAAGTAGTGAGAAAACAAATACTTTAATGTTGTCCTTATCAATATACAGTACTACCATATAAGCTGGTACTCAGTGTTTACAGCTTCCTTAATTTAATCGACACTCCTCAACGGATATAATCTGTCTAGTTTTCAAAGAGCAACATTAAACTCTGGTATAGCACGAAGAGTTTCACGTGATCCTCACCTCTATGCATGAATATATGTGACTGGCCATGAGATTTTGGGTCCAAATGAGGAATTTTTCGAAAATTATTTTTTTACTGCAAAATGATGTTTACACATTCCTTATTACAAATACGAAATTTCATTGTTGTATCTGGTCTATTAACGTTTCTATGACGTCACAAACATATGCAATATATTCATTCCAACTGCGGTTTGACGTTAGCAATTCTGTACAATGAGTTGCAAAGACTATCTTGGGCCACGGAGGGTCAATTTAGACCCATGCCTAATTCCTTGGAAAACGACACTGTGATATAATTATTTCACATGAATTGCCATAAAGAAAGTTTTGAAGGGTTTTTTAAAGACTATGTTACCATGGCAACGATAGAAAATGTTTTACAAAATAAGAAAAAAAACTTTTTAGAATTTGAAAAAAATAAATTTGTGTCCACATTATATGTTCATCATAATTGAAACAAATCTGTTTATACAATACTTTTTTAATTTGGTTGCCATGGTAACAGTTGTAAAACATGAAAAAACACGATATGCCTTTAACGTCAAATACTAATACATTTATACAAAATCATGTAGATCTAGCTCGTGCAGAATCATAAAATAAACAACGTGTTTTCTGTTTTATTTGGTCCACTATTTGCTATATTTACTAAACAATGCTGATTCCGCGGAAGGCGTGTGTTAAAATTGTGTTGACAAGTTTCATTATCTATCATCAGTAAGCAGGTAAGCGTCGGTGACTCAGGTCAATGATGGGGTTGCTAGCCTAATAAAATGATTTGGGTACTGCATTGCTTGTGTGTGGTAAATTTACGGATTTTAACAATTTTATCGTCAGTAATAACGTGCTATAACTGCTCATACGTGTAAGACATTTTATAGGGTGGATATTTCCCAGTCTGAATCTATCCGCAAGTGGAAGAGGAAAAAACCTCCCGTTATCAATAGCAAGTGTCTGTGCAAATTTATCCTTGGTAGCGTGGAGTTCCAGGCGAATCTTGTGACGGTGTTTCCAAATGATATGGGATTCAATCCCTCTCAGGTCATACAGCTCTTAGAGGCATATCAATTACCCATATTTGTTTATGTGCACATGTCTGCGATAATATTCATAATGCACTCGGTGTAATAGAATGATGTCCACACAAGCTCGTATTTAAAAAAGTAACAGTAGCATTCAAATGTCTATACCTTGGACAACAAATAGAACATGTCGAGTTTACGAAATCCCCGCAATGTATTCGGCAGGTTGGGTTCACACTATAGCTCTAGGACGGATGTTTACCGCTGGTAAAATGTGTTAATCGTTTATAACAGGGCTAGCGTTGGAAATCTTTCTTCAGCAAACCCGTAACTTTAATGAATTTCTAAAACGGGTGCATGTTAACGCAACAAAGTATTTGATTAGTAAGGAAACAGAACAATACAACTAACTTTGACTCGCAAGTATTTGTGTACGGAATATTTTCCTAAATATCTGATACCACGTCCATCGATATAATTATGCACCAGTCAATTGAAACCAAGCCCCTACCCCGGGGAATGAATGGGCTATTCACTTTTGCAAACCCCTGGTAAAATCCCTGCCCCCACATGGCCATACAGATGGTAGAACTTCCGCAAATTGCCCCGCCCTATACCTCACGGCTATATTCTCCCGCTATGCAAAACAAAAGCTAACAAATGCACCCTACTCACAGGGCAGTGCGGGGACACCGGAAAAGTAAAATCACGGGACAGTTCCCCCGCTATATCCACCCTCCCCTGGGTCTGTGCCATGGTGTCAATTGACTGGTGCATTATTGTACTGTTGTAATGTTGTGATTACCCTTTAAGTGTATCTTATTCATGTTTAAAATCAGCAGTGACTTGTGTGCCTATGGAACTAGGAAAAGCTATCTTGTTACATGCATAATACACATTTTTTTTGCGTTTGACTGAGACAATCATAGTGCGTAGTCTTTCAGTTTTTATCCCTGCGTAATCGGCCAATGACGTCCGAGGAAAGAGGCAAAGTTTTGTGTTACAAGCAATCCGGACAGGCTGTCCTAGATCTTTCTGAATAGACTCATTGGTTCTTTAACGTGAACGGTGTACATAGTACCTGCAATACACGCGATACTACCTCTGAGTTTCCAACCAGTGCATCTCTTTCTAGTTGGTTCGGAGACACTGGAAACCCTTTCCAGTGTTTCCCACCTAACTAGAGATGAACTGGTTTTTTACAATTTTTTAAAATTTAATAGCCTACATTAACTCCCTCCCACAAGCCCTCCACAAAAAGTCCAATACAAATTAATGTACTTAAATTTCCAACTGGTATCGTTGCACCAGAATAAGACTGGCTAATCATAATTATTTTGACAAATACTTTTTCCCCACACAGACAATTAATCACAGAATCTAACATACATGATTGTATGGTAAACATTTCATAAGTAGCTGCTGCCTCACAGATCGGGCTAAAATTTTTGTATGACGTAATTTTCCTACCTAACCAAGTATTTATATAATAGAAAGCCACTGGTGGTTGCTTTATGAAAGATTTATGGCATATAAGCAATTTAAATCACTCTTGATATTTGGCACTAAGTATTTTTCTGTTTGAAAATATCGCAGAGTTTCCTTCCAAAATGCTTTGTGGGTTATGTAATTCACGTATGATCAAACTGTAACTTCAACAAACTAAAGCCGAAACATCTGTTAGGTGTTCGGTTCGTTTCGCAATTCGTTTTCATCGAATGGAAACAAATGTCCGGCAATTTAAGTGACAGTAGTGCTAATTCTATAGGGTATTAATACCCTATAGAATTTTGGGTGTTAAATGCTAAATTACTGCAAAATGTCATCAATGAATAAATAAGGTAACATTATTTTTAAATCAACATCTGTTTATAAAGGACCTGTGACGTAATCATTTCACAGAAAATACACGTCCCGTTCTGTGACAAATAGATTTAGTATACATGTAGATGTTTCGTGGGCATCGGTGACATAACTTTTATTTGATAATCATCATGATATCAGTCTACGTCCGAAGTTTGTTTTTTGCCCAGCAAACTATTTAATAAAATTGCTATTCTTTTAAAGGTGGAGTCTTTCAACATTTATGTTTTTAATTACTTGATTGATAAATCATTTTATATTTCTGTCACAGGACTCGACACACATACATTAGTTTAAATATGTTGACCTAGATATTTTGTGTATTGAGCAATGTCGCGATTCATGTACCGGAGTGTTTACATCAATATATTCTAGATCTATTTATTAGAATGGAATATATCCAATTATTACAGAAACGTAAAAGTCCAAAAGTTTTTACTGTATTTAATTAACAATGTCTGTAGATCTACAATATTCCTGTTGTCTAGATAATGCCGCTCGGTGATAAGCTAAAAAGTGACTCGATCGTCGCATCTTCGGTTAATATTTATGTTCGTTTTGAAATAACAGCCGAGTATTAATATTATTAATAATGAAACAGTATGCGAATATCGTTGAGTGTCCACCACGACCCTTGTGATAATCCATCCAATCCGCACTGCCTTTAGATTTTATTTAGAATCTTAGGTTCTATTCAGAATCTACGCTATAAATATTTTGTATTGTTCGTTTTTAATATAATTAATATGTATTGCTTAATCCCAAATGATATAATGAACTCTACCACATATGCGCAGTGTCGTGACTACGCGTTAGAGTTATCAACATGCTGAGATTATACGGCGACGACATTTCTCTGTTTACGACGTTACGTCATTTGCCGCATTTGGACCCAAAGTCTCATGGCGCGTCACATATTACAAAGTTCTTGCGCTGAATATATAAATTTCCACTAGCAAATTGTGCAATATCGGTCCTTTAGATTCGTGTTGATAGTACACCTTCTTCGTGACACTGCCTGCTTTTGAAAACATACAACACTGGGATTATAAATATAGGCAATGTGAAATTATGCTAATAGAAGGTTGAGAGTCGTGTCAAATTCTCTGTACTATAATACAAATTGAGGCAATTTAAAGACTTTTTTTATTCCTCTGAAACGCAATGGCAATCTTTCAAGGAATATCAAAACAATTTATGATGCTCATTTATTGAATGTGCAATAATCACAGACAATTTGGGTTATTTATTTCAAACAATAATTCATAATAAAAAATATTTAATTTTGAAAATATTATTGTTTAGATGTTTAGGAAATTTCAAAATGTTTGACAATTTATATCTAACAATCATATTCAATACTGAATTTTTTTGGAAATTTCGTAAAAATTAGGAAGTTTCAAAATAGTGGATGCTTCATATCTAACATTTAATATATTATGGCCTTATTAAACCAGGAATATTGAATGTTTTTAATAGTTGACAGTTTTAACTTTGTAATCAATTTCTGTTCAGGTGTCCATTGATTTTCTTTTAATCATTCTTACTATATTTGCATAATGTTTCAATTTTGACATACATTGATATGGATTGTTCAATTTTAGGTGTTCAGAAGACTTAAGTGAGTACAGCAAAGTGTCAAAGTGTGATTTATTATATCTCATTTGTAATCTGGTATTCATGATCTAGGTTGGTATTCAATATTGATCATATTTAGTTGGACAATAAGGATAGCCAATCACATCACCTGTTACTGACCAAGAGTTTAATATGGTGTGATCTGATTGGTTGTCCTTATCCTTTAGTCAAGTAAGATCACTATTAAATATAACCCCTGATACCAAAATGTCCAAGAAAACTGACTTTCCTGTTGTCAATTTATTTCTTTATAAGAATAAATTTCAATGAACTAATTATAGCCTACTTTCATCAGGCCGTTTACATTTTGTACACTTAATTCAGTGTCTTAGTTTAGTAGGCCCCACTGAACATTTTCTGCATTGGCGATGTACTCTCAATGAAAATAAATCAGCATTGGGAACAGGTTCCTCATGGTCTAGGGGAAGCTTCGGGGAAGTCATGAGACAATTTGTGGAATCAGTAGGATTTGTAATAAATCGGGAGTGATTGTACAAACAAGGTCTCAAAGAAATTGTTGAACTTTTTAATTCAAGATTTTGTTTGTTTTCTTTCAGACAATAAGTCGGAACAGTACGAGGTCAAGAAGGTCACATGCTGAGAATTCAGGGTCAAATGCTTTCAACAGAGGTCAAAGTTCGGACAGTGACAGTGATCGAGAAGATGGGAAGATTGAGATAGATTTCCACACTGTAGACATACATGATGAGAAAGCCTTTGATACAGACCTGGAAGTTGAAGGTAATAAAACAAGTGCATGTGCAGACCCAGAGGGAGAGGGGGCAAAATAGCTAGTCAGACCTCTTCCAGAGAACAATTTGCAGATCTGATCCCCCTGAGAAAATTCTGTGTTTGTGCATTAATACCTTTCTACACTTTTATAAACTCAGATCTTAAAATGTCGCTACTACTAAAAGTTACTACTAATTTTGTCCCACTTGCCCCAGGTTTAGCTATTGCAACATGTATAGAACTTCTGAGTGCGCACTTAAATGTAACCTCAGTACAGATTTGAAGATATTATATCTTGAATGTGCACGGTATGAATCCTGATACACCGCTTCTCAGTTCCGTCAGAGCTTTACATCAGTTTTCAGTTCTGTCAGAGCCTGATATGAAAAAATAACAATTCTCTGACGGAACAGAGAAGCGGTGTATAGGGATTCATACCGTGATGTGAGCACATTATCTCTTCGTAATTCACGTACTGCATGAAAGTGACCTTATTAAAGTTTTTTATATAAATTTTTCTCACATGTAATTTCACTCACAAGATATATGTGACAATATTTGCACTGTCAGACTTAGCTTAGATTGAAATGCTTTAGAAGAACCCTATGGCCTGCTGTTATTGACAGTCGAATGTTTTAATAGGATTTGATTAAAATATAATATGACAAAAAATATGAAGACAAACTCCAATATTTCTACACAAGGATGCTGTTTTATCAAAGCACTTAAGGAAGTTCTAATCTTACGTTCAAATTTTAATTCTTTAACAGTAACAGTTTGTGGTAAAGGATTGTTGAATATTAACTATCATTCAGTGAATGAACTCCATACAAATCAAATCTCTTCCCAATATGGAGGATTTAAAGAATAATTAAGAATTTAAATTTGAACGTGAATTAAAGAATTCCGTAAGTGCTTTGATAACACAGTACCAAGGTGTGAACTTTATAAAAAGATTTCGTCAAGTGTAACTTAGTGAAATTGTTATAAACAAAATTAATGACTATTCATACTCACAGTGCCGTAACAATAAAAATATTTTGTTCACAAATAATTCCGTATTAATATACAATTGAATTCTTCATCATTGCATGCTCACACACACAGCTAGTCGTAAGATGAACCCTCATATTGTTGATGGTATCTTGGATTTCCAGAGTGTTAGGCTGGCATACTGTGAGCAAGCTGCTCTACTGAAGGGAGCTGGTCAGCCAGATAATACCAGTATGCTGCTGTATTGTACACTATTATATAAAACCTGTGTGGTAGTTGTCTCCCCTTAGTCTGTATGATCTTTTATTTTGAGTCATTCATTTTTTGTACATTATTGTTTCATATCATCAACGCATACCATTCTCTTCCAAGTATTGTCCATACTATTACGAACCCTGTAAGAACCATAATCAATTGTTTGATGCAGCTTTTGATAATTTCCAAGTCTCCGATGGGCAATATGGGAAATGGACATATTCTTATGTCATATTTTTACAATTATTTGCATCTGGTTTTTGTCGCGCCCGCTTGCGGCGAGCGAGACTTAGTCGCCACTTTTGGTGTATTACGGTCATTTGAAATTTCATAAGCTTAATTTTAACTGAATTCTGTCAGAAACTGATTTTGGTGAAACAGACTTGCGACTTGCCATTATGCCTCAATAGGAGATCCTGTATACAGCTGTGTGCAATACTTGGGTTAATTCAGTATATAAACTTATGAGTGTAAAAATCTGAATTAGAATCTTAGACAGCCTGCTGTTGTGACAATCTCAATTAGTCTTCCATTCAATATTATGTTGGCACAAAATTGAGACCAATTTTAAGTAGTCAGAATTCAACTTCATTACACAATCAGTATTCTACTTCATCATATTATAAAGTAGTAATTATGAATTCGTTCAATTAAAATCACATTAATTCATGTAAAAATCATGAAATCCCGAAATTGATCATGGTGGTTAAATTGTGAAAAATGAGGGTAAAATCATGAAATATTTTAGTTGAAAGCTGGGACTTGGGCGGATCATTTACTTGTTCAGTTGGGCATTGTGCCTTTAATGTTTTTTTTTATGTTTTCTGTGATCAGCTGGTTAAGTTGCCTACCCTGTCTGACTTAATATTATCTTTTTGAGATATCATCACACTGGTCTTGCATACTTTTCAGTTTTATACTATTTTACTGCTATTTAGCTTACATTAGTACAATTTGTTGTCACTGTATTTTAGACTCTAGTCGATCATTTTAGTTATTTGAATTTTCAGATAGTCCACAAGGTGAAAAAGAAAGTGTTTGAACTTGTGTGAGAACATTAAACTTGTTCTTATTAATAGCATGCTTAATAATTCAAAACATTGTTTCTATAAATACGATATTTACCTCCCTTCTTCTGAATTGTCTTCTGAGTTATCGGCCATTTTGAAGGGCCTTCGTGATTAATTCCTTTGCATATGATCTATTAACCGGTATATCATGCTAAATTGCAGTCTATTTCCTAATTATAAAACAAATTCAGAATATAGCATTTAAGGGAATTCATATGTGATGAAAACTTATAATCTGCTGGTCTTTCTCAACTTAATTCATTCTTATAGTATATTCTTGTGTATCGCTTGTTGTTTTAAAACCTCATCAAAGTTGAGATTTTATATGATTAAAATAAGGAAGCTGCCCTTCAAAATGGCTGAAAATTCAAATCAAGGGAAGTAAATATGTAATTATAGGAACTTGGTGTTACCCAGCATGCCAAACATGTACATACATATTACTTTAAGTAATGAATTAACATTGGTGTCTGAAATTGTTCTATCACCTTTAATATTTTGTTTATAACCTTTTTTAACACCGAAATAATTAACTCCAGCATTAATGTATAGGTCAAGTTTGAAACTAGGGTATGGTCTGTAATTATCTAGGTCATCAGGTCAAGGATTTGATCTTCATGAAACTTGATCAAAATGTTTGTGTGAAGTTTGGGTCTTTTTAGGCTAACAAATACTAGCTATAGGTTACTAGGTCAAAATTATTTGAATCATTTTTTATCTCTTTGAGGTTTAGCTGTTGCTTGCATTTTATGTATAAATATATGTAATTACTTCTCTTATTTTCAGTAGAAAATTTACATAATTTTAAATTTGTTAAGTATTGAATAGTTTCTATGAATTTGAATGTGTTGATATTTTTAGATTGGAAGCAGCCCTCACCAAAACTGAGTAAGGTTTCTTATAATATAGCAGAGTCATTGTCTATCACACAATGTCTATCTGGTGCTTTAACTTGCTTCTGTACATACATTAGCTGTTGTCTTCTATATATGATACTATGTTGTGACAAAAAACACTGAGGCATTATCTTTTCTAAATTATATGCTGGGTGTTTTTTTTCTTTAAAGGACTTACATACATGCTAATTCAGTAATTTCTTGAATTTTCTCATAAATCTGTTCGGTTTTTTTTTATGTTCCACATCGAAGGGACTTCAATATCTGACACCAGTATTATGGTATTTTATGATGTTGGTGAGAAAAGCATGAACTGTTAGACAGAAATATATGTTGTTACAATTGCAAAGTTACAATATAATTTAGCTTGGTCAGAGACAAAAAACAACCGAGGCAAAACAATTTTCTAAATTATATTTTGGGTGGTTTTTTTTCTTGAAAAGACATGCTTTTTCAGTAATTTCTCATATGTTCATGAAGGTAAGTGCCTAAGGTCGTGCCTCTGCATGGCTGTAATGGACCTGTTGGTTATAAGCTGTGAGTTCGTACCAATGCCAGTCTCTGGGAGTCATATGTTTAGGCCTAATTCCTGTTTTACAAAACAATCAAATAAATTTAATGTGTGGTCATAATTATGACAATTCATGAATCCATGCTTGATATACATGTTAACCCACTCATGTTGATCATGTTTTGTTTTGGTATATTTTCTTTAGATTTAGTTGGCCATTTTCTAGATGGTTCCTATGGTAAGACTTTGCACCATATTTGGTTTGATAGTTTTTTTATGGGAACAAAGGTCTTCCATTATCCCCTTTATACAAATAATCATCTTGGGAGCAAAGGGGATCAGTAGCAGACCCCTTATTATTCAGGCCCTCATTTCCACAATAATAATTATTAGTGTACAATTATGAGCGTCATGGACTCACGGTATTAATCCCATTACACCGCTTCTCAGTTTCGTCAGAGAATTGTTCTGTTTTTATAATTTTGGCTCTGACGGAACTGAAAACCGATGTAATGCTCGGACGGAACTCAGATGTCATGTATCCTGAGATCCGTCAGAGCGTTACATGGGTTTTTAGTTCCGTCAGAGCCATATAAAAACAGAACAATTCTCTGACAGAACTGAAAAGCGGTGTAATGGGATTCATACCGTGGGACTACTACTGAACCCTTAAATTGCTTGGGAGAAGAGTTTTTTTTACCTTTTTACCAAATTAACTTTCTTACAGTTCTGCCATAATTTTTCCCCATTATAATTTGGATTTAAGTTTTATTTAAACTTTTAACAATTTATTTTGATATTTCTATGTATGTATATAATTATATGAATTCCCTTTATTATAGCTTTTAATGTCCCACATTTTGTATTTATTCCCCCCTTCCCTGGACCTTAAGTACAATGTACATGTATATTATGTTACCTTTTCAGAAGGGTTAAACCAAATGTACCCCTTGACTGAAATTTACTTTTCTTGTAGATTGGTTCATAAAGAGTTCTCAGATTGTATAAAAATTAAGAGCACTGGCACTTAAAATCAAGTAAACTCTCTGCATGTGGATATGCCAAATAATTTCGGAGATTCTGTATTAAACGCTTTGATGTTTTTTTATTGAATATTGTAACCTGAGTAATAGATTGAAATGAATTTCGTTATAATTGCATGCAGTTTGTAAAATATTATATCTTTCTTGTAAATTTCTGTTAATTTTACATCTATATTGGTGGCACGGTGGCCGAGTGGTTAAACTCTGGCTACCAGTCCCGTGGGTTCGTGGTTCAAATCTCGGCTTTGGTTTCCCACCCTACTAGAGATAAACTGGTTCACCATGTAACCCGTGTATCAGTGCTATACACCAGGCACATTGAAGAACCAAGGAATCTGTTCGGAAAGAGCTAGGGTATCCACCCAATATTCACACCCCTGTCTCTAATCTACTTGCTGTCCCTTCAGCAAAAACTGTTACGGTGACAGGACCCCATTGGAAATTAGTGCTTGTTCTTTTACTGGTTATCCTTGACAAAAAGGTCTGAATAATTACACACATACACACATATTCATGTATTACTTAGTACAATTTATTACCAACAGATGCACGTCAGAGAATTGCTCATTTACTGACTACAGGTATAATTTCTGCTGCACAGTGTTTATAATTTGGTGAACAGCCAATATGTAATTTGCGATAACTTTGGTAGGGGCCTGTGTTGGTGCTGGAACGTAGTTCAGTCTTGGTTTGGTTTCTCTGGTCTTCGCTTCAATACTAGCGAACCTGATTGAATAAACGGTCAATTCCAAGTCACCAGAGAAACTAGGCTGAACTGAGTATTTAGGTGACAAAACAGTTACCAAAGTCACCTGATAGAATGCTAATCGAACTAGACTGAACTAAGTTTAACTGGTGAAGAAACAGTTACCTAAGTTTTCTCAAACAGGCAGCCATTATTTTATAAGTTTGTAAAATTGTAAAAAAATTTAATGTGCAATTTTTGAGTTCTGTATGGGATAATCATACGACAGACAAATAATTATATTAAGTGTGTAGACTGCTAGTTGACTGTTTATAAAATCTTGGAAATGGTTGCACTGGGATTCAAGTCTATTTTGTTGTGAACTTGCACCGTTATGTAGTTATCATAGTGATGCACGTGGAATGGGCACTCCTGAGATAGATAAGTTTATGTTGCTAAAATATGTTGTTATCAAATTTCAGGTAAAAATATTATGATAGATTGGTAGTTGACTGCTTCCTTCACTGTCCAACTTTAGATTATATTTTTGTATCAGAACTTTTTCAGCAATTTTTAATTCTGTATTCACAACATTGCTATCTTCATTCTACAGTATTTATATACATCCATATACCATGTTTGTCGACTTGCCATGTTAGGTCCTTATTATTTATTAAATAAGTATTTAAATATATTAATTAATGATTACGCAATATATTATGTAATCAAATTGCCTTACTTTACAGATCAGTCTACATCATACGATCATTCGGGGAAAACTGCATATATAGACACATGTAAACGTATGAACGTGGTACCGGCCTCGTATTATCTACGCCACATGCAGGATAGAAACCTTAGTATGAGACATCATGGATTAGGGGCCGCAGGGATGAGGGCCCTTGCTGAATCATTATCAGTAAGTGATCATTAGTAAATTTGAAAAATGTATTTTTACTTGGTGACCTGTATATTTCGTTTACAACACCATGAATTTACCTTCAATAAAAATGAACACACATATTACGAATTAAGGTTAGAGCCATCTTCATCAAGTACATGGACTCATTATTTTGTTATTAAGACCTGGCAACTCTTTGCCCGAATGCTGGGTGGTCTTAATAGAGGAACTTTATTGCATGCAATAAAAAAAATAACCACTCTTTTATCAATATTTGGGCTCAGAATTCCTTATCCTTTTTCAAGATCAGAAAATATATGATTGCAAGTTCATCATTTAAGACACATCTCTACAATCTTATAGTAAATACTATCAAAAATGTTGATATAGTTCGAAAACGAGTATTAATTGAGCAGTGAGTGCACTTTTAACTATAGACTTTATATAGTGTAGTTACGTCTCCCTGGTCTGATTCTGTCAATGGCAAGGCTGTGCAATTATTTCAATGTTTATGTTTGTGATTCCCATACTCATCCATCAATGGTTTAAAGTCAAGTTTCCAGACAAACCAAATATATTCTCAGTTGTTTTTTTCCTGATTTGATAACCCCAATTTGTATATGTTTGCCATTTTTTAACTCATCTGTCTCAAAGGGAATGAGTGAGTGTTCTTGATCGGTCTTTGTCTATCATCCGTATGCATCCTTAACTGCTTGTGAAAGCACTAGAGGTCACAATTTTGACCTAATCTTTATGAAAGTTGGTCATAACAATCATCTCTATAAAATCTAGGTCAACTTCGATATTGGGTCGTCTGGGGTCAAAAACTCGGTCACTAGATCAAACCTTAGAAAAACCTTATGAACACGCTTTCTAAGAGTTCATGATTTTGTTTAATCTTAATGAAACTAGGTCACCGTGATAACTAGGTAAAGTTCAATATTCAAAAACTAGGTCACAAGGCTAAATCATAGACAAACCTTTCAAACACTAGAAGTCACAATTTCGACCCTCCCTGTAGGAATCTTCAATTCTTGGTTACAGTGATCATCATTTATGTTATTTGTGGCATATTAAAATTGAACCGTCCTTCTGTCTGTCATTCCGTCTGTCTGTGTTCGTCCGGGCATTCAGGTTAAAGTTCAATAGTTTGTTTACTATTAATGCCATGGCATTGAAACTTGGTACACGCTTGTAAGACAATCATAGTAAACAAGGGGCATAACTCTAGGATGATGCTGTAAGGAGTTATGGCCCTTGTTAACTTAGACATTTTGATTAAAGTTGTTTATAACAGTTCAATATTTTGTTTACTATCAATGCTATTGCATTGAAGCTTGACACACTTATTTATTGTCATAAGTCAACTCCACTAGACAAGTGACATAACTCTTGGATGATTTTGTAAGGAGTTATGGCCCTTTTTAGACATTTTAGTTAAAGTTTTTAAAAGAAGTTCAATACTTTGTTTTCTATAATAATCAATGCTGTTGCAGAGGAGAAGTTTCACTGTATTATTATATTCTTCTATTTCAGTCGAATACAAGTGTGTTAGAACTTGATCTCAGTGATAACTGGTTAGGTCCTAAAGGTGGTCTGGCTGTCTGTGAGATGTTGAAAGAAAACTGCTTTATTACAGATTTGGTGATTGGTTTTTCTGTGTTGATTTATATTAAATAAAAAATCCCATTACTCCATTGATCCACTTTGATTGACACAAATCTCCATACTGGTTATTCAACATTAACTGGTGATTTATATAAACCCCTATAACACATCTGAACTGAAGCCTTTTAAGCACTTTATTTATATTTTTGGTTATTTAATTTTCATGTCTCCCGCATATAGTAGCGGAGACATATTGATTTTGTACTGGATGTCACAAAGTTTGTCCGCTCTAGTTCTCCTTAACCATCGGTCAGATTTTAATGATCCTTCACATGAGTCTAATTGTGCTTTTTGTTAGGGTTGGTTATTTTTGACTAGAGTAATGGCCGTTTGTGAGAGATGTACATTTTTTGTGTCAAAAACACTTTTTAAAAAAAACTGCAGTTTTTTAAAACTCTTAAACCACTAAATATTTATACAATCTTATAAAAATCAGACCCTAACATTTGCTCCATTCCTTTACGCTGTTAGAGATCTGACTACACTCTGTAAGGGGTCATGTTCAAATGACCTCTCTGGCACACAATGACATCACGAAGCCTCAACAGTCTTCACCGCACTTTCAGATTTGTGAAAGAAGCAATTTGATTGGATGACGTAAAGTTCGCAAAATGTCACTGACATGACCTCATATGGGGTGTCATGAGATCCTATATCAGTGTAAGGTAGTGAAGCGTAATAAGGGTCTGATTTTAATGAGATTGATGATTATAATGATTGATTTTTGATTTATTGTAGAATCTGGCAGACAATAGGCTAGGTAATGCATGTGCTCCATATCTCGCTCAGATCATGCAACAAAATGTTACCATCACACATTTCACACTCTCAGGTAAGACTTTATATGTAATGTATTTCAATTAAGCCTTAATTGGCTATTTTCAAAAAGCAATAACTTGGTAACCAGTATCTGCAGAATGATAGATTTTGAGCACTTCAGTTGTGTCCCAAAGGTGGAAAAGTTCACAAGGTGGAAGAAATGAAATGCGGGTTTTTTGGGGGTTTTTTTAATTGCCAAGCTTTCTGCTTAAACATAGCGGGCATATGTGGGCCTCCATCTGAATTTGAACTAGGTCACCAGATTAGACGGCAATGACGCTAACCACTGACATGTATCGCTTGTTTACTGCGCAGCAAAGATAGTATCAGGTAACTGCTAGTTTGCCAGGTATCAGGATAATATGACTGGGTAATCTCCATATAACTGAAATACTGTTGACCAGTGGGACTTAAAACAACACTGAAAAGAGCAACAGAAAAGAAATTTTGATTCTCCTTGAAGTGTAACATATGTCTTAAGTCTGAATACTGATTGGTGAGATTGTTGTACATTATATGTTTGATATTTCGCAATCTGTCTTTTTTTCCAGGAAATGAATTTGATGATCATTCAGCTCCTCATTTTGCGGAAGCCATTTTAGTAAGTGTTATATACTCAGTAACAGAGAGATGGTAGATTGCAGTGTGACCAAAAGCTTGTAAATTAATACCACGTTTCAGAAATTGTTATAGCGATAACTGCAAAATTCCAAAAAACCTTTTATCTGCTTATAACCATGGCCAAATTTGAACAACTGGATGAAACATTAGAAAACATGTTTGTTGCAATCTGATTAGCCTTGATAAATTATCATAAGATTTATTATAGACACTCAAAACCTGTTTAAGAACTATTCTGGAACTATTGTCGACGAAAACAAATGAACAGCAACATCCATTTGCCATACAGCAATTTTGTCATGGGACAAAACTGAAGAATGTTTTCCTAAATTGTTACATTTAAACAAGCAGTGTCCACAGCGTATAAACCTAATCACTGTATGACTTATTGTGAGACTATACAATTCAATGTTTATGACTTATTGCGATATCGAGAAGTTAACTTGTTCATGCACTGTGTTGTCAAGTGGTCTTTAACTTCACAAATATGTTTTCAGACAAACTTCTTGGCGTTAAATTAAATTACCAATTTGTAAACTTAGAACAGTTTCTATGTTCTTGCCTTGCACCTATTGTTAGGCCTATTGTTATTTCCATTGTTGGACCTATTGTTATTTCCATTGTAGTACCTATTATTAGGCCAATTGTTATGTCCATTGTTAGGTATATCGTTATTTCCATTGTTGGACCTATTGTTAGGCATATTGTTAGGCATATTGTTTTCCATTGTGCGACCTATTGTTAGGCATATTGTTTTCCATTGTTGGACCTATTGTTATGTTGCAGAACACAACTAAAGTGCAGTATTTAAATCTAAGTCACAATAACTTTGGAGATGAGTCAGGAACTATACTGGGACCAGCTATTGCTGATAACACATGTATTAAGGAACTCGATATATCATGGAACTGTATACGCAGAAAAGGTGCTGTAGCTGTCACACAGGGTGTTAAGGTAAAATTAAAGAGCAGGGCTTGTATTCAATATTGATCTTATTTAATTTTAGGATAAGGATAGCCAATCATATTGCCTGTTACTGACCAAGAGTTTAATATGGTGTGATCTGATTGGTTATTCTTATCCTAAGTAAAGTAAGATCAATACTCAATACTGTGGGTTTTCTTATTGTACCTCATAAATATGCATGAGCAAACATGATGCAAGTTCCGCCAACTTCAACATGTTGATCCAATCAGAAAGTGTTACAGCATACATTCCTAGATTACTCTATATTTTAAGTGTAGACAATAATAATGAGATTATACCGCCTCCTTGATAACCTAGTGGTAGAGTGTCTGCTTTGAGCATAGGAGGTCCGCGTCATACCAAAGACGAAATAAAAATGGTACCAGAAATTCCTTTACTAGACTCTCAGTATAAAAGGGAAACTGGCTTCTCTTCTCTCATACCCTCGTGGCGATGGATAACATCAGGAATAAGGCGTCGAGAGTGATTAATATCAGTTGGAAAAACTTGTTTCAAAATCGACCTTAAATAAATTAGTATAAACTAAAATAAAGGGACATGTTGTTACATCCATTGTGGATTCACAATGTTTTGTGCTGGTAACGTCGGTCTGCATGTACTTTAACCATTGATCTGATTCCAATGAAACTTCACCTGAATACTAAAATGCAAATCACAGTTGTGCATATTGTCATGAAATTCAGGTTGGTTGATTATTGTCTGAGTTATGACCGTTTGTGGAAGACTTATGTTTTTGGGTCAAAAACCCTTCCAGTTAAATTTGTTTCTAACATCCATCATTTGTATGAACAAACTGACAAACTCCTTTACAGAATAATGTGTATATGAAGAAGATCAACTTGTCATGGAATGGTTTCGGTGTAGAGGGTGCTTTAGGTCTACAAGATGCTTTGAAAGGCAACTCAGTGCTAGAAGAAGTGGATATATCGTAAGTTGTTATCACAGTCTTGATGCTAACCTATTTAGAGCTTGTCAAGTTAAGCCAAGTTACAAAGCTGATAATAAATAGATATTTTTTTAATAAAAAAAGATTATATTAAGTCAGACAGGGAAGGCAGCACTCAACTTAACCAGCCAAGCACAGAAAACATTAAAAACACACAAAGCACAATGCCCAACTAAACAAGCGCAGATCCGCCCAAGTCCAAGCTGTCGAAAAGAATAATAAATTATAACTAGCTGAATGACCCAGTAGAAAAGATTCAGCAAACAAAAGGTGGAATGCCTAAGCTGAATGACCTAGTTACAACAGTAAAACTGCTGAACTACATAGTTTTAGCAGCCTTTAGTCTCAAAAGTTAAATAACAGTATTAAAACGTTGAAAGGCCCGTATAGTCGTATGACCTACTTTCAATTAGTAAAATGACTTGTCAGGTCAACGGAATAGGTACTATGAGGTAAAGTGTTAAACATAGCTCTAGTTCTTTATCACAGAATATGATTTGTCAGTGCATTTCCTATTTTCAGTAACAATAGAATTACAGCAGAGGGAGCAGTTATTATTGGTAAAGGAATATCTGTTAATGAAACTCTCCTTATATTGAAGGTAATATTGTTTTATTTTATAGTTTAATTACTGGTATTAGCTATATAAATAAATTGACATTGTGTTGATAGGTACATAAAGATTTAAAGTATAGTCCTTGTATGAACTGGTATAGGGAACCCAGTAGTAGTCATATGTGTGTCAGTACATACTGCACACTGGGCATGTTGAAGAACCAGGACATCTATACGGAAAGATCTAATGGAGCCCACCAGATTCCTTTTATCATACCAATGTCTCAAAGTTGGAGTTCATTGGCAAATCTGGCAAGAAAAAACGAATGACCATACACTTACAACTGTCTCAGTCGAATGCGTTAATAACAACAAATGAACTATTTGACAACAAATCCTTAGTCTTACATTGATCTCCCCTTGAATTTGCAAAGAAACATACTTAGTCTCATTTTTACAGTAACAAGAATGGTGGCATATGATTTTTTTTGTGAAATTCTGTTTCTGACATGATGCAGTGTTTATATACAAAGTTTGAAGAAATACTGTTATTGGGAAATGTTTGCCTTCAGTATCTCAAACAAGAAGTATTATGTGGCCTCCGTAGCTCGATGGTTAGCGCGCTTGCTGTCTAATCTGGCGATCCGGGTTCAAATCCGGGTGGGGGCACACATATATGCCTGCCATATTTCAGCATGAAGCTGACTGGCAAATAAAGGCTATGCTCGGCATTTTTAAAAAATTTTTTTAAAGCTGTGCTCATCTGTCTTTAATATGGTACATGCTATTGCTTTCAGATGGGAAAGAATCCAATGCAAAGTGCTGGTTGTTATGGAATTTGTGCAGCAATATTACGCAATCCAAACTGTGTTATTCAAAGTATAGACTTAAGTGTAAGTATAATGTTGTAGGTATCCTCAAATCTTGTATGTATGGAACATACTTAAAACACATCAGAATTGGACATAAAAAGGTAAATTTGCGAATAAATTAAAAATGTCAACAGACATTTCAAGAAAGGGAAACAATTCAATTTATCCTTGCTAAAACTTTTACTTAGTCTGGTTTGCAACCACAGAAGAAAATTTACATGTGACTGAAGAACATAATTGTACAGATTGGGTTCTACATAAAGTTTGTAAGAGCTGGCACAAATGCACCAGTCTGCGAATATGACCAGGAATACGAGAAAGCACTCTCAGATTCTGATCATTGAGGTCTGAACGGCAATTTGATGCTAAAGATAGATCATAAAAGTTACAATTTTGGTGTTTCGTCATTTGTGACATGTAATTTAGTGTTTGAATGCTACAGCTGTGCTCTGTACATTGTGGGAATAACTATGCATTCGTACAAGCTTTATAGGTATAATTATAAGATGAGAATAAGGAATTTCATGTATAATTTTCAATTTATATCGGAAACCTGTACGCAGCCCTAGGTGCTAATAAGGAGATTATGCCAATCTAAATATAAACTGTGGTTGCTATGTCAACAGAAACATTGAAAATAGTTTAAAGGTCATGGCTTCAAACCGGTAGAGGACTTCTGTATTGCTTGCAATTCTCAGTGATTTGTTATTATTATTATTGTTGTACAGGATATTCTAGTGAACAAAGATTTTGAAGATGTATTTAAACAAGTTCAAGAACAGTTACCAAACATTAAGCTCACACATGGTGGAATGGAGCCACCACCTAAACCTAAAGCATTAGTACATCCGATGATGAAACTAGCCAGCTATATAGAGAAACATGACCTTAGAATGATTGACTTCTTCAACAAGTTTGACAAGGATGGAAGTATGAGTGTGACGCACGAGGAGTTCGTGGAAGGGATCGAGGTATTGTATTCTTACACTTTCTATATACAAACTGTGCATGAGTTGTCTTGGTTTAGAATGATTGCTTTAGCAAGGCCTGAGTGTTGTTTCAATGCAATTTCTGTTTAGTTTAAACCTATTCTTTACATTTTATTGCCTAAATATAAAAGAATAGCGTAAACACTATATGACATACAAAATGGAGCAATGGGTCTTGCAACAAGCTCACTTAACTTAGCAAGAGCCATTCCCTTGAAATTTCTGTAATTCATAATATACAAGTAAGATAGTTGGTATGTTATATTGAATGAACTGTCTGACTCTCTCATTACTGAAAAAGATAATAACAAATCAGACCTGTATGGCAGCACTCAGAAGAAACAACAGAAGTTTGAAAGGCACAGAAAGAATTTTACACTCACAAAAAGAAAGGCACAGAAAGAAACGTACACAAAAAAGAGAAATCACAGACAACAAGCACACACCACAATGACAAACATAAAAGAACCAGAAAAAATTAAAATTAATAGTTGTCAACTAAAGGATAATAACAAATCAAACAGGGGAGGTGTGAGAGCGAAAGGCACAAACAGTACAGCACAAAAAGAAATGCACAAAAAAGAAAAGTCACAGGAAAGCAGACACCCCAATTACAAACACAAAAATGAGCAAGAAAAAATAAACTTAATGGTTACCAACAGAAGGATAAATACAAATTAGACAAAGGAGGAGTGAGAACCAAAAGGCACATAAATGAACAGCCAAGTTGTCAAATGGAGTTGTTAAGGCCTGTGTGATGTTGAAGGTTGGAATTCCTGTGGTCTGCTGTTCTGATATATTCTATTACTGAGCTTCCAAGCTAGTTATGTCTTCCATGTCTCCCACATATAGTAAGGGAGACATATTGATTCTGTGCTAGACGTCTGTCAGGATGGATGGATGTGTGGATGAATGACTGACACATTTTTAAGATTGTCCTGACTTGCTCTTCTTAACCATTAGTGAGATTTAAACTAAACTACACATGAATAGTTGGTACCAAAATGATAATATTAAGTCAGACAGGGAAGGCAGCACTCAATTTAACCAGCCAAGCACAGAAAACATAAAAACATACAAGGCAAAATGCCCAACACTCAAATCCAAGCCTACTTGTGCATATGTTCAAGTATTTTAGGGACCATTTTTGCTGTAGTTTTGGCTCTTTGTGGAAGACATGGTTTAGTGTAAAAGACCTTATAGTTCAATAATGTACTTGAATGTGTAATCTTTTGTCTGTGTCTGGTATCAAAAAAATTAGAGTTTGGAATTAAATATGCTAATATGTAAGTTTGATTCATCACAAAATTTTGCTAACTCAATCATTCTAATAGAGACAAGATTGACCTTACCGAGTATGAACACAGAAATATGTAGTATTTTGACTTTCTGTTTTAATGGTATTGCCACTCTTAATAATAAAGGGTTCTAGTATTTTCCCAAAAATATTTTTTCAGTTTTTGGTGGAATGCTTTCCAACAAATACACAATTATGGTACTTGTGTTTCTTTGGTTGCTTTGTTACGTTACATCATCATTTTACAAGTGTTAAGCAAAATTAAGCAACACTAAATTATATTTAGTGACATACAACTATGTTGCACCAAAGGGACAACTTGTTAAAAACTTCTATATGTATTACTCAATCGGTCTTCATAAATTGCTGTGCAAATGATCAGTATTTAAGCCTAAAGGGCTCATAAGTTTTTGGTTAATGATTGCCCAGAACAGGCTTTTAGCTCATACTTTCTTTTAGGGGAATACTTTATTTTAAGGTTGGCAAAAGTTGTTGATGTTTGTTGTTGTCCATTTCCTTAGTAAAGGAATCCTTTTAGTACATTTTTGTTGTATTTTTGTTCATTTTTATATTTTTATTGTTAGTTTTCTCCCTCTTAAACTAGATATTTTGTTTCTTTTGTAATAAATATATCCTGCATGCTGTTCCTGCTTTAACCAGATTAAAATACCCTGATTGGAAATGTTATATTTATTACATGATGTTTTTCAATTGCAGGTAAAAATGTCAATAAATTTTCTTTCTATTTCTCGTAAATACAATATTTACCTCCCTTGGCAACTTTCTAATACATTGTTTGTTAATAGATAACAGGATAAACAAGATCATATTAAACAACTTCACAATTTAGTGGTTATCACTTAATTATTCCCTTGTAATATTTAATTATCACATAATATAAGTATGTTTTATTATTGGCTTGCCTGTATCAGACCTGCCAATCAAAATTCTAGCCAGGGGAGGTTAATATGTTAGATTTCAATACATGTATTATAAAAACTATATACATTTTGTATTATTTGTTGTTTTTGGATATTGTATTTGCTTTGTCATATTAAACAGACTGCCAGACAAGCTGTTCGAAAGTATGCACAGGTAAAGTTAACATCATGCTAAAACATACAGCTATCCAGTTGCTATGGAAACTGAGTGCTTTGTGTTGTTATGGTTACAGAGCTTTTTGGGCAAAAAACTATTAACCGGATTAACATACATGTATCACAATAACCTTTAACCTTGTCATTATTTGTGTGCGTGTGTTAGTTAGTTAATATCGAACAATTTAGTGTTTTGTTGCATTTAAATTTAAAAGAAATAGGATATTGTCTTTTATCATATCACTTTGGAGGCTGTGAGCTAAATAACATTTAACATCAAAGTCATAAGTCATTTCAATTACTACATGCTTAAAATACCAAAATAACTGAACACTATTTTGTACAAATATTACCTTTAAGTAAATGTCATTGTTTTTCAGAGTGATCGGAACTAATCTTGATATATACTATTGTAATGGTTTTAACATTTGAGGTGGTTGGTGTTTATTTGAAATTCTAACATTAATAATAACAGCATCTTTTAATTACATTTTGTAAATTATTTTCTGGGTATAACATAATGAGAAAAGCAATTTTCATTATATGGTACCTTCAGCATCTTTTTCTTATCTTGCCATACTGGCTGTTCCTACTTCAAGTCTTTTGTCATCATGTAACAACTTAACACGTTTAGTTTCAAGATACATGCTTGATTTCAATGAATGCCAATATATGCCACTATGCATTTGATCTAATGTTTGATGCTGATTGTCTTGCAACTGCTAATTATCTGCAAAATAATTAAAAATATTAATGTATTAATTTTATAACGTGATTTCGTTTGTTGTATGTGTTCTGTGAGGAAATAAGTGTATCATAGTCTATTAAGTTCCTCCATTTTAAGCTGACAGTGCATTGTATTTGATAAGTTTGATGGTTTTGCTCAAAACTGGCAAGGAATGTGTAAGCATTGCTTTTGCTTGATGTCACAACATGCTTTAAAAATGGAATTCTCAATTTCCATACCGCTATTTTTCAATCAGGTTTTAATCCATTGTGTTTTGTGCTTTTATTACATACATATACATGCTGGTTTGATCCACATATATATTGCACTCGACATATTTGCGGTGAGAGAGATGTACATGTATGCTTTTGTTGCTTGTGTAAAGTACCTTTGCACTAAACTGCAGGTTTCTAATACCTAGTACCTGAGTCCTGCTTTATGGGTATCACCCTCGTATGATGTTACAGTTTCCAATATATGCAATCCCTTGAATACCTGATTCTCACAGTATTGCTTATGTTATGAAAGATGGTGTTGTCATTAATCAATTGCTCTTCGTATCTACCCTGTTCACATTATGCTTCCCACATACTAGTATGTTGGGGAGACATATTGATTTTTTGCTGAATGTCTTAATGGTCCTTTGATGTAAACAAGTTTGCCCGTGCCAGTTCTTCTAAACCATTGGGCAGACACATTGAAACTTGACATAAATACTTCATATCAAGCCTAGTTGTGCACATTGTCTTGAATTTTAGATTTTGTCATTTTTGTCGGAGTTATATGGCCACTTGTGGGAAACATACATTTTTGTGTCCAAACCCTTCTAGTTACCAGTTGCTTTTGCAACAGGAGGTTATTATTGGTTGGTAATCATAAAATATACCTGACTGCATGACATACTGCTGAGACATTTGAAGGCACTGTGTACAGGGTGATCCATTAATTCTGCACATTAGTAAATTGTTATAACTTCAACATTTTTAAAGCTATCATATCAAAGAAAACATCTAATTGCAGAGTATATGTGTAAGTTTTGTACTGATCTAAAACGAATATTCAACAAAAGAATCCTTATCTAAAGCAGACGTTCAATGTGACCACCCATTTTCTCTAAAACGAGTTTCAAATATCGTTTTAAATTCTGTACATGACGCTGTTGCATGCAGCTAGATAACCCGTCTCTTTTCCCGATGAATCGAATGTTTCATTTCATTGGACATATCCAACAATATTCCTTCTAGAAGGCACATACATGTATTTGGACACACTTTTAAAGTTTTCTCTTGACTTAAATTGCAGATTTTCCCAATTCATATTGATATAAGTTTTATGATTCGATTTTGGAAATACTCAAATTTATGACTCTATCGATGACGTCATAATGTCACATTGACAGCACACTGCCAAATACCTTTTTTATTTCAGCAGAAATTTTTATTTATTATCTTTCCAACAATACCAAATTTATATTCGTAAGTAAAGAAATATTGAAGTTATAGGCATTTACCAATGTGCGGAATTAATGGATCACCCTGTATGCGCCACTTTACCAAGCTAATCAATGGAAACAAACTAGCACTAAGGCAGTTAGTTTTATTTAAACTTTTTCTTCTTGAATAAGTATACACAGTCTCTTTGCAATGCTACGCTCCCCTTGACCACTTATTCATGACACTCTTAACCTATGCATGCCTGATCTTCAGATTCCATTCATTCTATTGTTGTTTTGGGGATGAACATGCTGGTGATAAGAAAACCCAAAATGTTAGTTCAGTAAGAATGTCCATCCACGGAGGCATTCTTTATTACACTTGATTATTACTCCTCCTATCGTTTCGGCAGGATTTCCTACAAACTTTCACAGATGAACATTGAACATCCTCGATATGTAGATGTGCATGAAGGAAAAAGTTTGCGATGCGACGATTTTTGCCAGAGTTATGGTCCTTTGCAGAGGGGATATATTAGTCTGCTGCATGGCAACAGCTCTTGTTAATATTATGTTATTGTATAGAATTATATAGCTACTTACAGTATTAATACAATCATATCATCAATTAATTATTATTGATTAGTTTAGAGCGTAACAAATTATAACATAGTAGGTCTAAATAAAAGTAGGTGTAATAAGTTACAGCAGCTAATGATATACATTATAGTGTAGATCTATTCTAACTGACTTTAAATATGAACATACGTGAAGTACAACCTCTCTAGAGAAACATTCTTTGGGTAACACTAATTTTTTGTTTGTTGAAAAGAGGCTGTTGCTCTAGAGAGGTTCTGTACATCTATATTAACTTTTGACATTGCGTAATTCAAACTTGAGAGATATAAATTTAATTAATTTATTATTAGTTGAACAATTGTACTGCCTACAATACTAGCGCTTGATTGGATACTTTTTCTATAAACTTATCGTTAAAATTCAAAGGATGTATTTTCTTTTCATCGTAATATATTATATATATTAAGCTTGCAGACAAAAAGCACATGCTATATTTATAAATGTTAATGTCTTAATAAATTCTTCTTCTTATTTTAGTGATTTCTTGTATTTGTGGATAAATGTAAAATTAATTATCTAGAGAATGTTCATTTAAACTTTTTTAATATTTTTATTAAACGATAGACAGTTGGTAATATTTTCATAACTATTTGCTTTATTATAGGAAACTGGTATCAAATTAAATGAGGAAGAAATTGAGGTACTATTAAATGAACTTGACCGAGATGGGGACGGAGAAATTAACTACAAGTAAGTTGTTAACGTCAGATTATTATACCCCGGCATCTACTGATGCAGGAGGTATATAGTGAGTGGACTGTCCGTTCATCTTGAGTGTCCTGTCAGTGACTGTCCGTTCATCTTGAGTGTCCTGTCAGTGACTGTCCGTTCATCTTGAGTGTCCTGTCAGTGACTGTCCGTTCATCTTGAGTGTCCTGTCAGTGACTGTCCGTTCATCTTGAGTGTCCTGTCAGTGACTGTCCGTTCATCTTGAGTGTCCTGTCAGTGACTGTCCGTTCATCTTGAGTGTCCTGTCAGTGACTGTCCGTTCATCTTGAGTGTCCTGTCAGTGACTGTCCGTTCATCTTGAGTGTCCTGTCAGTGACTGTCCGTTCATCTTGAGTATCCTGTCAGTGACTGTCCGTTCATCTTGAGTGTCCTGTCAGTGACTGTCCGTTCATCTTGAGTGTCCCGTCAGTGACTGTCCGTTCGTCTGAAAATGTTAACCTAAACATTCAATTTGTTGAAACTCAAATATGTTTGAAGACCATCAAGGAATTGCATGCTTTCGGACTTGACATACTTATTTACCTTCATAAACACCTTACATTGTCAAAGCCATGTAACACTATCCAACATTTTAACAGACTTATGGCCCCTGATTGACTTAGCTTGTTTGTATGGACAAGGCTTCAACCAGATCATTGAACGCAGTCTTGAAATTGTTATTTTTGTTTGAACTGTATTTAAAAGTTATTGTTATGATTTAAAGTGGTGCAAAAATAGTTGTACTTCAAAGTAAGACAAAGTATTACTATATCACTATAGTCAATGTGCGAAAAACTTCCCTTGAAGTAGGAGGTTATTGGCCATAAGACACGGAAAACCTGATATTTTGACTGTCTCAGTCATAACAAAGAAACAAACAAAAAACGCCAGAAGTAAGCCTCTCAACTAGAAAGGCTACTGACCACTGTCATGCCTTTTTTGTACATTAAGGATGGGCCTTACCTTTAATTAGGGGAACAATATTGGTATTTTGATAACATGGGGAATGATTTTGTTGAGGTAAACTTCATTTGTTGTGAAAACTGCATGAATTCAAAGATTTTTTACAGGGGTAGGGGCCTTATAACGGCCCCTATTATATAACGGAAAAGCACCTATTGCTTATGCGTATTATTGTATTATTTCAGTGAACTAGCTGTAAGTCATATGGAATTCCAAGAAAAAAGGGAGCAGATTAATACAGTACTGACTGTGATGCAGCCTCGACCTATGACCACATGACCTGGAACTTCACATCAGTTCTATGATGACCTTGAACTTTTGTTTTTTTAATTCATTGTACAACGAACAGTGCATGACCTGTGATACATTGTGAAATACATCATTATCAGTTTTAGTATTTATTTCGTAGTCATTGATCAACTTTATCAAACAGGGTTTACAAGGATTTACTATATTGGTCAATTTGATCAATAGATGCAAGCTGTGGTGTTAAATTGTGATTTAATAATCTTATGGGTAGTGATTTATCAAAGCACTTACGGAAATCTTAAACTTACGTTCAAATTTAAAACTATTACACAATTATAAATTGTGGTAAAGGATTATTATTTGATAAATTTATATTTAGTCAATGAACTCCTACATAACATGTTTCTCGGCAATGTCTAGGTTCTAAAGAATAATTAAGAGTTGAAATTTGAATGTATGTTTAAGATTTCCGAAAGTGCTTTGATAATTAAACAGAACTCAGTTGTATTCTAATTAGTAATCTATAATTTTGAATGTTTGTACAAATATTGATCAGTTGTACCCCTGGCCTAGTTCTCACAAACAGTATGCTTTAGTTTTCAGGATCAAACTCAAAATATTCTCAAAAAATAGCAAAAACAGAATTGAGCCTGAAATCTAATTGTTTGTGAGAATGGGTATTGGATTTTGCTGGAACCAAGTTTTAGCAGAGTTATGGTTCTTGTATGAAAAGCTTCTTTTATGGAATATCACATTTCTTTTTTTACAAACATATTTATCAAAGCAATATCATTTTGTTCGTAGTATCACCAAATTAATTATATTCATTTTCACGATTTAGTTAGTTCCATTCATTGTTTGTTTGTTACACAGGTGCAAGACACAAAATCAAAATTTATTTATTTAGACCTATATTGTGTTATATAGTCTATTTTATAACATAATACCAGTAGGCCTATATATATAGACACATTTGATTTTGTGTCTTGGACCTTTGGTCTGTTAAAAAAATGTGTGAATATTTCATTCTCTGATCTTTCAATGTCTAACGTAAATTTGAAAACACATACTTGTACTTTTTCATCAATGTTTAAAATCAGCGACAGCTATTTATCTGCCTTTGTTTTTAATTGAAGCATGTGTATATGAATCTGGGTGTGTTAATTTATTTGTCTGTTAGAGTCCCTTTGTGAATTCAGGCCCCGGTCTCTCAAAGCATCTCAAATACAAATCTCTGCACAAAGTGAGATTATTCTCAAGTCTGAGTTTGAGACTATCTGACTTTCGAGCTCTCAAAATTTGACATTATTTGAGGTAGGATTATTCTCATTGTGAGTCTTTGGGAGATCGAGGGGGGGGGGGCTGCAGCTACTGCTACAGTTTGTCTGCAGCCAATCAGAAGGTTTCAAGCATGGCTACTTAAAGATATGTGGGTATCAGTGTCCTTCATGGCATATCTTGCTGATAGCTGATATATTATTATTGACATATACTTGATCAATAACATACATACCTTTACATACCAACTCATTCCAATACAATATGGAACACTATAGGGTAAATCACTGGTGTGATACTTTCTTATAAAGAAGTATTGTATATACATGTACATATATATGTGTACCTTTACATATTGTTCATGTGATAGTTGTTTTGAGTCGACAGAAAATAAACATTGTGATCTTCATTAGTGTTGTGTTATGTTTGCTTTGGTGTTACAGAGTATGATTTGGCCAACATGTAACAAGTGTCCTTAATTTATTACAATATACGAGGGTCATTCAATTTATAATGCAAACTATCAATTGTCTCTATGAACCGTCAAGGTAATGAAACGATATTTCGCATGATATTAACATTTAAGTCATTTTCATTTTGTTCCGAAAATTTAAGGAACTTTTTCTTCAACGACATCATTAGAGCGCGCCTATCTTTGACGTAAATGAATACAACGTGGACGCGGTAACGTCACAAGACCAACAAAGTTAACATAACAATCGAGCGCCTTCGAAACAAAAGTTAACAGATTTATTATTGCCTTACCAGAGGCTTGTGTTAAACTGCCCTCTTACATATTGCGAAGTGGCAAGACTATCAAATAAACATACAATAGGTATAATTAAAATAAAGAAATGCCAGTTTTCAGGACAGGATAAATATGCAAAGGCCCATACTAAACAGCGAAAATTAGAGAATTGGTGAAAGCAAATAGAAAGTCCTGGAAAAGTAGAGTAGTTTTGACTCGGTTCATTCGATTTTGCGGAACAGGTTAAATGTGTTCAAGGATTGCACACGATGGGTGCCCAAATTTTTGACGTCAGGAAGGACGGAACCCTGCTTCAAACGAGTTACCGGCTTGCTTTAGCACTGTATTATGGAAGGGCAAAAAATTCTATACATTCTATTAGCTATAGATGAGACGTAGATACGTTAATTAAAACCAGCCAGAAATGAGACAACAGTAACCTGGGGATTCGACTTTATGATTTACGCAGGAATAAATAGCCCGCAGCCATGCAGTATAGAGTGTATGTGCGCAGTTGCCAAGCAACACGAATAGAAGGTCTGTCGAAATAATGGAAATCGGTCATTGATCACATAGAAAAAAAAAACAAAAAAAACATAGGTTGCTTTGAAAAATTATATCCATATTTGAATGATTGATATTGTTTATATAAGAATGTATGTGTTAGTTCGCACAAAGAATTAATACATTAGAATGGAACTGACACTTCTAGTGTATATCCGTGGTTCGCATTATACAGGGTGATCATTAATATATGGTTACATAAATAACTTTGTCAGATTTTATGAAAGAGAAGTGGTTTGACCCTTGTTATAAAGATAATGAGCCCAATTTTTTTTGGATATGAATAATAAATGCATGTGATATAAAGGTGACGTCCATATCGTCCTTGATGCTGCCGTACATTTTCAGTGATTTCAAGAAATTTGGCCACTGTATCATTTCGTCGAACACCATACATTTACTTAGCATCTACACTCACCAGACTTAAACCCTTCAGGTTTCTTTTAATGTGGATGCCTAGAGGAAGGAATGAATACACCAAAACCAGAAACAATATTTGTTTGAAAACTTCAATACAGTGTGAAATTTGTAGCATCGGTGGTGTAACATGCAAGGTTTCAATTGGTTAATTATTTTCGACATATTTTGGGGTTAGTTTTGCAGAATAAAGGGGAACGTTTCGAACTTATGCTGTGAAAAAAATATGTGACATTTGAAAATGATTTATGTGTAGAATAAAACTTACATATGTATGTTAATCAAAGGTATATAACAATATATATTTTCTTAACAACTGACAAACTTATTAAAGTTATTTATGTTACCATAATATTAATGATCACCCTGTATATTGAATGGCCCTCATATAGTTCTAGTATTCTGACTGGGACCAGTGCCCATGTTACTATCCTGTACCAATTATGTAAACCTGTCTTACTAGATCTGTTGGTAGGGAACTTGACTGTCACCCAGTATCTCCTGGTTCAATTCCCAGGCCATTTGCATATCATGAAATTATGTGGCATTGGCTATATATTGGCATGTGCTCCAAAGGTTGTGAATTTGCCAGTTGTTTGTAGAAGGTGGAAAATTAGTACTGGCTGAGAATTATAAGTCCAGGAAAGTTACCAAACACTATATATATATACATTTGTATATGCAAGCACCAAATGCCAATATGGATGCATTTATGCTATTGTCCCCACATGATTGTGTTTCCCTCCCTATATCATGTTTGAGAGCCGAGTCTGAGAACTACATGTAGTCGTGCTTGGTTATCGGCAAGAGGAGAAATTCCTTGCAACCAAAATTACTGAACATTACCCTTAAGCCCGCATGTTCTCGCACTACACAGTATCTTAAATGTTTTTAAAACGGTTGCACAGTCTCATACATCAAAAACTTGTCATACAGGTTGTGGTCTTTCTTAACAGACTTAATAATCACTTAGATGTGATCTGATGGCTGGTGAAATTAGTGGTCTTTGCAGACAAGTTTCGTTATATGGTCTTCGTACACACTTCCCTTGTAACCAGGGGAGGTAACTACTGCGTGGAATTTGGTGAGTTTGACAGTAGTTATCTCCCTTAGCAGTGGTGTATTCTTTGCAAAGGGAGAAGACTGCAAAAATGGATTAAAAGCCGTTCCGAACGTATTAACGGTCTTTATTGTCCACTGTTAAGTTGAACTTCGATCTAAATACACTTTCGATCTGAAGAAATGTCAACATTTATAAACGAAGTCATTTAGGAACTGACGGACAAATAATGAGCGGATTTGTTGGCGATCTTAGTCCACAACAAGAAGCAGCTCTGGGAAAGGTTTGTCATTTGACATATTTAACATAGATAACGTAATTAATGAGTGTTGTCACGATTTGGTAAGCTCTCCTTAGTGACCATATTTATGCTTTAATAATAAATTAATAATTATTGTAAAATGTCTGTTTTTAAACGAAAGTAATGTATTCTAATGGTTTGTAGTAAGATTTGACATTAAGCAATTGAGATGTAGACTTCCACAGGGGCGGATCCAGGATTTAGTGTTAGGGGGGGGGGGGGGGCGTGAAATGAAAAATGAGCTGGGGTCCAAGGGGCCGCAAGGGCCCCTGGTGGGTGCAGGGCAAAGCCCTGCTAGGGGGTCCAGGGGGGCGAATTACCCCGGTAGCTCCATTTAATACGCATCCATCTTTGTTGTCATAAAATGCAGCGAAAAGAGCGATACATCAGAATCGCAAAGTTCGACCTGAATAACTGGGCGGCAGAGAGTCTATCGAAGTGTCTGTGGTTAGTGGAAAATGTTAATTGCGCGCTGTGCGCGCAGAAAGCAGAACAAAAATGACTTTAAATATGTGATTTAGTGTGATACAACAAATGAATTGACTTTACTTTGCGATTTTAGGGGGGGGCGTACGCCGGGTCCCCTTGGCACTCCCGTAAGAATAGCGAAACCGCCGGCGAGTGTCTATCGATCTCCTACAGATAATTTTGATCTGTACCTTAGCAATAGAATGTTAACATTTTGGTGTTAAATTATCGCTCCTATATAATTATGATGTATAATAAACAATGACTTACTTGAATGTTTATGACCGGAACTCGCTGCCTCCATGAATACAAATGTAAGTCAGATATGTATAGGCTTATGTACCTAATTTGTTCAGTAAATTTTTTTTTTGGACAACAAGTTTTTGCAGTCTAAATGGCTCTTAAGGTATGCCTGTAAAACTGAACATTTTGTGACTTTTGATATTTTTCTAATTTACTTTCTAAATCTTTGAACGACGATAATTTTTCTCCAAACAGGAAATTAACGAGGAAGCCGTAGTGGTTATTACAAATATCATATACTGTAACTATTCCGATAATGACAATGCTTATATTTTCCGTTTAGCTCTTATGCAGCAAATACACAGTTGCTCAAAATCTAGGAATTTAATTGACTCTTCCACACATTATACTATGAATTAACTATTACTATTCAGCTCTACAGACTAGTAATTTAACACCTCAATCTAATGGTAATTAACATTATATTGTTAAGATACAGCTCGAAAATCACTATAATTTCTTTACTCAAAGTTACAATGATAATAACTATTAAATAAGAGGATTAATTATCACATTATATATCAAAGACATCAGTCATTTTTGTCCTGTTTGCTGATTGACTTTATATAAGTTTAACTTTGAGGATAATTACCGAAGGATTCCTCGAGGTGTAAATTTTTTGACACATGGGTTCATTCATTTTGAAATGAGCCTAAATGCATACTGAAAACGTGTGTCCAGCATTAAAACGTGAAACAAATCACATACATACATATATCAGGTAATCACTTTAAAGATATTGTTACTTTAAAACTAAAAAGCCGTAAGAATAGACACTCGCGGCAGTTTCGCTATTCTTACAGGAGTGCCGTAAGAATAGTCTGAGATGAATAGCCACTGCCTTAAAATATAGCCGCGACTATACCCATGAGTTTATCAAGTTTTTGCAAGAGTCAAGCTGGGCGTTCTTCTTGACCAACAGTAATTCAACAGCAATATTTGCATACAAAAAAAAAGATACATCTAAAGATTAAGTAGAAATACACATACTATATACAATGTATACACATACACTTCCTTCTCATATCTAGGTATGGGGGCATACTGGAGTCACTTAGACCATCTGTCCTTCCTTCTGTCCAGTTAACTTGTGGCACATTTTTGACCATCCAGTGCTTGTTCATTGAATCAGACAGTATTCAAGATGTCAGACTATATAACTATTGTAACCTGGACTGGTATTCACAAAGCATCTTAAGTGAAAACTTAAATATTTTGACTTAAGTCAATAATTTATGCAGCTCATATGTCTCGCAATTCGAAAAATAATCCCTGTTTTCTTAGTGATTATTGTAGCTGTTTACATAATGCTTCAAAACTATGTAAAATATTAATCATCTTGATTTTCTTGCTTAGCTGATACACTTTAGAAAATTTTAAGATTTTAAGAAATTTCTAAGTTTTCTAGGAAAAGGATTAGTTTTAAACTTCACAATCAAGTCCATTGTATAAAGTGTGACCAGTATTAAGCAGTCAATCAAGCGATATATCAGAGGTGATTGTTTAATTCAGATGACACCTGTTATGACTGTTCGACAAATTGTTGCTTAATTCAGATGACACCTGTTACGGCTTGATGTTTTTATAGATAACACTCAATTATACAGAAGTGAATAAATTTACCATAGTCGAACATATAAATAATGTGTAAAAAGACAAGTACGTTTACTGCGTTAAGTACGTAAACAAGTTAAAAATCAGTGTACTGTATCAGAAGTAAGTTGTCTTACTTTTATCCAGTGTTTAAGTAACTACATATATACTTACCTAGTATGGATAAACCACAATCATTCGGGCTTAACTGTACTTTTAATAATAAGGAAATAGTCTAGATTAAGGTGATTCCCAACTCTTCAGTTGAGCGGAAGTTTAGAAATCGGTGTAAATAAGGCGTATTGAAAGCGTCTGACTACCATGATGAAATAGTATGAAAAACTGAAAATTGATGTGTCAGCGTGTTCTTAAAATCGCGAATTTACTGTAAAGTTATTACTATATTATACTATAATAAGCTTGCAGAATAAAGCTATAACTGAAATTTTATGTGCCATTTATTCCAAACGAAACACCAACACTCGCGAATACTAGCTACAACGTATGTGAAACGTAATAAAATGCGCCCACTCAAAATTGTATCCAAGTTTTAATGTTTGTTTAACAAGCATCCCGACTACTTTAGAGGAATGTTCTTTTGCATTTATTTCGTAAGAATATAGACTAGCTAATGCAAAAGAGCATGGGCTCATCTTTAAATATACACATTTTTCAAAAACAAATTATCGCGAAAACTGGATACAACGTATTCAAAAACGTTAATGTATTTTGTAAACTCTCCTTGTTTTCGACATTTCCGAAATCACTAAAGTGTCAATTAAAAGTATCTAGCTGAGCAACTGCCATGAAATTTGGGATAAAACTTCTATAATAGTTACTCTACTAGTTGCATGTATGAAAACAGTATGTTGTTCAACTATTTTTTTCGTATAACTAAAAATGATCAATCACATATTTTAAAATATCATTTAAAAATACATATAACATGCATTATATGTCTAAAACAAACGTTAATGTGTGATTCCTTATATACGAAATTTTGTGCATGCCAAGTTTCATGTAATTAAATGTCAACTTTTTGGTTGGGAATAACTCGACAACAACACGTGTTCCGTATTTTTTATACTTTTTGGTGAAATGCAAATATCAGTTTTTAGGGGGTTCCCCAAAATCTAAAAATATCTTGAAAACTAGCCAAGCAAAACTGTTATCGGTTGGGAATTACCTTAAAGGGGTGTATTTTCACTATTCTGAATAGAACCACATTTTCGAAATTGTAACTTATATCGTCCTAAGTTGTTGGCTAAGCTACTGCTCATAGATTTAATTAATATTTTTGCTTGGTTTCGAATCCCACCCATTTTGAATTTTTATGCCCCCATATCGATAGATCGGGAGGCATATAGTGATTCACCTGTCCGTCCGTTCGTTCTTCCGCTCTCACAAATCCACTTTATCCCCATGGCTGAAAAGTCCATAAACCTCATCTTTAAGAATTTTGGGTTTATGTGGCTTTTTCAGTTTATGTGACTTATTTAGTCACACAACTTCCATAATTACTTCATTCCGTAGAGTTTAGTCACATAAAACCGTTCTGTTAGAACATCTGTCCATCCGTCCAGATTAACCCAAATTGACTGTTTCTTCTAGCATTTATTATATGGCCTGCTTCAAAGCTTTCATACTTGCATGGATGTTGTATATGAACACTCTCCACACGCCTGTATCACCAAGACCCATTTTTACCTTCACCTTGACCTAATTTTTGACTTAGACTTCTTGAAGGGCAGAATTCTTGGTTAACCAAAATTGTCCATTTCTTCTAGCTTTAATATGGCTTGCAACAAAGCTTTCATACTTGCATGGATGTTGTATATGAACACTCTCCACATGCCTGTATCACTTAACCTCATTTTGAACTTCACCTTGACCTTATTTTGGACTTATACTTATTAAGCTACCAATTCTTGTTAACCCAAATTTCGTCTTACATCAAGGCGTTGCCTTCAAACTTGACATCCTTGTTTACCATCATAAGCCCCTTACATGATCAAAGCCATGTAGCAGAATTATGGCCCCTGATTGACTTAGCTTTTATGGACAAGGCTTCCATGGGGATATACCGGTAAGCGTTTATTGAACGCAGTCTTGTTATTTTAATTTTGCTAAATAGAACATGTGCGTGTATGTCTAATATACATTTGTAAAATGTATTTTTCCTTTGTATTTTGATACACTGAAAACAATTCAGCGAAATCAATAATGAAAATAATTTGTCATCCGAGCAACGTCAAGATGGGCCATAAATACAATATTCAGAGGGAACTAAAATAAAATAAATGAAACTAAGTAATTTGTATTAAACATAAAACACAATCATATCATTCAAAAAGTATTAAAATTACATCGCTAGAAATAACAAATTTAAGCTGACGACGTTAAGTTTTCGGGCTGAAAGCTGGTGACGTCACGCATTTGTTATCACACGTATTGAAGAACATTGTTCCATCATTTAAGTGTTCTCACATGGAAGATCATGGTATTTATGTGCCAATAAAACTTGAAACTTGGTATTTATGTGCTATAATATATGTTGTACTATTGTATGTTTCAGTTGAGGGGAGCAGTGCAAGATGTACTAAAGCCTGGTGAGGGGGACAGCTTCTTGTTGAGATGGCTTAGAGGTAGTACTGCTATAATTTATGTATCCTTTCACAGGGTTACCTTTTGGCACTGGCACTTGACCAGAGAATTTATTTTATATATATCCGTGGCCTTTAATCTAAATATAGATTATAGGCCACGGCTATTCAAATTTTTTTCTGGTCGAGTGCCCGTGCCTCTTGGATACTAATATTTAAATCATGGGTCATGGAACTTCTTCACATGCTCTTTAGGAGTTCTGAAAGAAGTTTTGGGTCCCATTTCATTTAGTCATTTATAACAAGTCTAAGTATGCCCCCCCTATCTTTTATGAGGGGGTATATTTCTTTGTCTGGCCATCATATACATTGGTCGGTCTCTAATTTAAGTTTGATTACACATGAGAATGGTGAGGTATTCAACAATATAAAAATTAAAAGTGTTTTTTACGTTGATTGTGAAACAAGTTTCCCAACTCATATTAATCACTCTCGACACCTCATTCCTGATGTTATCCATTGAACGAGGGTTACTAATGAGACTTATGTTTGTAGATATATAAATTATGCGACCTATGATAACACTAACCTTTGTTTACAAATAAAATTGAAAAATAAATGCATTTTCGATGTCCATTTTTGTTGAAACTTTTATTGCATATAATCATTCAATCTACACTGATAACAAGCGGCCAGTCAACCGTGCAGTGTTTATATTATCAATGTTTGTTTATTGATAATGCTAGAGTTATCCCAGTGAACTATATCTCGAATTTATTCTATTTTAGCGCGAGATTTTGATGTGAAGAAGGCGGAGACTATGCTAAGAGAAGTAAGGGTTTGAATTTACTTGATATTGTATAATGCTACAGTCAAACCTACCTGTAAAGCCTAGGTCCCACTGAGCATTTTTTGCCTGGATGATGTACTCCAGATTAAAATTAGTGAGCTATCAAGACAACGGTATCAAGACTCCTTGTGGTCTAGGGGAAGTAGGGGAAGTTTTTGTGAAGTCATGAGACAGTTTGTGATATTGGAATGAATTGTGATAAATCGGGTGGTATCGGAAGAAATAGGGAGAACATCACCGATGTGGAATTCCTCAGTGGGACCTAGGCTTAAAGGCCACACACGTAATATCAAGAAGTGATCTTTGTTGACATGTGGTCTTGCTTAACATACCAGATATCATTGAAAATTGTCTGAAGGATGATACAATTGGTTGGTTGCAATTGTTTTTGTTCACAGGTGGTCTTCTATCACTGGGTTCGCTGCCTGTATCTTATTTTGTAAAGTTTTATCAAATGGAGCTGAATTGTTATTGACTGTGTGTTTTTTGTTCCTTTTTCTCACATCTATGTTTTGTTATAGTGGGCTTTGTTCACAGGTGGTCTGTTAACACAGGGTTGATTTATCTTATATTGTACTGTTTATCAATTGGATCTAAATTATTACTCAGTTGGATTGTTTAGGTTCCTTTTTCTCACATTTAAATTCTGGCTTACTTGTTTGACTCCCAAATTTTAAACTTTTTTGGTATAGCACAGGGAATTTGACATGATCCTGACCTTTATGCATGAATATATTGCAAGGTTCTTGTGTTGAATATATAAATTTCCGCAAGCAAATCGTGTAATATTGGTCTTTTAGATTTGCGTTGGTATTACACCTCGGGCGTCTTCGTGATACTTCCTGCTTATGAAAAGATACAACTGGAATAATAAATATATCAGCTGTTAAATTAGGCTATAAGAAGGTCAAGAGTTGTGTCATATTCTCTGTACCATGATGCAGCTTAACCTCAAAATTGAGACCACCCTTTGTTCTTATGAAACTTCAGAAAAATTAAATTTAAGAGAGTGGTGATTGAATAGGGTCATATATTTATGAATGGTCAACAGCCTTGATTGTCTAGTGGTAGAATATCAGTGTATTGTGCAGAAATTCATGGATTCACGCCCTTCTTGTATCCAGAGGTGTCAATATTCCGGATTTATCTACCCCAAAAATAGCTATGATTTCTGACCAAAGTGTTTTGATGAAAATATCTCAAGAAATGGCTATGGAAAGTTATGGTCAATTACATCTGCTCTAATGGATTTTCTTTTGTACAAACTGACTTTTATATGGAAATAATGAGATTGAAGGTCTTGAGTTTGGCAAAAATGGTCGGCCACTTAGGATTTTCAGGATTTTTAACTTGGTCTTATTGACACCCCTATGTATCATACCACAGATCAATCAAGAAAAGCATTGATAGAAAGGATCCAAGGTGTCACTAAGTTGTAACCATAAAAATAAATAACAACATAATATTTTGCTTGGGGCCAAACAGAATTAAAAAGGGAAACTGTTTATCATACCCCCAGTGTGATGGATACCATTTGAACTGAGGTGTTGATAGTGATTATTATATGTTGTATGACACTCAATGTAAGGCAAACAATAATCAGTTATTGAAAAATGTTGTTTAAAGTTATTAATCCTGGGGGGAGCTTAAAATTCCAATAAAGTTTTACTGTTGTCACCAACAGCCTGCTGTACTTGTATGGACTACTCACTGAAACCTTTTGTTCACTTTAGGCAGTACAATGGCGACAAGAAATTGGAGCTGACAAAATACTTGAAGATTATGAGGAGAGTGAGGTCATACAGAAATACCGTACTGGTGGAATTTTAGGCTTTGATAAAACGGGATGTCCTATATACATCGATCCATATGGACTTGTGGACATGAAAGGTAGGGGAATCATTATAAAATAGAATTTATATGTAAGTATATGTACATAAAGTATTATAAAATAACAAATGCTTGATTCTGATTAAAACAACATTATTAACATTTAGTCTATGTAACAGTAAAAAACAAAGGGATTTTAAAAGACTGCAGCACATAATTAAAATATTTGAAACAAATAACTAAATGACCTTTCTAAGCATCATATAGTGTCAGTCTTATGTGTCAACTTTAATTCTGGTATCATGGAGCTGAAGAAAAGCAAGGAATAGACATACTGTTTGTTATTTGTTCAATCAGATTTGTTTTGTGTGAACTTCAAAAAAATTCTCAGTGACTCTCAATCAGAGTTCAAAAAACATAAATAAAAAAACCAATGGAGAAGTGCATTATTTTGGCATTTTCCTGTTTGATATTTCTTGACTTACAAAGTGTGCATTTTCTGATAATTAAGTTCTCATTTTCCCCTTTTATATTGATTGTGGAAAAATGTCTTACTACCTCATAGTTATGATTCACAATTACACTTGTCTAAGTAACTAAATATGAACAAATTCAGGGATAATGGAGTTCATGGTCAAACCTTTTAACTGAGGGTGGGGTTTGGATTTAAGCAATTCAAGCCTTCAGAGCAGCATTTGTGACTCTTGCTACTTTAAGCCATTTAATTCACACATGCACATATGCTCTGTGTACATTCAGGGCTTTTTTATGCCCCCCTATCGATAGATGGGAAGGCATATAGTGATTCACCTGTCCGTCGGTCCGTCCGTTCGTTTGTTTGTTTGTTCGTTCGTTCGTCCGTCCTGGTCAACCCAAATTGACAGTTTCTTCTAGCATTATTATGGCTTGCTACAAATTTTCGATACTTGCATGGATGTTGTATATGAACACTCTCCACACGCCTGTATCACATGACCCCATTTTGACCTTCACCTTGACCTAATTTTGGACTTAGACTTATTAAGGGGTCAAATTCCTGGTTAACCCAAATGGACCATTTCTTCTAGCATTTTATGGCTTGCTACAAAGCTTTCATACTTGCATGGATGTTGTATATGAACACTCTCCACACACCTGTATCATTTGATACCATTTTGACCTTCATCTTGACCTAATTTGGACTTAGACTTATTGGAGGACCAAATTCTTGGTTAACCCAAGTTGACCGTTTCTTCTAGCATTAATATGGCTTGCTACAAAGCTTTCATACTTGCATGGTTGTTGTATATGAACATTCTCTACACACCTATATCACCTTACCTCATTTTGACCATCACATTGACCTAATTTTGGACTTAGACTTATTCAGCGTCTAATTCTTGGTTAAACCAAATTGACAGTTTCGTTTTACATCATGTCCATCATGGCGTTGCCTTAAAACTTGGCATACTTGTTTACCATCATAAGCCCCTTACATTATCAAAGCCGTGTAACTCTATCCAACATTATTACAGAATTATGGCCCCTGATTGACTTAGCTTTTTATGGGAAAGGCTTCCATGGGGGTATAAGCATTTATTGAACGCAGTCTTGTTCTAAAGTAGGGGAAGGGTCCTTTTCTTTGACTTTAGGGGAAATAACTAATAATTTTTTCAAAAGGGGAAGAAAATCTTGATGTAAATTGGATTTTAGGGGAATACTGCATGATTTTAAAGAATTTTCCTGAGGGGAAGGCGCCTGTAAACGGCCCCAGCTGTAGAAGGAAAAAAAGCCCTGACCTTGTACCATGCATGTTATTTTATTTTCTAGGTCTATTAAGGTCAGTGAAGAATAAAGATATAATCAGAAAGTTTGTACATGTGATGGAAACAGTGGATAAGATTTGTAAAGAAGAGTCACAGAAGGTGGGTGAAGTAGTGTTTAATATACCTGCATTATTGTTCCCTGTTTATACAATAGTTTAGTTTCTTTGGATTATACTCCTGTCAAATTTTTGTCCCAAGTTGGATGACTGACTGATTGTTGGTCTTATTTCCCCTCCATAGAGCCGAGTATTTTAAGACAATCTACACCGAGGGGGATACCTCATGCTTAACAGTTTTAAAGTTCAGCTAGACACCAGTCTGGGTACTGTTTTATCAAAGCACTTGCGGAAATCATAAATTTACATCTAAATTTGAATTCTTTATAATTCTTTAACTGCTACAAACTGTGGTACAGGGATATGCAACAATAACAATGATTTAGTTAATGATATCCTACAAACAATATATGTCCCCCTATTTTAAGTTGTAAAAGAATTATCAGGAATTTAAATTTGAGCGTAAGTTTAAGATTTCATATGTGCTTTGATAAAACAGTACCCTGCTAACTGAGATCTGTATAGTCAATAGGCGTGTCCACTGGACTTAATTGCAACCGAAACATCAAAGGATTGATTTAATAGTAATAGTATTATCCACATAGATTTATTTCTGGTTCAGATATTTGCAAAGCTTGAAAGTTGACTGCTACTGCAAAATCAAATTTTTTCGCAAGGTCGAAGTTTCGTGAATTAAATATTCAGGTTAGTTTGCAAGATTAAATGTTCGCAATTTTTGAAAACTTCATAAATAATTCCTTTCTGTTTTACTGTCATTAATTGTAAATCCTCAAAATTCCTCGAATTTCCCAAATATAGATCTCGTGAAAATCAATTCATTGCGAAAATTTATGATTTTACAGTATTTAATTAACATTTTGCATTTATTTAACTGTATTGGAAGAAATACACCATGCTACTGTTTTATACCAACTTTCTACTCTTCAACTGCTTGGTAGAAATAAGAATTATACTGTTGTATTCAGATGATATATTCACCAGCTGAGTATCGGACCTGGGATGTTATTCAATATTGATCATACTTGACTTAAGGATAAGGACAACCAATCAGATCACACCATGTTAAACTGTGGGTCAGTAACAGGTGATATGATTGGCTATCCTTATTCTCCAATCAAATAAGATCAATATTGATTACCACCCCTGGCCCTGATTTCCCGAAACATTCAACCATCATGTAACACTCATATTTTATAGATTCTTCATTAAATTTAATCATTATCCCTTCTATAGATGGGTTCTCTGTGTATTTGTATAATAAGTATTGCATATTATAGATAGAAACCCCAATAGACCAGCTTACAGTCATCTATGATCTGAAGTCATTTGGTGTAAAACATATGTGGAAGCCAGGTACTCGGGTTTAGAGTTTGATTTACTGCCAGCACTGATCCAAATGATACCCAAAACCTGTATTGAGCTTTAGCACATAGAATATGTTCGTAACTGCACTTCTAAATTCCCTAATTTTCCATGATCTTTATTACTGTGCAGGGCTTTTTTCAACTTGCGATTGGGACATTATACGTATATATAGCCCTGTAATTTGAGTAAAGATATTGATATTTTTCGTAACATGGCGTCCATGGGAATTGACATTTATTTGTAGTATAATCTAAAGGAGTGTCTTCATTATTGTGTTTTTGTTATTCAAATGTTTTGATTTCTTAAAATATTAAACCTGACAAGTGAAAAACTCTCACTAAGACTGAATATTCATGAGGGCCAGTTAAATGTTGCCACATTATAATATAGCATTTCTGATTTTAAATTTTATTGTAAAAATAATGCACAATATTGTACTTGTCAATTTCCTTAATTGTCTCAAGCAAAATAAATCTGCTTATCTATATCTTTGACTGATCTCCTCATGCTTCTGCTGAACCATATTCTATGTGCTCTGGGTGTATATATAGTCAATCAAACTTACTTTTTAGTTGTGTAGTTTTTCCATTGCAGTTTTATTGAAGTGTTACATGTATAAACATTCTGTTCATTTCTATTATTTTGATTTAATGTTATTATCACTACGCATTTGCATTGTAGTTTCAAAGTATAGTCAAGAGAATTTGACCCGACTCTCAGCCTTCTATTAGCATAATTTCACAGCTTATTTATTGTCTGTATTTTCAATCTCGATTGTATGTTTTCATAAGCTAGGTGTTCGACGAAGTTGCTCAAAGTGTTATACCAACACAAAATCAAAGGACCGATATTGCACGATGTGCTCGCTGAAATTTATATATTCAACGCTAGAACCTTGTTAAATATTCATGCATAAAGGTCAGGATCATTTCAAATTCTCCGTGCTATATTTGCAGTTATTTATATAACAGTATTATAGTGTTTATACTCTCCGTATTTATAATTTAATGATCTTCCTTTGTTTTATGTTACGGTGTGAACCTGTTCAGAATATAGAAGCAAGTGGCCGGATAGCTCAGACGGGTTCCACCGGGCTGCACATTTTTCTTACCCTGTGACATGTACAACAAGTGTCAATTGTATAGAATATTGTGTGTGATGTTGTTTACACATAATATTCATATAGTCATATAATTATATATTTTCATAGTTTTTGTTAGCACCAAATACTTTTATTTTATGCATTAGTCTTTGTAATATAATATTAACCCATTGATATGTTCTTGAATTCAAGAACAAATTTTTATGGTTTCTTTCTATATACTTGCTATTACAAGCAAAATGGAAGAAAAATTAAAACTGGAACTGATCATTTTCTGTCTCCGTCTTATTCCAAATACTGTTAGCAGTTGCATAAAATGTCACTTTTCTATAACTTTTGGTTGTCTCACCAGGTATGAGATAATGGTTGTATATTTATGGTCATAATACAGTAATGTTAAAAACAAAAAACTTGAAAGCCCAGCTTCTGGAATTTGCATAACCCCTGGTAGTTGCCCAAACCCCTGAAATTTGCTTAACCCCTGGAATTTGACTAACCCCTGGAATTTGCTGAAACCCCGGGAATTTGCCTAGCCCCTGGTATTTGCCCCACCACTGGTATTTGCCCGACCACTGGTATTTGCCTGACCCCTGAAATTTGCTTAACCCCTGGAATTGCCCTTACCCCTGAAATTTGCTTAGCCCCTGGAATTTGCTTAACCTCTGAAATTTGCTTAACCCCTGGAATTGGCTTAACCCCTGGAATTGACTTTTTTGTGGCAGTAACCTGTCCTTATAACGATTACCTCTGAATGAATGACACCCAGTTAATATGCTATCCATTGGTAACCAGCAGCATATTTGATCTTCTGTATTTGGTCAGACAGTGGCTCTTTCTTGAAATCAGTTTTAGTTTCAGCCTTGGCATCTCCTTGTTCCTCTTTGATGTTCACATACATATATCATCCTTATACATCAGTGGTCAGTCAAGTTCTAGACTACTCAGGTGAAGAATACTCTGGTGAACGAGAATGACATAATAAAGATTTTAACAAAACTTTTTTAATAGGAATTTTTGAGAGTTTGACTGAGAGGGAAAGCTGGAAGACCTGTAGTAAACATTTACAGCTAGATTGCATGGGTAAAAGTTGTCAGGATTTTTCCTGAACTTCAGGATTATAAGTGTCTTCAAATGGGCTGTTTTTCTTTTTATTCTATGTAAATTTACAATATTGCTGGGTTTTTGGGATTTTAAAAATGTTGTCAGGATTATGAGTGTCTAAAAATGGGTTGTTTTCTTTTTATTCTATGTCAATTTACAATATTGCTGGGTTTCGGTATTTTAAAAATGTCTTTAGAATTATAAGTATCTACCAATGGGCTGTTTTCTTTTTAGCTCACCTGTCACAAAGTTCGATATTGGGTCATCTGGGGTCAAAAACTAGGTCACAAGGTAAAATCATTGAAAAACCTTGTGAAATCAGTAGAGGAAATAATTTTGGTCTAATCTTTATGAAACTTGGTCACAATGATTATCTAAACAAAATCTAGGTCAAGTTCGATATTGGGTCATCTTGGGTCAAAAACTAGGTCACTAGGTCAAATCATAGAAAAACCTTGTGTAGTCAGTACAGGTCACAATTTTGACCTAAACTTCATGAAACATGATCATAATGATCAACTCAACATTATCTAGGTGAAGTTCGATATTGGGTCATCTGAGGTAAAAAAAACTAGGTCACCAGGTCACCAGGTCAAATCATAGAAAAACATTGTGTAGTCACTAGATGTCACAATTTTGACCTTATCCTTATGAGACTTGGTCACAATGACCATGTCAACAAAATCTGGGTCAAGATTGATATTGGGTCATCCCGAGTCAAAAACTAGGCCACAAGGTCAAATAATAGAAAAACCTTGTGTAGTCAGCAGGATGTCACAATTTTGACATAATCTTTATGAAACTTGATCACAATGATCATCTCAACATAATCTAGGTCAAGTTCGATATTGGGTCATCTTAGGTCAAAAACAAGGTCACTAGGTCAAATCATAGAAAAACCTTGTGTAGTCACTACAGGTCACAGTTTTGATTTAATCTTTATGAAACTGGGTCACAATGATTATCTCAATAAAATCTAGGTCAAGTTCGATATTTGATCATCTTTGGTCAAAAACTAGGTCACAAGGTCAAATTGTAGAAAGCCATTGTGTAGTCACTGGAGGTCACAATTTTGACCTTACGTATATTAGGCTAAGTCCAAAATTAGGTCATCTGGGGTCAAAAACTACTTGCGACTGAGGCTGAATTTCTTAAATTTTATTCATGCATGCACTACTACGACAGGTGAGCGACCTAGGGCCCTTTGGGCCCATTTGTTATTCTATATAAATTTACAATATTGCTGGGTTTTGGGGATTTTAAAAATGTCTTTTACCCATGTTTATGTGGTTGATATTTCTTATAACTGCATGTTGTGTTTACATGGTGTTGGGATTAGCTAGCTTACTGTTATATTCACATCAGGTGACCGTGTCTCGTTTTTTTATCTACAGAAAGGCATTCAAATTGAAGAATTGACGCTTATATATGATTTGAAGGGTCTTGGAATGAGGCACTTAGCTAGAGAATGTATGTATCTCTCCTTCAGCTTCCACTCCACTCTCTACTCTCTAATGCCAATACATGTATATGTAAATGTACAGCTGGATTACTTCCCTTATTTTCTTGAACAGAAAAATACAGGGGTTACCTCCCCTGTTTTCTTTAACAGGAAAAATATATGGGTTATACCTCCCCTGTTTTATTCAACCAGAAAATATAGGGATTATATCCCCTTTTTATAGCTCTGCATTTATAACGGCCATTGCTCACTCCACTTGGTGTCATGTACATGATGTCCAATTTTTATCCAGTTATGTTTTGAAAATACATACATTATTGTGAATTTATTGCCAAATTAGCTTAATATAATATACGAGGGCTCGGTGCAAAACTATGGTAACTACATCAATTTATATATGGATGTACAATAGTTTTGCACTGAGCCCTCGAAATTTATTATAGTATTACACTTAAAGCTCAGTAAAAACACCAACATACATGTATATAGTATATTATATTTATTGAGGAATGACGGTTACCATTGTTTAGACTATTTTAACAGGAAAGTCAATACATACTAGGTTATTTTACATTCTCAGAACCAAAAGTTGGACAGGGGGCATATAGATTGCCCTTGTCTGTCCATCAGTTCATCCCAAAATATTGTGTCTCACATCACTTGAAGTGTCTGAGCTACAGTCATCAAACTTCATTGGAATAATAATCAATTGCATGTTTCATTGCGTGCATATGTATTTAAATTTAGATTTTTCCAGTATTTATTAAGTAGATTCATAGCTATTTACATTGTCAAATTGCAAGTGAGGACATTCTTGTCTTATGGAATCATTTCTAGATTAATGATATTTTAAGTTTGGCTTATATATTTTTTTTTCATTTGCAAATTTGAAAACAATCTTCTGAATCATTTTCACTCTTGGACAGTTATTACATTATGTACTATTCAACAGATTGCATACAAATTCTCATGTCATCGATCACTTATATGTTGTAGAGGTCAATTAATACTTTCAGTTATTTTAGTAAAGTTAGCTTTAAGTTATTCAACCATAAACATATTAATTATGTTATATCCTTGACTTAAATAGTAGACCATGTAGTAAGATTGATATTTTATCCCATAATGATCAATGTAACAATCTTGTTGTTGTTCATGCTTCGATGAAGTTAACAGGTTAACATTCACTTAGTTTAGGTTTATATTTTAATGTTACATTGTCGATTTGTGTTCATTTACCTGTACCTCCAGGCTATAATCTATAATTCAAACTCATTATTGTCATAAAATTTATCCGTTTGGTACAACATGGTTGTATGGTTGTATGTCACTATACGCAACATGGTTGTATGTCACTATACGCAACATGGTTGTATGTCACTATACGCAACATGGTTGTATGTCACTATACGCAACATGGTTGTATGTCACTATACTCAACATGGTTGTATGTCACTATACTCAACATGGTTGTATGTCACTATACTCAACATGGTTGTATGTCACTATACGCAACATGGTTGTATGTCACCATATAGTGAGATAAAACCATGTTGAGCCAAAGGGATCAACTTTTGATTTACTATGAAGTACAATTATTGTTCGATTAAAGTTAATTAATATATACATTGTATATTTTTTAATAATATTGATAGAAGTCATACCTCTTGAATTTATCAAGTCAAACAGCAAAACATGTCAATTTCTAATGTTTGCCAATTAATATAACTATTGTAACAAAAATATCCAATGAGTGACATTGAGCTAGTTTATCAAATATAATTCATATATTTATTCTCTCATTGTAATTTACATACTTTTAGCTTACATCTCACAGTTTTCAAACATTAAAGCAAGGGAAACTTAGCCTTTTAATATTTTAAAGTTGATTGTAAGTTTAATACTACCGTAAGTGCTTTGATAAAACAGTTCACTGATCATGTCGGTACGGATTTTGAGGCTTTGAGGAAATCTTTGGTAAAAATGTAATTGTATTATGTTGGGCAGAATATTTTAATTTCACTAATATATAATGTGCAGCCCAGACCTGAGGTCACAAAACAAGATAAGTTCTGTCTGCATCAATGTCAAACTAAATTATTTGACCATGACTGTATTAAATTCATGGTTCTTGATCTTAATCAGAAACCAAAATGTAAGCAGGTTTTGTGTTTGTTTTTAGCTCACCTGCCACAAAGTGACAAGGTGAGCTTTTGTGATTGTTTTTTGTCCTTCGTCCGTCTGTCAGTCCGTCCCTCCGTCCGTTAACACTCTAGCACTTTCAATTTTGCTTTGATCTTCATCAAACTTGGTCAGTAGTTGTACCTCAATGACATCTAGGCCAAGTTCGAAGTTGGGTCATGTGGGGTCAATAACTAGGTCAATAGGTCAAATAATAGGAAAACCTTGTTAACACTCTGGAGGTCACATTTTTTCTTTGATCTTCATGAAGTTCGGTCAAAATGTTAATCTTGGTAACCTTAAGGTCAAGTTCGAAGTTGGGTCATGTGGGGTCAAAAACTAGGTCAAAAGGTCAAATAGTAGGAAAACCTGGTTAACACTTTTGAGGTCACATTTTTGCTTTATTCTTCATCAACTTTGGTCAAAATGTTTGTCTTGATGACCTTAAGGTCGCATTCGAAATTGGGTCATGTGGGGTCAAAAACTAGGTCAAAAAGTCCAATAATAGCAAAACCTTGTTAACACTCTGGAGGCCACATTTTTACTTTAACTTTCATCAAATTCAAAGTTTGACCATGTTTAGTAGGTGAGCGCCCAAGTATCTATGATCCTCTTGTTGTAACAGGATTGATTGGGTTGGTGTTGTACATATTTGTTTTATGTTCTATGATATAATTGTAGCTATAGATATGTACCTGGCTATTGTGGATGCTGCAGAGAGTCGCTATCCTGAAGTACTCAAGAGAGTGTTTGTTATAAACAGTAAGTGGATGTACAAGTCACTGTATTGTTTGAGTCTCTTAACCTTAGACACACATTGATTGTCCTGTCAATTGTCAGTTTATCTTGTACCAAGTGACTGTATTGTTTGAGTCTCTTTATCTTAGACACACTGATTGATTGCCCTGTTTATTGTCAGTGTATCTTGGTCTAAGGAATATTTATTTTCATAATAACTTATATGTGTATATTTGAAAAAAGTAAACAAGATATAGTTATTAATAATGTGAAATATTTATGCCCCCATCTTTGATGAGGGGGTATATTGCTTTGCACATGTCGGTCGGTCTGTTGGTCGGTTGGTAGGTAGACCAAATGGTTTCTGTTCAATAACTCAAGAACGCTTTGCCCTAGGATCTTCAAATTTTACACGGAGGTTGGTCATCACCAGTAGATGACCCCTATTGATTTTGAGGTCAAAGGTCAAGGTCACTGTGACCTTTACCATTTCTGACTATTAGGCTGCCATGGGGCATACATCTTGTTTATACTGATTTACTTAAAGGTTGATTGTACAAGTTCTACATCTCATATTAATCACTCGCAACACCTCATTCATGATTGTATTCATTGATATTGATCGCTACAAGGACTTTTAGTGTTCCAATGTATTTTGACACTGTGTTTGAATATTTCAGGTCCTAAGATATTTCCACTGATCTGGTCTATTGTTAGACCACTGTTACATGAGAACACAGCCAAGAAAGTGGTTGTTTTATCGAGTAAGTGTTGATAAATCTTATTGTGTTAAATCCCACTGGTCAACTGTATTTCAGTCATATTGAGACTACCAAGTCTCATTGCCACCCAGCAATTAAAGTGATATACCATGCAGTACCGTTTTTGACCACTGTTATGTCGTTTTCTGGGCTTGAACTCATAACATTCTAACCACTTGACTTCTGTTAACTTTAACATGCTACTTTCTCAAAATTTCTATGATGAGCTCCAGCAAAATATAAGGGTAGTATCTACATTAATTATCCCCCACCACAACAAGTTAAAAGGGGTATGCTGGATTCAGTATGTTTGTCTGTCTGTCCGGCCATAGGCGCATTCTCGGGGTGCAACACCTCCTTCAATTTTGGTAGAATTTCCTTCAAACTTCTTGGGATGAATAGCCTTGACATGTAGATAAGCATAAAAGAACGAATCTGGGCTCCAATGATTAATGTCAGAATTATTGCCCTTTGAAGAGAAAGTGTATTTAAAGCCTTGGTCCCACTGAGGAATTCCACATCGGCGATGGTCTCCCGATTTCTTCCGATTCCACCCGATTCATCACAATTCCTTCTGATACCACAAACTGTCTCATGACATCCCCGAAGCTTCTCCTAGACCACGAGGAACCTGTTCCCAATCTCCTTATATCTCATTAATTTGAATCGGGAGTACATCACCGAGGTAAAAAATGCTCAGTGGGACATAGGCTTTAAGTCTGCCGATGGGCACTTTGTCTTTCATTATTTTCAATTGTACAGCTAATTACAAAGATGCTCTACTGAAGGAGATAGATAAGGACCAACTTCCTGCTTGTTATGGTGGGACCCTAACAGACCCTGATGGTGATCCCAGGTGTACAAAACATGTATGTTCATTTTCTTAAGTTTTCTACTTTAAATTTGTAAAATTTGCTTAGAAAAATCTACAGTAAAATCAAGACTTTTTGATAAGAGCAAATAATTTTCAGGGCTTAAAATAGCGGCTGCATTGTGAACGTTGGTCAGAGTGTTGGTTCAGATGGAATCAAGGTCAAAGTGTCATACAAAATGGGTCATCTGGGGTACAAACTAAGTCATAAGTTAAGACAATATAACTTTGTCCTCATAAAAGATGCTGCATTTTCTTGAAATTTCATGAATTTTAGTCAGAAAATGAAAATGATAAAGTTACCATACGGACCAGCACTATTGTCATTTAGAAGATGAAATTGTTTGATCATATTAACATGAACCTCTCAAATACTGATAGTATTGTGTCCATGTATTATTATTATTATTATGTGTTGTTATCAGGTATGTCAAGGTGGGACTATACCAAAGGAGTACTATAACCAAGCTGTGCCACATCATGCCATGACTACAGCATCCATTGGTCGAGGATCAACATTACAGTTAGAATATGAAGTTCATCAGCATAATAGTGTCATAAGGTAGGAACACCTCAAAATCTGCAGTGATTGCCCTTTGCTGTTGACAAGGTGCTTGTTACCATGTTGCTACAGTTACTTTAGCACATTGCCATTAGTTATCCAAAATTATTGTCCCAGACATTTCATTAAAAATAAGTAAAGTAATATGTACTTTAAAGTTACTGTATTAAGTACAGATATTATCGAAAACTAAAGTAAAATATAGGCATGTATTATACTTTTAAAGCTTTAGTATACTAGTTTTAACAGTATACGAGGGCCACTTAAAAAGTATTAATCAGTGGGCAATAAATCAACATCATTACCTCTGACTATATAAAAAGTGTACATTTTCTTAAAGAACAATCTCTCAGCTAGACATTCGTGGTATTTTTAGCATTTAATATGAAAGCATTGTCATTTTATTGATATTCAAACAGGACATGTTTTAAAGCACTGGGCAAAGAATATTATGTTATAATATGGGCTCAAGCGATTTCTGAGCGTTGTTGTCAATTGTCATTCAGGCTTACTGAAATTAAATTGATATCATTTGCAATATATATCATTGTACTCTTAAATGGAAATCCATATTTTTAAAACAGTAAAGTATTATCAAACTATCGCATTATAAACAAGTCACATCCGGGACTCTAAATACCACACTTACACCCTGATAAATATTAAGATATATACTAGGTAAATAAACACTAGTTTATTCTTAATATGTTAATTTTTCTACATTATTATATGTAGTTTCATTCGTCGGACAATTTTAATCATTTTTACCTCAATTTTATTTTTTACAACAAAATTTTATGTTCGAGCCCAACTTTAAAAAAGTGGGTGGGGTAATGTTATACCCCCTATTTATGACAAACAAAGAAAATTCACCCCTGTTGTCCATTTCATGTAATTCTTCTTATATAAAATTACTATCATGTGTTTTTATTTTTGTTTTCTGTATAATTGAATTAGGGATATGACGTCATAAATCTAAAATACGTTTTTTTAATTCACGTGATCATGTTCTTTGGGCTGAAGTTAATAACAAATTATGAATAATTCAGGAAATATTTATCATGTGTAAGATAGTAACATACATACATGTGTAAAAAAGCTACTTGTTTGACTTTCCAACTTAAAACGTACAGTAGTACAATGCAGCAACAATGTATAGGGTATAGTCTCAGCACAGTGCAGTTTTTCGAACATGGCAGATTCCTTGTACAACTTAATCAATTTAGACTGTCCAAACAATAATGTAGTTAAGCAAGTATACGGTGCATGAATTCTGCAAATTTCAAATCAATCGGATAAAAATTATAGAAATTATGACCATTAATACCAACCCTTACATCTACTAATATACCTTATTTTCTAGCAATTCCAGTGTTTCATACCCCTATTGGTTCAATGTCATACGGGTAAATGGCTTTTTACCGATTACAATATTGTTGTATTGGTTAGCTAGGCAAAGGTTGTATCTTTCAGAAAATGTACACTTTTATACACATTGATTGAAGTATTATTGACGACTGATTAATACTTTTTAAGTGGCCCTCGTATTAATAATATTTAAGTGGCTCAGGGCTGGTACTTATTAAGCATCTAAGTAGAAAAATTAAATATTTTGACTTAATTAAGTAAAAAAATTGCGATGTTCATATTTTTCACAATTTGAAGAATAACTCATGTTTCCTTATATAGTGATTATAGTAGCTCTCTACATACTGCATAAAAACTTTGTAAGCAATTCATAATCTTGATTGTATTATTAAGCTAATACACTAAAGGATATTTTAAGAAAATTGTTAGTTTCTACTAACTTCAAGGATGTTTTATTAATAACGGTCCAGGGAAGGTATTCAATATTGATCTTACTTGACTTAAGGATAAGGCAACCAATCAGATCACACCATATTAAGCTCTTGACCAGTAACTGGTGATATGATAGGCTATCCTTATCCTCCAATTAAATAAGATCAGTATTGAACGTGACCCCAGATCGATATGATATAATATCATTATCTATGTGACAGGTATGAATTCCAAACAGATGGGTTTGATGTAGGATTTGGTGTATTTAGAAAGAACACTAAGGAAAGATTGAAGGCGGGTGATATGGAGACAATATTAACCACACAGCGAAGTAATTGTCATCTTGTACCTGAAGATGGCGCTGTTTTATGTGAACAACCTGGTATATGTAAGTTAGACAGTAATTACTTTCCACTTAACCCTTTATTATTGCCTCCTCGATCACCTTCTGGTTGTTTGTCCACTTCATAACAAAGACAAAATAAAAATGGTATTTGTTATTCGCTTGCTAAATGCTCAGCATAAAAGGGAAACTGCATTATCTTCTCTCATAGCCTCGTGGGGATAGATAACATCGGGAATAAGTTGTTGAGTGTTATTAATGTTAGTTGGAAAAAGTTGTTTCACAATCAATCTAAAATAAATTAATATCAACTAACCCTTTCATTTATAGCCCCATCCTTTCGTTACCCATTAATCAATCCTTTACTCCTTGGTCCTGACCTTTCTTACCCCATCAATCATCCTGTCGTGACCCATTAATCAATCCTTTATTCCTTGGTCCTGTACTTTCTTGCCCCATCAATTATCCTGTCGTGACCCATTAATCAATCCTTTACTCCTTGGTCCTAACCTTTATTACCCCATCAATCATCCTGTCGTGACCCATTAATCAATCCTTTATTCCTTGGTCCTGTACTTTCTTACCCCATCAATTATCCTGTCGTGACCCATTAATCAATCCTTTACTCCTTGGTCCTGTACTTTCTTACCCCATCAATCATCCTGTCTTGACCCATTAATCAATCCTTTACTCCTTGGTCCTGACCTTTCTTACCCCATCAATCACCGATTATTTACAAATAACTTGTATTAGGGAGAGGAGTGCATGATTCAAATACCTTTTAATGATCTTGCTTCTTCGTGCCCCATCAGCATATACCAGAATGTGTCAACCATCAAATTGTTTTCCTATAATAACCTGTATGGAGATGGGGTACACAATCCAACTACTTGTACAGTAGTCATACATCTGGATTATAAAGATACTTTCGGTAAAGACTTGATGCATTCACCTTACCAAGGAATTGAATGAACTAGTTCGAGTTTTTCACAAAAAAGCTCTCTTTTTTATCATACATGAGTCATTGTTCAATACAAACATGTACTTAATGAGTTTAGGAAAATATATCAAGAGAACCACTTGGAGACTTAGTATGGTGTACCGTTAATAGGTACATACACTTATAACAATCAACTCTCATTATCTCAACTCATTTATTTTGAATTTTCTGTTATGTCTGTTCGATTTTCTTTCCCAATAACTCTTTCCCAAAATGAAATTTACATTAATGTGGAAATATTGTTTCATTGTTTTTGGTATACATGTATGTAGACATGTGCATGTTAATTCATTTCTGGGGGGATGAAATTCACAGAAATTGTTCAATATTACTTTTGTAAAAATATATAAAATGTTTCTACCTAACTACTAAATGTTATAAGTGACTGTGTTGTTGGATACATGGTTAAATTATCTGTTGCAGATGTACTTAGGTTTGATAACACCTACAGTTGGGCACGTAGTAAGAAGATATATTATGTGATCGAAGTATTGGAACCAGAAGCCAAAGCCGGGGACCAAACATTGGATGATAACAGCGATGATGATGAATTTGTGATGGCATCAGATGACATGAGTTGATAAACAGTAATTAGTGTAGTCGACAAGATCGTTTACGTAGCTTATGTGTGTTTAATGTGCTCATGGTGAACTATTGTTGTCACCTGGGATCTGGAGCCTTTGCTTAAGCAAAGTGCTCGGTAGTGCTTTGTCTGGTGTAACTACCTCTTCAATATAAACATGGTTGTAATTGAAGGTTAACCAGAAAAAGTACAAGCACTTTGTTAATGCTTCAGGTCCCAGTTAGTGTGTGCTGTCTGCTTTGGAAATTCTATTATGGTCCAATTGTAATGAAATATCGTCAGAGGATTGTCCTACATACAAGTAGAATCTTTGACAATTCAATGTAAGGTCTAACTTTAGGTCAGTGTGTAGTTACAAAGCACTATAGATGTCACATGATGCACCTTTGTATTTAAACTGGTTGGTTTTTAAGAAATGCATTTGTAAACTTATTCTTTATCAATAGCCTTGTTGATGATTTAGTGGCTGTCTTTTCTATGATGCTACATGTGAGCTGATCCCAATATTTGTCTGTATTGAAGAAATAAGGCCAAGTTACAAACTTTCTCAGGTTTTCAGGAGGGATGTATGGGGCCATTAGACGGTCATGTCACTTATCATATGCTTAAGATCAAATTTCACATTGTAACATGTTTGTTTGTTCCATCCATGAAAGTGATATATCCAAAAATAAATACTGGGGCTTTTTCCTCAGAAAATGATTAACATTGTCCTCACCTGGATTATTTTCTTTGAAATCATGTTGTTATCCCCAAAACTTCGTTCCCAATGATAACAAATACTGACATTTTTCTCCAAAAGCCCATCCCAACAATTTGAAAAAGCATTGTAGACCAGACATGTGGTCAATTACATTAGATTTGTATTCATTCAAATGACATTGAGTTTTATTATTAGCTCGACTTTTCGAGCTGATACAACAGGTGAGCGACCTAGGGTACTCTTGTTTATTAATTGTATACACAACTTGTACATCAATCATTATGTATCAATTTTTCAGAGTTGTGTTCTATATTGGTCCAAAATATTTTTTGTCAAATCGAATATTATTTGCTTTTTTGTGGTTAATGTGATAACTAACAATATGTATGTAGATCAAACTCCCGACCCTATGTTTATACACCAAGTAAATATATATAATATAAGTATTGTTATGGTTATAAACACGTTCATAAAATTAATCATATGACATTGTGATTATTTATTTAAGAGTGATTTAGTTTCATAAAATGTAGAACATGTCCATTTAATGTTGTAAATGCTATTAGTATTTATGTTAGTTTACTTAGTTCGATTAGTCTGTACAGGTACAGGCATATGATGTATTTGGGTTTAGGCAACATGATTATAGTCTTATAGAATGACATATATGTATGTGAACATTTTATATAATGAAATGTTGAATACATTTCAATAAGAGTTAGGCTATTATCGGTATTATAATTTGTTAATAAATTTAGTCAATTGATATGATAGTTGAGATGATTATTGCCAATTAATAGATATATTTATTTGTTATTAGTAACAATACTACTGTGAATGATATAAGCTTAATGATTTTTTAAAAAATCAGGAAGTTTTGCTGTATTTTTTATCAAAAATCAAACAATATCAATGGTGGATGCATAATGGTTTTAATCAAAACTTTTAAGTATTCAGGAAACTTAATATTTTATAACATGATTGATACACTCTTACGTCCCCTCCAGGAAGTTTTTGTATCATTGTTCAATTGCTTTCATCTCTGATCACCCATTCTTATTCACAAATATATATATTTCTTTTATTTCCTGTATGTGTATGCAAATGGTTTCTTGTTACTGTATTGTTAAATAAAAACATATTTTGTTTTATCCCAACCAATATCTGTTTGAACATGTATTTTGAAGGGGTTATTAATGTTTTGTCAATACATTGTATTGTTACTTTATTTATATTAGTGGGAATTTTGTTTTCAAGAAAAAAGTATTCTTCCCCTACAAATGCTGTATAACATATTTCATTATAACGATAATTGTTAGTAATTTTCTAAATTATTTTGTGGTCAATTGTCCCAAAACATTCCCTTTATAGCATAATATTATTTAATAATTATGATACCTATTAGTTAATTTCATTGTGTTGTATTTTGTCCCGAAACATTCCCATTCAAACATCGGAGAGTAAATTATTGCAGCTTTATACTCTGTGACGAAGTCTGATATTTGCTGTGTCGTTTTCCTGAAACATTTATTGTAAATTTATTTATTTCATGTGTACGTACCATAATGCAAACTGAATTTCATGCAAAGTACAATATGTATTTTTCCTTATGGAGATAGTTATTCCCTTAATCCGAGAACTTCATCTGTTGAAAATTATTAGATGAAATCCATGAAAGCTCAAATTTGAGATTTCCCTTAATTTGTAGTCCAAATTTGAGACAAATCTTACGTCTGAGCTATGAGAATTTTGCTGCAATAAATTTTACACAATGTTTGCATTTTGTGATGCCGATTTTGAGTCTGGTCTCTAGGACTTAATCTTAAAAAACATGAATAACTGTCTAAATATAAGCTTAATCTCGGCCCGAATAGTGTTGAGGTAATGGGCTCTATCTCGAAGTGAAAATATTATCTATGGTTTGGACTTTTATGACAGCAAAATTTTAGGATCTCAAGGTTTGACTAAGACTCAAATTTGAACAACGAAACTCAATTTCAGATTTGATTTCTGTTTGATATGCCATGGTTAAGAAATAACTTTTAAATTTAGTTGATATTTTACTTTTTTGCCAATAACATCTTAGCTGTTGTGGTGGCAGTACTGAGTGGTGATAGAAAAATGTTGAATGGGACAGTGCACAGGTACGATATTATTTAACATGGACCTGTTTTGTTAACCTAGTTGTTTAATTGTTATATTTATTTTATGTTACTGAACAAATATGTGATATTTTACCATGCTAAACACGCATGTTGCATAATCCGGTGGTTGAACGCTCCCTAAACGGAAGTGGCGGATAATGCAAAGTTATATATTATTAGTATTGAAAAAAGCCCCATTGAAATTAAAAGTCAAATTCAATGTAGTTGCACATTGATATAGGTTCAATGATTTCGTTTTCTGACAAATATTTTTGTATGAATATAAATTGTACAACTTGTCCTTTATATCATTAAATCCTTAAATGAATGATATGAACTATAATTTTAATTTGTATGAATGATCATAAGTCTACTATTAAATGCAAAATATTTTTCAATAAATGATTTTTTTAATTTGGCTTTTAATACAATGACGCATTTTCAAGGTTCAGAAGTTTATAAAATAATAAATTTTCATTGATACGAGTACTAGTATTCATGATCTATTGTAGTTGAAACACGGAACCTCTAACCCCTAACTTAACTCTTAATATAAATAACATAAATAATTTTTTATGTTATGAACCATTTTGATGTTAATCAGAAATGTACTTGCTAAATAATAATTGCATTGTTTTGTTTTGAAATCTCACAGTTGTTATATGTCTAGTATATGCCCCACCATTGGTTGGAGGTGTAAAATGTTTTGTGCTGCAGCCACTGTACCAAAGTTTACGAAACTGCTGATAATTATACAAATTGTTAATTTATATTGATAACATTTCACAAGACCGAGAGGGAACCCATTTTACAATGTGTATGCAAATTTTCTTTTTAATTTCTCAATTTGTTTTCATTTTTATAGCATGTTTCTCAAAATGTTTGAATAATCAAATCACTAAAAATGTAGAATGAAGATGTGTATTTCAGACTTTTTGTTATGAAACTTAAAGATGATATACTCATCATTAGGTGGCCTATGATGACCTATTTACCATACATCCATGTTACTTTTGAATCATTACTTGCATACTTATTCAACATACAAAGTCCACATACTTACCATAACGTTGACTCGCTCAAACTGCTATTTATTTCCTCCCATTGCCTGTATGCCTGATATTTTATGGCATCTCCTGTTCAGATATATATTTTATATACTTTGTCAACATCTTCTCCACAATCGTATACTGGTAAATTGTTTTATCCTTGCTAACATATATAATCAGACTTCAAGACTATTGCAAAATTAAGATGGATCCATTTTCATTGTTTTGTTCATCATTTAATCTATAATATTAGGACAGACGCAATAAAAAGATTCAGTTCATCTTAGCCATATAACTAGCAACTTCTCATGTAGTTGGTCTTTAAGTTGAGGTTGATAAAGGAGCTAGACAATGAAAACAGACCAAATATATGCAGTCGAGGATTTCACAAACGCCTCACCTCACTCAAAGCTTAAATCGCTTGAATTATTTATTTTATTTAAAAAAAACAATTGTATGTGCATGTTAATTTGCTATTTCATGCATACAATACAATTTAGTTTGTTACCAATGATATTTCGTTATTAACCGAGGATACTGCAAGCACATTTATAGCAAGTGTAGGATTTTCAATACCGGTTATGGGCGCAATTAGACCTAATATTCGGGATGAAATTTGTCTATGAACTTCTCTAATAAACATCCGGACACTTATAAGATGTTCACAACAATATCTACGCACGTTCAAATACAACAAACACCTGTCAAATTTTGAAGCATGAACAAAACCACAAACAAAAGCACATCCATGCATTTAGACAGACATTCAAAATCACCAAGTGTGTAAGTTTTATTACTATAATTGACAAATTCCAAATGTTATCTTGTCCTTTTGAACATATTGAAATGAGGTCGTTTGGTGAGTGCGTAAAATAAATCAGCATTATTAAAACTTGCAGATACTTTAATACAAAGGTAGAAAATGATTAACAAATGTATTCGATGAATTAGTGTGTGTACATTGTCTAACTAGTAGGAAAACATTTATTAAGAGTAACGCTTAGCATGGCCTGTATTGAAAATCCCATACATGCCTAGGATGAGTGCGCTTGAATGATTCCCAGAAAATAACGAGATAACATTTTATTACAAACTAAATTGAATTAAATGTAAGGAATATTGATTAACAAACTCTTTAAATGATTTTTCAATAACATACATAATTTAAGTGATAATTGACTTAAAGTCGTGTGAGGAGTTTTTAAAGTCCTCGAGTGTATTTATTTTCTTTATGCCGAGTTGATATTTTGGGGTTTTATTGTATTCACTACCATTGTAAGAATATTATTCCAGCAACAGTCAATGCAAATTGTTTCGTTGATAATTTATATTCCATTTATTATATGCACATACATGTCTGTTTAATCTGCATCAGAGGAAGGACCCACTAGGATTATTACAGTATTTAAATTTTGTTTCAAGTTAAACTTTGGGAATATGACCATAACCAATTTAAAGTTTTAATAAACTAAAACCAGATTATTTTACCTGTTTTATGCAATATTTTTTATATTACATGTATTGTCTGTTAATTTGTGTTTAAAAGGTAATAAAGTTGGTTTGAACCGGTGAAACTTAACAGCTCACATTAAACTTTTATCTCAAAGAGATATTCCATGAAACTGTGATGCAACTTTTATTATGATATTTTCTTAACATGTTAGATATCCTGCTGAATAAACCATTTTCTTTGAACTCTTGTTTGTATTCACACAAATAGCTTTCTTTCTGATTTAGCTGGTGGTTGGAAATATGTATATTTATGTTTAGATGAGAGAGGTTTAGTGTTGAGACCATTATGTTTGTATGTAGTCTTTGCTGTTCGTGTAAGATATAATTGATAAAAATGCCCATTGTAATCAATAAAAGTAAACCAATAATTTGGTTATTTCATTAATTGAAAAATATTGAATTACGTTCATATTACATGTAATTAATGCTAGAATTTAGTTCATACTTGAATACGATATTTTTGTATCAGTATTAATAAATAGAGAATATTTGTTTGTTTGAATATGGTTTATATCTCATCGTGTTGTGATAAAATTCAATATTTTTGGCGAGTTAAAATATTAAAAATTTATCGCTACAAGATGAGGTATTAACCATATTCAATCAAAACAAACACATTATTCTATCTATTTTATGCTTATCTGGTGTCGAAAATAATACTATTCATGCCAAATTATCACTGTGATTAAAGTGTAGATGAATATATTATTCCATTCAAATTTCTCAACTCAAAATCTGCCATCTTGCATTATGGCGAGTATGCATCAAAACATACACCTATTGGTAGGAAATAGTCTAACATGTTTACGTTCAGTACCGTACAGTTAAGTGTTGAGTTTTGGTAAAACTAAAGTAGTCCCTGTGGGTGGAGCTTATATCAGTCACTGCAGTGAGTGATAATAACCATGAAGTTACACGGTTTTCACTTTGCATTGATATATACTCAACGTATGTTTGCATGTTCATTTGTATTGCTTATTGTATAATGTGATAGATCTCATGCATTGATCATTTCTATAATAACATAAAGAAAACAAATAAAAATAGATGTATCAAAACGTATGAAAGGAAGTGGTCACGTATGTACACATATAAATTTGTGTGATTAACCAGTGTTTTGTATAATTTATGACCAACATGCACTTACAGTATGGAATGATATTCAAAAGTAAGGTATGGTGTGATATTCAAATGTAAGGTATGGTGTGATATTCAATTGTGAGGTATGGTGTGATATTCAAATGTGAGGTATGTTGTGATATTCAAATGTGAGGTATGGTGTGATATTCAAATGTAAGGTATGGTGTGATATTCAAATGTGAGGTATGGTGTGATATTCAAATGTGAGGTATGGTGTGATATTCAAATGTGAGGTACATGTATGTTGTGGTATTCAAATGTGAGGTATGTTGTGATATTCAAATGTGAGGTATGGTGTGATATTCAAATGTAAGGTATGGTCTGATATTCAAATGTAAGGTATGGTGTGATATTCAAATGTGAGGTATCGTGTGATATTCAAATGTGAGGTACATGTATGTTGTGGTATTCAAATGTGAGGTATGTTGTGATATTCAAATGTGAGGTATGGTGTGATATTCAAATGTAAGGTATGGTGTGATATTCAAATGTGAGGTATGGTGTGATATTCAAATGTAAGGTATGGTGTGATATTCAAATGTGAGGTATGGTGTGATATTCAAATGTGAGGTATGGTGTGATATTCAAATGTGAGGTATGTTGTGATATTCAAATGTGAGGTATGTTGTGATATTCAAATGTGAGGTATGTTGTGATATTCAAATGTGAGGTATGGTGTGATATTCAAATGTAAGGTATGGTGTGATATTCAAATGTGAGGTATGGTGTGATATTCAAATGTGAGGTATGGTGTGATATTCAAATGTGAGGTATGGTGTGAAATTCAAATGTGAGGTATGGTGTGATATTCAAATGTGAGGTATGTTGTGATATTCAAATGTGAGGTATGGTGTGAAATTCAAATGTGAGGTATGGTGTGATATTCAAATGTGAGGTATGGTGTGATATTCAAATGTGAGGTACATGTATGTTGTGGTATTCAAATGTGAGGTATGTTGTGATATTCAAATGTGAGGTATGGTGTGATATTCAAATGTAAGGTATGGTCTGATATTCAAATGTAAGGTATGGTGTGATATTCAAATGTGAGGTATCGTGTGATATTCAAATGTCGACGCTGTGTTTTGCACATTAATAATTCAGATACATGTGTACATGGATCTGTGATTAATTTCATTTATTGTTAACAATTATATATCATGATAGAAAAATAATAAAAGTTTTATCTGGAAAGTCTAGAGTTTGTTTGGTTACAATTAGACGAGGTATTGCTCATTAGTACTCTTTGACTGCACATCTGTCCTGATTGCTCTGCCTTATGTTTGCATGGTGGAACTTAAGCTGGCATATTTAACTTTACAATAAATATCACTGAATGTGAGGCATATCCCAAGATACTGCTTGACACAGTTACGCAAAAAAAGATAATATTAAGTCAGACAGGGAAGGTAGCACTCAACTTTACCAGCCTAGCACAGAAAACACAGAAAACATAAAAAAGCATACAAGACACAATGCCCAACTACAGAAAAGAGTTCAGAAAACAAACACATATAAGACACAATACCCAACTGAACATGTTATAATCCGCCTACGTCCAAGCTGTCAAAAAGCTGAATGAACTAGTTTCAGCATCTAACCATTGTGCGTCGATGATATACTGAAATCAAAACTCATGCAAATCTTAGTTGAAATCGAACCAATGGTAACCATAAATTAGCATTGACGAAATATAAGTGTAAAAGACAAAGGACAATTACTCCCTTTTAAATTGAACAAACCTTGAGCCGATATCCTTTCCGCTACCATAGCGTACTAATGTAGACTCGCCGGGATGGCCATTTCGGCCTTCCGTAGTTTTCGACCTAAATGCCCAAATTCGGGAATTTTGCTGTCATGGGTACACAGGCATCCCAGACTAGGATATTATGGGCCCAGGGTCGTGCACATGTTTTTGGGCCCGCTGGACCCCATTAAAGAGAGCTTTGAACGTAGATTTTCCAAAACTGAAATTACTGGTCCTACCTGCCATTGTGGTACGATTCCCTGTGGAATTGCAATAACATTTAGCGCCAAAAAGTTTTTATGTTACTATAAAAGGAATATAAGGCTAGACAAAGGGGTCAGGATCAATGCCATAAAGGGGCCCAAAAGTAGACCAGCCAAGCCTAAAAAAAGTTTTTTGCGCAAGGGTCACCGTCACATCGTCATTTCGGAGACCTTTAGTCGAAATGTTGACAATTTTTCCTAGTTTCAGTTTGTGTAGCATCCGGATGTATCGAGTTTTTATAAGTGCTGCAAGTCAAAAGTGTCTCAGGGACGCGGTATAGGGACCATATGAATTTCTCATAGCCCCCCCCCCCCCAAAAAAAAATCGTGGTAGCGGAAAGGATATTATGCACCACTCGAGTTCGTATGGCTCGAAAACCGTCCATAAGTCGTGTTAATATTTCCGCCGCTGGTTCACAGATAGGACAGTTTTCCTTTTCAGCCCTTTTGTACTTCATTGAGCGTTGATTCCCAACTGTTGCCCAACCATATTTGCCGAGCAGCTATAGTGTCACCCGGTGCCAAAAGTTGAAATCCAGCAGGGACCGCAGATTTTTCTTGTACAATAACCTGAAGTTGCAAAATGACGACATTAGTTTGGTGACTGACATATTAGCTCACATCTCAGTTTAAGCAATCTTTGTATTTTTTGCAGCTTTACATGTGTGTACTGATATACACACTTTTACATATAATACATGTTTAGCAAGGTACAGCTTAGTGGGACTGTAGAGTGTAGACGAAATAGTTAAATATAAAAAAATGTATGAGGTATATTTGCAAAGCTGCGGTATTTATTCACAGGTGTTAATACTATTATTAAATATAGCATAATGTATCCCTGCTTGTAGTTAAAAGTCACATTAACATGAGCAATATTTGTTGAGGTTAGTTACTTGTAGATCGAAACCAGTAGTTTACTTATGCAAGAGCAAGTGTAAAGAACTCTTACAAGCTATGCTGACTGTGCTGAGGTTAGTTACTTGTAGATCGAAACAAGTAGTTTACTTTTAAAAAGGAAATTGCATAGAGTTTTTACAAGCTATCATTTATTAACATTGTAAGCACTCAACTCAACACATTCGCATATATACAAAGCAAAATTTAACGTGGGCAAGTTATAGATGGACCACGAGTTTTGAGCTGTGACGGGATATTACACTATTTAGTCATGGTGTGTGAATATACCTAGTTAGAATGCCTTTAAAATGCTTTGATATACATTTTTGTATGACCTAATATTGTCAGTATCGCTGGCTCAATCGGTAGAGTGCTTGCTTTTCAGGCCGAGACATGCGTATTCAACTCCTGCTAACCGCAAGAATATGAAGCCGTACATTGTTTAAAAGCCATTTTATTTTTTAAAGTAATTATTTGACTTTTCATTCTCAATGGTATAGTTTTTTTCATGTTTTTCTGTTTTTGTTTCATTTTTTCTTCGGACCCAGTGTTAATTTATCTCTTAATGAATTCAATACCGTTTATAGCAATATCTAACGCCAGTGTTTGTGTTCAACTGTCAATACAATGTTTAATCACAGGAACTTGCATTTATAATTTGAAAAAAAAATTGAAAAAAGAATTTGATGCAAAATTGAATTAGCCTGTGGTTTTATCTTTTATTCACAGTATACACAAGGAAAAAATAATATAGAACATAACATACGCAAAATATTTTTATAAACAATAAAAATTATATTACCATTCAACACGGAGCGGACGCTCAATGGAGTCGACGCCATTTCAAAACTCCACAAATATTGGCTATAAAAGCCGATATTAGACGATTATCGGTACCGATCGGTTGAGGTGCGGATGTATTCTGTATAGTTATTAGGCCCTTTAACTGCCTAGATCATATGTTTTAACTGTCAAGTTGGTATAGAGAAAATATTTGTATAAGAATAGTTCGTGGGATACAAATCTTTTTTTTTAATTTTTTTTTCAAATTATAAATGAAAGTTCCTGTGGTTTAATACACATAAGACTATTTTATATGAACCCCTTGCAAACTTTCTGTATAAGGTATTTAATATGAATCATGTTAGATATTCATCATCATACGAGCATATTCACCAGTATATTAACTAGTTGAAGTTATTCTATTAGAAACTTAATTTTCACTAATAAATTGCTCATTATTAAATACATTCAAGGAAATGCATAGATTTCTTATGAAATATTTCTTGAACAGGCGATTTAAAAATATATATATTACCAAGAGCCAAAATGTCACAAAATACGCCCGTCTCGGGGCATGGTGAGTCTCAGGGCAAAATAATAAAAATATATATAAAAAAAAATATAATCGAATTTGGCTCAGATATAATGCCCATAAGCATTGTCACAAAGTTTGAAGATGATCAAATGAAAACTGTTTGCGTTAGAGCACATACAAGGCCTATTTCATACTTATTTGGTAATTAAAGGCCCATAGACAAATAATTAAGGCCTAGGCCGATTTGACCCATAATCGAACTTGGCCTAGATATCATGGCCATAAGCATTGTCACAAAGTTTGAAGACGGATGAAAACTCTGAGCGCTAGAGTACAGACAAACTGCTGGACGCCGCCGACCGCCCGCCCACCACGGGTGTTCCCATAATACGTCCCGTTTTTCAAACGGGCGTATAAAAATGACGATTTCAAGGATCGAACCTACAAAAGTAAGTTTCATAAGACATCGCCGTATCCATTGGGCCACGTATTCGGTTACTTACAGAAATTACTTATTTAACTTATGTTGGTATTGCTTATATATACATACCCTTGTAGGATGAATCATCTTTGCTGCATAAATTAGTCATGGCCCAAAAAGCATGGCTTATCTATACAAAGTGACAAATGATACCCGACTGTCATTGATTCGATCTGAGGCATATCGACGATACAGATATAAATCGATTTGCACGTATATGAACCAGTAACATGCCCATCAGCCATGTTTCTCTTATTTTATACTATATAGAATCTGCATAGTTACAGCTTAGACTTGACATAATTTGACAGTTTGTCAACTTCCATTTTACTATTCGCAGTGCCGTGCTAGGATAGTACAATCATTACACATGTATATTCAAAACAAAATGCTTCATAACAGCATTACCCTCAGTTGTGTAGAGGTTTGGGCTTCTAAGTCGAAAAAGGGAGATAATTTGAACAAAATACAGGACCGTTACCTACTCATGTGCAGGTCCTCTTGGCTATAAAGGTAAACAAATGAGCATTTCGTAGTCCAAAAGGGGGCATCATTTCAACAAATTGCTAAACAGTGATCTCCTGTTTATGGGTTGGGGTCATGATGGTGAACAAGTATGCAAAGTATCAAAGCAATATGTCAATGCACTTTGAAGATATAAGAGGTTAAAAAACCCGTAACTAAACTTTAACATTTGCATTTCCAAGTCCAAAAGGGGGCATAATTTCAACACAATGCTTGATAGAGTTACCTACCCCTGTGTAGGGGTTGGGTCATGATGGAGAACAAGTATGCATATCAATATGTGAACGCACTTATTATTAGAGGTAAAAACACCTATACCTAAACTTTAACATTTGCACTAAGTAGAAAAAGGGGGCATACTTTCAACAAAATGCCTGATAGAGTTACCTACTCATGCATATTCGTTGGGGTCATGATGGCGAACAAGTATGCAAAGTATGAAAGTAATATCTCAAAAGAACTGTAACTTAACTTTAAAAAAAGCATTACGCCGACGCCGACGTTCGGGTGACTGCAGTAGCTCCCCTTATTCTACGAACAGTGAAGCTAAAAATGTGTATAGATTATCGATCGTCAAAAACATCTTCGATACTTCAATATTGTGTCTCTTTATAATACCCCACCAATACCGGAGTCAACGTCCGGATAAGTTTTGGGACAAACGTACCAACCGTTCGACAATCGTCCAACCAACGGACGGACAAAGTGACTCCTTTATGGTTGTATGAGTATATAAAAACATTCGACATTCAAATTAAAATGTAAACAATGTAACTATGTGATGCTTATAAAACTTACATGGTGACCTCGATATAAAACTTAAGTAATCAGCAAATGTTACTTCTGGTTGAAGACTGTGTCCATTCCACAACACCAAGGGACTCAGTTTCCTCTACAAAAAAATGTAAGATATTGTTAAATAATGAGCACACACATCTTCAATCTTAAGGTTTTAGAAGTCAATACATGTAATTTGAAGACATCTGAACACAGAAAGTCATTTGCTTGGCATTTAATTCATAAAGTGGTATTATATGAAGTCACACTGAACCCGAGTCATCGGCTCTAAAGATTTGAGCTATACCCAAGAAAGTCCTTCATTGGTCACTTGAGCACTATTGCTAAATAATGTGAACCATCATTCTAAACTCAGACACATTATTGGTACACAACACTGAATGTGTATTTTGCTTATCTTAACTAAAGGTTAAAACAAGATATGTTTGTAAAACATGTACTAGTATGCCCAATTGTAGTCAAATAGTTAAAGACCATTGCGACATTGACCTTTGATAAACCGACCTTAAATAGAGGTCATCTGTTGTTGCTGACCAACAACAATGTTAAGTTTGAAGATCCTAGGACAAAGCATTCTTGAGTTATTGAACGGAAACCGTTTAAGTCTTCCGACCGACAGACATGTGCATATAAGCAAAGTTCCCCCTCATCTTTCATTTGGGGGAATAAATATGCTCACTCTAAGTCTTGTCGTGGTGACTGTTTCAACTGATGCAGTAAGTAAATGGTTTAAGTTTAACTTGATGACACAGATGGTTAAACTGTTTTTTAAAATATGTTGGCCTACTTTGTTGTTTGAAAAAAAAGTTTGAATGCCCTATGTAGAGAAATAATGCCTGTAAACCATGTAAATCGACGCTGTCAACTTTAGTTCAATACTGTAGGGGTGTAAGAAAGTAAACGAATGCATTGATATTCGAATATGAATTTCGAATATTCGAATACCGATTTTGGTATTCGGTCCCATCTCTATCTACTATTAACGTAACATTACATTCATGTATATACAAGCATATATATATTGTGATGTTTACAAACATTTATCTGTTTGGTCAACCAGTTGCATGACTTGATTAATTTACCTCCGAGGATGGTACCAAATTTTCCAACCTTCCTCATGATCGTAGGTTCACTATAATAATACATTGTTATGCCTAATAATATTGTTGATCTTTGTATTTCAGACTCGTGATGCAGTATATACTACAATGAAGCCACTTGTCAAGGGTACTCTCGCCATACTTCGGGGTCTTCTAGCTGAGCCTGGTGAGACATTCCAATCATCAGATGAACGGGTGACAAGCTTGATAGGGATGGGATTTAATATCAGAGAGCCATCAACTTCACATGTCGACAACTTCAGGAATCGGGTAAATAAAATAATAATATTCACATAACTATACTGTATCATAACCAGTTGTGACTTAGCCTTTTACAGTTAACTGACAACTGCATTTATTTTCACCTTTGACGTATTTAAAATGGAACAATTGGAACGATGTTAAGTTCATTTTATAGTTGAATTTGTCAGTCAGCACATACCAGTACCATTTTCAATGATTTTATGTCACACACCCGGGATCAAACAATCAACCTTTCGTTCCTGAATAGAACTAATATTATACAAACAGTTTTATTATATTTAGCGTATTAATCTTTTAAAACTCCTATTTACATTATATTTACAATTCATTCCTAAACAATGTGTTTGACAATCTCGAGAACAGATTTCCAGACATTCCGATCGTCCAGAAGTTTAAAATAGTATCAGGTAGCATAACATTAAGTCACATATTTGATATAACATTTGGATTGATTTCTCTTCTACCTTTTCGTTCACTGTATTCACTACCACCCAAATCAAAGCGATAAAGGAAGCAGTCATGTTTGGACCATCCTTTGGGTGGTGGTTATATTCAGTTCTATTGATGAACATAATTTATTATAAAACTCAGAACAAATCTTTATGTATAATCTAATAAACGTTATGATTGTTTACAGGAGTTTGCTGAACACTTCAACCTGCCAGCTGATAAGACCATAAGTGGATAGAGACATGTGAAATCATCTCTGACTGACAGCCATCTTTCTGCTGACAAAGGCATGGAGTAGGTGACCAGTAACCTTACAACTAGTCACACCAACATCTTCAAAATTGCTGCTGATAGCCTACTGGTCCTAACCTCTACTACTGATTTTTTGCAAACATTATCGTTTGAAAATAAATTCTTGATGAACAGGTATATTTTCTTAACCACTTTCTTGGTGCGTACTGCACCACGTCTAGGACACTCGTGCGTCATTTAAGGGGAAATACATTGCTTTAGCGGCAACTATTTTGACGTACATGTATAAGGATGGACTTCATATTTCACTAACTGTTATTTTGGCTTCACAACATCGGATATGTACTTCTCCCGAGACAGGGTGGCGGGTCTCAAACGGCTCCCAGATGACAGACTTTTGGTAGAAACGGATGCTACATACCTGTCTCCTCGAGGGTCTCCTCATGTAAATCGACCTTGCTTTATAGGGGAGTAGGCAAAAATGGTTTCGGACTGGAGGGGAGTTTCTCTTCTATCTGTCCTTAACTCCACCATGGAAAACACCAGGAGATTGTACCGTTTTAGCTAGGAGTTGGTTTCTACCTAATGGGGGAAGTGCTTTAGGTCTATTCTACACTTTGGTCAACTTACATTACTGCCCCCGAGAACATTTTCAATTTAAGGCAAGTTTTACTTAATCAATAACTGTATCTTAAATTAACTATTTGGTAGCAACTAAGGTTCTGGGTCTGGAAAACAAGTTGGTTTTCTTATACTTGGGTTCCATTTCATTGTCCCTATGATAGGGGGGCGTTGATCATTATCCCAGCTTGTGTTCAGGTGCCCATGTGGCTACCTGTTTGGCTGGGTTTTTTTTATCAAATTATGGTATATATTAATCATGCCCACGTAGGCTGCTTTTTGGGATTCTGCAACCTACTTTTTGTAAAGATGGGGTTTTCTAAATCGTGTCTTTATCCTGGGTTGGGGGTTGAATTTATAAAGTTGGGGGAATGTAGTATTTGTACGTCGGAACAGCGGGCTGGCTGTTCCAACCATAACAAGTGGCATCAGCCAATCAGAAGCGTCCTGGTCTGACGCATGCGCTGGGCCGGGCTTTTTAAGATGTTTACTCTCTCTGCCTTCTGACTTGATATTGATAAGACGTACTTGAAGTTTCCACTTCCCTATTAGGTAAGTCAAATTGTCTTATTGTAAGTCCATGTGGTGACAATTCACTACAAGAGCATTCGTTATCGAGGAATCAGTGTTTCAATTATTCTCTGATGGCATCTTCAAAGACACAATTACATAAATGAAAGACAATGAATTCCGGAGATCAACAACAGTGGATAAAATGGTTACCAATGTAGCTGAGAAAGTTTCTGTGGAGAATGATAACAGCAAAGAAATAAAGAAATACAGTATTCACTATATTACTGTGTGTTTGACAGAGCTAGTGAAAGTGTGGGTTGCACAAATGAGGTGCTTTACGCGAACTTTTAAAAAACTGAAGACATGAGCTTCAACTCTGCAATTCAAGAATTAGTTGAACCATTGTCGGAAAAAAACACGTTAGACCTTGTTGTGTTCATTGATGCGCATGGTTATAAACAGGCAATCACAATTGTATGAGCAAAATAGGAATGGTAATGTGAATATCAAGCCAATAACAGAAGCGGATCAATGTGCAGTGTTCTACATAAGTGATTACATTATACGAACATTAGGCAGGAAATCTTCAAGAAAAGTGACAAACGCAAAATTAAAACCATTAAATGAGGCTATGGAACATTGTTTAAGGGACGAAAAGGCAAGTGGGAAAACTTTTGTTAACAATAACAAGTACGCGGAGTGGACAAACAAAACACATATTGGTGTTTGAAAATCCAAGTGATCATTTTTTTTTGATGGTGCGTGCAATTGAAATGTGTTGTCGGGAGCAAATCAATGGGGTTCTACTAAAGGAAGCTATCATGGACCGATTTCTGGTAAAGCACTATGCGGACAAACTTTTCAGTGGGCATAAGGTCTGTTACATTTTAGAGTCTGTTACAAACATTTTCCTCACAGTTAGAGGTCATGTTTGGGCACGAAAGAGAAAAATGGAAGAAAACGAAACGAAACGTCAAAACAAAAAAGCCCCGAGGAAGTCCTTAATGGAGTACACCAAACGATAACCAGTACTGTACCTACTTAGAATGAGATCTATATACGATGTATGACATCATACAAATAAAACACACTCTTATAACGTGAAATGTGTTACAAGATTTGAACTTGTCACTTGTTATCAGTCAATTATACTAGAAAAATTTATCTTTGAGAAACGAAAACGTTTGTTATAGCTATCAATAAAATATTAAAATCTGTAACTACTTTGCTCAATTTATGACGCAGAACACTACATAAATTGCACATGTAAGTCAATTGAAACCATGCCCACATCCCGGAAAAGTGCAGGGGATAGAGGGGGAACAGTCCCGTGTTATACCTTTCCGATGCCCCAACACTGGGTGAGTGCAGTGCTTGTTTCAAGCCAAAATAGGTAGCAAATATAGATGTGACTTTACCCATGAGATATGGGGTAGGACAATTTGCGGTGCTTCCACCAAATGTAGGGGGAGGGATTTTACCGGGGATTTGAAAAAGCAAAAGAAAAATCCCCCTCTATTCCCAAGGGTTGGGGTCGTGGTTTCAATTGACTGGTGCAAAGGTTCAATGGATCAAAATCGTCCAATGCAATATAAATTGAATAGTTCCTATTAACACCAAGGGACTCGGTTTCCTCTACAAAAATGTAAGATATGTTTAAACAATGAGCACAAACATCTTCCATCTTAAGGTTTAAGAAGGCAATAATTGAAGACATCTGAACAAAGACAGTAGTTTCCTTGGCATTTAATTTATGAAGTGGTATTATATGGTGTCATTTAACACACCGAACCCGAACACATCGGCCCTACAGATTTGAATTAGCCCGACGATACCCAAGAAAATCCCTCAGTGCTCACCTGAGCACTTTTGCTCAATAATGTAACACTATATATAAATAATGTTGGTACACAACATAGAACAATTAAGATATGAATGACATGAATGTGTATTTTTCTTAACTTCACTAAAAGTTAAAACAGTTTGTTAAACATGTATGCCACCATTGTAGCCAAATAGTCAATTATGTTAAAGACCATAGCGACTTTGACCTTTGATCTACTGGCCTTAAAATCAATCGATGTCATCTACTGTTTACTGATAAACATCCATGTCAAGTTTAAAGATATTAGGACAAAGCATTCTTAAGTTATTGAACGGAAACCGGTTAGTCTACCGACCGACAGACATGTACAAAGCAATATACCCCCTCATCTTCCATTATGGGCCATAAATATGCTCACTCTAAGTCTTGTCATGGTGACTGTTTCAACTGATGCAGTAAGTAAATGTTTAACTCGATGACACAGACAGTTAAACTGTTTTCAAAATATGTTGGCCAACTTTGTGGTTTAAAAAGCTTAACTGAATGCCCTATGTAGAGAAATACTGCCTGTAAAGCATATAAATCGACGCTTTCAACCTATTGACGTAACATTATATTAATGAATATGCATGTCAGTACCTGCAATGTGAAAAAGTTTCCTCTTAAGAGTTGCTATTTCTCTGTCTTTTTCTCTACAGTTCTCACAGAATTTAGAATTATTAGTGTGATGGATTACTACACTGTCACAGTTTGTATCTAGTTCAAGAGAACTTTCAATCAAAATTTCTCTGTAAACAGAAATATGAAATGAGTTTGACAGGCATTGATTACTAAGAAAGATTATGCCCGTTATGTAACTAAGTTGACAGGCATTGATTACTAAGAAAGATTATGCCCGTTATGTAACTAAGTTGACAGGCATTGATTACTAAGAAAGATTATGCCCGTTATGTAACTTAAGACGAATTGGAAACGCATCGTATTATTTACTTGGCTGTCCCTTTTTTTAAGAAACTAGATTATTGTATATTAAACAACGCTTTCATGATGTGTTTGGTGATATGTACAGATTTTATGCAACGAGCCCTGTCCGTACAAAGGATTGACATACATTCAGTTAATTTCATTATCAAATGTGTCAGTCAGTACATACCAGTACCATTTTGCAATGATTTGTATTTACAGCCAGGGGTCGAACCAGCGACATATTCTTACTTGGAATAACGAAACCAAAAATAAATTTATTATTAACATTGAAAACATTTTAAATTTTGCTAAGGTGTGTAAAAAGTATGCTGGACAATAATGAATATTGGTTTTCCAAATAAGATGTTATCCAAATAAAATAAAGTTTCTAGTTTAAACATATTTTATTACCCACAAAATATACAATATTGGTCATACAAATACATCTATAAATACATTGTATATACATGGGTAAAAGGGTCGAGCCACAAGTTCCAAAACTTAGTTACGGCTCTCCATTTATACAAATAATATTATAATATATACATGTTAATATGGCATACCATGAATTTAAATGCAGGCGATAACCTGTAAGAATATTACATATTTACTAAGGTAATATTCAAACAACTTTTTATTAGAATAACTGGATCTTTAAAAAGATAGGATGGGTTTTGTAAGAATAAAGATAGGACAGAACAGTAAGAGTAAGGTTAGGAGTAAGAAAAGATTAAGGTTGTGGACGTAAGATCTAATCACTATGCATTGAAACGTTTTGTGTCTTTAATGAACTTATGAACGGCATTGTCTATTTTTATATTATTTTCATAAGTTAAATTATCACTTCTGAACAATAAGAGCTTAATATTCAGAGGATGAAGATTTCGAGTACTGCGAAAAAGCTCGAGTCGTTCATTTACGTATCGAGTACAATGAAAGAAAAATGAACTGCGTCTTCAGGTGAATTACAATGCAAACATAGATCATGATCAGAAATATGATTAACATATAAGTCAGTGTTCAAATTACTGCAGTTATTACGAAGCCAAGCATGATATACTGACATTGATCTATTACCATATATAAAGTGAGGAGGGACTACCTTCGCGGGAAAAACATCTTCTAAAGTAATTCTCTTTTAAACAAACTTAGTGATTGACAGTTTCTTCATAATGGTGACAAAGCGTTCCATAGTTGAATAGCGGATGGAATGAATGACCTTTTCAAATAATGTGGTTTCTCGGGGAGGTGTCAGAAAATCAGTTAGATGTCTTAGGTTGTTATGTAGGTTTTATATATTCTGTCTTGGGAACAATACATTCAAAAAATCAGGCACTAAATTGTATTTTACTTTAAACATGAAAATAAGTTTTTGGTATTTTCTTCTATCATCAAGAGTTAACCATCCAGTTTAGATATATATTTTTTCTAAACGTGTATCTAGAGCGAGTGACACCTGTAACAATTCTCGCGACTTCAATTTGGAGTTTTTCTTATCTATTTCTTTCGTACTGGGTGCAGTTATCCAAGACTACAGCAGAGTATTCAACAATTGGTCTTAAAAAAGATACATCAATTTGATTCAATGTTTTACGTCGTACCGAAAATTTTAATTTTCTCACAATTCCAAGGAGTTTGGATGCCTAAAGTACAATATTATTAATATGGGTGTGCCATTTACAATCGTTGCTAAGTGTAACACCCTAATGTTTATGATTATCGATAGCAAGGATTCAAGGATTGAATATCAAATTCAAGGATTGGCGGTTATTGATCAAGCATGTGATAAATTTACCGATACAATCATAGAGCTAATGGATACATGTATTCCCTAAAAAATGGTAACTCTACGCCCAAACGATAAACTTGGTAAGACTCAGAAATACGTCGTTATACGAGATAAAGGGACAGACAAAAACGCATCGCACTAAGGAAGAACACTCCTGCCCACTGGTCTAAATATAAAACATTGCGTAACAGTAAATAATCTTAAAATATATGCGAAAACCAGATTCTTTACCAACATCGAAAACAACATAGAAGATTATAGATTAAACAATAGCAAAAAGTAGTCTTAGTGATGAAGATAAAGCTAACTGTCTTAATGACTTTTTCGTTTCTAAATCAAATGTAGATGATTCAAATATTGTTTTACCAACGTTCAGCAGAAAGACTCCTACAACTCATGAAAATATTCAAATCCAAGAGTCCGATATTGAATATATTATTCTGACTTTAGATGCTAATAAAGCGGTTGGACCAGACTGTATTTCTCATAAAGTTATAAAAAATGTGCGTTTTACGATTGCAAAACCTTTATGTATTTTGTTTAATAGATCTCAAAATGAAGGAGTTTTCCCGTCCAAATGGAAATCTGCGCTTGTTGGACCTCTTTACAAAAAGGGAGCTAAACAATGTCCTGGTAATTACCGTCCTGTTTCTCTATTAAGTTGTTTAGGTAAACTGATGGAAAGATGTGTATACAAATATATGTATAACTACTTAATAACAAATAAACTCATTTATGAAGAACAGGCAGGATTTCTAACTGGACATTCAACAGTGTTTCAACTAATTAAACTCATACCGTCAAATAATCCAATCTTTAGATTCGAAAATGCTCACGTGTGTTATAATTTGTGACATATCAAAAGCCTTTTATAGAGTTTGGCATAAGGGGTTATTGTTTAAATTAAATCAACTGGGAATTGATGGACAACTTTTAAACTGGATTTCAAATTATTTAAATGATCGCCACCAACGTGTTTTCATAGGCCAATCTCTGTCTACTTCCAAAGGAATAAAATAAGGGTTCCCCAAGGTTCAGTTTTAGGCCCATTACTTTTTTTAGTTTATGTAAATGATATAACTGACAATTTACTCAGCATAACTAGATTATTCGCAGACGATACTTCAATGGCTTCTACTACACTACATCTAATGTGAATGATCTTCAAAGCATTTTAAACCATCACTTAAATAAAATCTCAAACTGGTCTAAACATTAGCTAATCAATTTTAATCCCGAAAAAACGGAGACTTATACTTTGGCAAAAATAAAATAAAGACTTTATTATCATAAAAGTTTATGTTTTTCAGAACATTTTTGCATGATTCTACCATGAAAGTAATTATGTTTGTATATGTTTTCCAGAAACTGTTAAGAGCCAGCACGGAAACTGGTAGAAGCGAAAAGATGTCAGATGGTTATCCCACGATACTAACACGCCTGTCATCTGTGTACAACAGTATAGAACGAGAAGCCGAAGAAAGAAATGATGTAAAGGCTGCTGGGTTGGCCAAGTTTACACAGGACCATCGTTTCATCAAATCTCTACTTATAATGTATGATGTCCTGCCACATCTATCGGAACTGTCTGTAGCTATACAGGTTTCCGATTTTTATGAATTTTGTAAAACAATATCTTGATACGCAGTGTTTTAAATAATTGCTTAAACCTTTATTGCTTGAAATATGCACGGCATGTTATAAATAGAATAGAGTTTATTGCAAGGCAATATTGCCCATGAACATATAATACATACATACAATGCACAAATATTACAAAAGTAATGCATACATGACATAAAATAAATGTAATGAAGTAATAAAAAGGATAATAAAAAATATATTATAAGTTTAACTAACTTTGACCAACTACTAGCATAATGCATCTAGGATATTGTGATGTGTACAAACATTTATCTGTTTGGTCAACCAGTTGCATGACTGATTAATTTACCTCCGAGGATGGTACCAAATTTTCCCACCTTCCTCATGATCGTAGGTTCACTATAATGATAAATTGTTATGCCTAATAATATTGTTGATCTTTGTATTTCAGACTCGTGATGCAGTATATTTCAACAATGAAGCCACTTGTCAAGGGTACTCTCGCCATACTTCGTGGTAAAAATATTCACATAACTAGACTGTATCATAACCAGTTGTGACTTAGCCTTCCACAGTTAACTGACAATTTCTCCACATGTGGAGGACAGCAATGTCGACAATGCATTTATATTCACCTTTGAAGTATTTAAAAAAGAACAATTGGAAAGATGATAAGTAATAAGCCGAAGTGCAGTGCGCCAAACCATAACTTTGCCTTGCATCGTTTTTGAATTATTTCCCTTAGATTGATTTAATTTGAGCATTTCTTGTCCGGAAGATAACTTTGTCACCATGAGGTTGAATGACTTGAAACTTGGTATGCATGTTTCTTACCAAAAATCCAAGTGCAGTACAGAAGAACCGTAACTCTACCTTGTGCCATTTTTGAATGTTTTCCCTTTGATTGATTTTATATGCATTTCTTGTCCGTGGCATAACTTTGTCACCATAAGTATTAATGACTCCAAAATAGGTATGCATGTTTCTTTGCTGTGACATGAAGTGCAGTGCGAAAGAATCATAACTCTAGCTTGTGTAGTGTTTGAATGATTCCCTTCCCGACATTTTTTGCCCAAATCAGTTTGTCGTTTTTAGTTCAGATGACTAGAGAACTCTTGTGAGTCTGATATGTAGCCCAATACTGGGTAGTTTTCCATGACAAATGTACATGTCGTCAGGCGACACATGCGACTCGCGGAGCTTTTATATTATATTTGGCGTATTATTCTTTTAAAACTTCTCTTTACATTACAGATATACAACCCATTCCTGAAGAATGTGATTGACAATATCGATGACAGATTTCCAGACATTCCGATCCTCCAGAAGTTTGATGTATTAAATCAAGCAAGTTCCCCATGTAAGAACCCAACTCCCCACCACGAAGAAGATGAAATCAAGGTAAATTGACTTAAGAACGTTAACTAGGTGAAATGTTGTTAGGTAGCAAGAAATTAAGTCACATATTTGATATAACATTTGGATTGATTTCTCTTCTACCTTTTTGTTCACTGTATTCACTACCACCCAAATCAAAGCGATACAGGAAGTAGTTATTTTAGGATCATCCTTTGTGTGGTGGTTATATTTAGTTCTATTGATGAACATGAACTATTATAAAACTAAAAAAAATATTTATATATTATTAAATAAACGTTATAAATATTTACAGGAGTTGACTGAGCTCTTCAACCTGCCAGTTGATAAGACAATAAGTGAATGGAGACATGTGAAATTATCTCTAACTGACAGCCATCTTTCTGCTGAGAAGGGTATGGAGTGGGTGACCAGCAACCTTACAAAGTCACACCAACATCTTCAAAATTGCTGCTGTTAGCCTACTTGTCCCAACATCTACTGCTGGTAAGATGTTTTTGCAAATATTATTATTATTCTTGATACTCTTCATTTATCATTGAACTTGCAAAACTTGACGGCTTGTTCAGTTACACAACTGGTAAAAATTCCTTCAACACTCTTTTTGAAAGATTGTGAATACCGAAACTAATTCATGTTATAATGTTATGTTACTGGTAGTTTAGTGTCATTTTAACATTGTAACTTGCTGTCTGGCTGATTGGTTGTTTTCCACTTTAAGATTGATAATTTATTTGATGTGTAAAATTAATGTTTATATTGCAGACTGTAAGAGAGGTTCCTCGTCCCTGAAAAGAATTAAAACGACACATCGAGTTTGAATAATGAGACTTGGTCATGGTAGTAGTGTAGAAGTTAACTATATTGTAGAGTAGTAGTAGTAGTTCAGACAGTATTTCAGAGGAGCGTTGAGAACGAAATAATGAGTGAAGGCCTGATCAACCTTTTTCTCTGTGATTGTTCCAGAAACATATATTGAGTTATATGTCTCTGATTATTGTGAGTTTGGTCTAAAAGTAACAATTAACACCACATATTAGTTATTCAATGTTATACTGATGTTACCCCCAACAACCTATTCAGTCAGCATAAGAGGAAAACCAATCGACCAAGTGGATTTCGCCAGGATCGTCAACGCCGGGATGCAGAGAGGCAAAGGCGAACTGAAAAGTGAACAGTGCTTCTGAGATTGTGTGTGAACTGTGTTGTGTTAGTGTGCTAACTGTGTTTTGTTATCTGTATTGTGTCTAATGTGAACTGTGTTGTAGTGTATATATTGTAAACTGTGTTGTGTTGTACATACATGTATTGTGATATTCGTTTTGTTGTTTTTTTGTAAAATTTGTTGTTTTGTCCATTGTTAGTACATCATCAGAATATGCAGGAAAGGGTCGAATTTAGTTTTGTTAAACTATTACTTGGAACAGATGTGCCACAAGTAGGTACTTTCATACAGCAGGACATTCATGTTGATCAGACAAATCTAGTTTAACACATTTACATTTTTGGACAGAACTCCTTGAAGACGAGAAACATGCATCTTAGGGGCGGCAATTGCAGCACAAGACTACCGTCAAAGCCACTCAATAAGCATGAACATAGCCCATAGCCCTCTGCATGTCCTTCTGCTTGTAGAACAGTGAGTACAGCTACTAACAGTAACACAAGGGAACGAGGTCCAAACAATCATACATTACAACAGTCACGTACCAATTCAAACCACTTTGCTCCATTCAAATATTTCCTTGTTCAATATTGTTCTAGTTACCTCCCTTTAGCTGTTATTGTCATGTGGACATTGTTTTTGTGTGCTTTGTGTTGTTTAGTCATGTATAATTATATGTAACATTATATTCTATAGTGCGGCCTTATATATAGCCCTAATCATGTGCTAAACTCTGCTTCATAGCTATCTCTTTATATGTTTCATTTGACATTGAAAATACCCATATACAAACAGTGTCAATCTGTTCATTTCATATCTGATATGAAGTGATACGCTTTTTAGCACGTTTTTAATCGTCGGCTTTTGCTATACATTTCCGCTCAGTCTTTTATTAAATTTTTCTTTCTTTAACAAATTCTTAGGATGATTGCTATCCATCTGATTGACACTGGTTGTATGCGCTTTTATGTTTTCTTTGTTGTTTCTCGTTGCTTTCCTGTATGTCGTCATTTTTCAAGGAATGAATGCCTTCTTTGCTGCATGTTATTGCTTTATGTGAATGTTTATTTTTAATTACAAAATATGTGATTATATATATACTTCTCATGAATGTTATATAAATGTGCTTTAAAATATCTTTTATGCTAGTTATATCTGATCAATTTGTGTTTTTTACAGGTTTTGTACATATCATATTATATATCTCGTAACTTCTTTATACTGCTTTGCATGTGTTTTAATTGTTTGTATCTGTCTTAGCTTATAAGTGCCCATGCCTTTCTGCTGTTATTCAAACTTTTCTTTTTATGCATTGAATGTGATACTGTGCTTACTCTGTATAATTATAATTATGTGATACCTCTTTTATTATATAGATTGTTTGTTTGCATGTTACTGGATAATCAATGTTTATGTCGGATACAAGCTTTAAGTTTATGTTTATATGTGTTAACTCATTACCGACTTTAAATAAAGATAATCTTATCTTTTTGTCCAGCATGTCATCAATATTCAACAAGTTTGAGGAGGAACATATGAGAACGTTTTAAATAAGTAAAGGATGAGATCAATTTTTAATTTGTTTGGTAATTCAAAGATCATAATCCAGAAAGGCCTGTGGCGATTTGTAAATAATTCAACTGGGCCAATATAAACAAGAAATATCTTTAAAAAAGATATACAGCGTTGAGTTAAATGACATACTGCAAATGTTATACATGTATGTATATTTTTTTTCAATACATTTGCGAAAGATAGTCAACAAATTTAGACATGAAAAAGTGAATCTGCCACTCACAAATATATCGAAGCAGACACCTTTCTTAGAGACACCCATCCACCATGACAGAGAAATCTCGAAACAAATGTGATATGTTTCCCCCACAATATGTTGGAAATAGAAGTATGAGAAAGAAAACAGAAGCAAATTGAAACTATTGTATATTGTATTCTGACTGTAACAAAACACGTAAGGTGTTATAATTTAAAAACGGGTTGGGTCATTGAAAATGGAGATATCTGGCAATCATGTAAAGTAATATAAAATGGTGTAAATTTAGTATTTGCTGTTACAATGAGACATGAAACCATATGCATATTCACATGCCAGGCTCTACAAATCTTTTCAAAACAGAAAACATATTTTATACTTCGGCTGCAATATATATAATCTTGCGTCTTATGAAATGTTCGGCAATTTTTTGCAAATTTACACTTTTTTGTTTTTACAGTTTATTGTTTTACTTTTTTCAATTTTCACGCCCGTATTTTTGACGATGAAATATTTAATCAAGTCACTTCTGGTGCCGGTCGGTTAAATATCCCGCAAATTTAAAGTTATTTTGAATAAAACGGCTGTTATTTTATGCCGATGACCAATATTTTGTGTTACAACTTACACGCAGATTTTCGTTTATCCACCGGATCTTATTGATTTTAGCAAAGCTTATGATTTATAAATAGGGACAAGCTTTGGAACCGCCTAAAAGCTTCTGGTATTACTGGAAACATGTTTCGAGCTATAAGGAATCTTTATTCGTCAGTTTCGTCAATATTGATCTTACTTGACTTAAGGATGAGGACAACCAATCAAACTCTTGGTGAGTAACAAGCGATATGATTGGCTATCCTTATTATCCAATTAAATAAGATCAATATTGAATAACACCCCGGAGATGTATCAAAATTTAAGGAAAGGAGAAAACATCGAACTGACCCACCTCTGATGATTGGTGGGTATATTGTAAATCAACTCCTTAGACATTCCCCAGACGCCGAGGAAGTAGTGCAGACTCTCCAAAAAAATCTACGAGATACAGAGGAAACGTTTGTAGACAAATGTGCTGAATGGACAAAAGCCGTGGAGGACTGTACATTTCTTGTGAAAACTTTTTGTTCTTAAGAGGGTATGAACTGAGTCCGAGGAAGAATATACGTGATAAACATTTGTCGAAAAAACAGCTATACATGTAGTAAGGCAAAGGAAATTATCATGGAAGACCATATGGTCATGTACTACGGTATAGTGAAAACTTCAGATGAGAGATGTGCATGTATCTCTATATGTGATTGAAAAATTCACAGTGATCTATATATCTTGATGTACTTGGGCCCACGATATATTCACCCATGGAGTTGCAAGTTGATATCTCTTATTCTGTATGAGTCATGGCCCGGACAAGAATGAAGTATGAAAACATACAAAGGACAATAACTCCAGAAATACCCATAATAATAGTTATGGTAGTACTCTAAATGGGATATATTCACCTATGAAGTTTGATGTTTCCAAAACTACATAAGTTGTGGCCCAGACAAGAATTAAGTATAAAAAGTACAGGGCAATAACTCCGAAATTACACAAAAGAGACTTATAGTTTTTGGACACTCCACTTCCCCTAAATGGGATACATTCACCTAAGAAGGTTCAACTTCATGTGTCCAATACTGCATGAGTTATAGCCCGGGCAAGATGAAGTATGAACAATTACATAAGGAGCTAATTCCAAATATATGCAATACAGTGATCTATGCACCTGCAAATTTCGAAATTAATAGGTGTAATGTGTTCATTTTTTAGTTATCGTCCGGAAAAAAATATGTGGGACGGTCTGACAGACTGACGGATAGACAAGACGGCAACTGATTTTTATCTGGGAGCATAAATATGTATAGTTGGCTCGACTTTATCGACCGATCAACGGACTTTATTCTCTAGTAATTATATTATGCCCGCTTTTTTCGCGCAAATTTCCCATGTGCAGAACAATGCAGAGGCACGTAAACCACGTTATTTTGAGGATATTTAAAAATTGTGAGTGAAACAATCACTAAGTCGGTTAGAGTTCGAGAAAGTTTTTCTTCGTAAAGGTTAGAGTTTGTGAAACGATTTATTATTAGTCCCCTACCGGCTTCAATCGATGGGGACTATAGGTTTGCACTCCGTCCGTCTGTCAGACAAAAACTCTGGATCATGACATAACTCAAACAGTTTCTAAGGTAGGTTTATGAAACTTGGTATGTCGATAGGGAGCAATAAGGGAACAATGTATGTCTAAAAATATTTTGATTCCGACAACAATTGTGGTTGTTATGGAGACAGATCTGCAGAGAGAGTGAAAATATACCCAGAATCTGAATCCTGTCATAACTCACACAGTTTCCAAGCTATGTTTATGAAACTTGGTACGTGGGTAGGTGCCAATAAGGAGATTATGCATACCTAAATATTTGGTTGCTATGGCAACAGAAACATTGAAAATAATGTTAAGGTCATGGCTTCAAACCGGTAGGGGACTTCTGTACTAGTATTGCTTGCATTTATAAAATATATTAGGATTTTAACCTATAGGAACGGGGTGACAGCGGTTATAAATCCTTGAAGAAAACCGTATCACGAACTCTTAACTGACTTAGTTTTTGCTCCACACACAATATGTCTCAAGAACACGTCGTTAAAGTGCCTCTACATTGGTCTGCACTTGGACAATTTGCGCGAGAAAATCGTGTACATTGGCCAAATGGACTATAAAATTAAACAAGAGATGTTTGTAAAACACGTATGCCCCAATGGCAGCCCAATAGTCAGAACTGACCTTGTTCTTTTACCTACTGACCTCAAAATCAATAGGGGTCATCTACTGTTGATGACCAACCTCCATGTTTGAAGATCCTAGGGCAAAGCGTTCTTGAGTTATTGAACGGAAACCATTTGGTCGACCGACAGACAGACCGACCTTTATGTGCAAAGCAATATACTCCTCCTCATAAAAGTGCTCCAAATACAGATACAAATGAGCAATTAATAAGTTTCATAACTCATAAATGAGGACTATGATTGCCTTGTTTCTGTAATGAAGCCTTTACCCTAAAATAATAGCATTTATGTGACCTTTTACCACGTGTAAACTACGGATTTTCGCAAAATGTTGACGTTACGCGTTTGTGTTACGCTTCTGGGTCACAACTTCTGACGTTACGTCGGTACGAGTGATATAGTACGCATGCGAACTCGTTACTGTGCTTCATCCTACATAAAACTGAGGTACATATTCATTATTGCTTAAGGTAACTTGCACAATACGAAATTTCGTACATACCAAGTTTCATGTTACTCAATGTCAAACTTTTTCGGTCAAATGCAAATATCAGTTTTTAGGGGATTTCCTCAAAATCTAAGAATATCTTAAAAACTAGCCGAGCAAAACCGTTACGAACTTCCCAAATCATAGCCTTTATGTGTTCTTCATAAATATATAACTTCTTGTAAAACATTGTCGGGAAAGGTATGAAACTGCGTTTAAATCTCAAAAAGTATAAGACATAATGGAATAATTTGAATACAGTTGTGAAAATAAACTTTCCATGAGTTTTCTATTAAAAATTAAATTGTTTTTAAAAAAAAACATATATTGCGAGATGTTGGTTGCCTAGACAACCCAAATAGCACCTCATAGAGCACTTCAACATTGTGTTATTTTTATACTTGCAGGTATCTGTTACGGTGGTACAGCTGGAGAATGTGGTAGTTTCCATCGGGAACTGTTCAAAGAGTACTTCCACAAGAATATCAAAGAAAAGAATCTTTCTGGAATCATCGAGATAGATGAGAGTCTGTTCGGGCGCAAGACAAAATATCACAGAGGTAACCCTAACAAGGGTTTGAAGGTGTGGGTATTCGGTATGGTAGAACGGGCATCGAACACCATCATATTGTATCCGGTATGTGACAGGACAATCAAAACATTAGTTCCCATCCTAGAAAGGCATGTCGAGAAAGGAATTACAATTTACAGCGATGGGTTTTCATCTTACTTCCACTTGAACGAGATAGGGTATGAACATTTTACCGTTCTCCTTAAGTACGCTTTCAAGAAAAGTTACAAGAACACCACGACTGGAGCTATAGAACAGGTGCATACCAACATAATTGAAGGCGCATGGCAGCATGGAAAGGATTATTTCCGTAAAATGTCAGGGACAAATGCCACTCCGTGGGAGGGGCATATGGCGGAGGTTAAGCAGATACATTAAATTTTACTTATTTAATACTTGCACTAATTATTTTGTCAGTAATAATTATTATATGATATATAATAGTTACAATTATGTATTTCTTATATGGATTATAATCACTTTCGCTGTTGTTTTGCGAAAAAGAATTACGGAATAAATTTATTATTATTATATCTATATACATAAATTTCTCATATATGTGTACTATATTTCAGATTATTTGGCGAAGTCATGTTAAAGGAGCGCTATACACATCGTTCTACGATCCGTTAAGAAGAGTCTATACTCTGAGCAACCCACCATCATACACATATTCAACACCATTGTTTGATACATGGAAAGGATTTGAAGAACGAGACACAGTGGAGCCGTCAATAACAGACGCAGAATCTGCGGATTCTGAAGTGTCAGAGACAGAATCTGAAATCCATACACCAAGCGATATTGAAGAATCTCAATCTATATTACAACCAGGAAATAACCATAACCATAATTTTACCATTCTTTACCAATACTTACTTGACTGAGAACCGATGTATGAGGAAGTAATTTAACATACATATAGTAAGAAAGGGATACTACTGTCATTTCATTATTGAGTAAGAAATACACAGTTGCCTTTCTTTAATTTACAACACAATACTATGTTCAACGAAGTTATTATTGAACTAAATAAATATCTAGCACCTTTTTATTAACCATGTCACAATCATCTACATGTATATATTTACAGAGGCAGTAGATTCATATGGTAATCTATGTCTCTGATATTAAGCATACTGACGTACAATTATTTCATAACAAATATGTTATGTTCTGTTCTGTTAATCATACGACGACACCAGTTCCAGAGATGACATCAACGTGAATATTTTACAGCATTTTGATTAAGTAATATAATTATATTACATATTTGTATCAATTATTATTTATATTTTCAGCACCAGGACCAAGTAGGCCTAAAACAGTGAAGGAAAAAAGGGTTCTAATTAGTGAATTGTTGGATTCAACTGAAGAAGAGGAATTGAATTCTTCTGTAACAAATGACGCATGTACACCCAAGGTACATAGTACATAGAATGTGCGGTGTCCTGTTGGATTTAAATAGATGAAGGTAGAAAATAACAAACAACCAAAGATGTCAGCCAACAATATACACGAAAGAAAATGATATATCGCTGATAAGTTCAGATGACGATTTCGTGGAAAGTGTATCGATAATTAAAAAGAAGAAACTGAGTAAGATTAAGAAGACGAAGAAGTAGAGTGCTGAATATCAAATGTGATTGATAATGTTTATTTATTGATATATAAAATGTGGGGAGATAGTCATCCGGTTGGTTTACCGTATGCCTATTATTTGGCGCATTTTTCCTTCGGAAACTCCACATTTTAATTTATTACTCTTCATGTATATTTTTTATAAAATTTGTTTATTTGTTTGTCATGTATTGGTATTTTATTATGTTTAATTTTTAACATTAAACCGGTCATTTATGTTGATCACTCAACATAAATGACCACGTTTCAACTTACATTATGTCTGTTTCTGTATTCTCCCTGGTCGGTCATAAATATATATATTTAATAGATGCTGTCGGTGTCTGTATCTATATAGATCTGTTTACAAATATATATATATATGCTTTACATTTTTGTTATAACATTTAACACAAGGTGTTTGTAAAAAGATTATATTAAGTCAGACAGGGAAGGCAGCACTCAACTTAACCAGCCGAGCACAGAAAACATAAAAAACACACAAATCACTGAAAACACGGCATCCCGTCCTGAAAGTCTGCCGCAGTCAAACTAAAACGGAACGAGAGACATGTGACGAGAAAACAACAACCGGACACCACACACCACAAGGACAATCTACAACATATTTATAGTGTACATGCAAAGTTGAAAGATACGAAGCAGCCTTATGCCGGACAACGAAATTGCAGAATGGCACATACAAAATGAACAAATCACATATGCCTCCACGACAGCCGAATAGGCAGAAAACTTTAACCTAGTGACTTCAATCAATAAGGGTCATCTACTGATGATGACCAACTTCTATGTTAAGTTTGAATATCTTAGGACAAAGCGTTCGTGAGTTATTTAATGGAAACCATTTGGTCTACCGACAGACAGACATGTGCAAAACAAAATATACACAATCTTATCAAAGATTGTTGGCATAATAAATTAATTAATTATCAATAGATGTCTGTAAAGTTGTAAACCATGTTTGCTCACAAGGGCGAAAAATTGTCCCTTGAATGTAGGAAGATCTTTGACCCAGGAGCTTTTGGGCGGAAACCATTTAGTCTACAAACTGACAGGCACACACTATAACAAAATACACATTCAGTATTTCAGAGGTATGGATAATACCTAGTCATATTATTACCGGACTCCAGTTGAACTGGAAAATACTGAAACTAATTTTGCTTAGTTAAGTGTCAAGCAAGAGAGACATACTAGTACCATTTTCAATCAACAATGGTATGTTGCGGTATGCAGCATCTTCCTCAATGCTGTATATCAGCCTGGGGAATTTACTTAACCATGAACGTTGGAATGAGCGTTTGATCTTCGATATTTCTGTCTTAGGAAAGATGAAATGTGGTGGTGGACAGCAGTCGTTTTTGCAGAATTATTCAAGTGACTGTGGTTCTAAATCATTGAAGAAAACCGTTTCACGAACTCTAACCGACTGTGTTTGTTCCACCCACAATAGTTAAAAACCCAAGAAACACGTGGTTTACGTGCCTCTACATTGTTCTACACATGGACAATTTGCGCGAGAAAATCGTGTATAATGGCCAAATGGACGACGTTATTAGTAAGGGATGTCCTTCAATAAATCGTGTTTTTTATGGATTGTCGGTTCACGCATACCACCCATTCAAATTCCAAGGTAGGAACCGCACGCTTTCGGCTGCATGGGCTTTACGAAGAGGCACGGTCTATTTGCTCAAGTCTGTCTATACATACCCTATGTTTAATTAAAGGAGACAACTCATCAGTCTACTTTTTTTCCTGAAATTATTTCCCTTTGCTCCCTCTAACATACATGCTTAAATTATTACTGTACTAATTCAATTAATCGAACAGTGATAAATATGTTCAGACAACATTTCATCAGGTATCTTAAATGACATCAAAGCTCATCAATTCTATTAATTGACCTCGCAGTTCTTATTGCATCACTAAACCTGTGCACATAATTACTAATGATGCATTTAGATGATTTGAATATTGTTTAATTTGTATGCATGGTAAAGTGTTTGATTATGATAAGGTCCATCCTATTGAAATGACCAGCCAATTTAGCTTATGAGACATGTTCTGACACGATAATGGCTGATTTCCTACCACCAGGCAGGTAGACAGTCGATATCTGTTATTTTTATCTGGTGGCACATAAAGAACCTGACTAGCCCCCCTGTCAGGATTCAAACCTTTGACATCCCATTCTGAGCAAATAACTTAAGCTATCGGCCACAGAGACATATATAAATATGCATCACATTGATCAATATTTATTGTAGGTTATCTCGAAGAATCTCTATTCAACCCATTCTCCACGTGATATTGGATATAATTATGTTTGCTGCAAGGAACTTAGTTAATGCAAGAAATGTCAGTGCTGACCCATCCGGTTATGCATCAGCAACAATGATGGACACATTTACCGACGCCTATATTGTATGCGGAGCTTTAGAACATTTTGAAATGTAAACTTTGCATCATGATCCCAGCACAAATGTATACACTGGTGATATAGGTAACCCCGATGAGATGAGAACCTTTTTTATGAAAAATGCAGAAGAATTCGCCAAAACATATGTGGATGTTGATATACAACCACTACCAGATTTTGATCCCCAATCAAATAATCTCAAATGCAGATATTGTGATCAAGTACTCAAAGGATCAAAAAGACTTCAGAAGCATGAAACTGTACAGCACCATCACCCCGAGCCATGTGCTAATCCAAGCAACACACCACAGGGGATAGATGACAAAGTACTTCAGTACACAAAACTAACTTTAACACTTGGTCTTCTGTGTCAAAATCACAACGATGCTATATCATTAGGTGAAGGTCATAGAATCATGCTTGTGAACTCATACCTCTACCTTTTATACAAGCAAAACAGTTGTCCAAAAATATGCATTCGGTATTCTAGAAACAATATGCAAGGTCAAGATACTTCTTACTGAAAGTATGGCCCATAGACTGATGTGGAACCGTGTTGTTAATCATCGGGGAGATGCTGACACAAACCACCCAAACGACTTAGACCTGGAACATTGCAATAAAATATTCAAGGATGAAGCACATAGTTTCCGTGGGGTTTTCACAGAGAATACCATTTCACGCGACAGCTACGTCACATGAAATTATGAAAATTTCGATAAACAAACGGACACCTTTAGAGCTTCAGGAAAACATGTAAAAAACGAACTGAGGACGTGGAAATGATAGTTGCCCAGCTGAAGCAACATGCAGTTTTTAAAGATAGGGGTGCACGACAACATGACGCTTTCAGCAATGTGGAGTTCAATCCATTCAGAAAATTAAACATGGTACATATCAGAGACTGGATACCAGAATCACTGAAAACGTACTCAAAGAAACATTTTTATTGAAAGCAGAAATACAAACATACTTGACATAGTGTATGAGTGTTACAATTTGACAAATTATAGGTGCTGAACAGCAGATCATCATTCAAATGTGCAATATTTAAAAATTATTCCAACTTAAATTTCTAGAATGTTTAAATAATAAATTCTGATTTAAGCATGCTTGTTCATCAGTATCATAAATTCTTGACTAACACCTTCTGAAAACTGGCAAAATTAGGTAATAATAAGATACTAATTATCATTGTCTGATGTACAGCCTCTTTAATGAATACAATGTCAGAATGTTCTTCGATGCTGACAGCAATAAGATGGCAAAATACTCGTCCTCAGTCAGATTCAGATTCATATATGATTGTTGGTTTTCTTTGAAAGTATTGTTATATGTCTGAATCACTAGAAAATTGTTCATTCTCTGATGATGATGATGACTCCATTGGAGAGACCAAGGATGAGCGAATAAGTTGTAATATTGCTGAATCAGTGTTTGCACAAGTTGAGTCTGGCATACAAGAGCATATATCTTGTCAAGCACACATACATGTGCAAGTTGCATCACAGCAGTCATGTTTAGGTAGAACAGGTGATAATTTCTCAGCAAAGTGTTTAAAAAGATGTACTCTTCGACAAGTGGTGGTGGCTTTAATGAAGTTTTTCATATCAGTGGATATATGTTGGCTTGAAAAGTATCTGATTAAAACAGCATTACATTTTGTGTGGATCTCTCCCTGCTCTCCCGGACTCTTGTAAATAGTCATCTAAATCATTAGCTGGGTTTCACATCCAATCCCATGCTGACAGATATGGAACACAGCACAACTCGAATTATGCCATTCTTTTGTTGAAATGACGAGCATACCGTTTTCTTAATTTTCTCATTGGTTGTCAAATGGAACATGGCAAATGTCCTGTTCCAATAGCCATTTAAGCTGTTATTGTCGTCATTATAATATTGTTTGTCCCCGAGAGATGTTTGAAGATATTCAAAAACTTCTGCGATGTGTTTAATTTGTCTGAAGAACACTTATCATTCGTGGACAGGCTTTTCCGTGTTTATTTAGTATATCATATAGCCATGAGAAATTATTACACGTATCCTCACTTCCTTGTTCAACTGAATATTTCACATTTTTCTTTTCTGGCGATACCAAAATTTGTGTCGGATTTAACATGCATAATGAATGCATTATCAATTCTCATGTTGGTTTGTCGGACGTGGCTGTCAATGCTATCACTGAAAGTTGAGCAACGCTCTCTTGCTTTTTGACTTTTGGGGTATACCTTAAGGTACCAACTCCCGGACAGTCCTAATGGTGTTGTTTAACCTAGCTGGTGTTTCTGATTTAATGACATTTATTTGCCGGGTTAGGACATTTGTCACTGATATGCAGTTACTAGCATTCTGCATACATTCTTGTAAATTTGGGGTTATTATGCGCCTCGGCAAAACAATCTCAACTGTGTGTAGCCACTGTTCGTTTGCCAATATTAATCATCCCTTTGTTTTGAACAATATACCGTAATTAAGTCTCTGCAGCAACGAACGTTTCGCTATTCGCAGATCCAATGCCTAGCGTAAGGACAATCACAAACAATAAGCCAGTGTCGTGGGTTCGACCCCCACACTGGCCACCAATGTCGTGAGTTTAATTTCGGTGGATGGGGTCTGTAGGTGTACAGCCTGCAAAGGCATAAACATGTATGTCTATAAGGACATGACAAACAACGAGACACGCCAGTCGAAGGTTGGACGATGACTTTTAATATACTTTACAAAAATGGCAATACCGCATCAATATACAACAGTCTAATAAACATGAAATACAACATGAATACATGAATGAACAATAAAAATGAGAACTAACCTGCAAAGGCATAAACATGTATGTCTATAAGGACATGACAAACAACGAGACACGCCAGTCGAAGGTTGGACGATGACTGACGTGGGAGGACATTCCGTGCTCAGTGGACTGAGACACAGCCAAAACGAGGCTATGTCCAGCGAAATGTAAGGAAGCGGTGAAATGCCATGCAGTTAGTAATGTTATGAAATCGATGAAAAATGGTATGATAAATGTATGATAAAGATTGTATATAGATAAAGTACATACATAATTGATAGTATAAATAATAATAAATAAGGTCAATATGACCTCGTGACACCAGCAAAGCCCCAATCTGAAACAATAAGGAGACCAGTCTTACACTATGCAGGGAACCGGGTTGTGGGGTCATGAGGCCCACTTAGCACTATAATACACAAGATAAAGTTATAGGTTTTGGTCCCTACACAGCATGAAACAAAGAATCCAAATAGCCTCTATTAATCTAGAATTATTAAACTAGAGCCACGTCAACACAACACATCAAATGTAATATCCCTAGGTTTGAGCATTGAAAAGGAATAGAATGGTAAAAGGGAATTTATGTTTATGTGTTAACCTTAAACAACATAACATTATTTGTTTCTTTTATTTTAACATTGATCATTTTTAACTGATTCCTTAGTCTCTTGGGTTCTTAATGGAAAGGCTTCCGGCCATCTACTACCACGGTCAACTATCAGAAGAATATACTGGTAACCTTCAGATGTTTTAGGAAAGTTACCTAGAATATCCATGTGATACCTCTGAAATGGTTTACATAATCAAACACATCCTGAAACATGCTCGGCCAATAGTATCTCGTCCTCAGTTTGTCATATGTTTTCTGCTTTCCCAGGTGACAGCCTCCTACCTTGCTGTCGTGGTCGTGATCACCATGAGGGCGTCCATGCGGGATGCTTCTGGCAAAGCCAATTGTTGAATATCCCTCTTAACGCCTGTTTCACCACGGCTTCTAGAATAACGCAAACGATACAGAACACTGTTCTCAATTATATAGTGATCTGTCTCGCGCATCACCCTTTTTTTGCCTGAAGTTCATCATACGGATGGGTTTTAGTGCCTGAGGCTATGTATGCATATATATCCTTAAAATCATTGCTTTCCTGCTGGAGCTTCACAAAATTATCTTGGGCCTCAAAGACAGAATACTCCTGATAGTCTGCATCTAGGTCCTAAGTATCTCCTTCCAATGAGTATACTGCCATGCTACTTCCATAGGTAAAATATCTAACTGATGATAATCTGGTGCTGTTTGTTCAGTGCAATCGGATAGACTGTCACCATTATGAAAGGACATATTATTTGTGTAACCGGGTGTGGGGGTAGATATAACACCAACTCAATTCGTCGTAATTCAAAATATATAATTAATATGTATATATACAAGAGCCTAAAATAAGAACAACATGAATTAGTTACAAGAAACAGAATACTCTTCATTGATGATACATGTATACCAGATCGCGAAATCTAAATAAATTAAAGTTATAAATACATAATTCAACGCGATCTAATTCATAATTCAAGCGAAATACAAGTAAGTAATTCAAATAATTTAAATAAGAACTTACCAGGACCAGTAGAAAATATTACTCTAATCACTTGTGAAAGTGAATAAATATATTAAGGATCAAGAATCTACAAGTATAGTAGAATAATTTATGACAAGACTAAAGTATGTCTGACTCCTTCAAGAGTATTGAAAGGAGTGCCTGACTAAAGAAGTGCAGGGCTGAAGAAAAGATTAGTACGGGAGGAATTTCATGCATGGGGACTTTCGTGATCACTTACTCACCAAGCATACCAGTTCTACAACATTCACTCAGATTAACTCACTCAGGCCGGACAATACACATTCCAATCATTCTCTCACAGACGACTTACACACAGTTAGGCAATACATACAATATAACAAAAACATGTATACACACAGGGACAAGACAACACAGTGACACACAAAATGACCAGGGTTACACATTCCCTCCCTTTAAGGAAATGGCTCCTGACATTTCAACTTGTCCATTAACTACAACAGTAAATATATACATGTTCTGACAATTCACATCTAAAATACAAACTAATCTCACCGGAAATAGCCATAATACTATTTCCACAGAAGTGAAAAACACCAATGCAATACTGCATTAAATAAATCACTACATAACTGTAAGACAATAATAACACTTTGAACACTTCCCACGGTATAGGAAATACAAACTTCAGTAAAAACAGAATTGTATAAACAAACTGCGCTCACAATAACTAAAAACAACTCTATACACCTACTATCCGACCAACAATTTTTGACAGTTACGTCATTTTGTCAACAATCTATAAATAATCAGGGTATATCCCCAACGGATTAATGATTTTATTAAATAGAAGTATGTCCTTATCAATTCTAATAGTCCAAACAAAACCTGGTCCTGTGGATGTGTAGGCTGCTTCTCACACAGGTGGTCCAAGTTCAAAGCTTGTGGTAGACAAACTATATGAATGTATTTTTTGTACAATATACGGGAAACGTATTTAATGATTTAATACAATAACGAATTTGAATATATATTCTTTTGCCTTATGATTAATAAAAGCTCTTAAAAATCACATTATCTCAAAAACACGTTTAGAACAGACGCTGCTTTCTCATTATTCTTAAAAAGAGACTCACTACAATAATCTAAAACACGTTCTTAGCCATTCAAATTAGCCATCTTAAGTTTAGTGAAATGACAAAGATGAAATTCATTTTTCACACATAATTTGTATTCAATTGCAAAATAGTAACGAGCGGGAAAAAGTTACGCTGACGGGGTTCGAACTCGATACCTTTCAACTACTAATACTGCCCCGTTATCCTCTCGACTACGATATCTTATTGCGATTATAGGTAAAGAAATATAATGATAATCCACATATTTGTAGAACAATTAATAAAGTAAACATTGGATTGTAAACACAATGTGACGTCACTGTCAGGTATCCCTGGTCGGATAGTAGACAAATCAGTATGACCAGAATGAGTATAACTACACTGGAATTTAAGCAAAAAGGATAATTAAATTAAACAAATTCCTGCAAAGGAATGAATTACAAATTAAACCTCGCTAAATTTACCAGAAAACTACCTATTCAGTATGTAAATGCTCATTAAATATTGAAAATGCAGTACAGTGAAACCGCGATAAAGTAGAAACGGAATTCAAACGAATACGCGATACGGTGACAACGCAATACAAACGCAATAAAAAATAAACTGCAATACAGTTGAACCACAATATAATAAGACTGCAGAAAGCATAAACATAAGTATAGTAAATTAACAGTACCATGGCAGTTGGGTGACTGGTAACAAAAATGGGTGATACAGGAACAACGAAAACAGTACAGTTGAACTGCCTGGGTAAAGCCATTGGGTCAGTACAGTAAAACTACATAGGAAAGGGTTTCGGAGCAGTCGCCTTAGTTTAATACTAGGAACAGATAAAATGATCTAACCATACAGAACAGATAAACAAGAATTAAACAAACACTTCCAGACGTTCTGAGACAGTTGCAGAAATAGGAGTAACCCATTCCCCATACCTATCAGGAGCTACTCGTCGCCTAACTGGGCGCTGACTCACCAGAGGTGGGGACGTGGCTTCTGTAACAGAGGTAACTTCGTTACTGAACTCCATTCTCATAGAGGGCACCTCAGTCAGGGACAGAGCAGTGCTTGAATTCGGTGTGCTAGCACTTCTGCTCAGAAGGGTAGATCTCAAGGTCTGTGAAGGCCTGATATCCTCTGAAACAGAAGGCTGCACGGTGGATTCAAAGACAGGTAGAGGTCTGGTTTGAGGCAACTGTTTCCTTAGAGGTGGTGGTATGTATACACCTGGTCTGTCATCGTCGGATTCGGACTCGGAGCTGCTAGACCGAGTACTGGTGCTGCTGCCCTCGTAAAGAGATAGGTTAGGCTCCGCACTGCTGAGTTTTGAGGACGGTCTCTTGCAAGAGCTTCCCCCAACAGCGGGTGTAACCTCATCCTCAACAGACGAGTTGAATGGCAGCAACATATTTCGGTGCAGGGTCCTTACAGGTCCCTTTTTACCCACTTGGAGTACTTTGTACACCGGAACATCCGGATTTGGCATAGACAGAACAGTGGATACTTCCTGTTCCCACCTGTCAGCCAATTTGTTGGTACCTTTAAGTCCAACCTTCCGGACCAGCACTTTGTCTCCAACTTGAAGACCAGAGTGCCTTACACGAACAACATAATGCAACTTATTCTTGGCGGCGCTTCGCCCGGCTTCCTCAGGGACAAGACAACACAGTGACACACAAAATGACCAGGGTTACATTTGTAAGGTCTAAAGATTGAACATTTCGAACTGCATCATGCCACCATCAATTATTACCTGCTTCCCTTCAGATTTTGTCGACACTTCTGCAACCATCTGTTTGTTGTCATGTTTAACTTTGGTGGTACCATCCATAGCATCGTTGTCATACATCCTGGACAGGGCATGCATCCGCTTGCATGTTCTTACCTTCCTTGTAAATGATTTCAAAATCATAGTTTTGAAATTCAAATGCCCATCTGCCTAACCGACTTGAAGTATTCTTGGTATTATTTAACCACTGTAGAGCCTTATGATCAATATAGACAGTGAACGATTGATGTTGCAAGTAATGTTTATATGTCCTAATCCCTTCTAGCACTCCTAGGCATTCCAGTTCTGTAATACCAAATTTCCGTTCACCTGTTCTCAAAGCACGACCACCATAAGCTATAACATACTCCTTACCATAATCGTCCTTTTGAGAAAGTATGTAGCCTAGTCTTTTTCCAGATGAGTATGTGGTCAATATAAATCTTCGGTCCATGACAGGGTATCCTAGTATTGTTACCTTGGTCTTCTTCAACAATGTCTGCCGGAACTAACTCTGTCGGGTCTTCCTCAACAATGTCTGCCGGAACTTCCTCTGTCGAGTCTTTCTCAACAATGTCTGCCGGAACTTCCTCTGTCGGGTCTTCCTCAGGAACTTGTTCGACTGGATTTTCTTCCAACCCTCGAAGCCAATATTGGTTCTGTGGTTTCATGTGAGAGGGGGCAGGACCAACCCTTTTACCTCCACCAGTTTATTAACGACTCGTTTGCGGTGATTTTGTCTCTGCTATCGCTGTGTGGTGTAGCCCGATGTGATGATGATGATGTTGTGATGGTGATGATTATACCTGGGAATAGGGAATACAACTCTAGTTTAAAATGTGAAAATTGAGTATGTATTATTTATAAATTTAGATATTTTAGATCTGACACTCAGAAATGATGGAACACAAACTGGCATCTACACCCGTGTTTAGAGTTTTATTCCCTTGTCCCAGCATGGGGAACCAATCATACAAATGACCAATGAAAAGTCTCCATGTGTCGCTGGTGATTCTACTGACCAATAGAATTTGACACGGTCGCGAATCTCAGAAATAGCCGGGGTTGTAAATGCGATGCAGTCCAATTAAATTAAAAAAACAACGTAACCAAACGTAATTCTCAAACACAGGGGTCTTGTGTACGGTGTTCACCCACTATGGTTAAGTGGTTGTAACAGACGGGCAAGAAATTCAAGAAAGGATTCAACAACAGCCCTTAATTATATAAATGTCATGAAAGCCTTAATCCCCCTTTTTAGCAAACCGTCTACTTGGTGTTGCATAAGGGCAACCAATGGAGACACTACAACAACAGATAAGTTTTTCTGACTTTTTACCGTAGAATCTATAGACAAATGGGGCTATTTCAAATGTCAAACTCTTGCCACTCCCTGTTGGAGCACAACATAAAACATCATTTCCTTGCTAATATGCCTTCTGATGATTAGGTCTCAAATGTTCATATCGTAATGCACATAATCCCTTCTGTATGGCTATATCCATTTTACATTATATCAACAGTTTTAGTGTAAGAATGAATAATTTTGCATTCCACTGATGTACAGTGTAATTTGGCAGTGCTTAATGAAGTAACAATAAATAAATAAATTATCCTTCAATTGATAAGCTGAATCTGTTTGTTTTTGGTGACCTTAATTAGTAGAATAATTAATGTAAAGTGCCCCAATAAAGTGTGCAATATCTGCTAAACACCATTATGTAACAGGAAGGAGTATATATTATCAATTAATTCATGGATGGTGACTGCATGATGTCCCAGTACACACGAACGCACGCACGCACGACGCACGCACCAACACTTTGCATGCAAAATATTAGTGGGGAGATTGAATGTTACAGCACCATTTACTTTAACAAACTTAATGAAGTCTGAGGTTATGTAGCAATATGAAAAACTAACCATACAGAACACACAGAACGCAATAGTTAAGTCATGGTAATGTGTTCCAATAGGTTAATGTTGTAAAAATAGTATCTATAAAGCCTGTTCTCTTAACTCAAAACATTTGAAAAGGTAGATAGCTAAATTATCTAAAATCTTTTCATCACTAGATTGTAACAAGTCTCTAAACTTTAGAATGTTTGGATGTTGTCTATAATATAAAGGAATATATTTTTTCTAAGATTGTCAAATAGGTTGCATTCATACAAGAAATGGAATTCATCTTCTAAACAGTTACAAAATTTAAATTTTCTTTCAGGGGATTAGGTTTGGTCCAACGACCAACTTCAATTTGTAGTCTATGAGATGACACTCTAAATTTTAAATGCTTTTCTATATTTGTTCACTTGTACTATGTCTAAATAAGGCTGTAATTGGAAACTTAAAAATAATTTATAAGTATTTCCTCTACTGGATGTTACTATGTCATTATTCCAACCCTGTAAATATTGATCAGTTAGTCTCTGTTTTATCAAGGATAAAATAATTTGTTATTTCCAACTGTTTGGAAAACCATATTTCACCAAATCCAAGATTGTTAAGAATCCCCTTAACTTTACTAGCCCAAGATACCATATTTGGGTATAATTCAAGATCCTGTAACATCATATCATATACAAGTTTAACATAATTTGTATCATCAGTTGATAGTATTTTTAGCCAATATCTAATTGTATGTAATATCAACTTTATACTAATAGGCACTTTTCCTAATTCCCCATATACAAAAGTATTTTGGGTCTGTCTTTTAACACATAATAGTTGTTTATAAAACTTTAAAACTGTTTTATCAATTTCACTGGTATTATAGCAACCCCAGATTTCACTGCCATAGTTTAAAACAGGCTCCACTATTTTTTCATATATCTCCAATTTGTGACTAATTGACATGTTATAGAAATTATCAATGTAAGATTTCATTTTAAAAGTAGCCTTCATTCCTTGACCAGCTAAGGCTTCACATGTATATTTAAATGAGCCACCTGTTAAGAAATCTAGTCCAAGATATGTAAATTTTTTAACAATTTCAATAATTTCACCTTTGTAATGTAAAATTTAAGTTTTGACTCAGATTACCTCCCTTTTTAAAAACATTACCTTTGTTTTAGTTGCATTAACAGACAATTTCCACCTGTCACAAAATTTTCTAATATATCTAAGCCTTTTTGTAAGCCATCCTGGGTTTCTGAGAATAGAACTATATCATCCGCGTACAATATCAAATATAACTTAAACATACCAATATCAATATCACCATGTCCTTTGTGAATAAAAGTTTCCTCTATATCATAAATGTAGAGCGCAAATAATAATGGTGATAAAATTTCTCCTTGTCTAACACCTAGATTACAGATAAAGTCATCACTAAGTGTATTATTACACTTTACCTGTGTATACATAATATGTATTATGTTAAAAATCTTACCTCTTATACCAGTTTTCAATAACTTATACCATAGTGTATCTCTCACAACAAATTCAAAAGCTTTAGAAAAATAAGCTGCATATATTTTTTTGTTTCTTATTAGCATATGATTCATTACATTGTATAAGACAAAACTATTATCAATATAATATGTAGAGTTTGACTATTTCCACGAATCACATATTACAATGTATTGTTTACGCGGAAATACGATAATTCATTGATTATCACACTGCTTCTTTTAAAATAAACAATTAGTGAACTAAAAACCTATCAAAATATTATTTCATTGATATGGTAAAAACCTTGCAAGCTCAAACGCCCACGACAAATCATTTTGAAAATATAGTTATAATTTAACGGTACACAATTATACATACATTATAACAAGAAAATTACTAGTTTTTTCTTCAATAAATACAACACACCCTGCTTTTGTACTAAACAATGCATGGTGATCAAACAATTATTGTATATTGGCCTAAATGTGTATATCTGTGTATATTACTTTATATAGTTTATATTTGTTTCAGGTTTTCTTTTAATTCAAAAAGGTTTCTGTATGAATGTTACTATGATAGACAATAAACATCGTTTTCTGTACTACTTCTGTGTTTCAATTTTGCCTGATGTATAAACCCACGAACCTGGTATTTCAACTCACACAATGTGTTATTGACCATCTGGTCATTTGAAGCATCTCAGTCAGTAGAAGATATTTATTGAAGAGATAAATACTTGTGGTCTGACAGCTAGGATATCGTGTTACAAGAGGGTGGCAGAGTTTACCAGACTAGATAATCAAGCCCAAAATAAAATCTAGCTAAAATTGAAAATGAAGTTATGATAGTTGATTGAAAAAAATATTTTATCTAGTCCGGTAGCCAGACTATATTTGCTCATGCACAGTGTCTTCAAATTACTTCTTGGCGAAGACGCATCAATTATTTTGATAAATAGAACGTTCTTCAGTGATAAGATTATTGAAATCAAGTCCGCTGATTGGTCGACACTAAATATATTTATCGGTTACAATCGCTTCGCCCCTTATGTTACTGATCCTTGAAGAACTTGTTTCACTGACTCTCATTATCACCCCCACCGAAGGCGAAATGGTTAAGTTAATGCGTAATTCCGCCCTTCAGTCCGTCCGTCCGAATATTCTCACTAGCGGTTACAGAAGGCGCCCCATGTAAGAACGATATTGAGATGCTCGCGTGAGTAAATCAATAATCAATTGCTGTATGCAAATAACATTATACGGGACAGATTTGTAGCAGAGGCCTGTAAAAGGCCCCTTCCCAATTGAAAATTTCTTTCAAAGCATGCAGTTTTCACAAAAGCCAAATTTATACCTGCATTTTTGTTTCCCAAAACTGAAAATACACCGATATATTCCCAGAAATTTAGAGGCTAAGGCCCCTTCCCAAAATGAACAGAAAAAGCTTCGGGTCTATAAACTTTATATCAATAGATGGCCTCTATTGAATTTGAGGTCAGTAGGTCAGAAGTCATAAGTAACTCACTCACTGCGATATAAATAGACCAAATGCTATCCGTTAAAAACCTGACTAACTGTTGTGCCCTAGATCTTGAAATTTTACATGGAGGTTGTGGTTGCATATTCAACAGTAGATGACCCTTATTGATTTAGACTATTATCCAGTAGATTATCGTAAATCTGGCGGCTATGCTGCTCAGATAAACAATGATTTTTCTTGAAATATTTTCTGTTGAAATATGTAAATTCAATAAAATATTATGATTAGCCAATGAGTTTTTGTTGGGTATGCTGCTCAAATAAACACTGATTTATCCAGCTCTCACAATAACTATATCAGTGAATATTACCAAGTAATAAGGATATGGGGTATGCTCCTGAAATAGATAATTGCATTTTTTCTTGCTCGCTTCACAAACACAATCTTAATTTGTCAATTAGGGAATGAGTATATGGGACATGCTGCTCAGATAAGTACAATGTAATGCATTTTTTCATGAGGGGTGGGGGTTAGATCAATACATGTATGTACGCAACTGCTTATGGATCAAAATTTTGTTTGTGCTTGGGTTCGAATTCCACCCATTTCGAATATTTTTTTTAATTGTGCTAAATAAAACATGCGCGTGCAGGTCTATTGTATATATACTTCTAAAATATATCTATTTCCTTTGGATTTTCATCCTTAAAAACATTCCCACGTCAAGACTGTTGAACAGAAATATCAGCCAACATTCACACAAACTGTGCTTCTTATATTACCAGAATAAACGCTTTTTAATTTTGACGTTTCTACAGAATGTTCTCAGAGTAGTGATTCCCTCGAAACAAATGATGAAAAGATGGAGATGGCGTCCAAGTTGACCGCATTCTAATTCAGTGAGATGCTGTTTTAATAGCTCGTTCATTTGGCCATTATACTTGCTTTTCGCACCAGCCAAATGTGTAGACTCACGCAAGCCACGTGATTCTTGGGTTTCATGTATTGTGGTTGAAGCTTATAGTGAGCCCGGGATAAACGTGAAAGGTGGGAAAATCCCACAAATCAAACCAATACCGCCTTTTCTCGTTGATGATGTTGGACATGTGTCTGTCTGAACGTTGTGGTAAGTGGAGTTGTCAACAATAAGTACTGTCCTTGGTCGTAAATTTGGGATCAACTCCTTCGTCAGCCACTTTCGAAATTCAAGTCATCATGGTAGTCACCGCTCGACTTGAGTACTAGGCAGGCGCCTTAAATGAATCCAGCCTCTGAACCAGCATATATATACAACGATAAGCCTATCACCTTTGCCAATTGGAACATAATGTCTGACGTTTCCTGATTGTCATCTTTTATTCGGAGATTAAGTGACTGGTGTGGATATATTTCTTGTCCTCATATACAATAGATCGTCCTTCTTTGCGTAGCTTCTTAAAATTGCGAAGGAAAGTGATCTGCAGATATGTTTCCATCTAAAGCCAATATCCCGTAGTAGTAGATAGTAGTAGATAGATAGTTTATTTCCTTGGAGACACTAACAGATAATTCCATACAATCGAAAAATGCAATACGAAACCCTACGCTTACGAAATCTCCCTTAAAATGGTGTTACTTGAACAGCGTCGGATACCAGTGTTAACCAGCAACAATCTCCCTACCCAACATGATAATCTACCTGCAATGCAACACGGACGACCCATTATTAGACTTTACCTAGATTTTGTTGAGATGATCATTGTGACAAGAGTTTTATAATGACAAAATGTGACGTCTAGTGACTACACAAGGTTTTTCCATGATTTGAACAAGTGACCTAGTTTTTGACCCGGGATGACCCAATAACGAACTTGACCTAGATTTTGTTAAGATGATCATTGTGACCCAAAAAGATTAGATTAAGTCAGACAGGGAATGCAGCACTCAACTTAACCAGCTGAGCACAGAAAACATTAAAAACACAAAACACAGTGCCCAACTACCGAGCACAGGAAACATAAAACACATAAAGACACAATTCCCAACTTAACAAGCGCAGATCCGCCCAAGTCCAAGCTGTGGAAAAGTAAAATAAATTATAACTAGCTAAATGACCAAGTTTCCACAGCAAAAGGACTATAATGCCTAGTTTTAGCTGTCAGAAAACTTAAAACGAAGAAATGCCCAACACACTACCGACCAAGAAAATGAAACATCCCCTGTCCCACTGTTTAAAAGCTGAATAGAAAAGATTCAGCAAACAAAAGGCGGAATGCCTACGCTGAATGACCTAGTTACAACAGTAAAACTGCTGAACTACATAGTTTTAGCAGCCTTTAGTCTCAAAAGTTAAATAACAGCATTAAAACGTTAAAAGGCCCGTATAGTCGGATGACCTACTTTCAATTAGTAAAACGAAGTAATTGAACAAATCGAGATATGACGTAATGAACAAGTAATTGAGAATTGCAAGCAATACAGAAGTCCCCTACCGTTTTGAAGCCATTTTCAATGTTTCTGTTGCCATAGCAACCACAATTTTTGTCAGAATCAAAATAAGTTTCATAATTATTAGGCCAAAACTGTGACCTCGAGTGTCTACACAAGCAAATTGTGGACGGGCGACGGACGAAGAGTGATCACAAAAGTTCACTCTGTCAAGACACTTGAGGTAACACATTTGGCCAAATTGAATTTTAACAGTTCAGATGAAGAAGATTGGTGAGTGCGTTGAAATAATATTATGAAAACTTGCAGATGCTTTAATACAACAGCAGAAAAACGATTAACAAACGTATTCGACGAATGTGTGTGCTTACACCGTCTAACAAATAGGAGCACAGTAAGAGAACTGTCACGCATAGTCTGTATTGAAAATCCCACAATCCCAGAGTGAGTGCGCTTACAGGATTCCCAGAAAATAACGAGACAACATTTTATTACAAATTAAACTGATAAACTCGTAGGAAAGATCAATTAATACACCTAGGTCGCTCACCTGTCGTCGTAGTGCTGCACACCCCTATGGTGACCTAAGTAATCATTTACATTTACTGAGTAAGATTCAAGAATGTTCAGCCTCTATTGCAAGTTTTCTTATGACTTGACCATGTGACCAAGTTGTAATCAAGTTTCTTAAAGATTAAGTCAAAATTGTAACCTCTAGTGACTACACAAGGTTTTTCTAGGATTTGACCTAGTGACTTAGTTTTTGACCCCGGATGACCCAATATCAAACTTGACCTAGATTTTATTGAGATGATCATTGCGGCAATGACCCAGTTTCATAAAGATTAAGTCAAAATTGTAAACTCTATTGACTACAAAAGGTTTTTCTATGATTTGACCTTGTGACCTAGTTTTTGACCCTAAATGACCCAATATCGAACTTTTTGTTGAGATGATCATTGTGACCAAGTTTCATAAAGATAAGGTTGAAATTGTGACCTCTAGTGACTGCACAAGATATTTATATGATTTGACCTTGTGACCTAGTTTTTGACCCCAGATGACCCAATATCGAACTTGACCTAGATTTTGTTGAGATGATCATTGTGACCAAGTTTCATGAAGATAAGGTTGAAATTGTGACCTCTAGTGACTACATAAGATTTTTCTATGATTTGACCTTGTGACCTAGTTTTTGACCCCGGATGACCCAATATCGAAGTTGACCTAGATTTTTTTGACGTTATCATTGTGACTAAGTTTCATAAAGATAAGGTTGAAATTGTGACATCTAGTGACTACACAAAGTTTTTCTATGATTTGACCTTGTGACCTAGTTTTTGACCCAATATGTATAGATTATTACACAGGGACGGCGGGCATTAAGTCGATATTCGGCATACTAGGTTAGGTATTGGCTCGAGGGCTTCAACGGCCCTGTTTTATAACCTTTTTATCGCATATGTTCAACTCCACTGATTTTTTCTAACAAAACAAGCCCAGATCTAACTTTTCTAGAGTTTTTTAACTTGCGAAACAGTGAGAATCTTCAATTTGTATTCCAGCGCGCTAATGACGTCACATGTTTGTGTACGTTACGTACGCGCGTCGCTTCTGAAATGACCGGATATAGCCTCGATACGGAGTTTTGGCACACCGGAAGAGGTCCAGATATCGATATTTGGCACACTAGACGCACATATCAGTTCAATTCAGCGCAATTGTGTTACTATATATAGTAACACATGCGATAAGACCCAATATCGAACTTGGCCTAGATTTTGTTGAGGTGATCATTGTGACTAAGTTTCATAAAGGTTGGGCTAAAATTGTGACCTCTAGTGTCTACACAAGCCAATTGTTGACGGACGACGGACGAAGAGTGATCACAAAAGCTCGCTAGTGAGCTAAAAACAAACACAAATAAACAAACATTAGCAAACGAACTTTACTCCCCAAAAAGTTATTTTGCATGAAGTGCAATATTTTATTTTTACCCCACCCACCTATTTTGTAATATAAATTATTTTCGGAATGCCAACCGTCATTTCGATTTATATTTTCATATTTTATTGCATAATACTCAAAACTGATCAAATTGATTTATTTTAGATTATTTTGGCACATAGTGTACAATGCCAAATGACTCATGCGCACTAAACTGATCCAGCATCCTTATGCGCCTGAAATGCGGTTTAACACTTGTCGTTCTAGACGAACTTGGCATTCTTTCTGGTGAGCATTGTCATTGGTGCCGCAATAGTACTGAAGAACCGGATATATTGACGGTGGTTTGACACTAAGCCAATGAACTTCTGTATATCTTTCACGCTTTCCGGTCTCTGCCAAACTCGGAGTTGGGTATTGAGCTTTTTATTGCTGAAACAAGGTCATTTAGCTGAAACATTTTTATACTTTTTTCTACTTTTTAGGACTTTTGACAGCTCAAACTAGGTATTTAAGCCATTTTACTGTTGGAACTAGTAGTAGAGCAGCATTTTGACTCAAAGTAGAGTGAACATTGCAAAAAAGTACACAAGCTGAGTCATATACCAAAATGTTCCTGAGACATTCAGGATAACTGTACTAAAGGTAAAAGTTGCCGTCCTTGGGAGGATAGTTTGAAAAGGTCAAGTTCAAGGTCACATGGTGCTTCAAAATGAAACAAACTACAGTTTACTTAACCTTTATTAATACCCCAAACTTGCATGTTATAGTAAAATGGTTCACTGGCTTTGATACATCCTTACTAATCGCACAATTTTAATACCAATTAGTCCAACAATGTCAAGGTCAAGGTCAGTTCAAGGTCAAATGGTAAAAACGTACAAAAAATGGATGTGCAGCAGATATCAAATGTCATAAATAGTACAAATGATGCTTAAAAACATGCACTTGCACAGGAGAGTAAATATTAGATGTAAAAGATTTGAAATATGTCGATTCCAAGGGATATTCCGAGTCTGAGAGGCAATTAAGTGTAATAAACAATTACCCCACCCCCTTTCAATACCTTAAATGTAGTTGATTTACACATAATAGCCTGTAGTATTTCAATTATCATTATCGAATGTTTGACTGAATATAAAGTTCTAATACTGCCAATGCTAAGGGTCATTTATTGAGGTCATCATGAATGAAGGTCAAGGTCATTTCAAGGTCAAATGGTAAAAAAGTACAACAATGGGTATACACTAAATATCAAATGTACCAGTTGTAGAAATGATGCTTAAACACATTCAATTACACATGGAAGTCGATTTCGAGTCAATATGATTTAAAATGTACTTATTTAAAGGGAAAATTAGAGATTTAAGTGGCAACTAGCTGTAATTAAAAATTACCCCACCCACTTTCATAACATTTATTGCAGCTGATTTATTTCAAATCCCAATAGCAATTGTCGTAATCAAGAAAATGTGTCAAGAAATGTTTCTAATGTTTCTCTCAAGTGTAAGGAACATGAATGTTTAAAGGTTGTAAAAACAGCTTTACTAATCTTTTTGCAGAGTAAAAGTCTAGGTAAAGATTTCTACTTTTTGGGATACTCAACACTATCAAATACGGCTATAAAACTAGCCACAGAAGAATAAGAGCATCACCTAGTATAGCTATTCTTCGTTCCATGGGGCATCTACAATTGTCTGGCACAGTCACCCAGTGTTCAGTGTAATATCTAATAATGTATGACACTGTCTCTCATGACAACACGGGGTACCATCAACTGTCTTGCACAGCATTTTGTGGCTCTATGGAAAACCAACATATGTCTATCACAGCATTTCATGGCTTTATGGGACACCAACAACTGTCTATCACAGCATTTCATGGCTGTATGGGGTGCCCACAACTGTCTATCACAGCATTTCATGGCTCTATGGGGTACCAACAACTGTCTATCACAGCATTTCATGGCTCTATGGGGTACCAACAACTGTCTATCACAGCATTTCATGGCTCTATGGGGTACCAACAACTGTCTATTACAGCATTTCATGGCTCTATGGGTAACCAACAACTGTCTATTACAGCATTTCATGGCTCTATTCGACACCAACACAACTGTCTAGCACAGCATTCATGGCTCTATGGGGTACCAACAACTGTCTATCACAGCATTTCATGGCTCTATTGGACACAAACAACTGTCTGGCACAGCATTTCGTGGCTCTATGGGGTACCAACAACTGTCTATCACAGCATTTCATGGCTCTATGGGGTACCAACAACTGTCTATTACAGCATTTCATGGCTCTATGGGTAACCAACAACTGTCTATTACAGCATTTCATGGCTCTATTCGACACCAACACAACTGTCTAGCACAGCATCTATGGCTCTATGGGGTACCAACAACTGTCTATCACAGCATTTCATGGCTCTATTGGACACAAACAACTGTCTGGCACAGCATTTCGTGGCTCTATGGGGTACCAACAACTGTCTATTACAGCATTTCATGGCTCTATTGGACACCAACAACTGCCTAGCACAGCATTTTGTAGCTCTATGGGGTACCAACAACTCTCTAACACAGCATTTCATGGCTCTACGGGACACCAACAACTGTCTATCAATGCATTTCGTGGCTCTATGGGACACAAACAACTGTCTATTACAGCATTTCATGGCTGTATGGGGTACCAACAAATGTGTAACACAGCATTTCATAGTGCCATGGGGTACCCACAACTGTGTAACATAGCATTTTAAAGTGCCATGGGGTACCAACAACTGTCTAACATAGCATTTCATGGCTCTATGGGACACTAACAACTGTCTAACACAGCATGTCATGGCTCTATGGGGTACCAACAACTGTCTAGCACAGCATTTCATGGCTCTATGGGCACCAACAACTGTCTATCACAGCATTTCGTGGCTCTATGAGACACCAACAACTGTCTATCACAGCATTTCATGGCTCTATGGGGCACCAACAACTGTCTAACACAGCATTTCATGGCTCTATGGGCACCAACAACTGTCTATCACAGCATGTCGTGGCTCTATGAGACACCAACAACTGTCTATCACAGCATTTCATGGCTCTATGGGGCACCAACAACTGTCTAACACAGCATTTCATTGCTCTATGGGACACTAACGACTGCCTATCTCAGCATTTAATGGCTCTATGGGGTACCAACAAAGGTCTAACACAGCATTTCATAGTACCATGGGGTACCCACAACTGTAAAACATAGCATTTTATAGTGCCATGGGGTACCAACAACGGTCTAACACAGCATTGCATAGCTCCATGTGGTACTAACAACTGTCTAACGCAGCATTTCATAGCTCCATGGGGTACCAACAACTGTCTAACATAGCATGTTTTAGCACCATGGGGTACCAACAACTGTTTAACGCAGCATTTGATGTCTTCATGGGGTACCACCAACCTATCCTTGTACAACTGCTAGGAACAGCTTTACATTGTTCCATTGGATATCTAACCCTGCCTGGAAATCCTTAAATGGTTCCATGTGGTACCAAACATTACCTTATACTGGCTTTCATTGCAGTATGAGCTACTAAAACTGTATGAACAAGTCATTCATGGCTTCTTTTATTAACAAGCTATGCCTGGTACATCCTTTCATAGAGCCATGGAATACCAGAAACTGACTAGCAAACCCTTTCTGAACTACACATTGTCAGGTACTGACATTAATGATCACCATTGATACATTTGTATGTCCTTCTTCACACTGTCAGATAAATCTATTCTTGTGTTTGAAATGGGTGACTTAAACTGTCTAGTTAAGGCATTATGGGGTTCCTAACAGAAACATGTTATCCATTTTTGCCTCTATGTGGTAACTATTACTGTAAAAAAACCCAGCCATTCCTGGTTCTGTGTGGTACTAAATAATGCATGGTACATGTACAGCAATTCCTAGAACTATGGAATACCTAACACTGCTAGACATGATAATTCCTGTCTCTTTATGGCTCCTACATGACACTATATGATACACCAATTTCTGACTATCGTGGTTACCTCATACTGCCAAGCAAGCAATTTCTGTCTCTATTGGATTACCTAACACTGCTAAATAAAGCCATTCATGGATTGGCTCTATCGAGTACCTAACACTGCAAGGCACATGCTGACTCGTTGGATAACATAATATAAGTACTACATGACAAAGCCATTCCTATCTGTATGAAGTACATAACACGGCTCGCTGAAGAAATTCCTGGCTTGTTAGACATGTAGAGAGGAAATAACAATGCTGTAGTACTTTTCATACTTTGACCTTGAAATGACCTTGAACCTGACCTCAAATTGGTCAGTGTAGTATATCAAAAGTGTGTACACTATCAAATAAGTACTTTGCATGAAACCATTTAACATCACAAATGTGTAAGAATCTGCCATATTCGAACACACATTATGGAATATATGGGCAAAGAATGGTTGCCATCTTGGACGCCATCTTATATTTCTTTGTCTGTACCCAGCACGGACAGTTTAAGCCAGCATTTTATATACTTCAGACATAGACACCCATATTTGAATATAAAATTGCTTGTTCAACTTGTGTTACCACCTTCTTTTGAGTTGTTGTCATTGAACATGAATACCAACTGCTTTTTGAAATGCTGTATAGCATGGTGGGTTGGGTAAATTAACATAATATGCATTTTCCCACACGTTTTTCATAAATAAGAAGGTAATAAGCTTAAGTCATATTGAAAATAGCTTTTCGTAATATATTACAAAGCACTAGTTCTATTCATCTATATAAATCTGCAAATATTATGCCATTATGACAAATACCGCTTGGAATATAGGTTTGTTCGAAACAATATGTACTGACTGAACTGTGGTTGACCACAATTTCAGAGTATTATGGGCATGAAATATACATTTATTTGGTATGGATTCAAAGATAATGAATAGAAGATTATGAAAAAGTGCCCTTAATACATATTTATACATTGTTCGTTAAGCCAGGAAAAGTGTAAGTTACATAAACAGTAAGTTTTGGATATTTTTTATACTTTGACCTTGAAACGACATTGACCTTAACATTTGGGACCCAAAATATGGACATCAATTAATAGCTTGAGTACTAAGGTATAATATAATAAAAAACAATATGCAATAAGTATTTTTATAATGTTATTTTGAGACCAAATACACTATGGTCTTCATCATATTTTGCTTATCAGTATGACCTTGACCTTTGATTATTCCAACTTTCCTCCCAAGGTCGGCAACTTTGGTTCACTGTTTGATAAACTTCAAAGTCTTCCGAACATTTTGGTATATGACTCAGCTTGTGTCTTTTTATTGCAATGTTACTCCTTAAATAAGCCACTTTTCAGGCTTTTGCTGCTCTACTATAGGTCATTCAGCTTGGGCATTCAGCTTTTTGATGCTGAAACTGGTTCATCTAGAATTTCGACAGCTTGGACATGGGAGGATCATAACTTAGTTGGGCATTGTGCCTTTTATGTTTTCTGTGCTCGGCTGGTTCAGATGGGAATTGTGCCTTGTTTGTGTGTGTGTGGTTGTTTTGTTTTCTGTGCTCGGATGTTTAAGCTGAGTGCTGCCCTTCCTGTTTCACTTAATATTATATTTGGGGTTTATCCTAGGTTGGTTTACTATGTGACCCAGGGACAGGACTTCTGTCTTGAATGGTTCACATTTACTTGGTTTCACCTTCAGCCCTGCTTCTCTTAGTTTGTCTTGTAGGATGTCTAGTCTTTCCATACTCTCGTCAACACTTTGAGCCATCACTACTATGTCGGCTAGGTACACAAGGAGTAAGGGACTTCGTCAATCGATTATGTGTTCTGTGTTGAGGTTGTTTCAGCATCTCTCAATAATATCTCTTGTCTGCTCTCGGGTGTTTAAAGACGGCTGATTAAGGTCTAGCGCTGGCGATCATCACTCTCAAGTGTTCTTTGCTGGATTTCGGGCCTATGATGCATTTCCCTGTGAGAAGGTTCTATTTAGCTTGCAGGCGGGGGTTGTACTGGTTGTACGTTTATAAGCATATACCTTTTATAAGGTTTAGGTAAGAATCGCTTAGTTTTATTTGTTTGTTGGTTTCCTTCATGAGTAATTGCACATTTTAACTGTGCATTTAGAATTCTGTCTTGTGATGTAACTTGAACATCATCCCAGATGAATTCAATTGGATTCAAATCACAGTTATAGAGTGATAATCTGACCACTTCGTGACCTCTGCTTCTAAGATATTCGTCAACTTTATACTTCGGGCTACATTTACTGCATTTCATAATTTTGTAAATAAAAAACACGGTTTACAGCGACTTCAAACGATTTTGACTTCTTAATTTAAGCCATTCTTCAGTCGTGTGAACGTCGCTTTCAGACCATTACACCAGGTTTGTAGTGATTATGTGTAACTCAATTATTTAGACCAGTCGTAAGAATTCATGTCCTTGTCTACATAAACACTGCAATGCTTTTATTAATTTCTTAATTTAACATGTGTATCAACGCCTGAATTGAAATCAATGGATGGACTTGGTATAGATATGAAAGGAGCAATGTGTCACTCTCAATAATGATGTTCTTATACGACTGTGTCATATCTCTTTTACTAGTCCTTCGTGGTGTAGTGTGGTCGTTTGTATTTGATTATCCCTTCAGTGCTGCTGTGTCTATATGTAGATCATCTATATCTAATATTTTGTTGTCAGCATCCCTATCATCATAGTGTGAATCTTTCCTTGTTATATTAGCTTCATGTTTATGTCTTATCGCATCATCTCTTTGTTTCCTCAATTCTTCCACAACTTTCATTTCAAATCACAAGTGAATGTTTACTTTCAGTAATGAATCAACACTTCACTTCACTACACAACTACTTTCACTTCAAAAACATAAGTGAATGTTTTCTTTCAGCAATAAATAAACACTTCACTTCACTTAACAACTACTTTCACTTCAAAAACACAAGTGAATGTTTACTTTCAGTAATGAATCTACACTTCACTACACAACTACTTTCACTTTCACTTCAAAAACACAAGTGAATGTTTACTTTCAGTAATGAATCTACACTTCACTACACAACTACTTTCACTTCAAAAACACAAGTGAATGTTTTCTTTCAGCAATAAATAAACACTTCACTACACAACTACTTTCACTTTCACTTCAAAAACACAAGTGAATGTTTACTTTCAGTCATGAATCAACACTTCACTTCACTACACAACTACTTTCACTTTCACTGCAAAAACACAATTAAATGTTTTCTTTCAGCAATAAATAAACACTTCACTACACAACTACTTTCACTTCAAAAACACAAGTAAATGTTTTCTTTCAGCAATAAATAAACATACGCAAGGGTTGGTTTTTTGCGACTGGAGGAACCAGACAGTCGCAGATAATCAAACCACACCAGACTGTAGTTCGCGCCAAAACCAAGCCGTATAGGCGAATAATTATTGTACACATGTATAAAGCTACCAATGTCACGCTGGGCTAAGTTATTCATAAATTGCATGTATGCAATGATGTTTAAACACAATTTCTTCCGATTGCGATACGTTTTATACACAAATTTGCATACTGTATAGTATAAATAAGAAAATACATACATTAAATATACTATACGGTCATGTTAAATATGAATTCAGTCAGTCGTACCGACCTAGTTATATACAAGTTTATATATAATTACTACAAATGCGCTGGTAAATCTCAGTGTATTAATACAATACTATAACAGTAAATGTGATTCGTAGTTATGATTGTGTTAATTCATGCGGCTTTATTACTTCATAGCGTACGTATACAAACATGTTACAATATTTTATATTTTGTAGTTAATACACTTAGTTGTTTACTTAACATAATCTAATGCATTGAGAATGTTATAGTCAAGTCAGGGTAACAATCCAGTGACGCAGTGGTCGAATCCATTATTATACTGTGTACAACCAATTATAATGGCTTAAACAAACAACTATAATTTCAATGCTAAACTAACATACTATATTGGCTCTACCTGTTCAGACAATGGTTGTTATCTTTGTGTGCACACATAAACTGCAACGTCACTGTCACACTATCCTAACTTGACTGTACCATTATAATTATGTACATTGTACATTGTATACTTCTCAAATTGTGACAAGTGTCACGAAATCAATATACATAAGCCTCCGTGTTACGTTAAATGAACTAAAACGATTAAGAAAACGTTGCTTAAATATTACTTCAACTTAAGTTTGAATTTTCATGTGATGCATTTGGTATGCATTGACGTAATGTCGTCTTTTCAGCCCTATTGGCAGGGACTGATAAGCCATATTAACAGGGACCAAAATAACAAGAATTACATGGAGTATTTGTCCCTTTGCTATTATCGGCAAAGAACGGATCGCATTCTATTATCACAGATGCTTGAATACAGCACAAACATTTTATTGAGGTTGGGCTTATCAGCACTTAAGACATCGTAGGAATCTTTATCAATTTACAATATATCAGATGTAGCATTATGGTGTATGAAAATTCCACTTCAACCTGCAAAATGTTAACAAGGAAAATGTCTTGAGTTCGGCGCACCCAATAAATGCCTCCGCCTTGCTAGGCAAACTTACTCACCCAAGTCACTAACCTATTCTTACTAGTAGTTTCTACGTAGACGTTGACGGAAAATGGGACACGTGGTACCAACCTAAAACGTCTGACTATCGTGTACATGTACGTCCACTTGATCAAGCTTTTCAACAGCTTGGACTTGGGCGGATCATTTGCTTGTTCAGTTGGACATTGCATTGCGCCTTGTGTGTGTTTATGTTTTCTGTGCTCGGCTGGTTCAGTTGAACATTGTACCTTGTATGTTTTTATGTCGTCTGTGCTTGGAAGGTTGAGTTGAGTGCTGCCTTTCCGATCTGACTTAAAATTACCTATTTTAAGCTATCGAATCTCATTAAATTTACATATCTTTTTATGTTATCGTCTAATACCTACCGTATTAATGTAGGAAAGTAAATGAACATAAACATACGTAAACTGTTGTATCCTGAGATCTAAGGTGCGGGACATCATGCATGAGAAATGAGAATGTCGTCTTAAGTATTCGATTAATCTTAATTGCATCTTTACTTCAAAAACAGACGACATCGCGTTGTAAATAATTATGTTTAATGCATTAATAAAGGCTATTAAACACAAACGTATTGTGAGAAGTGATTTTGCAAGGAGATGGAGGCTTGTTTGTTCGTGTGTTGGTATATTTGTGTTATTTTCTGGCCAGCTTGGTAAGTAAGACTGCTGTGTCCTTAAACACAATCCGAGGAGAGAGAGGAGATTTTGTCCAAACCTCCATCCGAGAGATTGCAAAACGTACTGAATATGATGTAGATTCCAAAGTAAAAAACAATCAGGTTTTAAGAACTTGCTTGACAAGCCGCATTGGTCACACCAACCCTCTGACGAGTGCAGTAGTTGAATCTACATTTTCTATAGTTTTTTCTTTTGCATTACTACTGCTTATTTTACTTCACACGTCCATGGTTTTCTTTAATTCTTTACCTTCGCACCGTTGTATAATGGTCAAGCTTTACAATACGGCGTAAAATATACTAGTAGATGATGAATCAAACTATTTAGAACAGATATCAGCGTTACGAAATGTTCAAACCAATTATGTAAATACGTTGTACATAATATAGGTGTCGGTTTTGTGGATCATTTATGTTATAAAACGTGAACAATTATACTGCATCATGGTACATGGGTACATGTACTTGTATTTGTATTTTCACAAAACGTCAGTCTGGGTATCTGAGTTTCTATTTACTTGTACTTATATTTTTATTTTCAAAGGTTAGCCGACATCTGATATTTAAGCCGTGTTAATGCCCGCTCTGTATTTCGAACATTGAGTAAGCTTTAAATATAATTACAATGGTCAGTGATTAATCTGGCGGGGAATGTTAGATGACCAGTAGAAGGAGGGTCAATGTGCGGGGATCGCGGTCAGTGGTCTACATGTTGTGTTTTCATAATGTGCTCATTCAATTAGAGGCATTGATATATGCTTGTTTGCGTTCGTAAATGCGTCAGCATCGGTTATCCGTCTGCCTAATTGGCCAATGTCATCATACTTCGAAGGAAGAGACAGAAACTTTGTCCTTCGGAACACCTCATACAATTCTGTAGAATGATAAATGCCGTACGGACCGTTCCGATTTAACTTTGTTTGATACAAGCAATCCTTAAGCGCTATCATTGAAATTTCCGAATAGACTCCGTGGCTTTTTAACATGCACCGACACACGCGTGACTAACTCTTGGTTACAAACAATCTCATCTCTAGTTGGGCTGGAAGCATCAAAATGACCAAGTTCTCAGGTCGAGAATCTAACCAGGACGCTAGAATATTTATAGCAAATCATTCCCGTCCTACTTGTCAGTTTAGTACTGTACACGTATTTGACTTAGAAATCTCAAGAGTTTATGAGTTGACATTTTTAGAAAACTTCACAAATTACTATTTTACATGTTAAAGCTTACTTGACATAGATGTTAAAGAACTCTTGTCACCCTAGTAAGGTGGATTAATTGTCAGTTCTGTTCTGTTTTTTAACGGTGGTTACCATTCAAGATATCGTTTTAAAACAATCATTGACCAATTGAAATTAAGTATGGCAAACCTATGTGCTGGGAATATATGAAAGAGTCGCTTTAAAACAATGATGACTTTTTGTTAACCTTAAAAATACAATAAAAATATAATAATTGATAAATATGTGATTTATTGATATTCAATCAGGGTCACAGTGCGGTCAGACCGCTCTTCATACAGGTGTCGGCTACACATCACTGACCCAGACATGAATGATATTGGCAAGTGAAATCATGAAGGCTTGTTTGGTAGTACGAACCTTTGTATCGTGTTCGCCGCAGTGTTCCGTTGTTTAATTAAGTCATTTATAGCGGACAGGTCCCGATCTCCTGAAGCGTCTCAAGTATAATTCTCGGCTCGAAGTGAGATTTTGCTAAAATCAGAGTATGTGCTAGAGACAAATCTGATGTTTGAGCTCTTGGATTGTTAGTGAAACAAGCTCAGAATAGTGTTTCTGTTTTGCAATGCCAATTCTGAGTCCAGTGTCCCATAGAAATTGACCCAAAGACAAGTTACAATATTCTATAGATTGAGATGCTTCGGTAGATCGAGACTAGGTTACGTATACAGGTTTCCTGGAACTTATTATCAACCAGGGACCATTCAACTTTCTCTTCCGTACAGTTAATCCTCACATTAAGACCACCTCGATAGTTTGACCACCTCAATAGTATGACCACCTCAATAGTATGACCACCACAATATACAGGTCCTATTTCACTGTTTTGATGCACTTATTATGTAACCACACTATTTAGACCAACTAAATACTGAGACCAGTTGTCAAGGGTTTCAAGAACGGTCTTATTGAGGTTTTACCGGCGGTATATTCATATTACGAATATCTAGTTTACGTAGTTAAACCAACAGTGTGTATCTTGTATGATGAAATCCGGTCATGCATGAAAATAAACCTTTTTGTACCTTCTATTGTTCTGTTTAAAGATGATGTGTCGGTATTCTACAGATGTTAAAATTCCGATTCAATTTAATAGTACTTACTAGTTTATTTTCTTATGGAAAAAATACAGAAGAACCTACCCCTAAAAAGCACGGTTCATTTAGTACATTGATTAATTTTGGAGTGGGCTTAAATTACATATGTTGTCACAGGTATTCGCCACTTATTTTTCTGTTCAGCATTAATTTTACATTCAATAATCCGTACACTTTAACTGTTTGTTCTTCTGTATATTTTATTCATAAAAAACCTTAACAAGTAATGATTACTAAATAATCAAACTACTATATACTGTTACATCACATTTTAAGACATGCAAATATACCGATACATTAACTTTAATACTGTTGTTATATTGGTTTACATTATTTTAATCATACTGATACATTTCCTTTACTACTATTGTTATATTGGTTAACATTATTTTAATAATTCAAACGTTTTTATAAAATATCATGTTCCTACTAGGACATAACCCGAAATGCCCTGAACTTTGGATGAACCCCCAAAACGACGATATATTGTGTCTCGACAGTTAACGTAGGTTTTATAGACGGTGTAAAATAAGGACACACAGCCACAATGGTGATTGAAGATAATATATAATATTGTGATTAATTTGTAGAACGTCTTTTATTTTTCATTGTGTATATGTGTGTACACTGCACGCTGTATTAACATCATGTGTCGTGCATTTCTCTTGGATTAATTATTTTCAAAAAAGTCAGACTTAAGTAGGTTTTATTTATATTAATACTTTATGTAGATTAACTTGTTTTCGCATATCTGTTTTAAATCAAACAACGACGTTCAATGGCGACATGTCGATGTGTACTTAACTTTTTTGTTTACGTGTACTTTTAACATACAAATGTACTTGTTTTTTCATGTTTAAGGAACGTGTTTAAGTTGCTCGGGTTCTTTTCTCAACATTAATAACGTTATCAGGAAGTTATGACATGGTTATATTGATCCATGTACTGTTTTATCAAAGCACTTAAGAAATTCTTCAACTTACGCTTAAATTTAAATTCTTAATTGTTTTTTTAAACCTACATATTGGGAACAGGAGCTCGTTAACTGAAGCATAATTGATCATAACCTTTTGTCATAATTTGCATATTTTAAATAATTATATAGGATTAATAAATTTGAACGTTTGTTTTTGATTTCGGTAAGTGCTTTGATAAAACAGTACAGATGTAGTGTGTGATAATACACTTTACAAATCTTATAATTGTGCACATGTTTTTACCGTATAACTTTTTTATTTATTAATATTTCTACATGAAATATTTTGTATGTGCTATTGATTACCACAAGGTTGGATTAATAAATCCATGATGTTCAGATGATCACACGGCAAAAATGTGCGACAGTAGCTTTTGCTGATGTCATCGTTTGTTTATTCTGTCTGTGAAAATTGTAGTCAGATTGTAATAAAATAAAATGAATTGTAATTCCCCACATCCAAGCTACATTATGTTGAAATTGCCAGCAAAGCCAAGCTCGCATTGACTAAGCTATGGGTAAATCTTGTGCATGTATATATTACTATAATATTTAGTTTTTCACTTAGATGCTTTTAATTTGAATACCACCCTGGTCAGTACTGTGCCGATACACCATCAAATCATGCTGAAAAATATATTTGTCAGAGTGGGCATGGTAGCCGCGTTAACCTGTTGAAGTAATGTGCATTATAGTGTTTCATTGTTAAATATAAACCATTTGACAATAAAGTTATCTTATCTTTTAGAACTGAGCTTGTTTACAAATTGTAACGTTACAGCTTATCTGCAGTGACGTTTCTTGTCTCCAAACTTGACCTTTGATGTTTTTCAAAGTGACAGGGATACTGCTGAAAAACGCGTTAATGATGCAATATAGACTGAAGCGAAATATATTTATTCGGCGCGTGTTACGTGCCGAATAAATACGCGCCGAAAACGCGTAGGTTTTACGCTTCATGGAAACGGGGCTTTAGTGTCATACTAATTGTGTAGCTCCTAATTTAATAAGTTGTCATTATCATGTTACGTTGTGTATTTATATTGTTTAAACTTACAGTCAAAATATATTTGTAGGACTGTATCTTATATAATAAGTAAACTTATTATGTGTACATGAGTCATTGATGTTTTTAAAACATTGTTTAAGCCCCACTGGTCACTAGTACGTAAGTGTTATGTTGACTACCAAGTCAGATTATCTTACCACCAGATAGTACCTTGAACTTACTGTACTGGGCGTCAAGTATTGGAGATATGCCAGTACAGTATAACCTCTGTAAAGCAACATCCTTTGGGAGTTGCAAATGTTGGTCATTGTTTAGAGGTTGTTGCTCTATAGAGGTTAAATTTATAGTAAATAGTGAATTAGTAAAATTTTGAAGGTGTTGTTACACAGAGGTTGTTGCTCTACAGAGGGCCTCTCTGGAGAGATTGTACTGTACCATTTCAACGACTTATGTATGTAATGGCCTTGTATCGAACCTGGGACCTCGCACTCCAAGTGGGCGTTAGAATAACATTAGAATATCGAGGCGGATTCTTTGAACATTGGTTATATTAATATCAATGCCAATGTTAAGATAATCTTCATTGAACATGTGGTAATGTTAGAACATGAATGATAAAGCCCCGTTTCCATGAAGCGTAAAACCTACGCGTTTTCAGCGCGTATTTATTCGCCGAATAAATATAATTCGCTTCAGTCTATGTTGCATGATGACGTTTCCATTGACGCGTTTTTCGGCGCGTAAAATAGTACGCGCCGAAAAAATCGCTTCGGTAGCGAATTTTTTACGCATGGACGCGCGTAAAATGACTTTTGGGATATAAATTGGTGTAGTTTCCTCGATTCTAGTAATGTTTTATTGACGCCATTCATCTTAAATTGCATGAATTTTGTTTTACAGGTTGACAAAAAGCTCATAGAAGTATCCCTGTCTTTTTGAAAAACATCAAAAAATTTGTCTGACCAAAAACGCAACCACCATCTTCTCCACCGCATATTATTTCGAATGGGCCAGAAAACAAGCATTTGCATCTTTTGTTATGGCCTGAAAGTCCCATTTTCTTTAAAATATTGATGAAAGATACGCGTTTTTATCCAAAAAAAACCGCGTCTGTTTTCAGCTTCATGGAAACAGTTTTTCAGCGCGTAATCGGCGCGTAAATAATACGCTCCATGGAAACCCGGCTTAACACGTACGTAAATGAATATCTATGATGACGTATTTTTAACCGACACGCAGAAAACAGCGGACCAAAAAAAAAAACCGATAACGATGAAATTACGCCAACGAAAAATAAAGTTGGTATAATATTACCTAAACGTACTTATTTTGTAATGCCAGTGTAAATTCGATACTAATTGTCTACATTGTATTCTATTTTAGATGTAATTGATATTCTTCGTAACCGAGATATTCGATATGACCGATAGCATCGGGCCTTTTGAAAAAAGCGACTGATATGAACTAGTATGAATAAGCCGAACGATCATTTTGGTTTAACTTGTTGATTAAAATAATCGATCTGAAAAACAAACATTGCGAGAAATTATACCGCCTTGGAAGCAGGAAAGATGCGAGGTTTTTGATCTCCTTTTTGCTGAAAATAAATGTTCTAACCACACTGTGGTTGATTTGGTGCCTTACACATTTACCAGGCCTGCTATCTTTATGCTCATTTGTTAGATCGCCGGTCTGTCATCCCCGGAATGATTTGGGTTAACCAGATTAGGCAAGTTTAATAAACGGTTCAAAAGAATAAAGCAAATTGAACATTGTTAAATCCACTTACTAACGAGCTTGTTGCCGCACCTCTAGATGCTTTGCTCCTCCGAGTCGACCATACGATCTAGCCTGTGGCCGTAAGGTGTCCAGTTGATTAATTCCGTCACGGAGAACACCTATAGCGAGGCTTGTTGCGGAGAGGCTTTGTGCTGACGGGCGCATGACTTACAAATTGCCTGACTAGTGGGCTGTATGCTTTTCATTATTGTTCAACCATTTTAGTCATATCCGGCGGTCATTTGTCCTAACCATGCAGTTATTCTCGAATAAATTATCAACGTGCCCTTCCGAAGGCAACCGTTCTCGTGACCACATGCATACTTATAAGATTTCTTTATACACTTAATTGTGTGGCCGGTTCATTCACTAGTATGTGTTCTCATCAACGGCGCCCTTTTACTTCAAATGGTTTTCTTTTATAATGTGTGGATTGTATGTAACCATCATTCATTACTAAAATGAATCTCAAATAAATTATGCTGATATAAATATTTTTATTGACGTCCTCCTAATATACTTCACATAGTTTGATAAGGGCCAAGAAATCACTTACGCTTACTGAACAAGCCCGATGAAGAAAGTGTTGCTCGAATATTAAAATATCATCTAATCTGTTGCTAAGTTCGAAATTCATGTGATGCATTTTGTATGCAATGACATAACGTCGTCTTTTTCTATGTAATTGATAAGCCCTATCGACAGTGACCAAAGTGGCAAGATTAACATGGTAACGTTTGTCCCTTTACGGACGGGTCGCATTTTGTTTTCACAGAGGCTCGAATGTACCACAAACATGGTGAGATAGGGCTTATCAGCACTTAGACATCACATTATGACACAATATATGTTCGTTTACAATATTGCAGATGTAGCATTATGTTTTATGAAAAAATTCCATCAGTCCATCTTATTCAATTTGCGAAATATTTACAAGGACAATTTTATGACCCTTATGAAATTTTGAGTAGTATATGTACATGATATAGTTTGTATGTTATATCATGCTACACGGTCACCGTACGCTATTATGGTAACGAACAAAAAGGTATAGAATTTCTTTAATGAGAAATGTTTGGCATCATTTAACGTAATGACCCAGTTCACTAGTGACTGTGCTCCTACTTTCAAACTAGAGGTAGATTTGTGTGATGCAAACATTTTATAGTTCAGTGACTTGATGTCTAGTTTCCGATGTATAGTTCACATCCTTTCAATACATAGTTTGTGTTTATACTGTTTGAACTGATGCGTAACTTACTGATCGTGTTGGATTGCTATTTATGTGACCACCAAACTGAACAATATTCACATGATTATTGTATATCAAATGTATGGAAAGCCTTGACTGTCTACTACGTACAATATGAAATTATATGGAGTAAAAACGACATAATAATATGCCTGTGTGACCTTATACGTGATACGTTAATATTTCATTATATGATGTACATGTATCATACTAACATAGCACGTGAGATTTGCCTTCTTTGTGTATATTGAGCTTACCATTTTTTATTACCGCGATAAAACATAGCTGATTCATGACGTCACGTTTGACGTCATATACTATGACAAATGTCGTAACGGTGACGGTAATAACGTTCTTAGGCAAGAAAGTAGTTTGACGTCAACCTGTCTTGTTGTGCTATAAATGGCAGAGCATTGGCGATGTAAGAATCGGAATAATAAATAGGAAGCTGTGTTTTGTTGTGTTATAAAATGTAGGCACTCGTTTGAATGTGTGTGCTACGCAATCGTGATTTAATTACTACGCATCCAAACACGTGCCTATATTTTATTATGCAACAAAGCACAGCTACGTATTCATTATTGCTTAAATATATTTTTTTATTATGTCAAACCATCCTTATATGGAATCAACAAAGCATTCAAGACTTTCCATACACATTCATACTGACGGTGGTGACAGTTATGTATAGCGGTTTATTTTTTAAAGTGTTTAAAGTGTTAAAATATCTACTGCAAAATCGCTAATATTTCCTGAAATGTCTGAAATTTAAAATTCGCTAACCTCTTGACCAGCGAAACTATCCATTCATTAAGTTTAAAACACGAGAGTATTATTATAGTCTACGTTTATTATATAAACCAATATGTATTAAAAACTTCATATTTGTCTAAAAACACATTCAAGTGTTTGAGAACTGTACATAGTTATTACACCATACTGGAGATAATTGTAAATCGGACCGTGTCTGACCTCTGTACATTTCCGACGAGTGTTAAGATAAATTTCGTGATATTGTTTATTAAACTGTAAACCATTTTCATGATGACGTCATCACGAATTTAAATTACGTTAACATTACTTTTTATGAACTAATATGACGTTTTAATGAAGTAGAAAATATAAAAAGATAATACTAAAAGATTATATTAAGTCAGACAGGGAAGGCAGCACTCAACTTAACCAGCCGAGCACAGAAAACATTAAAAACACACAAAACACAGTGCCCAACTGAACCAACCGAGCACAGGAAACATAAATCACATAAAGACACAATGCCCAACTAAACAAGCGCAGATCCGCCCAAGTCCAAGCTGTCGAAAAGTAAAATAAATTATAACTAGCTGGATGACCCAGTTTCCACAGCAAAAGGACTATAATGCCTAGTTTTAGCTGTCAGAAAACTTAAAACGAAGAAGTGCCCAACACACTACCGACCAAGAAAATTAAACATCCCCTGTCCCACTGTTTAAAAGCTGAATAGAAAAGATTCAGCAAACACAAGGCGGAATGCCTACGCTGAATGACCTAGTTACAACAGTAAAACTGCTGAACCACATAGTTTTAGCAGCCTTTAGTCTCAAAAGTTAAATAACAATATTAAAACGTTAAAAGGCCCGTATAGTCGGATGACCTACTTTCGTCAGACAGGGAAGGCAGCACTCAACTCGACGAAACAATTGTTCGTGAATAATCATTTGTGAAATATTTGGGTGCCTTCTTTGATAAAACTCTACAGTAGGGGAGACCGGGGCTAAGCGTTACGTGGGGCAAAATGTTACACTGCATTTTCAAACCGATGATATCCTTATATTACATCATCATTCATGTTGCTGTTATCATTTTTCGAGCCGCTATTTCATCCGCTATGTCGCGACCAGTTCAAATCCCCACAAACTGTTTTAGAGGATGAAAACACATTTTCAAGCTTTTTTGTTACATTTTTACAATTTTTTAAACGTCAATTTATTCTATATTCAAGATTTAGTTGACATTTGGGCTTATTGTGGGCCGAAGTTTGAGTACACATCAAACATGCCGTAGCAATAAGAAATTGGATTTGGCCACCTTTGGTATTTACTGTAGAGCGATTTATTCACGCAAGTGTTCTTGTGGGCAATTTGTTACAGAATACAAAGGGGCCACCGGGGCTCAGTCTTACATTGTTATAAGTTTTACATTTTAGAAAGCGTGAACTCATATACGGCTCTAGTAAAGGTGTATACATAAAAACTACATTTAATTTCGACAAAGCAAGTTACGTAATTATTCAATATAACTATGCATCAACAATTTAAACCGCTTAAAATAGTTCGTGTAACACATTGCCCCGACCTTTTGGGTCCAAGGACGGACAAGTATTAAAATTTAACTAGATTCCAAACAATTAAAATTCGACCATCCCCCAACCTTTCCTACATCGCCTCCTCACTTCCGTCCGTGCTGTCCGTGTTTCTTGCAGGTAAGCTTCAGGGTAGTCGGTATTTACTGCATGTAACATTTTGCCCCAGGGACTGTAACACTTGTCCCCAACACACGGGGTAATGTGTTACATGAACTTATAATTTTCGACAAGCTGTAAATTGTTATTGCATAGTTAAATTGATTAATCAAAGAACGTGTTTGGTAAAATTTAAGTGTACATTTATGTATACACCATTACAAGGGCTGTATATGTGTTCATGTTTTATAAAAGGGTAAAAAACATAAACGTGTATCACATACAGCCCCGGTCTCCCCTAATGCAATATGGAAATCCTGCTTTTTCCATCTGCGTAACATCGGACAAATTTGGCCATTCATTACTGCTAATGCCTGCAAAACACTTGCGAATTCCCTTGTGACCTCTAGACTGGACTACGCAAATGTTTTGCTTTTTGGTGCCAACAGCAAGGTAGTAGGCAAACTACAGCGCATCCAGAACACTGCTCCTCGTTTGATCACACTAACAAAAAAGCGTGAGCACATTACACCGATCCTGCATTCACTGCATTGGCTTCCGGTGCCATACAGAGTACAGTACAAGGTCATTCTATATACATTTAAGATCAAACATGAACTTGCTCCTGTTTACATGAATTAGTTGATTAGTGAGTACCACCCAAAAAGATCTCTGAGATCAGACTCAGCCAAATTATTGAACATTCCGAGAACAAAAACTAAGAACTACGGTGAAAGGAGATTTGACAAATGTGCTGCCACCCTGTGGAACAGTCGGCCAATAGAAATAAAAAAACATTGACTCTCTGCTGGTTTTTAAAAAAGACACTAACAAATCACATGTTTAAAATGGCATATCAGTGATCAGTGAATGTTAATTAAATTTCAAGACACAAACTTTCAAGGAATTAACTTTAGCTTTAGAGACTTGTTTTAAAAGGCGCTATATAAATAATTTAAATTATCAATTATTATAACTTAACCAGTCCAATACAGAAAACAGTAAAAACATACAAGGCACAATGCCCAACTGTACTGCGAATGTCACTTGTTTTTATCTGTGTGAAATATCGATACATAAACATACCTACCAGATGTAACTCGATACTTTCTCTGTTTTCAGTGACGTGGTGTGATATATAAGTTATCGGAGGCAGCGAAGTCACCACAAATAATATCGATGTTTCCATAGGATCTATCTCACCATACTGTAGAATAATGCCGAAAAATAATAATAAAAAAGAGGAGCAGGAGCAGGCTAAAGTTGTCGAGGTAAACATTGACATTTTATTATTTTTCATCATTTTTCATTATTTCTTTTAATTCGAAAAGGAAACTTTTTGTTGCTGTACTCGGGTCGTATCTGTCTTTAGTTTTCAAATTTAAACAACAAACATGTTGTTGCTGTTCACACACTGTTTATACTCGGGGTACAACTGTTACTGTTCACACACTGTTTATACTCGGGGTACAACTGTTACTGTTCACACACTGTTTATACTCGGGGTACAACTGTTGCTGTTCACACACTGTTTATACTCGGGGTACAACTGTTACTGTTCACACACTGTTTATACTCGGGGTACAACTGTTGCTGTTCACACACTGTTTATACTCGGGGTACAACTGTTGCTGTTCACACACTGTTTATACTCGGGGTACAACTGTTGCTGTTCACACACTGTTTATACTCGGAGTACAACTGTTACTGTTCACACACTGTTTATACTCGGGGTACAACTGTTACTGTTCACACACTGTTTATACTCGGGTACAACTGTTACTGTTCACACACTGTTTATACTCGGGGTACAACTGTTACTGTTCACACGCTGTTTATACTCGGGGTACAACTGTTACTGTTCACACACTGTTTATACTCGGAGTACAACTGTTACTGTTCACACACTGTTTATACTCGGGGTACAACTGTTACTGTTCACACACTGTTTATACTCGGGGTACAACTGTTGCTGTTCACACACTGTTTATACTCGGAGTACAACTGTTACTGTTCACACACTGTTTATACTCGGGGTACAACTGTTGCTGTTCACACACTGTTTATACTCGGAGTACAACTGTTACTGTTCACACACTGTTTATACTCGGGGTACAACTGTTACTGTTCACACACTGTTTATACTCGGGGTACAACTGTTGCTGTTCACACGCTGTTTATACTCGAGGTACAACTGTTGCTGTTCACACGCTGTTTATACTCGGGGTACAACTGTTACTGTCATCAATTTTCAGTCGAACTAAAATAGCAAACTTTTGGTGGTGTTGTGCCAAATATTGCTTACGTATTATGGTAAATAATATTCGGTGTTGAGGCACACTCTTGAGGAATGTGGCTATAGTAAGCCATATTCGGAGCAATATATATTTTTAACCATGACTTTTGTCCCTATAAATAATTATGTTATATAACCCGGTATTTAACATTTCCTGCGTAAAAATGAGCATACATACCCCAATTGCCCTTGTAATATGTTGAAAATATCGCGACGAAAGCATCAAATTTAGCCACAAATATCATTTTTGGCCATTTTAACCACTATTTATGACGTAAAACCTTCCAAAAAACCTACTACAGTGTTCTCCAAAAGTGAAGCAAGAATGCCATTGTGGTTTTTGAACAGGTTTAACGTTATGAAAAGCCATGAAAATTGCTAAAATTGATCTGGGATCAATCTCGAGACCTCTTGCACTCCAAGTGGACATTGTACCACCTCAAGAGATACCACATATGATCCGGGTTTACGGTTCCTTAAGTGTGAATTCAGAAGAAATCGAAATGTTTGTCTTATTTATATTTCAGCTACGAACCAGACTAAAGAATTTAATCAAAGATGACTATGACGATTTTTATCTCCGAAAATGGTTGAAAGGTAAAGAAACCTGCATGCACGTACTCATGTACATGACTTTATTTTTATTATTACATTTGTATACGTATTTAGAGTATTTTTTATTTTATTTATTGTATATACTTATGTTTCAACTTGGCTTTGTAAAAAATCCCTTACTAGTATAGAAATACTGAATTGATACAAAGAGCATTTTAACACTTATGTCCCCAAATATGGTGTCAGTATAATGAATTTGTCAGTATATCGAATCCTGACTGTATTAAGATACAGTTTACTCGTCCAAATCCATGTGCATGTATAGTAAACAAGTATACTCCCCGCATTGAATCGTATATGCCACTTAAAAATCAGAGTTTGTGACACCAACCATTTCCATATTGCCCCTTGAACCATTTTAAAAGTCTGGGTAAGCGCATTTTGTAGTTCAGAACAAAACTTTAAAATGGCACCGGTTCCCATGCCTTGAGCGGATGTCATTTAGACGTTATAGAAATCCGACTCAATTCTTGTTAACGGATGTTGTTTCTACTGTTGGTAATATCCAAATGAATTCATATGTATACACGACCCTGCATACATGTTAACTTCATCCCACACATTGAAGTATGTACACATTTACATAGTCGACATATTTGAAGTTGAATGAAGTGTATAATAGCAAATATACGACGTGATCCGGTAAACCCTTACTATAATTGCTAGAATGCAGATAATGTTCGCAGTAATAATGAATTCACTTTTTTTCATACAGACTTTTTAAGAATCAAATTTTGCTTTCCGACTATGTATGATACGTCATCTTATACTTAACGTGCTGATATTAAAACGACCATTCTACGAACTTTATGAACATACCTCATACGATTGCTGAATATTGTATACCTATTATGTAACAAGGATTCTGATTGGCTTAGACGGCCTGCACGAGAGGTCTATAATTTTTAATATACACCTCCCGAAACCGAGGCTGGGGTGGATATTACTTTTTTATTGCGTGACGTCATTTCCTGCGGTATAACGTTCCAGACAACGTAACGTTATTTCCCGTATTATTTGGCCTACAGCTGCTCATACATATTTATAGGCTCTAACATAGCGCCGTTAATAAACATGTTAATACTCTCTCATACATATACATAACTAGAGCATTGTAAGCTAGAACATTAAATTTTGAAGAGTCGTCTTTTGTTTCTGAAGAGAGACTGAAGTTGTTATAATTTTAAAAGAGCTAAATAGAGGATATTTGTTTGTTTTGATTGAATATGGTTTATATCTCATCGTGTAGTGATAAAATTCAATATTTTCAAGAGCGCGTAGCGCGAGTGAAAATATTAAAATTTTATCACTACAAGATGAGATATTAACCATATTCAATCAAAACAAACACATATTCTATTTATTTAATGCTTTTATGGTGTCAAAACTGGTACTATTTATGTCAAATTACCACTGTGATTAGGCTACGTATGAATATTTTATTCCATTCATATTTTTCACTTCAAAATCCGCCATCTTGGATTATGGTGAATAGGTGAAAACGACTTTTTTGAGAAATTTGCATTAAATCATACACCAACTTGTAGGAAATGGTCTAACTAAGAATAAAAACACCCACATGACATGTTTCCGTTCAGTAATAAAAAAGTTACAGACATTTTAGTGTTGAGATTTTGGTAAATTAAAGTAGTCCCTGTGAGGGGGCGGGGCTTATATCAGTCACATTGTAGGTGATAACCAGTGACTGATATAGGTTTTATTTCACTGATAGAACTCCATATCTCATCAGTTAGCATTAAATAATAGGTTTTATTTCCTTGACGTCTGGCATGGTATACAATATAACAGTTGTCGACTTATGTTTCGATGGATATGATGTTTAGTTGACCTTCAAAAAGTGATATTGACCTCTGACTTCGTCATCGGTCAATATCACTTTTTTCAGGTCAACAAAACATCATATTCACCTCAACATAAGTCAATAACAGTATAATATAGTATGGTGCCATGGTGAGCTGTGGCTGGACGTTACGACAGTGCAGAGATCAAGTTGTAAGGATCCCAAAATGGCTGGACTCGTTAGAGCTCCTAAAATCGTACGACATCGTACAATGTTTGTAACCAAGGTATGCATTACAGTGCCTGGTCAGTGTGAATACTGTGAACTCCGATTTGATAATATGGTAAACATTGGGCGCTGGTTTCAGATTTAATAAAATGTTTAAAATATCGTCCTCATCTCTTATGCTGACGCTTACCATCTTCACTATCACTCACATATACATGTGTTCCGAGTTCTTTGAAATTTCAAATTGATTCGTATAATGATCTCTTATATGTAAGTATAAGTATATTCTTACTTAGTAATTAAGAAGTCTCATATTAATAACACACATAACATGCTGTTGGAATACGAATATATCTAATATTAGGCAATTGTGTAACTTATTTTTGTACTTTATTTTTTTATTTTCAGCCAGAAATTTTGATGTCGGTAAAGCGGAGCAGATGTTTAGAAACGTAAATATTGTTTCCGTGTTTATTTTCTATTAACCACATTTGAAGCTAATATAATTAATTACGTCATGTAGCTTACATAATTTATAAGGTCATGCGCATGAACACAGGTGCATTGCTTGAAACTGAACAGAGTACATTTAACGTAGATTTATTGGTTGCCTCTGGAATAGATAACGGTACTTGTTACATAGAAACGAAATCAGTAATAATTATATAAGTCTTACGGATTCAGTAAAAACGTAATAATCATAGAGGAAGGTTTATGTACATTCGGAACTCCCTCGACAATTTACAAAATTTACGAGGTGTTCCGAATGGGTTTATGTATTGTTAAAGACCATTCCAAATCTTTTTTCGTTTAGCGTCCACCCTAAGTTTGAAAACCTATCTAGCAATCCTGAAAGATAAAAAAACCAAGCCATCGAAAAAAAAACCAAGTCATACCGACTTCTATCCTCACAATTATACATGTATGGCTAACAAATATAACTTTCATGCATTGTCAATCATAATAACTTACTGAAATAACTGAAAACGTGTTTGTGTGATATAAAAACTAATACTGAGCTTAAATCTTTACAAATCTCATTTAATAAGAGCGAAGGATATATGCTAAAATAATAAACATTTATAACTCAAAAATGTTGTTGTTTTTCCTTCTCAAGACGCCCAACCTATTAATCCGCGGACGCTAAACGAAGAAACGATTTGGAATGGCCTAATATACTTGCTATCTGGCTCTGATATTGTTGCATGGTAACACCATAAATTGTATTATATTTACAGAGTGCTGATTTCAAGACAAAAATGAAAGTAGAATCGTTAATGGCGGAGTTTGAGACACCTGAGGTTAGTTTATGTTAATACGTGGGTGATAAAAAAGAAATAAGACAAATGCTATAATTTGTAAAGTTTTCGTGTTTAACCATAAAATTACCATATTCGTTTGGACGCATTTAATGCCGATTTGTACGTGTAAGACATAATTTCCTACTGTTAGTAGTGATTTATAAATTGAACGTTAAATATATCGTGTTGCGCTATGTCACCGCACATCTAAACGTCGTCCGTTTTCGCCGTATGATATGGAAACGCATATGACTAATATTTTTTTTTATTTTCCTCTAACATTTGTCTAATTTACTGGACATGACGTCAACACATTGACGTGGACTAAAACGGTTTTGAGGTAAGTGTGTCGGTTTTAAATATATGACGTGAAAACTAACAGTACCAGCTTGAAAACCACGTCATATTTCGGCAAAAATCATAGCTTGAAAAAATACAGTTTTATCAGAAGCTAGGAGAAAACTCTAAACAAACATTTAAAATATCGAAACGGACATCGGGAGAGAAGTCTGTCTTCTTATAGTAGTATACTTATATATCGTTAGTATAAAATGTTTTGTGACGGAAAATATACTTAAGAATATCAAGCAGAGGCCCGAAATGCATTAGATGACCGATCAGTTTTGAACGTCACTCGCCAAGTCGAACGTTCTACACGGAAGTCGTCTTTAGAATTAGAATGATAGAAGAATTGTTTAATATATTCTTGATATTTTTACAACTGAAATGTGTTTTATAGAAACGAACTCTCTTTCTTGCTAAATACTGAATAAATAGTAAATTTATTCGTTATGTATAGAGACACCAGCGATTTATTCAAGCAATGTGACGTTCGAATAGTAAACCGTTTACGTACATGACGTCAATGACGTCAATTGTGTGCGGCGAGTCGTTGTACCTAAGATTGCTAAACCACTGATATATCAGCAAATAATAAATGGATATTTATGAAACTCGACAGTCAGAGAGACGATATATTTTGTAATCAGCATTCAACTTTTCATATCAGTATGCATTGTCATTTTACAGCGTTTGTCTCATTTCTTTTTGATCACCCCACGTATAAATAATAATCGGGATTTAAAATTTTAAATGTCTTGGGATTTTTGAAAAAGATCAATGTTTAGGCCGTAAATTCTTGAATTTAATTTTTGGAAGAATCCAATTTCATGCATTTCATAATTATGTCGATGAATTATGGGGGTCGATTTTGTGGCCGATATTTCCCACTAAATCAATAATAATTGATTCCCGCGAATATTAATGATTTACAATAATTATCTCTATATGTCACATTGGGTGCCAAACGCTATGTGTGGAGAACATGTGCAGCCTGGTCAGGCGGGACTCGGATCCGGAACATTTCACTGACATGATGACGATCGTGTGGTCTATCGACTGAGTTATCCGGACGCTTATATATTCTCCTTTACCTTTACTTTGTATGTACATGTAGATCATGAATATATTCCTTTAATGTTACAATAGTTCCCAGATACAGAGACATATAATGGTACACAACATCATGGAAAGTTTCCATACATTGTCATACTGCAAGTTGTTCTGCTTCTCAATTGTCTTGTAACGTTATTAACTTTTCTCGATATTGCATGTACTGACTTTTGAGCTTATACTATCTATTATATCAAGCATAAATATCCTTTCCGCTACCACGATTTGGGGGGGGGGGGGGCTATGAGAAATTTATATGGCTCCTATACCCCGTCCCTGAGACACTATTGACTTGCAGCACTGATACAAACTCGATACATCCGGATACTACACACCTGCCCAAAAGTGGAAGTAGGAAAAATTATCGACATTTCGACTAAAGGTCACCGGAAATGACGATGTGACAGTGACCCTTGCACGGAAAACTTCTTTTTTTACTTTTTTGTGCCCCTTTAGGGAACTGATCCGGACCCCTTTGATTAGCCTTATATTCCTTCTATAGAAAAATAAAAACTTTTTGGCGCTAAATGTTATTGCAAGTCCACAGAGACTCGTACCGCAATGGCGAGCGACCTTGTGCCCGTAATATCCTGTAGTCTGGGATGCATGTGTTCCCATGACAGCAAAATTCCCGAATTTGGGCAGTTAGGTCGTAAACTACGGAAGGCCGAAATGGCCATCCCGGCCAGTCTGCATTAGTACGCTATGGTAGCGGAAAGGATATAATATTTAGGTATTGAATAATAAAGCCATAAATACATGCTAAGGCGTGGAAAACGTGTCATATTGTAAGTTATCTAAGTGTTCTTCTTACATTACAAAACGTCAGGATTTTAATCAGGTAAGATGTTATTGTGAAATTACTTCATTCTGTTTAGATCCCTGTTACATTTGTTGTCATGGTTACATTTGTTGTCATGGTTACATTTGTTGTCATTGTTACATTTGATGTCATCGTTACATTTGTTGTCATTGTTACATTTGATGTCATCGTAACATTGGAAAAACAAGCTTTTTAAAATTCGGTATGGTCAACATACATAGCTCCTATTTTCATGAAAGTAGGCTCATAAGAAGCACCTCGTCATACACAGTCTTATAAGATTGTAAGATCCACTTACGACCTTCTCGATCTTAACCAGCGATATAGACATAATGTCTCCGTATACTCCCAAACAACCATTACAGGTATAATTGAGATTTATGATATGATCTCTCTCCACAGGATTTCCTATGTTTTTATGTTTAAGCACGTGGGATCTGTAATCGAAATTTAAAGCATATCTAATCCAATTTTCATCTTAATATGTCGACTAATCTACTGAATATATGTCACCGCGGTTTTGCAAAGAATGTAATGTTTAGCCATTCTCGTGGCTTTTCAGGACGTAAAACCTTACCCCAAAACATGATAGTAAATACTTTCCACGAACTGTCTCTGCTCACAGAAATGGTATACAGAATCTATAACTGAGCTGCTATTTTTACTGGCTGTACGAGTGTGGATGACAGCATTGCATGTTCTTAATTAATTAACGAACTATAAAAATGATATATTCCTCTATTTCCAAGGTAATCAAGAATTTCCTAACTGGTGGGTTTTGTGGTCACGACAAAGAAGGATCGCCTGTACGCGTGGAACTGTACGGACACCTGGATATGAAAGGTAGGAACTAGTGCCATAAGATATCGTGTAATAAGTTAGTAATTAGCTCCTATGTCTTGCCATCAAAGTGAAATGGCAAACCCTTATTGATCAGCGGTGTAAGTAATCACATTACCGTAAGGCGCCTAATTAGTTCGGTGTAATTACGGTGTAATTAATTTACTAAACCTTGGTTTAGTAATGTCACGTCTTTCTAGGTTTAAAGGAATATTTTGAAAAAGTTTGTTGCGTGTCAGAGAGTAAGTTTTAATATTTGGCTGTGTCGGGGAGGGAATGCAAGAATAACCAGTGGCCCATTGGGGCCCTATGTCTCTCATACAATGCAAAAATAACCTGTGGTCCACTGTGGCCCTAGGTTTCTCATTTGTTCCATTTGGGCACTTGATCTCTCATTCAATTGCTGTGGATCGAGCGACCCTTATGTGTTTTTGGCCCTCTTGGTATTTTCAATTTCGCATTCCAGGCAACAAAGATTTAAAAAATCATGTAAGCCTAATAATTAAAGATACGTTTTCTCTTTTGCACAGAGAGGCGTCAGATATGCATAATACACCGTGGTTATGGCTATATGCTAATTTGTAAAGCCTTGCAGTGTGTCATTCATTGTTGTGGTCAGTGGCCTCATTGTGGCCTGCTTGAGATATCCTATTGTGACCATACGGGTGGTACGTTATGTGCTGTCTCTTACGTGGTTGGATAGGCGTTGTTGCGGCTTCTGTATGATATTTATATCGAGATAATTCTATATATATCACAGGAATCATGGCATCGGTGCGGAAATCAGATCTGGAAAAAACCAAATTATTACAGTGTGAATGGACAGTTCAAGAGTGGGAGAGACAAAGTAAAAAGGTATTCCAAAGTTTGTCACTCACCAATTTCAAGTAGATCGTATTCTTTTTCGACTTTATTGACGTGACTAAATGATTAAGGATATTCTGTCCAATTAACACAATATGAGAGTCACGTTTCATTTTATGTGTACACAAAAGATTACAACCACTGTTTGAACAGATCAAGTATTTTTGTTTTCATTGGCATTATAGATGTCTGGATAAGCCTTTATCATTGGTTTACACCGTAATAGTAGACTCGGCCACTGCGTCACTCTGTACATATCTTAGTATCCTAACTGGACAGGACAACTGTTAACACAACAACTGCTAATAAGGACAATTAACATTTGCATGAATGAGAGAGGTACTAAGCCACATTTTACTCTATTTACATGCGTTTGAGCATTTTAAAATACGCTGGTTAACCATGATGTACGTAGTCCTCGGTGCTAAACTGTGACCAAAGTATTAGCGATATCGCTTACTAGTATATGTACGAGGGATGATCCATATATAACGAGAAAATGCTTATAATTTTGTTATGATCCGTAATATTTTACTCAAACTTTGACTAGTAGTAATAACATACATTAGCAATGTTTCCCTGAATGTTCATAATTACAGCGACATCATGCTTAAATCTATTGTTGCTAAGGTAACACTCGATGCGCCAAGGCGGGGCATATTTCGGAGTTTTCACCATTTTCACGCAAATTCAAACCCTCACAGTTTTAATGTAAGCAATAGCACCGTGATGACAATTGGTACTTTGGGTCACGTCAGACTCATCTGACTGATGATGACGTCTTACACGGGTTGTGTTGTCATTCGTTACGTCATGCACGTGTTATCGTTCCGCGATAGCAAAATTACCGAAGACAAAAGAGTTTCAATGAAATTTTTAGTTTTGAAGAAAAAAAGTAATAATAATATTGTGCACGATATTCAGTAATCATTTCGTGATCATGTCGTGGTAATAGCTTCGATTTATGAACATAATAACATATTAAAATTGGACTGGAAAAAGGCTAGTAATCTAACGCAAAGTAGACGTAACGTGACGTCAACGTCAGAACTACGCACGAAAAGGTTAGATGCTTTGAATTAAATTCCTAAGGATGGCTATCGTGAGACTTTTTCAACTTTGTATGGTATTGGCGAAGACGTACACATATTGAAGGATGATAATCTGAAAAGTTTTTAAAAATTAATACAGTAAGGCCTAAGGTATGTGATCGTCAAATTGATCAAAGTTGAATTCTGAATAACGTTAAAAGGTGCAAAAATGACGTTGCCCCGCCTACCGGTTTCATAGGTCGGCAAAAATGTTCCAAACAATTTATTTTTCGATATATTTGAAAATTATTTCGTTCGTGTTCTCCTAAGATATGTATTTACCCCCACATTAAATATTTTTAGAAAATACTTTGTAATAACAAAATTATAAGCATTTTCTCGTTATATATGGATCATCCCTCGTATTTGATATATTTAGTGTTAAACCATCTAAAGAAAATACAACTTTAAAAAACAGACTGTGTGTTTATTGGATAGACTAATTAAGCTAATGCTCATAGACAATGGCTATTAGGTAGACACAAACTACGTCAGAACTTAGAATTACCACATAACAAAGAAACTCAATAATAATAATAACATTATATCATTAATGTCTTGTCTTTAATAAAGTTAAGTAAATCACATGGACACATTTTGAAAAAGTTTCACTTTCAGTCATGCCTCACTCTAATTAGGGTATCGATTTGACATAAATTATAGAATTATCTTAATAAAGTATTTCAAGAACTGATATACAATATTGTTGCTTAAGAGAATTGTTTTTGTACTGTGTTTGACACATACGTTAAACCGTTGCCAGGTTACTAGATATAACCAGTGTCTACATCGCGACTAAAAGATAAATGTATAGTATCTCCATATCATACATAGTCCTAATACTTATAAAACTGTTTTGTCTACATGTCATACTGGAACCCCGCCATGCCTCCTGTCTGCTACAGCTGGTCAGTGTCCTAATATTGAACTGTCCATTTATGGGAACAACAAACTACAAGACACGGCATTTTTACACCGACACGGCCACTGATTATTTTCAAAAAGTATCTTATATACTCGTACGTATGTACAGTTTTCCACATAATTGTTCCATATTGTGCCGCGTGATTGTGGTCTGTGGTCTGTGGTCTGTGTTATGTTTTGTATTCTGTGCTCAGCTGTTTCAGTTGAGTGCTGCACCCCCTGTCCGAAATATCTATATATTTTCACCACACATATATAACCAGCCTGAGGACAGAACAAGAAGTGGTGTTTGTTGACCATCGGTTTCTATTGAAGATTTTTTAAATATTATTGAGAGATACAACATTGTTGGTCTTTAAGACTGGTATGATGGTATATATATATATTTTCGTGGGTATCAAATTTCGTGAATTGATAAAAATGCAATTCTGCGGGTCGTAAATTCGTGGATTATTCGTGAACATGAAAGGGTAAACCCATGTCTGAATATGAGAGGAAGATTAATCGTGGGGATTGTATTTCGTGGTCGAGTTCAACAACGAAATCAACGAAACTTCAACTCTCGAAAAATTATGATTTTACAGTATTATATATTGTTTTTTTCCAGCTTGGTAAACGGGTTGACGGTTTAACAGTTGTATTTGATATGGAGGGTGTCACATCAAAGATGCTATGGCGTCCTGGTGAGTTAATTCTGCGTTACAAAAGTATATGAAAACAAGAAATGTGCTGCCACGTCATATCACTTTTCAACATGGTTGAATTGGAAACCGTACATTAAGCCGGATAGTTTGTTATGCTTCAACTCTGGTTCCAATAGCCTGGTCATTGTAAAACAACAGGACAACAACCGGTCAAATATTTGTGAACCATGTTTTTGTGAATTCGGAAGGCTTCGGCTTCATTGCTTACGGTCATGTCCTTATCTTAGCTCTCTATTACCATTGGTCTATTATTTCGTTCATTCGCTCATATATATAAAGTACACTTGTCTTTATCGTATATGACACTGTATCGGCAAAACGCAATGGGTCCGGTTTAACGACGCGGGTCCGGCTAACGTAACAAAAATGATCCGGCTAAAAAATGGTGGATGTCAACAATAATCAGCAGGTGAGTGCTACATTTTTGCGGATTTTGTGTCGTTATTCTTGAATTCTGAAGACATGAGTATTCTTACGGAATGCACACATTGTCCTGCATGCTCGTAGCTACTTGGTTTTGTCTTGCTTCAATGCATATGCACGTAATGCACGTTGAAAGTTATGATTCAACCGTAAACAATGCAAAATAGACATGAAATGCGGACATTTTAGACAAATTAGTAAATTAAAGCTTACCGAGTCAAAACTATGCACATGCATGTATTGTAGGGATACATTTCTTGCCCAGATACACATCTTTTATAAATAATGTAATTATATAGGCCAAAACCTAACGTTTTCAAAGTTGAACGAATCAGAGTCCGGTTGTCGATACAATATCAGCAGGTGAGTAAAGAATAACAATACAAAATACGTAAAAATGTTACACTCACCTGCTGATTTTGTTGATATCCACCAATTTTTAGCCGGATCATTTTCGTTACGTTAGCCGGAACCGCGTCGTTAAACCGGACCCATTGCGTTTTGCCGATACAGTGTGTATATGCCCATAGACAAACTAACAAGTGCAACCCATTAGATGCGTGCGCTCTCCGGACCGCTATGCAATGAGTTGTAACGGCTTATTTGAAATAAAAGGGCTGTACCGAGGGTACCTCCTCTGAGACAGCCTATTTTTATGAAAATCGGATGTTGTCCTAACTGAAGTTGAAAAAGCTTGTTGTTCCATAAGTGAAGAGAAGTTTTCGGACAGTTTTTTTTTCTTGTTTTCTTAAAAAGCGTTTTTTTACTAACGACCTTCGTCTAAGCCAGCGATGTATTAGCGTATATTGTTTCCGCTACCATAGTAAGTAAGTAAGTAAGTAAGTAACTAATGCAGACTGGCCGGGATGGCCATTTCGGCCTTCCGTAGTTTTCGATCTAAAGGTCCAAATTCGGAAATTGGGTACACAGGCATCCAAGACTAAAGGATATTACGGGCCCAATGTCGTGCACGGGTTTTTGGGCCTGCTGGTCCCCTTTAAAGAGGGCTTTGGACGTAGATTTTCCAAAACTGAAATTACTGGTCCTACCCGCCGTTGCGGTACGATTCCCTGTGGGATTGCATTAACATTTAGCGCCAAAAAGTTTTTATTTTTCTATAGAAGGAATATAAGGCTAGAAAAAGGGGTCAGGATCAGTGCCCTAAAGAGGCACAAAAGTAGGCCTACCAAGTTTTTCGTGCAAGGGTCACCGTCACATCGTCATTCCGGTGACCTTTAGTCGAAATGTCGACAATTTTTTCTACTTTAACTTTTGGGCAGGTGTGTAGTATCCGGATGTATCGAGTTTTTATCAGTGCTGCAAGTCAATAGTGTCTCAGGGACGGGGTATAGGAGCCATATGAATTTCTCATGGCCCCCAAAAAAATCGTGGTAGCGGAAATAATGTATAGTGTAAATCTGCGAACACTTTAATAAATCAGTCCAAGGTTCAATTTCCTCTACGATTATTTTGAAACACAAACTGTTTTCAGCAAAACAGTACATTCTATGATTTCATGGTGTTTTCATATAATATTATGTAATAATTTGTAATCGGTAAAACATTATTATAATACGCTGATCGTCAAAAGTTCAGCTCCATTGGGAAAGATGAATATTATATTACCGTGTCGTAGAAACTAATCATTAATAATTTAGTACGTGAGTGTTGTTTTCGACTGTACTTGGGCCAAACATAAAAGGTGGCAGAACTTTTGCCGATTAATGTATATATACAATATACATGTACCTTACCCGTTACCTCATCTGTCCTCGTCACACCTATTGTAAAACTACAAGAACTCGCTTATATCGAAGTTTCCGTTATGTCGACGTGTTTTTGAAGATTTTTCCCCATCTTTGTATATATGAAATCTTGCCACCTATCTCGACGTTCCTCTCGAATTTTCGTTATCTCGAAGTATTTTTCACAGTCCCGCGAATTTCGAGATAACGAGAGTTGATTGTATTTGTTTCAATTTGTGGAACAAAGTTAATTTATATCTAAATTGTTTTACAGGTTTACAAATGTACCTACATCTGGTGAAGGTCTTAGAAGACAACTATCCTGAGATGTTGAAGCGGATGTTCGTGATCAATGGTAAGTCTGCAGTAAAACACGGTCTCGATAGCCTAGTGGTAGAGTGACCGTTTCTAGGGTGCCGGAATATGTTGTCCGCTCTGTAACTGTGTCATACCAATGACGAAATAAACCACCCACCCATGTGGTAACATGAAAAACGCCCTCCAATGGGGTAACATGAAAAGCGCCCGCCAGGGGGGAACATAAAAATCTCCCGCCAAGAGGTAACATGGAATGTTAGGATGGCTTACACAGAAGGCAAGACAGAAGAAGGCAAGACTTATTTGACTGAGCATGCATGTTCGAATGCCGTGAGGCATTCCTGTAACTGCTATAACTGATAATTGCTCTGGTCTGAATAGCTAGCACAATTGGCGTACGTTTTTCAGGCAATGTCCTGCCGTTGTGAATGACAACGTCGTCGAAGTCCTCCACGTGTGGAGAAGCTATAAGTGGCTTGTGGAAGAGCAAGTTTATACTGGTGGTAAATTTCAGGGCAACTTATTAGGCCAACTTAACACCGCTTCATTGTATGGGAAATAAACGATTGGTTGAACTATAATCAAGTTTGAAAAAACTACCAATGACCTTGACCTTTCTACTTTTCAGCCCCTGCAATATTCCCTATCTTATACAAACTGGCACGACCATTGATCAGTGAAGAGATGAAAAATAAAATCCACGTTCTAGGAGGTAAAATATGTATTAAAACTACTCAGTGGTTTTATGACATCAATAAAAGTGACAATTTATGTGTAAACTAATCGTAACATACCACCTGTGCTTCTTTTGTTACATGGTTAATTAGGCCAGAGTTCTTTTATTTTTCGTTACCCAGACCCTCCTGCCCAATTTTTTGGCATTTTCAAAAAAAAATTGAAAAAAAAGAAATTGTATTTAATTGTCAAATGTTTTTATTTATTTATTATTGTAATATATGCACTTGTTTTATTATTTTATAATTCTATTGATGATAAACTGGTATAGTGCTTGTTTATTTTTGTTTTCATTCACACCTGTACCACAGGTACATGTAACTGCACATGTAATTTTGAAAACAATGTCTACAGAAATCTGTATTTATGAAGCATGTAAATAATTTCTAAAAGATTTTGTTTCAAATTCTTTATCAATGATATAGTTACCTGTCACTGTACTAGTATTAAGATAAATTGGCCGTTTTCTTGAAAACTATTACTGTTGTGGACCGTCATTGACTTTAAGTGATGGTAGTACTGTCGTAGCTATACATTTGAGTTTTTATTTTTATTTTTTCCCTCCTCCTGCAGACTTTTTACTCAAGATTGTCCGAGTAACTAAAAATTAAAAAAACTCTGGCCTTAGCAGTGCCAATATGTGCGTGACAAGTAAACTGCTCGTATGTATTATCACTGATTAATATTTTGTTCAGCCCACTCAGTTTCTTAGATAACTAAGTTCAGATGCCGTTCTTACAACGAGTCTTAGAATTTTTAACGCACGTTTTTTAGACGAAACATAATTATTTCTCTTAGAAATGAAAATCTCATTTTTTTCCATTTTATCATACACAATTCTGTCAATATGACAAAAATATTTTATTCGGAAAAGCGTAGACACTTATTCAACAATCTTAGAAAACTAGTTATTTTTTCAATACTGTTCCAAGAAATCTCTCCGCGATGAGGGTCTGAATTTTAAACATAAGTGTATAAACACGGAAACAAAAAAACATAAGCTTTTGATTGACAAATATCATCAGATGTCTTACCATTTGTGGGGCCAAATCATGGGACATAACAAACGGACCGTTATTCGGCAAAATACCAATTCCCGGTACGTTGGTGATCGGTTAACATTATAACATTCCACAGTCAATTGGAAGTAAAACGTTAAAGTTCGACAGAACTTGGGATGAACCGGGAAATGTCTTCTATACACAACAGTTTTTTGCATTTTCTTGTTGCCATGACAATACCATAACAGAATCTGGATGATGCCACCTTGTCATCATTGGGCAACTTCCACAATGAGGTCCCGCGAATTAATCAGTATAAACACATCATCATTCGATCAAACTAAAGCAAAACACCTGTAAATATTTTGTATATCCAGACAAAAAATCCGTGAATATTATAACCTCGAATGAAGCAAAGCAATGAAATATAACCACAGACCTAAGAAATTATATCACAAAGTACAGGATTTCGAAATTCCTCATCATCCCGTCATTACTATATATAATAATAATCTATTATATATAGTAATGACGGGATGATGCGGAATTTCAAAACTCTGTACTTTGTGATATTATTGCTTAGGCCTGTGATATAACGCACGGGGAAACGGCAACGTTACCTCGTGATCGGCAAACATCTTACCGTTTCGTAGTCTATCTGAAACTTGGTTCTAGAATGGTTGCAGTTTGTTGCTTGTAGTAAATACTCATACATTGACTGGTTGATGCTTTCAACCTTACAGGGAACTATAAACAAACATTGTTGCAATATATTGACGCCGAAGAATTACCTGCATTTCTTGGTGGAACATTAACCGACCCTGATGGAAATACACGCTGTGTAACAATGGTGAGTACATGTTTATGTTTCTTAAGTTATGATCTGGGTATTTATCAAAGCACCAACGGCAATCCTAAACTTACCTCCAATTTTAAATAATTATTGATAATTATTTTACAACTACAAATTATATTAAAGGGATCTGCAATATCAAAAGGATAATAATAGGTCAGGCAATGGTTTAGTTATTGAACGCCTACAAAGCCGTACCTGTCCCAAATGTGTAGTTGTAAACGTAAAGGCAATATGAGGAATTGAAATCTGAGCGTAAGTTTAATATTTTCGATAGTGCTTTGACAAACAGTACTAATGCGGATAAGTAAATGCTATGACTTTACTTTCATCCTCATATATCAGTGGTTAGTCAAGTAATAAGACCACAGGAATTTCAAATTCTATCCATAAAATATCATAGCAGTCGATCCAATCAAAATCGCTCTGTTCTGTTCAGTATAATAAATAAATGTACAGAATTACAGTTATCACATTCTTTTCGCGTGCAGTATAATTATGATACAACCATGTCCAGAAATGAGACCGTTTATTTTTGAAGGTTTGGTCTCTTGATTATTCAGTTCATTTGCTTAGTTTTGATTGTGATTTTTTTGTATTCATGTTCTGTTTTCTAATGTGTTGATGAATGTAAACCGTGTCTGTTTGATATTCAATATGTTAGCAATGTTACATAGTAACAACGGCTCACAGGAACTTATTAGAAGCATGCAGGTGCCCTAATACGTATAAAATGGTTTGTATTTATATATTGCAGATTGGACAGGGTGGTGAAGTGCCTCAGAATTACTTTTTAGATAACAAAGAACTTTATGAACATATGAAGACTGCCACTATCGCACGTGGCGAAAAACTGGAACTCGACTTCAAAGTCGACAAACCTGGAAGCATATTAAGGTAGGTCAACAGAAATACACGATCAGGAACCCAAAGTACTGTACGAGTACAGAATCGAGCATATACGGGCTCGAGAAGGCAAATGATGTGACGGTTCCTTAATCCGACATTACGAAACCGTAAGCGGACCGAGTGACAGGCGGATGAGGTCAAACGACGGGACAGTCTCTCCTCTATACTCGCGTCTATGTGGTCTCTTCCTGGAGTAAAGGGTCGCATAGGGAACGAGTGACGAAAGGAAGCTGTTTTTGTGTTTTTAAGTACCCATATTCGTAACTTGATTCCTATCGTGTGTTTTATGTTATTGATCCGTCCAACGAATACTATGGTATCCAATGCCAAAATACCTGCGAAAGATGTAAAAAGAACACCGACCACTTGTGACTTATTCTTCGTGAGCTTTTAATATTATATTTACCTTAATATGTGCATTATTTGTACAGGCGCCATTATGTTGTATAGAACAGATTTAACATGGAACCATGTCGCTGGCTTACAAGAAATATACACATTTAAAGTCTGCATCACAAGGCGCTTCTTATAATTCTATTTTCATGAAAATCGGAACATGTCATGTGGAACAAACAGACGTTTTTATTCCATAATAAAGAGTTTTTTAGACATTTTTTTTTCTTGTTTTCTCAAAATAGCGTTTTTGTACTAACGACTCGTTCTAAGCCAGCATCAGGTGTCGACATTGTGTATTTGCAGTTGGGAATTTAAAACCGAAGACTACGATATTGGTTTTGGTGTGAATTTTACAGAGAACGGTAACACTACTCCAGTATTGTCAATGAAACGTGTCAATAGCCAACACCTCGCCGAAGATGGCAGCATGACATGTAACAAGGCTGGAACATGTAAGTCTGTTTTCTAGCTCACCTGAGCACGAAGTGCTCAAGGTGAGCTATTGTGATCACCCTTTTGTCCGTCGTCCACCGTACGCCTCCCACCGTCAACAATTTGACTGTTAACACTCTAGAGGTCACAGTTTTCATTAAATTTTAATCTTTATGAAACTTGGTCACAATGGCCCTCTTGTAAAAAAAGGTTCATGTAACTTATATGAATGATTCAGATTCGGGCTTAACAAGAGACAGGGCTGAGTATATAATTGATATACATGGGTGGTATTCAATATTGATCGGTTTTAATTGGAGAATAAGGATAGCCAATCATATCACCTGTTACTTACCAAGAGTTTAATACGGTGTGCTCTGGTTGGTTGTCCTTATCCTAAAGTCAAGTAAGATCAATATTGAACACAACCCCTGGCCAAGTAACACTGATTTACCAGAAACAAAATACAAGTGCGCTTCTGTCGTTTCAGATTTATCAAAGCACTTACGAAAATATTAAACTTAAGCTCAAATTTTAATTCCTTATTACGCTTTTACAACTAAAAATTGTTTGTAGGAGATCATTAACGAAATCAGTGTTAATTTTTCCATACCCCTCTACCACAATCTGTAGCACATAAAGAATGATAAATAATTAAAATTTGGACGTAAATTTACTACATGTATTTTCTTAATTGCTTTGATATAACAGTACCCAGCTAATTCTATATATCCTATTTTTACCCCTTCTCTCAATGAATGTATGACATTTTGCTGGAAGTCATGCCCCGCGCATCGTCATTTTTTCCAGCCCTGCTGTAATAAATACAACTAATTTTAAAAAATAGAATGTTGTTTTCCTACCTACCTATGTGACCCAATATTTCTTTCATTTCAGCTTGTGGTCTGCACAGGTGACTGTATCATTTATAAAGAGTATTATTATTTTTTTATAAAATTTATAATGTCGTAGATACCATAAATTTTATAAAATAATGAAATATTTTGTTTTTACTCTTGATCAATGATACAGTTATCTGCAGTTATAGGAACCACAATATAAATCTGTTTTGACCTAAGATCAACATCTCTGAAATATAAGTGGGTGGTTCTAGCATACTGTGAAGTGTCACGTATTATAAAATTCCGCGTTGTGTGGTCTATTGATTTGTATAGGAAGAAGGCAATGACACACCCTCAGTTACAGAATTCTTCATCACCTAACTCAGTGACATTTAGTACATGTATGTTGTCAATGACTGGATCAGACAGGTCAAAGATAAATATACAAATGTACCATTAAATCTCACAATATCTCGCGACAGTTTTCTGAAATCTTTTCTTAATACCTTATATCTCCTGTTTTAATATAGATAGACAAATACTAATAAGTTTATGCAATATATTTATTATTCAGCTTTAAAATAATACCTCACTTATTGAAATCATTCAAGGAATAAAACAGGTGTTAGCAAAGAACCAGACCTACTCTCATTTTAATGGAAATTCCAATTATATCAGAAAAAAACCCAATTTGCCTCATTCAAACAACCATTTTCTTAATTATATAAGAGATAAAACAAATAAGTTACATCATGCAGTAGAAGAAACTTAGCTCTTCAAAATGAGATATTGGTCTTTAAAAAAAGATGGCAAAATATCAGAATCTGGTGCGTGCTATTTTGCATTTTCTCTCCGTTTTCAATTGAGTGTCCAATCTGTGTAAATTTAGGTCTTTGGACAGGTTGATGGTGAAGGATTTAGCCCCCTTTTGAATATACAATCTAGAATACGCATGATATCATCATCTCACTTGCTGGGTTATTGATTTCAACATAACCGAACTGGCATTGCAGACATTCAGGATCAGAGTCCAACACTTTAAAGAAAATGCTTAGCTAAGTCAGTTCTGGGTGGCATGGTGGTCGAGTGGATAACGCCCTTGACTACTGATCGAGAGGTCCCTGGTTCGAATTTCGGCCGGGACACTTGGTCATTTCTGGAACGCTTTTCAGTGTTTCCCACCCAACTAGAGATGAACTGGTTGGAAACCCAGAGGTAGTCTCGCGTGTATCGGTGCTATACATCGGGCAACCAGGGAGTCTATTCGGAACGAGCTAGGGTAACGCACCCGGATTCCTTGTATCACAACTCTTTCTTCTACTCGCTGTCCCTTCAGCAAAAAACAGGACCCCATTGGAAATAAGTGCTTGCACTTTCATGGGTTATCCTTGACCGAAAGGCCTAAATAATTACATATATACAAAGTCATACCATGTGCACTAAATGATCTTATCAAACACCCGTGTAGTTTTCTGTGTAATGTTCTTATCATTCAAACATACCTGAATATATAACGTTTTAGAATCGTGTCTGAGCCAATATTATTCGTTTGTATAAATCGATTATTCAGGCCAGTCACCTAGTTACATAACATGGTGTATATATCATAAACATTGCAATATCTCTTATTGATTTATAAATTTAATATATATTGAGAAATTACAATGTTCACAATATAACAAATGTCAGATCTGATTTATATACACTCATATGATTGACGCTCTTTCTGTTTTGATACTTTTTCAGATACATTTTATTTCGACAACTCATTTAGTTGGACTCGATCTAAGAAGATTTACTACGCAGGGGAGGTTATCCAAGCTGTCGAGGATGATTATGTGAAATCTGAAATAAACGAATTAATCGAAGTGGGTGATTGGAAGACGCTTGAGGAAAAGTTCGAAACTACGCATTTTTAATGATGTCCAATAAATACGAGGGGTGATCACAAAGTTCCCAGAACGCGACGTTGCCATTGAAAATCGCGTTCGTTCAAACATACATGTATGCCAATACATGTAACAACGAACAGTGAATCAAGTTGAATTTTTTTTATATCTGCAATTCTGAAAGTTATGTAGATTTACAGTGATGACTAATGGCATATTACCGGGCATTTATTGAACACCCCAAATCGCTGGCTTAGAATTAGAAGGTCGTAATTATTACAAAATCGATAAATTTAGAAAAAAAGAAAAAACTGCCTGAAAAATACTCTTTACGTATGGAAAAACAAGCTTTTTAAACTTCAGTTTGGTCAACATGACCATAAGAAGCGCCTTAAGATACAGACTTCAAATATGCATGAGTCTGATAACCTTCTTATTCTAAGCCAACGAAATGTTTTGTACCACATCCGGCATGGCGAGTGCCATCGTCGAGTCTGTTCCATTGGTCTGATTAATAATTCAGATATACTAATAACACACGGAAGAGTCTATAGATGCCATCTACCACACGTGATGCAAAGAAACGGGGACAGGCTTAATATTATGTGAATATTATTTATACCTAATAAATATTATGGACAGTTTGTGATACAGTAGAAATACATGAACTTATTTATGTCTGTGTTTTATAATGTCAGTTATTTGAAACTAGGCTCAAATGACGAATTATGTACGTGTATTAATGTTAGGTGTTATGCAAACTGAAACGGTCACGAACGCCACTCCTGAAAACGTTTACAACTTTTAAAATGTACGGATATGTACGGATATGCCACCTCAAGCGATGCGTGACAATTCACTGTTTAAAAATTGGAAAGCAATTTGGTCGAATAAAAAATGTGTCTATATTTATAACACCGGTTGTATGTGTTTTATAAGGGGAGTATCACGAAGACGGTCAACGCAAGAACCTTGTAATGTGTTCATGCATTAAGGTTAGGAGCATATCAAATACTCCGTACTATAACTAGCTAACTTCTTTATACATTAACAGTTTTCTTATAACTAGCTAACTGTTTTATACATTAACAGTTTTCTACGTGAAGCGTACCTACTTACCCTTTTGTGCGTAAAGTTGACCAAGTACAATGTATTCATAACATTTTGTTCTAACATTAGAGTCAGTAAAGAGTTCGTTGTTTTGTGTCCATGTGAGTACATGTGTGTCCCGCTTGAAATCCCTTCCTACTGACCTTGAACCGGTTGCGATGACTTAGTCACTTATTTGGCATTACTATGTACTAATATGTATATTGTTGAGAGTTATGTTTATGCCCCGGCATCTACTGATGCGGGGACATAAAGTGATTACATGTCCGTCCGTCCGTCCATTGAAATGTTCAGGGAAATGTACAAGTTTTTGAAACTTAAATAGTTTTAAAGTTCACCAAGGCATTTATGTCAAGTTTGGCAGACATCATACACACCTTACATTGTCCACGCCATGTGACACTATCCAACATTTTCATTACAAATGTATGCGCCCCTGGTTGGCTTATAGCTAGGTATTACGGACAAGTCTTCCACCGGGGCATAAGCGTATATTGAATGCAATCTTCAGGTTACATGTAGAACACTACTTAAAAACAGGATTATTTGTGTCGATTATTATTATAAGCTATAATGCACGTATCGAGGTTTACCCCAGAGGGGGAGGGGGCAGCGGATTATATAGGGGAATTAGACAATTTTGGATATTTGTTGTCAAATGTGCAGATAGTCCTGTCTAATCCTTGGGGGTGTCCCCGGTCCATAAAATACGGACCAAGTCTAATTCCCGCTACATGTGACGACAGGGTTTATCAAATTCTCGTACATCGGGAAAGTCTCTATGTCTAATTCCCCGTGCACCCCCCCCCCCATCTGGGGGAAAACATTGATAAGTGTATTATGATAATTGTTATCAAAGGACACAAACAGTCATGATGTCAAGAACTATTGTCGATAGACTTACAAGTACATTAAATAACAGTTTAACAGTTTATTTCATATATACATTGGACAATGTGTCCATGAGTACACAGTTTTACATTTATAAATATTTATACATAGATATTACATCCAAAGAACATTACATAACAGTGCATGACAAATTTGATGCATAGGTACATAATAGCTTACAGTGCAAACAAATATTGATATTGATAACCTTCAAGAAGTAGAATGTATACAGCAAAGGTAAAAACGATATAATGTGGTCAAATCATAATGTGACACTTAATTAAACACCAAAGAATTACTGACGATGAAAGATTTTTGAACAAACATGGACAATTTTTTAATTACGTTTTTGTTTTCGGACGATAGCAGTTCGATAAATTTTGGGATGTTTGGCCTTTTCAAATAAAATAAAATTAAATAAGAATTCGTCTTATTGTCACATGAGCTTATGGTGACGTTTTTTGTGTTGTACATGTACGATTTATATGCTTTTATTTATCCTCGCCACCGATAAACCATATGGGCGATACCCTCAGAAGAGGTTAGTCACTTTAGTTATTGGGGGATATTGCATGATACAGAAGATGCCCCAGTTCCAGAAGCATCCCTGGTTCATTTACGTTTCTTAAGCATCTTACACGGGACCTCGGTTTTTGTACATGTTCCAGTACTAGTATATATCGTTTTCTTCTATATAAGATGTATATATGCGCTGCATGTAACTGTTGTCCAAGCACCATAAACGTGACAATACTAAAACTAACATGTATATTATTTATGTATTTACCATGCTAATTCTTCATGTTTTATTAATCATAAATATAATTTTAAAACAATAAAACTATTGTATTTAAAAACATGCATTTAGTTATATTTTATCTAATTACAAATGCAGTTTCAAGCGCTGTGTTATAGAAGACGGATAAAACCCCTCCTGGACATACCCCATCTCCATGACTCTACTTATCTGGACGAATCCCCTCTCCATGACTCTACTTATCTGGACGAACCCCCTCTCCATGACTCTACTTATCTGGACGAACCCCCTCTCCATGACTCTACTTATCTGGACGAACCCAATCTCCATGACTCTACTTATCTGGAAGAACCCCCTCTCCATGACTCTACTTATCTGGACGAACCCCCTCTCCATGACTCTACTTATCTGGACGAACCCCCTCTCCATGACTTTACTTATCTGGACGAACCCCCTCTCCATGACTCTACTTATCTGGACGAACCCCCTCTCCATGACTCTACTTATCTGGATGAACCCCCTCTCCATGACTCTACTTATCTGGACGAACCCCATCACGTGTTTCTTCTCTCCATATAAAAGGTTTCATCTGGGCGCCTAAAGACCACATTCACTGGCATACGACCAGAACAACAATTTATAAATACATGTAGTCGTGTGCTATGATACGCTATATTCATGCTTAGGCCATGGCTATTTATTGAATTGTTTGTCGGGTGTGAGTGACCACATGGTACTTGAAATACTAATACCCGAAATTTCGATTTGTATGCCTTATTTTTCCTCGCCACCGGGAGCCCAATATGAGGGGACGGCCCCAAGAAGTGGTTCGTCATTTTAGATGTTTGGAGATAGTGCATGACACAGAATGCGGCCCTGCTCCAGACGCATCCTGGTTCTTTTACGTGCCGGTCTGATGTAAATCATCATACACGGGACCTCGGTTTTTAAAGTCTCGTCCGAAAGATTGTTGGTGAATTTATTGCTATTAGGTGGGAAACACCGAAAAGCATATCTGATTGTAACCGGTTGGAGACGCGATCGATCAAGTTGGGTCTGCGTGATCTGTACACCGACATGATCTCCTCAGCCGACCAATCAGTGAACACTCTCTGGTCTCTCTTCACGAACACTACTCAAACACACATGAACGAGCATATACCACGAGGTCAGAAAACAACAAAACCATGGATTGATAAGAATGCGAGAGCGACGATGAGAAGGACAAACGAGCTATAGAGCGTACGAGTATAAAGAAGACCAAAAATGATAGTGACATCAGATAATACAAACAGACTAAGGCCAACCTACACAAACTAGAAAGGAATTCATACCTTAACTACTTCAACAATCTCATAGAAATCGGTAACCCAGAAGAGAACAACACAACCACAAAACAGTAGCGCTTCTGGCACTACATCAAATCTTTAAGAAAAGACAACACCGGCATCTCACCACTGAAAGACAAAGGAAGACTCATTAACGAACCGAAAGACAAAGCTGATATTCTGAACAGACAGTATGAGTCCGTATTCACGCATGAAAGTGAAGGCAATGTACCAAGTCCATCAGGTATCCCACTACCAAGCATGGATGAGATTGTGGTTACCACTGCGGGAATCGAGAAGCTAAACACAAGGAAGGCTACTGGACCAGATGTGATACTAGGCCGTATCCTACAGGAATGCGCCATAGACTTTGCCCCAATCTTGACAATAATCTACAACACCTCACTGTGAGATGGGATTGTCCCTGATGACTGGAAGCATGCCAACGTAACAGCCATCTACAAGAAAGGTGCCAGACAAGATGCTGCTAACTACAGACCGGTCTCCTTAATATGTCTCTCCTGCAAGATCTTAGAGCATGTAATAGTCAGCAACAACCTGAAACATCTTGATGATTATAAGATCCTCCACGATTGCCAGCATGGCTTCAAAACCCGCAGAACTGTGAGACGCAACTACTTACATTGCAGCACGAGCTGGCAGAATCATTAGACAAGGAGGTACAAACGGACATGATCATCCTAGACTTTAGCAAGGCCTTCGACAAAGTCCCACACCGACGCCTGCTAAAGAGGAGTAGTCACTACGGCATCCGGGGTAACACACTTCGTTGGATCGAGTCGTTTCTCACTGGAAGAACACAGCAGGTGCTCGTAGAGGGTCAATCATCAGACACAGTACCCGTGGTGAGTGGTGTACACCAGGGCTCAGACAGATCAGGACCGAGGATGACCAAATCCAGCTACAACAAGACCTGGACTCAATGGCAGCGTGGGAACTAGAATGGGGCTTGGAGTTTAACCCACAGAAGTGTAGTTTTCTACGGGCAACAAGATACAAGACTCCCAAAGTCTATCACTTCAAGCTCAAGTGCGTTCAATTGACAGAAGATGAGAGCACCTTAGGAGTGACCATACAGTCCAACCTTTCATGGAGACAACACATCAACAAGACAACCCAGAAAGCCAACAACATGCTGGGATTTATTCGGCAAACCTTGTCTAAAGCCAACGAAGACACTAAGACGAATGCCTATAACTCCATGGCAAGATCCAATCTCGACTTCTGCAGTTCTGTCTGGAATCCACATCAAAAAGTCCTCATACAACAGACAGAGATGGTCCAGTGCAGAGCATCGCGATTTGTGACGAACCGCTACAGAAACACGAGCAGCGTCACCGACATGTTAGACCAACTCAAAGTGGGAATCCCTCCAGTCTAGAAGGGAGAAGCCTCGGCTAACTATGCTATACAAGGTAGTTCATGATCTTGTGGATATACCAGCTTCCACCTACCTAACACCAGTTACCCCCCGGACAATGGCTGCTCATTCCTTCAAGTACCGCAAGTATTCTGCATCCTCCGACTCCTTCAAGTTCAGCTTCTTCCCACGGACTTTCCCAACATGGAATAAGCTGCAAGCATCTGTAGCTGAGGCTCCCTCCTTGGCAATCTTCAAGAGGGAGCTTTCAACCCGACCCTTCTAGGGGAACTATCCACCAACTGTTGCACTCTGATGAGAGCGAGCTGCGCCGGTGGGATCTAGAATCCTTGTAGCGCTACGCAAGCCGGATTGGTTGCACCAACCCTATGATGAGTGCAGTAGTTGAACCTATATTTTCGTTCTTTTTCTCTTTTGCATTACTACTCACTTTACTGGACCGCTTCTAGCTTACACTTTCATATTTTTTTTCTGTTACTCTTTACCTGTTTTCTTGCGCACCGTGGTATACATTCAGATCACCTCAGAGACAAAGTTTAACGGAAATGGCCGAGCTTTCACGAGTGCGTTGTATAGTGGTCAAGTCTGACAGTACGACGTAAAATGAAGATGTAGCTGTAGAACCCATATAACCTTCGGATCAGCAGTTAGTATCTCTTACCACTATATTGCTTGTCCACATATTCCCGGTGTCTTTGTCCTAACCTCTTTTATACACTACGGCAAGACAAAGGCACACGTGTATGTATTGTACTCAACACGACAGAAAATAACCCGCCCGGGCGACACACCATAAAAGTACCTTAGACAACGCAAGATCGCCTACCAGGAGCAGGAACTGAAGTTCCGAAGATGATACCAGAGTTACCTTGGACTAACTGTGCTGAGCGTCAAGCAAGGGGGCATCCTAATACCATTTTAAATGACATTGGTATGTTGTGACCTGGGGTGATGTAATGTGATAGCATATAGCTATTTGTATTCAAAACACTCGGACCCGTAAAGGGATTGTTTAAGACCGAAGACGGTGTGTTAGTTATAGACCGATTTCACCGTTACTATTTATAGACCATGCATATCATTAACTGAACCACATGTTCTCTTGGGGGCAAAATATTGGCTGATAAGCCATTATACCCAGTGTGCTGTGTATGTGAAGGATGCTATTATTTGTGTTTAAAATGGGATGTTTAGATGATTTTAAGAATTTAAACTTGTAGATCATCATGCATGATCATGCTAGAAAGTTATATTTACCAGTACAATTATAATTATTCTTAAAATCGTTCAGATACTTGTTGCAAGATTGCTGGCATTCCCATGTTTGTCAATGATGACATTCCAATCACAGTTATAGAAAATAACTCATGAACAAACTCACACAATAGCAGTATGGTGTGAATATAATTATTGAATATTGTTCTGGCCAGGCATACATAATATTAATATCTTATATATTAATAACAAAATAATACGCCAATTGCCGTCCAGGTTTGTTAGGTCGTACAGAAAACGTTAGTGCGTCAAACACTGGTTTTCCAGTCCTATCAAAATATGTTCTGTATTTATATTGTTATATGGTACAGGTGACTGTCCTCATTCCTTTAACAATTGACACACTTGCACTAATTTTGCACATGCATTAATTATACAATGCAAACATACATAAGTTGTACACTAACAATGATGGTCAGTTCTAACTTACACATTCATGAAGTGATGCCTTGGACAGGGATCTAACTATTTTCCCAATCAAGTAGGTAGTCAAGGCATCCTAGTTTAATTGTATTAAATTTGTATGTGACTTTAGTATCTACATTAACAATTATATCGTAGTGGGCTAAAAATTACGCAATGCTAAAATAATAGTAATAACACGTGAATAATAAAACAAACATACTTATTTGCCGCGAATATCATAATTGGCAAAACTTTTTGTATTACGGCCCAATATAGTTTTTAGTTATACAATAGTCTTATTAAAATATTTATTAACTGTTATCGATATTCTGGTTTGAAAGATTCTGGATATTGTAAATTCACTGATGTTTAGATCCAATCACTCAATAAGCAGTCTCACATAATCTTCTAATGGTCATATTGAATCTATACGAGTATATGATTGACTTAGAAAAAATCTATATCCAAGATTTTAGTAGACAAACCGAGCTTGGTTTAGCATAAATTACTTATACACATAGAAAAGTCTTTAAAAATTAAAGATGCATCTTTAATCATTGTGATGCAGGTTTCAATTATATCAAATAACATACAAAAAATTGACATAGATGAACCACCTCTACCACCCGCTGTAGTAACTGATTTAGATGGCTGATAGATGTGATTTCAAGTAGGAGTCATATGTTGGTCTTTCTGAAACCTGTATGTAAGCAGATCTTATCATAATTAATTAATAAGGTCATTCACAAAACAAAGGACATGCTAATTAAGGTGCTAACCAATATCCGAAATACCATGGGTAGGCATTTGATTAACAGACCATTCTTAAATATAACGTTTTAAGAAAGTCTAGCTGGTAGTCAACTCGTTTATTAAATATGTCAGCATGTAATTTAAACTTCATTAACATACAAGTATATTATTCACAAAATTGTTAACATATGTTTTGAATATTGTTAGTGACAAGTATTATTTATTGTAAGTATTTATCTTCCAGGAAATATTGATCTACATGTGCTTGTTTTGTCTCAATGAAGTTGTTTAAAGTATCCATTTTTTTTCCTACTGATCTATTAACATCCTATATACTGATCAGTGATGTTAATTTGTCTTTTTGCCGGTTTGCACAAAGTTTTACACTAATATTGTCCCAAAAACAATACAAGCATCCAATGCATATATGAATTTAGTACTGGGGGCTTATCAGCACCAGATGCTTTCTGCCCCCACTGAATTATTCATGAGCTTATTAGTCAAGTAGAGAGTTGGTGAAATCGGTCTATTATACTTTATTCATACAGACTCATACAGACACAGTAACTCAACTGATAATAATACATGCATACATTCTATACAGATACTCATAGCCAAACGCTATTCGCTGATAAGCACGGAGGGCGGGGCTACCTGTTCACTGACCACTACAGGTGATATTCAATATTGATCTTATTTAATTGGAGAAATAAGGATAGCCAATCATAACACCTGTTACTGACCAAGAGTTTAATATGGTGTGATAGTTAATATTGGTTGTCCTTTTCCTTAAGTCAATTAAGATCAATATTGAAAAACCATCCTGGGATCCAATCTGAAACCTCTCGGACTCGAAATGGGTACTCTGCCACTAGACTATTGAAGTGGATCACAATACAGATGATAAACAGTACATGTATATACATTATATAGTCCGTCCAGAATATCGTAAACCTCTGGGAAAAGAAGAATAAATAAAATGAGTTGACCACTTCAGAGTACGTATAGGCCTACAAGTGATTATATCTGTATTATAATGTCAATCCACAAACTGCTGTCGGTCGCAATTATCTCTCTTTATTATAGTCAAAGTATTTGTAGGAACTCTACAAAGTTTAGACATAGAATTTTTTCTATATATGTCTATTTTGTTATTAAGGAAAGAGTCAAAACTTCGAGAGGTCAACTCCATTACCACATCGTCCATCCGGCGCTGAATGGTAAAGCTCTAAAATGGGGTAGACAACTTTACCTTCTTTGGCAGACCGACAGTACGGAATCCAACAGAATCCCGTTAGGGTCATCGTGTTATCGTTCAAGTAGCACAGTTATAAAACGCGAGATGCGCTAGTTACTACCTCGCGTTTTATTTTCAACAACGTTGTACTGTATTAACTATGAAAATCGACGAAATACAACGCGATATTTGACTTTTTGTTTCTCACACTTTTTTTAAAAAATCGCGTGTTTTAATACGGCAAACGGAGCCGATGCGATATTAGCGAAAATAAAACTCTCGCGAAAAATATGTGATTTACAGTTTCAGAAATGAAGACACTTGACAATGAACAACCAGTCGACCAAGAGATCATGCAAAGGTGCCGACGATGGTTGGGTCAGACATTGCGTAAACCAGCTTCAAACATCACCAAATAGTCCATGACAGGGTAGTTCTATCACGTGTAAGAGAAAGAGAGGAAGATCCAGAAACAGTTGACACCGGACCTGGGGAGGCTTGCACATAGCCGGGATGGCTGCCTAGTCTGCCTAGAGTAGACAAATGTCTACGTCCCCGCAAGGGGTTTGACATTAATGGAAGATAGATAGATACTATCAGCGCTTTGATAAATATCTCTAATTTTCACGACGTGTCATTCACACGCACCTATTGTCATCGTAAAAAAGATGGCTGCCATATCATTTTTCCGAAATTGATGTTAGAACACGTCACCTGGTTCAATGGTGAGTATTTTTCTGCATGATATCGATGCAAAATACTTAGTATGATTTGTTAATGTCGTTTTCAAATTTATATTTGAGTCTCTTGTTATGGCAGCAAGGTTTAAAGTGAGAGAACGGTGGCCTCATTTTGATTTGGGTCAAAATTATTCCGCACAGTTTCGATCCGTTTGTTCCAGTACCCTGATTTCATGTAATTGTCATTTATATTGATATCTGATTCTTCAAATTAATTCCTGTGTATTTCTTTATTCGATGCTGCTTTTATCATCGGCTAAGTTGTCTTGCTTCATTAAAATCTGTAGAATTGAAATCAAAGCACTGAAAGCGTTGTTTTATGTGTTTACCAAATATTTCCAATTTATGAAACATTGAGAGTTTGTCATTGATTAATATAAGGTCTACAATTATGTGTAATGTTACATTGTTGTTGTCATATAATATTTTACTTTGAACATTTATTGTGGAAAAGGGTTAAACAAAATTTAGGCCTAAAATATGTTTGTTTCCGGTAACATGATTAAAACAGATGGGTTGGTAGGTCGGGATTATTTTTTGAGTGGTAATTAACGATGAGATCGAACAACTGGACACGACTAAAGTCGTCTAAAAACAAAAAATGGCAAATATGACATTGATATTGTTGTCATCCATGAAAAAAATTCGGTCCGGGGTAAAAAATAGCGGTCAGTCGGGTTACAGAAACTGAGAAAGCTAACATATTTTTTTAACGCCTTATTGAAGTTTTCTCCAATCTGACAGTAAGCTCTTCAGTATCACCAACTTTCTGAAGCCTTTTATTATATTTGGATTTTCCAATAGTGCTATTCGTAGTCAGCCAATGAAATCACGTGTTACATCGAGAAAGACAATGGGCTCATTCACCTTGGAAGAACAACAGACATGGAGTAATCGTTTAAAGTAATCATAATGATTAATAATCAATTACTTTTTTCAAGTAATCATCATTAATCAGTAATCATGGATTTTTCTGATTAAGGACATGGGGTATGATCTATAGTGGGTGGGTGCATGCTTTTTTCAAATGCATTTTATTCTTCAAATTGATATTTGGTGGGTACAGTAAGCATAGCAATATGATGCACTACATATACCATTGAAGTTTACCAAAAAATAAATATTAATAAAGTGATTTTATTGAAGTATGACAGCATTTTCATTGTAAATCTTGCTCGTTCGCAAACACAAAAACTGCCAAACGGTACTTGCTAAAATGTATATCATTCTTACAATATAACTCTAGGGAACAAACTCTTACTTAGTTTAAGACTGAAAAATGTATACTTTGAAAGATATTCAAGAAACACTGCCATATTTCTACTTTCGGTTTGCAAGGTCATTGATGATCATCGATATTTTGCATGATACAAGTTCTTGAATTTGTTTCATAATTATATCTTTATAAGAGTTTGTTCCTTATAAATACTATTGGCTATGTCCCCGACAACAAACTTTGACTCTTAATGCCATGTTGACTTTGTTTGTAAACTAGTCAGATTTGCAATAAAAATGCTGTCATGCTTCAATAAATTCACTTTATCAATATTTATTTTGGGATGAACTTCAAGAGTACATCATACATATAGTGCATCATATTACTATGCTTACTGTACCCAACACATTTCAATTTTAAGAATAAAATGCTTTTTAAAAAAACATGCTCAATCTCACTATAAATTATCCTCTGATACCTTAATGATGAATAATTTAATCGATTATTGATGAAAAAAAAAGGCTGTACAGAAGGCTGTTCCCGATAGGTGGGAATTTGACAGACAGAATGGTGCCGAGTACCGGGAAATTTTTACTTTGGCCGAAATTTTGATCCCGAGGGGTATGTAAAGCATCTCACAGTGAGGGGATTTTGACAATGTGCCCTTGCTCTAGGGTGGGAATTTAGACTTTGAACATTCTCACTTTCAAAGCAACTACAGTATAGCTGTTTCAAAGTCAAAACAACAGATTTTCAAACTTGCAAAAGTCTGCCGCTTATGACTAGAGCATTATCAGTAGAAAATAGCAAAATATATGATCACTTTAAACACAAAATCTTTTTTAATAATTCCCAATTTCCTGAATTGTTGCACCAGAGCTACAGATAAGCTGCGTATTGGGGTAATTACCCAATTAATTTTCTAAAATACCCAATAGATTTTGAGAGGAGGGAGTGAGAAAAAGCAAAGACAATTTGAAATACAAATGTACCCAAATAGAAAAGGATGTTATAGTGAAAAATAGTACATAAAAGCTTATTTACCCTCTGAGTTTTATTGAATACCCAATTAAAATTTGTCAAAACCCAATCAAAATTAAAATACCCAATTGACTAAAACCTTATCTGTAGCTCCTGGTGCGCTAAAATTTCCCAATTTAAAAGGCACAGGCTATTCAATTTTGTTCAAGAAAAATCACTGGGTATACTGGAAAAGAAAAACAGACAAAATAAAAAAAACAACACACAATTAAACATGCTTGCATGGAATTGATGGTGCCAGACATGTATATGACAATGTGCAGCAATTTACCGAACTTGTTGTTTACTGAATGTTATTTACCGAACAGACCATAATTATGACAAATACATGCAAAATGAAAGTTGGTTCAGTTAGATATAGACGAGAACCCTCCTGAAGAGGTTCCCAACAGGAATTTAGGCCTATTTTGTTGCCAAAAAACTGCCTCAATCTATAACAATGATTCAGGGTTAACTCAGCTGGAATACAAACTCAGCTTTTTGAAAGATTGTGTGGTAAAAATGGTGGACTAAAATATTGATTTCTCCCAAAATGTATTGATACGACTAGGTGATTATATGCATTGGATACATACTTGCTTCTTGTAAATTCATGTGTACATTTTTACTTCTAGGATGGTGACGTCGTACTGACTGTGGAAGATGTCATTGACGTCCCATCACATGTTTCTCATCTTCTGGAGGAACTTAACTCTCTGCGATGCAACCAGTCCATGTGTGATGCTGTGATAACCAGTCAGGAAAAGTCTATACCAGTCCATCGCTTGTTACTTACTGCAACCAGTCCATACTTTGCAAAATGCCTACAGTCTATGTCTGATGGGAATTTTGTTTTCAACCTAAGCCATGTAGATGCTGACATTCTTGAGATAATAGTTAAATTTATCTACACTTGTAAATTGACTGTTTCTGAAGATTCCGTTGAAAGAATTAAGGAGATCTGTGAAGAATTGGAACTAACTTATGCCGTAAAGGCTTGTGAAGATTATAAAAAATTTGGAATTTTGAAGAAGTTGGATGCATATGTTCAGACTGAAGAAACTGAAACGGACAAACTATGTCCTGATGAGGAAGATGAACCTGTTAGAAAGAAACGTAAGATTGACACAGAAAAACTTACAGATAATGCTAGTAAGAGAGTCAAAACTGCAGCAAAGACAACAGGGAAGAGGAAAACTGCAAAAGCTGCACCTAAAGAACCAAAAAAAGCTACAAAGAAGAAGGAAACTCCACAACCCAGGAAACCCAGAAAGGCTGCTGAGCCGAAGAAAAGGAAAGTTCAGACAGTGCCACTGAAATACAACAAAGACGAAGTGGGTAAAGATGCTGCAGCAGATACTCCTCCTGTTGAAGGTAGTACATCAGATGGTAAGCCTGACCCATTGGTATCTATTAAGATAGAAAGAGAAGATGGTGATGTTGAGTTCTGGAAAGTTGAAGGTGATGACCAGGGTGACAATGATGAGGTTGAGGATGCTGATGATGTTGATGACAGTGATACCGATGATTACGATAGTAACATTATAGATGACGAGAAAGATGATGGAAACATCACAAATCCATTTAAAACAGTCGATGATGAAGGAAGAGTTGTAAAGATTAGATCTAAATCAAGACCAGTGGATAAAAACAAGCCAGGGATAAAGAAACGCAGAAGACGAAAACCATTCCCATGTTCAATGTGTTCAAAAACATTGACCAGCAAAAAGCGACTGATATTTCATGAATATAGTCGGCATGGAACTCCAATAGATTATAAGAGCATCAATTTCACTGTGTCACCATGTGATGTGGAGGCAAGTATAGTTCCTTCTTATCTGACAGGGGTGTCAATATTCCTGATTATTCGGAATTCCGGACTTATCTATCCTGAAACAGCTATGATTTATGACCCAAATAAAAGTTAATTGATGAAAATATCTCAAGAAATGGCAAAGTTATGGTCAATTTAATCTCTGAAGGATTTTATTCAATACAAACTGAGTTAAATATGGAAACAAGGCCTCTTGTTTGGCAAACATGGTTGACCACATTATGAATTTCAGGATTGTTAATTTGACTCTATTGACATCCCTGTTACCATCATAGGTTCCATTTCAGAATTTTATAATTAATTAAACGTGGGTCTGAGGGGTCACTAAGTTTTGGAGCTTGTGACTCAACTTTGTGCCAATTTGCTTTAACATTGGCAATGAAATATGTTTAAACCATCAGAATTTTCATTAGATGCTGAATATCTGTGGACCAACAAAGAACACAACTTACAAAAATCTGTTAAATATCATATTATTATGATATATTATAAACATGAATTTAACTCTTAAATTTTGAAGTTGTATTTTACTTCTTATGTTTGGAATTTCTGTAGATTTGTATTTCTACAGCCAGGAACAGATTCATCGCAAAATAATCATTTATAAGTTTTCTTTCTCACTAATGCTACATACTATATATCAAGATATATTATTGTTCTCATTAGCAATGTTTAATTTGTTTATATTTCTCTTTTACGAGCCTGAAATTCACAAACTGGTGTTGTTTTGTTGCACTGTATTTAATGGTCATTTTGTTGTATGCTTATTCTAATTGCATCTTTCAGTGGCTACGTATTTACAATACTAAAATATCTGTCAATGCTAAAATATCAGTCAATCATTGAATGCTAAAATATCAGTCAATCATTAAATGCTAAAATATCAGTCAATCACTGAATACTAAAATATCCATCAATGCTTAAATATCCATAAATATACTATACTATAAACTTGAAAATTACGTTATGAAAATAAATCATCTCTGTTGTCTGAGAAATGACCTAGCTGTAACCTTTAAGCAACTTGTTAACAGTTTACTGTCACTAAGTTACCCAGACAACTTCTAGTTTAGTACATGTATCTTACTGAACCGAACATTTACTAATCAGTCTAATGAAAGCTTATACTATTAAGTCAGTAAAATTAGTTTTAAGTATTAACTGCTAGAACAGATTTTTACTGCTTAACAACGGTCCTGCCGTCATGGAATTATAAATTTGCTGGAATGCATGCCCGTTCTGGAAATTTTCATTAATAATGTATTCATTATTATGAGTGTTGTAGGAATTATGAGTACTGGTAGGTTTGATGAATATTCGGCTAAAATTAGGAATTTATAAAGACTGATTTAGCGATAAATATTTCAAAGTTGACGCAATGAGAGACATTAGTGATATACAAATTAACTCCCTTGTCAGACCGAAGTTGGTCAATAAGCATATTGGTCATTTGGAATCCTCTTATTTGATCATAGGAATATCTCTGATACTTAGTTGACATGTACTTGATCACTTTTCTATAAATTATTTCATGCTAGGAATTGGACTATTATACTTTTAAAGCTGAGGTTTTAAAAAGGAGCTGCCACCGATTTACTAGTTAATTATTTAAGATTGGATAAATACGGTGGCAAATGTTTGAAGTTAAATTTCTATCATTGCATACCTTAAACAAAACAGCAATAAAGTCAGAGTAATCCAAATGTAGGACCAATGGAGTTTTAGAGAGTAGCAATGGGAGTAAACTCACTAAAGTCTCTCATTTTACCATTTTAGGGTTGTAACTATGTAGCTGCTAATCGACACAATTTGGATATGCATATGAAAAGTCGCCATGGTAAAGCACGCCCACATATTTGTGAATTTTGTGGCAAAGCTTTTAAATTGCCAAACATTCTGGCAACCCATCTCAACATTCATACCGGGACTAAAATCTGGAAATGTACCGAGTGTGGGGAACAGTTCAACCAGCAGAGCGGCCTTCAGGTAAGCCGGTTTATTGTATTCATCAAAGGCAGAAAAATGAAACAGTATATTTTTCTTAAAACATTTTTATGCCCCTCAAAAAGGTTGAAGCGGCATATATATAGATTTGCCCGTCTCCATAATTTTGTCAGTCTTAATATATCCTGTCTCGCGTAACTATGTGAGTTACAGTCATAATACAGGGGTTCCCTAGCTTCTGAAACTGGAAGGTCATTTTGATACTTTTGACTAAATTTTACCATTTATAACCAAAATATTCATGATTTGAAGAGATTATGACTCTTCAAACCAATATCTTGAGGGTCAAAATGTTGCTTTTTGGAAATTTCAAGGGTCCTGATTCCTATTCCTGAGTCAAATGGACCCCCTGTTATATTATAGTTTTTATACAAATAATTGACTGCCTGTGTTGTTGCATACCTAGCTAAAGTATGTATTTTGGTACATATTCATCCAGAATAAGCTGAGTTATGACCTGACTCCAGGAGTTGTATATTTTAATTATTTCTTTATACTGTTCATTTGACTTGTTGCTATGGTGTATTCATTCATTATGCCCAAGTACAAAACAAAAGCTATTAAAAAGAATTTATGACTCAGGAAATTAATACAGTCAAAAATATTAAAGTTATTTTACAGTTACTGTACTGGGTATATGAAGACTTAATTCAGTTAACTGAAACAGCTGAGCACAGAAAATATTAAAAACAAGACAAACTACAATCACATGACACAAAGCCCTGCATGCAGCTCACGACTGAAAGAGAAAATGAACTTAACAGGTTAACTGCTCAAAGTCCAAATTTCAGCTGTAAAAAGTCGAAAGCTGTCAAAAAGCTGAAAGACCTAGTTTCAGCTATAAAACAGCCGAATGACCTTAAAAACTAGATTTGAACACTGAATGTCAGGTTTGTAAGTATCTAAATGCTGTTAATACAGATTCTTCAAATCATCTCAATCTTTTTCTGATGATAAAGGGCAGCAACTCAGTACTTACCAATATTAAAACTTCTTACCAGTTGTTTCCCTTTACAGTAACACCAATTTATATTGCAGTCAAACAAGTCTTTTCAAACTTGTTTACCATTGTTCAAAATGAAAATTTGCTAGTTCATTAAATAAAAATAGCTTTCCATCAACCAAATGTTGTTACCAATGAAGTAAACCTACTCGGGAGTGAATAGTTACCTTAGTTGTTGACTGATTGGTACTTGTAGAATAAGATTAAGAATGTTGGATGGTTCGTCCGCACTCTTCGGATTTCGGTAAGCAAGTGCCTACTTAGCTCAGATCATGTGACCTCAATACACGCCAGATTGGTTAACCAATCAGTATCGTGGACATCCTGTTCCAGTAGATGGCTTAGGCACCTGCTAAGGCCGCTTATAACATGCAGAAATCACTACACCAATAAATATGGTTGCTTTCCAAGTGTACTAGCTTGAAAAACGTGAGCACTAAATTTACCATTATATGCATCACAAATAAATAACTTTGTTTTCCAACTGGTATGCTAGATAGAGCATATTTATGAAGCTACGATACACCTGTTTACTGAACAAATTAACCTGGTCCTTGACCTTTATGTTTGAATAAAGGGCAAACTTCTTTAGCCAGAAAACTGTTCCTTACGGGAAGTAGATGATCATTATTAGGTGTTTATAGTACAAACAATGTATGCATTTGTAATGCTCTCCACTTATGACAAGAATTCAAAGTTCAAATTATGCTTATAGAATTCACAAAGACCAGGCCCTGATCTCCCAAAGCATTTCAATTTGAGCCAAATCTCATCTGGAATGTTGTGATTTGTCTTTGAGGTATTATTTACATGTTAAACTTGACTCAAAAATAGCATCACAAAACATTTACATGATTCTTAGTTTATTACTGTAAAATTTAAAGAGCTCAAACTTAAGATTTTTTTAAAATTCTATGTCTGGTTTGAGCCAAATCTTAATATGAGCTGAGATTTCTAGTTGAGATGCTTCAGGAGATAGGGGCCAGGTTAAACTTGCTTGGACTATATTTGCACAAAATGTATTCATGTTACGGAGAATTCTCTTACAGCCAAGTGTTGCACATATTTTTGATCACAACATTAAGTGTGGTTTGATATTTTTTCTAGATGCACAAGAAACGTTATCACATGGGGGAGGCTTCGTGGACAGAAATGTGTCATATGTGTTCAGAGAAATTCCTACAGAAAGCCGACCTGGCGTGGCATTTGTACAAAGTTCACGATCAGCCATTGCCGGATAATTATAAAATGTAAGTAACTGAGTTTGTTTACTGATTGTCTTTAAAACCTGATAATAGTAAACCATATTGAGACTCCTCTAACTTGAATAAGCATAGGCTTGGAGTATCGGTTTAAAGTGGTCAGATAATACTGTTGTACACACGATATTGTCGCATACTATTATGCCCCCCCCCCCCATCTTTGATGAGGGGGTACATTGCTTTGCACACGTCTGTTGGTAGGTCGGTCGGTCTGTCAGTCTATTTAGTATAAAATGGTTTCCGTTCAATAACTCACGAAACGCTTTGACCTAGGATCTTCAAACTTTACATGGAGGTTGGTCAGCAACAGTAGATGGCCCCTATTGATTGTGAGGTCAGTAGGTTAAATGTCAAGGTCACTGTGACCTTCACCAATTCTGACTATTTAAATGGTTTCTGTTCAATAACTTAAGAACACTGTAACCTAGGATCTTCAAACTTTACATGGAGGTTGGTCAGCAACACTAGATGACCCCTATTGATTTTAAGGTCAGTAGGTTAAAGGTCAAGGTCCCTGCGACCATGAGGGCATACGTGTTTTACAAACATCTCTTGTTTTAATAGTTATTTTTGCCTTAGGCCAAAGGACCCAGTGTGGTTCTAGTAACCCGACCGACCCTACTATTTCACCCCTACCTTTAACATTTTATTGTCATTTTGCTAGTCTTCAAGTCACTGCAGATCGTTGACTTGCATATATTCATATAAGAGTTTTAAGACCGATAAAATTATTTAAAAAAATAAGATGTCTTTCTTACCTACAATTGTACCTACCCTGTTTTATTTCAGCAGGTTACTAGAACCACACTATTAATTGTTTTTGCCTTACCTGTATCTCAGCTTTTTGGCTGTCACTGGATGTATTGAAAGAAGAAAAATAAAAATACATCTCTGAAACCACATTCTGACCAAAGCTTACCCGTATGTTCTGTGGTTCTCTTTGATTTCTCTTGTGCCAATTTGGTGTCCAATTGGCACATGCCAGAGCAGCCCTGTTTTTCAAAGTTATATAAATGGTTCCAGTCCACTGCATTTAGTTGGTCATAAAAGCTAAATTTGAAAGTGAAAATTTCTAAAAATCTTCATTTCAAAACTCATATATCCTGGAGCTTTGATAATGGGCGTGCAGCATTGTTCAATGATCTGGCTGAGTTGATTTATATAAATTAGCCAGTTGTGTCCAAAGAAAAATGGCCATGAGAAGATGGGGCTTTCCCTCTCTATGTATGCATGGATGAAAGTTTTCAGGTATTTACCTGATTTCAGGTTTCTAAGTGTACAAAAAAGTCTTTTTTATTTTTTTTATTTTCTCGATATAAATTGACCATTTTTCAGGATTTCAGGTTTTTCAGAATTTCGAACTTGTACCCATGTGTATGTGATCATGTAATTGAATGGCGGTTTCTTCCCTAACCAGTGAAGGTATTTCGATTGAAAGATGGCACTGTGGTTCAGTATAGGTTGAAATCTCACCATATGTGTTATTATTCATAGGAATGATCCATGTTGATGATCCTTGTTGGATGTTCTACCTTATCTCAAACTATAACAGTTACTGTACAGTGCTGCTGTTCTCTCTCCAGAGCAACATCCTGCGGGGACAAGCTGGGTGTTGTAGAGAGCAAACAGTTAGGTTTGAGATGGGTACATATAGTCAATGTTGTTATCCTGATATCAACCCGTTTACTACTATCCCCCGATCTCTCGAAGCATCTCAAGAATAAATCTCAACTCTAATTGAAATTTTGCTAAAATTAAAGTAGGAATTAGAGATAAATCTGAAGTTCCAGCTCTTGAAATTTTACTGTAATAAACTCAGAATAACAATTCTGTTTATTGATGCTAATTTTGAGTCCAGCCTCGCATGGAAATTAACATAAAGACACATGATAATATTTGGGATCTTGCTCAGATTGAGGACTTGATCTCCCTAAGCTTTTCAATGTGAGCCAAATCTCATCTCAAATATTACGATTTGTCTTTGAGGTAAGTTCCATGTTAAACTGGACTCAAAAATGGCATCACAAAGTAGAAACATTTAAAGAGCTCAAACTTCAGATTTTTTAAAAATTCCTAGTCTGATTTGAGCAAAATCTCAATTTGAGTTGAGATTTGTACTTTAGATGTTTTGGGAGATAGGGGCCTGGAATGGTGTGATACTTCAATACTGGTTTTTGGCACAACCTTGTTCAGGGTTGTTGCGATAGCTGTGTAGTCTAATGCTTTCTTACTTCACACTGCTGGGAGATGGAGTCGTACAGTATGGGGTTTAGCCCACTATTATGTCCCTTTGGTGCAACAAGGTTGTATCTAAATTCAGTGATTTTTTTGGCCTCTTTGGGAAAGGGTCTGGGTCCGTCAAGATTGGGAATTTTCGCGTTGTGACAACTTGAAATTGGGAATTTTCATGAAGCAGAAAGGCCAAAATAAAACAGAAAAAGAGATTACATGTGACTGTTTACTGGTTTCTGTAAACTTTTATGCTTGACCTCTTGTCAAAAATGTTCATAACTTCATGATTTTATGTCCCATTTTGAATTTTTTTTTTTAAATGTTCATTGGGAATTTCTCCCTTTAAATTTGGGAAAATAATAGTCTTATTTGAATTGGGAAGGTACCGTTTACCGGTAGCAAACAAAGAAGGAAAAAAATCACTGAAATTTATAGTATGTAGTAAGATACAACCTTGTTGCACCAAAGGAATGAATAGGTGAAATTGATTAATCAATATATAAGTTGGAAAATAGGTGTATTGTTGGTCATGTCAATACACATTTTAAAGGTTATAAAAAACCAATTGAAACAAAACAGTAATTATATGAAGGGATATGTAATTGTGAATTCAAGACAAAATGAGCATAATTGCAGTAAAACTAAAAAAAATATACAATCAGTCAGTGTTTCTGTTTGGTTTTCAGTCCTTTCCCACTGAACTTGAAGATCTAAAAAGTCCCACTTATTTACATAAATTAATATAAAATTAAGTTACATGTATTTCCAAAATAAATCAGGGACTTTGGACTTGCACCAAATTGAAACACTGAATCCAGTATCATAATTCAATCAATCAAACAATGAATCAATCAGTTGCCATTAATCTCTATATGTGGCAATTCAATCTTATTCAGCCTCTCACATAGCAATAAAATATATACATGTATGGCAACCCCATCAATATCCTTCCAGTAATTAATTAATCAAAGCAATGCAATACATAGTATGTATACATGTACAGCAATTCTATCATAGCGATCGATTCTATTTGATTCTATCAATCCATCCATCCAACAATCAATCAATCAATCAATCAATCAATCTATCTATATATTAATTAATAAACATGTATGATAGTTGAATTATATCAATCAATCAATCAATCAATCAATCAATCAATCAATCAATCAATCAATCAATCAATCAATCAATCAACCGAAACCTGATCAATTACCAATCAATCAATTGAAAACTGATCAATCAATCAATCAATCAATCAATCAATCAATCAATAATATTTAAGTATTGATTTAAATATAAGTAATCAATCAGCAACGCACAATCAGTATCTTCTAGACACAAACTTAAGGTTAATTTAAATATTTCAGTTACAATTCTTCAAGTTAATGAAACAATCTGTCATATTATTTTACACTGTATTGCAGCAATTGCTACTGAAGATACTGAATACTTCTGAGATATTTGAGAGATATTTCCAAAACTTGTAGCAAGCACTTTCAATGTTTAGGAGTTATATGCCCTTTGAATTTGCAAGTTTGAAGAAAATATTAGTTTCAAGCGACAAGCAGATAACTCCTAAAATCACACTGACTTTGGTTTTTCTAATTATCTGTTTCTAACACTTGAATACTATTATCGGGAAATTTAAAGATGCCTACCGCAGTTTCTTGTAGAAATCTCTCACACGTCTTTAAATAAAAACATCTCATGATGCAGTTTCTTCCACATTGTTCCAAAACCTACTCTATACTGTTAATCAATTTCTGGTATATTACTGTAATTTTCGTGAGGCTAAATTTTTAGAATTTCTAATTTGGAAGTAGTTTGCGGGGGTTAATGTTTGCGAATTTCAATTTTCAGAAAGAAATAAAATTCTACTTTCTCGGCAATATCCCTGGTTCATTATTTAGTCACCACGGCGTGATAATCACTCCAATAATTCTGACTACTGTTTGTGTATTACAACGGTCATCTACCCAAGCGCATTGATTTTTAATTGGCTGGGTGGCTTAACTTGTTGGTATTTACTAGTACTCAATTAAGCCAAACAAGACAGTCCTATTGTGTAATATGAAAACTGTGAAAGTATATTGTATTCTGTCCATTGAAAAAAAACAACAAAAAAACCCAACATTTTTCCTTATGTAAAACCAAGTCGTTCTTCCCCCATCTAAGGAAAACTATCGAATTTAGAAACATACACTGTCTTTATATATATATTAAATATTCTGTTCACTGACTGGAATTATTTGTTAAATGCAAATTGTATACATATCCCCATGTTGTTACTCCGTAACCTGTATATAGGGTGAATAAAGTTTTCTTTCTGTCTGTCTGTCTGATTATGAGCTGATCGGAACAAGCAATAGCTGTACCTGTTAAACATTGTACATGTAGACAGTGTTTTTATACTGGTACACATTCATTGCAATTGAACTTGACAGAAATATTTTTGGTCACATTTTCTGTAGTATCGTAAACTTTTTGTAAATATTAATTAAATGAAGTTAATTTATCAGGCAAAAGTCAGCGTAGTCGTCAGAGTTTGATCAATTTCGAGTAGATTGTAATGGCGTCGCAGTAATGGCGTCACTTAGCTATAATCGATATTGAAGTTATTAGAAGCTGTTATTACGGTAATAATTTCATGAGCATCAATTTTCGCGAATTTATCGAGCTCGCGAATATAGGGAAAATTAAACCCTCGCGAAATATTCTGATTTTATAGTATGAAGTGTCCAGCACAACTATTTCTTCTGAGTAACACTGTTCCACCAAGTGTCATTTTATCCATTGGTTGGTCACATACTGAATTAGAAGTTTGTAGAATTGTACATTTCAATAAGTGAATGATACCCTTATCCATAGGTTGCTGCGTAGACCGACATAATGTTTGGAGAAAGTTTGATGATCTTCAACTTTTATCACAGGAAGTTCATTATAATAATGTGAGCTGGAAGGAAGAATATTCCTATGTCGGCACTTTATCTTTCTGTTTAAACCCCTTTTCCACTCCTCATAATGTTTGGAATTCAACATGGTATAAAAATGTTACTTAATAAGGTTATGGGCATGACCATTGACCACTCTAATCTTTCAAAAACAACACTAGTGTTCCTTTGCCATGCTGGCTGGCATACAATACCCTAATCTATCATGTCCTTTTAAATAGCTTTCAGTTTTCTTGCCACCTGCATTATCAAGTTTCTTGGAACAAATCAGATGTTCCTCCTTCCAAGTATGAAGAATACTCTATGCTGTCTGTACATAATATCATATTGAAGTTGTCTGCAGGGTTGTTACACTTCACAGATCATGGGTGCACATTCCTTTCATTCATTTACAAGCATTTCAAATTACTGGTAATGATGTCCCTGCATATGTTTAAAACTTTTCCTACACAAGGATATATCATCAGGTAGCCTGGAGTGATTAAGGCAGGGCTTTCCCCAGGCCGTTCTAGCACCTCGGTGTCTAGGCGCTTAGATTTTTAAAATCTGTATTTCTCCGGGGCGCTTGAAAATCATCTTGCACCTTGATCAAGGTGGCGGGGCGCTTGAATTATAGTCAGTTGGGTAATATACCGGCTCAGCAGGAGTATAAAGACGCCGTACTGAAGGATTATATATCTGGACCTTCTTGTGTGTTGTATATATTATACTGAAGGCCATCTCTCACACTGATCCTTGTAATGTTTGTTCATCTACTGATGTAAGAGATCATGTTACAGTACATGTTTGAATGATTGTTTGTTATTATTGATCAATATGTTGTAGGCAGGTGTATGATGACTTTATGTGTCACTTTATTGATGTAGATCTAGAGCTCATGTAACTTTTTCATACATTATACATATAATATGGAAGTGTTTATTAGATTGTTATATGTCTGTTATATATCATAATGTTGTTGTCAGGTGTATCTTGTATCTTCATAATATATTTTTTTGTGTGTCTACTGAATCACTGATGCATACGGTATATATACTTTATGTTGCTGTTTCATACACTGCATGTTCAATATCAGGAAGTGTTTATATGTTATACATCAGGATGTTGTTATCAGGTTTATCTTCCTTTGTCCATCTACTGATGTAGAGTTTGTGTCCTCCATCATCCACACAGACCAACCATGGTAGTCTCACATTTTGTAAGACAGTTCTACTGTTGGTACCATCCCCTGCTACCTGACACACTTTATCATCCCCAAAGACACAGACAAGTAGACTTCCATCATGTAATAGTGCAAGTCCTGTAGGACCTTTATTGCCTTTAATCCTACCAGTGATCTCACCATTCCAGTTCAACATGATAACTTCAGCCCCTATATCATCCCTTACATCAGTTACATAGATGGATCTACGGTTGGCGTCAACATATAATGGCTTGTTGAATATATCTGTACCTGTAGAATCTGTTGTCACCCTTGTGATTATTCTACCTCTCATATCCAGTATCTCAAGTTTCCCAGGTTTCTGGTATGTTACAATCAGTTTATCTTGATGACAGCATGTACCTATACATACACCATCTCTTTGTATTGTATGAGACTTACTCAGCTTGTCTGATACTGATATAAACTGTATATGTTGCCTCCCTGGTACAGTGACAGCTACCTGTGTACTTGTTGTAGATGTAATATCCGTGGGTGTATCTTTAGCCTCTGTACCAAGTGAGAGTTGTGAGATGATAGATTTACTGTTCACATCTACCAACTTGATAGAATTGTTACTCCAGTCAGCCAGTACCAGTCTATCTGGACATAACACTGTCATACCTGTGATCTCGCACTCAATCTTATCATCTGATGTCTTAACATAGATCTCACCCAGACATGTTGGAGTGATGGTATCATCAGTTGAAGCTGGTAGTATGTTACGCAGTGAGGAAAGGTCTGTCTGTGGTTGGTGTGTTATGGAAATATCGCCAATCATTTTCTCTTTCTGAAGTAGGTCATTTATTCCTTGGTTTGGAATGAACTTGTACTCGTCAATACTGTCCTCTGTTGATAAAGATTTGATGCTTTGTTCATATTCTTGAAGTTGTTTTTTGGCCTTTTTGACTTCCATGAATAATTGGTTAGTTTGTTTTGATTTATTCAATTGTTTCATGTTATCTAATGTAGTCTTTACTCTCTTCATCACATCTTCACAGATTGTGTCTACGGTCTTGTTTTGCTCATTATGTTGGTGTTGTAATGCTGTTATTTTAGTTTCAATTTCTTTTTCCAGTTCGTCAATTCTTTTGTTTATTTCTTGTCGGTGTTTCTTGACCTCTTGTAAAGCCTCTTTCAGAGAGTCGTTCGATTTGTTGATATCTCGAGATGTTTCTGTTTTGATTGTTGTACACTTCTTTAGTAGTTTGTCTATTCTGTCCATCATGTGTTTGTAGTCTGGACCGTCGGCCATCTTGTCTGAAACCTCCGGAATGTAATCAACATGGCATGGTTTAGTGTGTTCCAGTGCCACACATATGCTGCACAGCAACAACTCATGATCATGACAGAAGAGTTTGATAACTTCTGTCTTGTGGCGTGAACAGGGTGTTGTCAGGTTGTCTGTAGGACCAGCTTGTATAGGTGTACTTGTCAGTTGCTGTGTGGAAGGCATGGTAGCTTTATCCTGTAATAGGTGATGCCTGGATTGCGTTGCCTTTTTATGATATCGCAAACACCCTTGACACATGTGTTCCAGGCAAACTGTGCAGTAACCATGTGCTGGTATTATAGTACCATCTCCGTGACAGGGGATACAGACTAAACTATAGTCCTCTTCTGATCCCTGGGAAAAAGATTCTAGTTTGTTATCCTTGGTTGCCATTACTGTAATAGAGAAATGATTTCCAACTGTGTACATTACGTGATCCTAAATGTGAATTGTGCTAAATAAACTGGATTCTTAAAAGGATATTTTCCTTAAAATCTTTATACTGTATACATTAATAATAATTGTTGATTAAATATTAACAGTAATCTAAGACTTGTCAGGGGCGGATCCAGGATTTGGCGTTAGGGGGGCATACATTCATGTATTGATACCCCCCCCCCCCTCCTCAAGAAAATATGCGAGCGAAGCGAGCTAGAAAAAAATGTATCTCTGAGAAGCATTCCACACAATTTCGTTCTTTATCTTATAATATTCATTGATAAAGTTAATGTGATAGCAAGGCGAGCAAGAATATATGCATTAATTATTTGAACAGCATATCCCTGAAACTCATTCCCTACTTGACAAAATTAACTGATAGTGGTTGTGCGAGCGTAGCGAGCACGAAAAAGTGCAATTATCTATTTCAGCAGCATACACCACATCCTTATTACTTGGTTATATTCACTGATGTAGTAATTGTCAGAACTAGAAAAAATCAGTGTTTGTCTGAGCAGCCTACCCAAACAACTCATTGGTATATCAAAAGCTTTCATTGAATTTATGTAGTTCTTCAGCGAGCGAAGCAAGCAAGAAAAATCGTTGTTTATATGAACAGCATAGCCAGACTGACGATAATCAACTGGATACTATTCACTGATATTTAACTGCTGTGAATTCGTCACAAAAAAAAGGCAATGTCTATCTGAGCAGCATACCCTGCAAACTCCAGGGCTTCAGTTTTGTTTAAGTGGAAATGTGAAGTACTTGGGATCCAGCGACTAGGGAGTCCAGTGGCTTTCTGCCTCGTGACTTTTAATAGAACCACGGAATTCGTCAGCTGCATTCTGACGTACCTTATTTTTAATGAAAGGACAGGTTTATTAGAAAATAAAGCCAACTGTATTAATATTTTTTTCTTGTCGGTCATTTTTAATGTGCAAGAATCTCGGCATTTCTGTAGCCGATGTTTTGCACATTGCTGCCAATCAGTCTCATATCTTGTTTTTGCCTACAGCATTAAGTTCAATTTAAAATCCATCAATTGATTATTGTTGTATTTACGCGAGCGAAGGGAGCGAAAAAAATTGCATATCAATTAGAGATGGCAACGAGTACTAAAATTGGTACTCGGGTACTTGGTCATTCTTTCGATTGAGTACTCAGTACTCGGAAAACTATAAATGCGCATGATATTTGGGACTCAGAAATGTTGTACTGCAAACGTGTGTGTTCTACTTCAAATAGAACATCGTGTATGCCTGTCCGTTCTGTTCAGTTGATGGTCAAATCTAGATCGGTATAAGAATGTTGAAACATTAAAAACTAACAAAAAGAATAACAATACAGTGTAAATGCAATAAAACTTTTAATCAATAACGCTACAAATGCGAAATATTAAAAAAATAAAAAAATAAAGGGGAAATACTCTTATCAACCGGTGACATAGTAATATTTACACATCGTGACCAATATAAAATCGAGTTATCGTTCTTTCATATACGCGTGAGAATGATTAAAATTTAAAGTTGTATTTCATGAATTTCTTAAGCGATTGTCACACCCAACAAACAAAAACTGCCAATTATAGATCGATGACAATTACACGGATTGATATCAACAAAAGAAACCCAGGCTACGTGTCATAAACAAACTAACAGACGATGATTGACAGGTCTGTGTTATGATTACGTCGCGGCAATTAAGGATTGATGACACATTGTTAATTGTAATTTAGTAGACCAGCTAACACTTGGACACGTTCTGTACCAGGCAGGATTAACAATTATTTTATTTTTCCCCCGAGTACTCGATTACAGATTTTGGTATTCGATAATCAGACCTTTGAATGAGTACCTGAGTACTCGGGTACTCGTTGCCATCCCTAATATCAATATTGTTCTTACATCTAAAATATGATACAATACCTAGGTTCCACCCCCCCCTTGGATCCGCCTATGCTTGTTACTGATATGCTTATGAACAACTCTTATTGAATGTATTATAATGTTAGCAATTTTGGCATTATGTAACATGTTTATTTGACAGTGTTTGTGTTCGACGTAGAGAGTTGTAAATATGTGGACATTCAGTTTTTTTCCTATAATGCATTATTGACTGATGACCTTAGGCTTTGAGGGACGAGACAATAACGTGATACAAGGAATCGGGGTCACTGTCCCAGCCGCTTCGGAATAAACTCTGTTCAGCTCCGATACCCACAGGCTTGACTACATCTGGATTATCAACCAGTTCATCTCTTGTTAGGTGGAAATCAGAAATGACCAAGTGCCTGGCTGAGAATCAAATCGATGACCTCTATAGTCAAGAGTATCATCCACTCGACCACCATGCTACCTTTACCATTGTATCAAGTGTGTGTTTTTTAACTTCCTTATGTGGTTTCTAAACTACTGATTTAAACTGCAACCTTACTTCATGTGACATAATAATAAATTCTGATAACTATAAATTTACATTTAAGATGGTTGATTTGTCTGCATGGAAGTTAATATGTGCTTCATCCCGAGCTAAATGTATGCCATTGTCTATGATAGAATTCATCCTTCATGAACAAAAATGAGTACTTAATTAATCCCCCCGCCACAAAGGGGGAGGGAATAATAGGAAAATTACGGTCTCTGTCCATGCATCATAACCTTCCATAATTTTTAACACCCGGACCAAATTCTATGAAACTTATAGCAAATGTGTTACTACTAAAGATGGCATGCAGAACCCACATTCCAACTGTGCCAGCTCGAGGTCACTGCCACAATTCAAGATTTGAACCTCACATTTTGTGTTGACCCGCTCTATTATTACTTTTTAATGCCTGGGCCAAATTCCATGACACTCATAGCAAATGTGTTGCTAAATAAAGACAACATGTAGAACCCATGTTTTAACCAATGCTGGCTCAAGGTCAAGGGTTTGAACCTTACATTTCTTGTCTGCTCCATAGCTTTCTAACGCCTGAGCAGAATTCCATGGAACTTACTGCAAAGGTGTAACTATTAAAGACGATGTGCAGAACCCATCTCGGCTCACAGTCAAGGGCAAAATTCATAGTCAAAGGTTTGAGCCTAAGATTTTGTGTCCGCTTCATAACTTTTTAACACCTGGGCCCACAATTCCATAAAAAGTTTTGCAAATGTGTAACTAATAAAGAGGACATGCAGAACCCATGTTCAAACTGTGTTGGTTCAAGGTCAAAGACACAGGTCAAGGTTGAATACTGAGTCTGACATTTCCTGTTCGCTCAATAACTTTTTAACGCCTGTGCCAAATTGCATGGAACATATAGCAAATGTGTTACTTATGAAGACAGCGTGCAGAACTCACGTTCCAACCATGTGGTCTCAAGGTCAAGGTCACAGTTTAATGTCAAAGGTTTGAGCCTTACAATTTGTGTCCACTCCATAAATTTTAAATGTCTGGCTGAATTGTATGAAACTTAGGCCAAATAAAAAAATATGTCTGGTTCAGGGAATCCGACCCTCCCTATTTTTTCCTTGGGATCCTAACTTTTTTTATTGATTTTTGGGAATTATTGTTTTTGTGGTGTGGGAAATTGGTACGAAAGACCAGGTATCATAACGCGATTTTCTATTTGAAACCATTGAAGAGATCGTACCTGAATGTGTGTCATTTGTGAGCTCAATGTGAAGGTTAGCATAGTACATAAGGTAATTATTAAAAGGCAAATGGTGTATAATAAGCAAGCTACATGGCTAAATAAATACAGATATCAAGCAAACACCACAATATCACATGTTGGAAGTTACAAAATAATGTCTGATAATTATCTCTACTTAAGTATGTTATGGTTTATGCAGCACACATGGAAACTGTATGTTACCGGTTACCCTCTTCAGTAAATTCCCTAGTGTTGTTGAAGAGTACTACATTGAAGTCGAAGTGTTTCCAAAAAAAAAAAAAACATAAAAAATGCCTACCCCCGTAATTTTTTGGGCAATGTTGCCTGAACCAGACATATTTGTTTATTTGGCCTTATAGCAAATGTGTGATACACAGAGGCGACTTGCAGAACCTGTTGATCAAGTTCCAACCAAGCTGCCTGGAATTATACAGTCAATGTCACAGTTCACTTCTCATTAATGCGGCAGGGATTGTTATAAAATTAGCCTTCTTTTAGACTGTCTTGTCTGCGATTTGTAAATGATCAATGTGTATGCTACATTCAGGATTTTTACAGTAATTAATTAAATCAAATGATACAACTCCAGTAATCAGTATCTATGAAATCCTAGATTATCATGCTAGCTGATATGTCAGGTTGATTAGTATTTTCTTAAAACAAAATCTTTCTACAGCATACTGTTGTATAATAACATTTTAAACTGCCAGTAATTATGTTGATCCTCCTCCACATGTGGAGAAGTTGCTGGTTCCTCGTTGAAGGATAAGTTTATTCTGGTTAGGATACAGTCCAGGAAACCAGCCGCCATATACAGTAGAACCTGTACGTGCGACTACCTCTATTTAGCGACTTCTCTATTAACCAACCACTTAAAATCCTGCCCGTGGATTTTCCCTATATAAAGTGATTCTATTTAGCGACTTTTCATTATCCGACCAGCGACCGCCTTAAACCAGTCCCGAGAGTTAAAATTTAATTCATTCAACGACCACTTATAGTTTACCCTACTTCTTTGTCCAATCAAAAGCCAGGGATTTTCAAAATTTTGGACATCTAATCCATTTATTAGTGCAATGGGCACAATATCTAGTAAGTGGTTCATGAAGTAAATCCATTTATTAGGACAATTTGGCTGTTTCCATATATGGAAAACTAGACCCGCCTTCTCTCTAAATTGTACTGTTATTCCTATATCAGCAATAACCAGCTTATATACGAGGGGTAATCAACAAATACAAGGAAAAAGTCCTAATTATGCCCCCCATCTTTGATGAGGGGGTATATGCTTTGCACATGTCTGTCGGTTGGTCTGTTTGTCTGTCTGTCGTATAAAATGGTTTTCGTTCAATAACTCAATAACGCTTTGACCTAGGATCTTCAAACTTTACATGGAGGTTGGTCAGCAACAATAGATGACCCCTATTGATTTTGAGGTTAGTAGGTCAAAGGTCAAGGTCACTGTGACCTCTACTTTTTCTGACTCTTCAAATGGTTTCCTTTCAATAACTCTGGAACGCTTTGACCTAGGACCTTCAAACATTACATGGAGGATGGTCAGCAACAGTAGATGACCCCTATTGATTTTGAGGTCAGTAGGTCAAGGTCACTGTGACCTTTTCAATTTCTGACTATTTAAATGGTTTCCGTTCAATTACTCTAGAATGCTTTGACCTAGGATCTTCAAACTTTACATTGAGGTTGGTCAGCAGCAGTAGATGACCCCTATTGATTTTGAGGTCAGTAGGTCAAAGGTCAAGGTCACTGTGACCTTTACTATTTCTGACTATTTAAATGGTTTCCGTTCAATAACTCAAGAATGCTCTGACCTAGGATCTTCAAAGTTTACATGGAGGTTGGACAGCAACAGTAGATGACCCCTATTGATTTTTAGGTCAAAGGTCGATTCTGTGACCTTCACCATTTCTGACTATTGGGCTGCCATGGGGGCATACGTGTTTTGCAAACATCTCTTGTTTCTTTATTTGTCATTGTAAGTGGATGAAATTTTCTATACATGAAGATAAATGTATTTCAAGTTGTTTCACCGCTTTTAACCAAAGTCAGAACGAATGCAGTTTCCTATGGCAACATCACTCGACATTATGTGGCCCAAATTTTCATAGTTTCCAACGTTGAACTTAGCAAACGATGGCGTATCATTCGTGCTTTTGTAATTTTCTAAAGGGTGGGTTATGAATATGTAATGATACAGTATTACATTCTTGATTTCAAAAACAAGTTTTAATGTCAAAATTCCATTTTAGAACTATTTGCTTCAAAGTTGTTGTCAGAAAGTTAGTGTGATACAGAAATCGGTAGAAGTGTTGCTGCGATTGAAACGTCATAACATACTAATGGCAAAATTGCACAATGCAACAACTTTGTACAAAACAGGTGTACGTTTGGTATATTTATGCTATCATATGTAGCCGTGTGAAATCAATGCCGACATGCAAATGGGCTATACAACGTCAATAACATATTACGAAATCAATACTAATGATCCCCAATAGCTAATTCTTAAAATTTACATGCAAGTTATAAAGGAAAAAATTATTTTGATTTACATGTCTATGAAGTGTATCTGGTTGTACATCTATTTTTTGAGAGTCGTTTACTTTACTGCATTATACTTTATGAATTGTGCCACAAATGGGTATGACACTATACTGTTATATGTAACAACGTCGCCATAGTGCAGCCATAGTAATGTTACAGTTTCTATGTTTTTTCGACCAAATATATTACCTTGAGTTTAATGTTTTATAGTTATGTACATTTGCAATACTTCAATCTTTTATATGATGACCAATTATTTTAAGTGTTGGTCATGTTATAAAGATTTCAAAGCATTTTCCCGCATATTTGTTGATCATCCCTCGTACATACAATCTAACCTTATTTTACCCTCATTACTCTATCAATGGGCATGCAAACAAAAGCATTGGAAATGACACCAAAAAGTGGGTGGGTAAACTATAAGCCCTTATATTGCACTTAATTTGTTTATAATTCTAAAATATGATCTATAACCTATACATACACTTAGTCTTGACGAGCATAATCACACCTATGAAACAGTTGGTCGATTAACAACGTGATACAAGGTTGTATGTAAAGATAATTGGTGTACATTCGTGGTTATCAAAATTTATAAAAAGGTGAGAAAAACTAATAGTGAGCGATATGAAGCAAAAACAACAAGAATCATGGTCAATTAACATTACACAGGTGGCAAGTGGTCCAGTGGTAAGAGCTACTGACTGCTGATCCGAAGGTTGCGGGTTCGATCCTTCCTTTCCCAGCTTTTCAGTATTTCCCATCTAACATAACTAAACTTACTAACAGTCTTTCGGGTGTCTGAGACGTTTTAAGCAAGATCCTGTGTATGATGCTTTACATCAGGCACGTAAAAGAACCTAAGTGTTACATGTAGCTAGGGATGCTTCTGGAACAGGGGCATCTTCAGTAGCATGTACTATCCCCAATATGGCCCATATGGATTTCCAGTGGCAAGGATAATCAAAATCAGAAAAATAAACGTTAAAAATGCTCAACATTGTAATAAAAAAATATCTGTGCATATAAAATTGCATTTGTACTATATATTTCATATAATTGTAGTAGATAGAAGCAGTATTAAATAAAGATATGAAAACTCGGCATTGAACTTAACTTATAGTTTTTGCCTGATCTATTAAGAGACCACTTTCTTAAGCGACCATTTTTTCCAGTCCCGAGGGTTGTCGCTCAAACAGGTTCTACTGTAATATTATAATTGTTTAGAAATGTCGTTAAACCCCGAATAAAACGGTGAACACAGAAACTAAACTAATTGTTTAAAATAACTGTGCAGAGCCTAGCCTTTATTTGCCAGTCAGCTTCTGCGGAAATAGGGCAGGCATATATGAGTGCCTCCACCTGTATTTGAACCTGGGTCGCATGATCGAGCTACTGAGGCTCACTTTATAATCCAGACATGTTCCTACATACTTCATACACTATTCAGAAATCGTATAAATGCACAGCAATTAATGAAGTTAAATAAATAAACTTACTTGAGTTATATATCCCTCTTTTTGTTGTTCTATTTAAACTGATCAACTTATGTACACAGTGACAACTGCAATTATTTAATATCTTTAGTTATATTAAACAAGTCCCAGTTATGATCTCGCCAATGCAGAATGGATATTATTGATTGTATCATGCAATATAAAGTCCTCAAAGTTCAATAACCTAGTTAGATAACGTTTATCTTTTACCATGTGACACCTTGTAATAACATTGTATCTCTCACATGATGTGATAGATCATTGCACTTGATAACCTAGTCTGAGGGTATGAACTATTGAAGTGTTGATTAAATTATGAATTCGGTCGAGGGGGGATGTTGAAAATCATCGTTATCAAGGTAGAGTTTGACATTAGGCTGTGTTTAACATGCCAAATACATGTATTTATATAGGCCCTAATTTAGCCAGAAAACAAGTGACACAATCTTGAAAATTTAACTCATCATCGCTCATGATGCAAAAAAAGCAATGCTTCCCCAACATGTTCTGAATGATGTTGTGTAAAGGTATTTGTCCATATATTTTCAGGTATACATGTGATATATGTGGATTCAGCACCATGAAATATCAACAACTCAAACAACACAGGGAGCGGCATGATGGTAACTTACCCTATAGTTATACATTTATACTGTTGATAGGCCAAGTAAAAATATGTCTGTTTCCGGTAACATTATGAAAATCAAAAATGAATGGATCTTAAAATTGAACAGAATGTACACTTATTTCAAGTAAACTTAATTGTCACTTTAAAATTATCAGTTGCAGAAGCAAATTAGTCTTTAGAAAATATGGTTGGCCTGTTAAGTGTAGGGTAGGCCAGGGCTTACCTGAAATGCATTTTGATGTGCATTGACTTTTTAATTGAGTATGGGGTATTATATATTTGAATACTTAAATATACATGTGTAATTGTGTAAGGTGCAATAAATTTGATGCATATGCGTATGTTACTTGATATATGATTTGTTATGTTTGCAGGTATCAAGAATTTTACGTGTCCAATATGTCAGAAAGGATGTAGTACGAAAAGTGAACTGAGACGCCATGTCAGCTTCCATGGAGGTAAGACATCGTTTATCATAGCTTCAACACCAGTTGTTCATAATGTACTCATAATTATGAATGATTGGGGTATATAGCTGTGCACTTGTCAGTCGACATGTCTCTCGGTCGGTAGAGTGAACAGTTTTCATTCACTAACTTAAGAATGCTTGGTCTTAGTGTCCTTAAACTTTACATGGAGGTTGGTCAGCAATAGTTAAGTGGGGTTTCCATGGAGCGTTTCATTTCGGCTTGATTGTTTTGGTGCGTAATGACACCTTGTTTACAATTAAGCTTTACTAAAATTGAGGAATCTATGTCAATTTATACCTCGAAAAAAAAAATTTGCTACCTGTTTTCGCTATCCATATAACGCATCAATGGAAACGACAACATGCAATATAGACTGGAGAGAAATATATTTATTCCGCATGTGTTGCGCGCAGAAAACATGTAGGTTTTACGCTTCATGGAAATGAGGCTTTAAGATTGAATGAGTCTGAGGTCTGAAGGGCAAAGGTCAATGTGGTTGTGACCTTTAACATCAGTGAAAAGACATTGTCAATTGTTTCTGAACAATCACTCGAGGATCTTTTTTCTTTAAAAGGGAAGGTTTGTCATCCCTATTGATTTTAATGACAATATGTCAAATTTGCCAGTACAATTAACATTACACTGAATATTTGGCTGCCATTGGGTCATACATGTTTTACAAACATCTCATGTTACAAATATATTGATCATTAACTTGATGAAGTCTATTCATATTGGGCACATTATTGAAGGATTGTGAAATACTAGTACAGGTCAAGTTTGATTTTGCTTGCGTTTCTCCACTTTCGTCAGCCTGCAGGAGTTAGGGCCCTTTCAGGAAAAACACCCTATCAAAATCTATGTAATGATACCCTTGTGCATGCAAACAAATGTCTTTGTTGTGCTTTGAAGCAAAGTTAAACCATCCAAGAAATAAAAAAAATGATAGTGTTTCTCATTAACCACAATTCCTCTATTTTATTTTGAGTATTTTATATTGAATGTTTAATGAGAATTGTGTGTAATAGTATAACTAGTATATATGTTTATATATTACAGAAAAGAAGTTTAAATGTACGTTTGAGGGATGTTCTTACGCATGTACAGACACTATCGGCCTTGATAAACATATAAAGCTGATGCACACACATAAAGTGAGTAACATTTCCCACGTTTTAGACGAGGCGTTTTATCAGTGGATTTTGATAATTTTATCAACTATATGTATATCGGAGTCAACTGAATGTGAATGTCCTTGTTCACTTGTAGGGTATCTGACTGTTTGATCATCATATGCTCAGATGATGTACACATTTTGATAAAGAATCAGGTCGTTTTGTAGATGTGTGATGTGTGTGCCATGTACTAAAACAAATTCGAATTATAGATTTAATAAGAAAAAATAGTTTCATGGCTGAACAATATTGAGAGGTATGTCACTGAGTAATTGCAAGTGATACAAAAATCCTCAATTAGTTGGTAAAAAAATCAAAGCGCTAATAGCAATCTTTTAGTTGGTAAAAAAATCAAAGCGCTAATAGCAATGGGGGAAACAGGTTTTGTTTCTGAGGTCAGACAATTGTATTATCAGCCACAAAGTGAATGACAAGAGTCGCAACTGTGGTCTAGTGGCAAGTGTACTGGATTTGTAAATTAGAAAAGCAAACAGGTGACCAGGCATCTGCCAACAATTTGCTTGATTGTGTAGACAATCAAAAAGTGAATGCCAGATCATGAAACCTTCTATTTAGAAGCATGGGTTTTGTTCTTTATGCCAGTTATACAAGTAATTTGAACCATTTCTTAATAATTATTGTTGGATAAATGTGTACCCGTAAATAATAAATCTGATGAGAAGGCAGTATTTGCAAATAATTTCTTATCTCACTTTATTAAGAGAGATTTTGGGACTTACTTCACCACATTATCTATATTCTAATACACTAAACGAAGCCACAAAATGGCCAAGTGTGCAGGATTTGTAACCCAGATCTCTTTGTTTGATTCCCGGTCATGACAGGTCATACCCATTTATGAATATTTGACAACAGAGGTGATTTTTTCTCCACATGAGGAGAAGTTGCTGGTTTCTTTTACTGTAAAGGATACAGCCCAGGAAAACTCATGTTAGGTGAATCGGCCACCGTATATAACTGAAAATGTCAGGAAATTCAAGACAATGCAAGATGGGTTAACTGCGTTATGTATACACTTTAAATAGTTTTTAATTGGCCACCCTATATGCCATGTACTGGAAAAAATAGCTGAAAGCCATCAAACTTTAAATAAAAAGTGTGTATTTCCCTGAAAAAATAACATTGAAACTTGTTATTAACTAATACTTATTATAAATTTATGTAATTTCAGGATTTCAAGCCTTATGCCTGTCCAGTTTGCCAGTATAGGACTGGTGTGAAGGGAAACGTGGACAAACATATACGTACAGTCCATGATCTTGTAGTGGTCACCAAACATACAGTCAATCTAAAAATGAAGTACTCAAACTTTGACTCTGGGGATGTCATAACTAAAGATGGCCGTCTTGTTGCAACATCGAAAGAACGGAAGGCTTTACAGATAGTTCCAACCATTGATAAAGAAATAGGAATGAATCCAAACTCTGAAACTGTGTCTAGTGTGAACAATCTGACCTATGCTGATTATAAAGTGAAGGAAACTGCCGATAATGATTATTCCAACATAAAAAAGTCGAAACGACATAAAGGATACCGTGTTGAGCTTCAGTCTATCCTGGAAACAGAACTAATCAAGCCATCAATACCTACAGTCGTAAACGACTCGGCAGATGGTTCTAAAATGGAGACAATTATCAATGATTTACCTCCCTTGAATAATTATGTATATATACACGGTGGTGAACTTGGTGGACCACAAGATTTACGACTACAAGGAGTGAATCCAACATCAGAGTCGGCCTCACTGTATACCATTGGTAATACTGAAATGTATGGACTTCATAATAAATATTGAATCATTAGTGTATATACATATAGATTATGGCATTTAGTAATGCTTAGGCCTGAGTAAACAAATTACTAGGTTTGCATTCCTACCAACTTTTATGAAATTCATACTGCAAAAATGTTTCAGAACTATAGGATAATACCAAATGTCAAGGTCTGAGTACTACACAGATTACTAGGTTTTCATCGCTACCAGCTTTCTTTATGCATAAATGCATACAAAAAAACTGTTAGTCTCTCTTGCTTGATACTCAGCATAGTGTGTTTCAGGTTGTTACCTTGTTTGATGATAGTCTAGCAATTCATGTTGACCATTGACTATATATCTTGTTATAATGCCCGATGGGTGGCATACAAATTTGAACTATTAGTCGGGTGTCCAGTGGTTGAAGTTTATTTTATGAAGTCCAATATTTTGTTACTACAGTGGAACCCCGCTAATCCGGACCCCTGCAATCCGGATTTCCCTCTAATCCGGGCGGATCTGTTGGTCCCGAATATTCTTATTCATGTTTTAATACGTTTTTACCCCTCAAAAATTACGAGGATTTATCATATATTTGCTCTAAAATTGACCCCTTGGATCCGGACAATCGATTTGAACATTCCCCAGTCCAATGTTTTGACAGGTGTCAATGTGTTGTATATTCGCACCGTCGTATATGCAATTAAAACAGTCTGATCAATTAACGGTTGTAACATCAACAATACGCAGTGTCGGTGTGTACGTGTTATCGACACGGGTGTGAAAATCACAATTTGGGACAATTAAATATTATCATTTTAAAAGCGCTAATTGACAGCGTTTATTGGCCTACTCAATTAATTAAAAGACTATTGCTGTGTTGTTTTGTCTACACGGAGGTAAGTTGAATTGAATACAGGTCCCCTTAAAGTTTAATTTTGAGAAGGTTGTTATCGACATCAAAGGAAAACAATTTGGACGTTCTCAGTTTGGATAAATCTTTGAGTAAATGAAATAAAAATCCATCAAAATGCCGGATAGTCATTCTTTTACAGAATTTCATATGATAATCATGTCTGAGCCTTCGTTAAAACGTCGTAAGGTTGAAATCGACCTTGAAGCTAAAGTAAAATTGATCAGAGAATATTTTTCTGTACCAAAACCAACAATGAAGGTGTGTAATCAATTGTTGCTGTTTTACATCTCATTTTTTTGTGGTGTTTAGCAATGCCTTCAACTAAGATTAACATACAAGTATCTAAAAATAGAAACCCCTCTAATCCAGACACCTCTCTAATCCGGACTTTTTGTCTGGTCCGGACGAGTCCGGATTAGAGGGGTTCCACTGTATAAATTTATTGTAATGAAGCCTGACACACTTGCTATCTGACCACATTAAACTGAGACTCTGAGTCTATGCTCGTTCATGTCTGACTAGTCTCAGTTTAATGTTGTTTTCTAATACTTATTGCCTTAAAGCCACATTATCTCTCCCAAGACCTTTTTTCGATCACCCAGTAAATAGACTAGTTACAAAGAATTAGAATATTTTTCACAAATGGCCAATAATTGACGACATAATGTTAAATGTATCTGTCGAAAGAGTATGCCAAAAATCACGATTTTAGTAAAATGTATGGATGAAAAAGTACTTATTTTGCAAGAGTTGCTTCCCTTAAATTATAAATTGTGCATTTTTTGTTTATAATTCATTATTTTGTGAACAAACCAACTTGAAGTTGTATTTAATTTTTTCCATCATAGGTGTTTTCCACCTTTGAGACTTAACTAGAGTGCTCAAAATCTATGGCTCTTCAAATAGGTCACCAAGTTATTGCTTTTTGAAAATAGCCGTTTAAGGCATAATGTGGCTTTAACAGTGAACAGTACTAGACAATCGGCATTACTCAAGGATGGTTTTTGTAAAGGTGTTATGGCCCTTTGAACTTACTTAAGTTTGCTTATTTGTTTAAGTTATTTATAAAATTTAATATTTGTTTACCATTAAATAAATAAATTTGATGCACTTACTTACTATCATTAGTAAACAGTACTTTACAAGTGGCATAACTCCAGGATGAAAATATATGGACTTATGGCCATTTAAACTTACTTAGAAAAACACTATACAAGCAGCGTAATTCTAGAGCTTGTTTGGACCTTTAGTCTTGGAAATTTAACATCTGTTTAATGTCTTATTTATTTTAAATTATTCTATATAGTACATGCATGCACATAGGATTGCCAGATCTTATTCTGACAAACTGTGGGTGGATCATATAATAATTATGTTTGTTAATTGTCAATGTTGTTTTAATTTTGGTAAATAAGTGACACAAAACATGGGTGTAAGATAGTTTGTATAAATGGGTACAGGGTTTTGTGGATTAATTATTATTAATATAGTACAACCTCTGTAGAGCAACACCCTTTGGGAGCTTCAAATATTGTTAAGATGATGTTGCTATACAGTGATTTAATTTATAGTAAATATTATATTGTCTTGCCTTGACCTGGGAAATTCTGAAGGTGTTGTTATAGAGAGGTAATTGTTCTACAGAGGGCACTCTGGAGAGGTTGTACTGTACATTAATAGCGATATACGGTCATCTTGACCCTCTTGTTAGTTTGTTTTGTACAATGATTAAAGGTTAGGGTATTGTCTAGTATTAAGTCTGCACAGCATTGTTCTATACATTGATTATTATGTATGTCTAAAGTGGACTGCGTCTGATAATGTTGGTCACTTAGACTTGAAATATGTATGTTTATTTTAAGCTTTAGATTTGTCTGTAAAATACCAATCAATATTGAGCTCATGAAATAAAAATGAGTATCAGTAGGTCATTTCAGTCCATTTTATTACAAAACTCTGACTCTGATTAAAGCAAAATCTTATTTCCAGTTGAGATTTCTACTTGTGGTTCTTTGATTTTGGGCACCATGGTCTAAACAAGCTTACAGCTGAATACTGTGCAAATGTCTTAGAATATAACCTACATTCTGAACCAATGAAAACGCCGCTCTGCGTTGTTTAAATGCTACTTTTAATCATTAAAGTGACAGACTTGACGTCATGTCTTGGCGCCATATTCTATCGGCCAATCAAAAGGCTGGATGTAACATTCTAAGTTAGTTAGATCATATATTGATATAATGCTTTATTATTTCTACCTGTATAATATATTGTATCTTCTGTTAGGTCTCTTGTTAAGTTCTTTATGACTTTTAGATAACAATTTAATATTTTTCTTATTTTAGACTCTTAACATTTATTTAATTATAATGCATTGTAGTTTCATTTCATGATATTGTTATTTTTAGTGAGTGGTTTATTTCTACTATGAAAAAAGTTGTAGCCCATCATGGGTATTGTTACATGTGGTGGGGAGAATGTCTTACCAATCCGTTAAGTTAATCAATAAATGTGCCTACTACAATTATTTACATAAATCAAAATATTTAAGTTTTCCACTAAGATGCTTTGTGAATACCAGCCCTGACCTATGAATACAATAGAACTTACATGCCTAAAACGGCATTTGGACCAGGTAAATAGGTCATCACCTGTATACTAGCACATATTAAATCATTTTGCCAGTGTAACAGGCCAAATTTTTCGGGGCCGTCCATTCTTTCCCCCTGGTCCATTTTTCCCCCTAAAAATTTAATTTATCAAGATATTAAAATGTTACCCTGGCCTCTATTTCCCTCTTTTCCATTTTTTCCTCTACAAGTTATGACCAATGGCCACATTCGACCCTATTTTTCATCCAAAGAACCTGTTTGAGTTTTATAGATGTTTGAAGCAAATCTGTTTGAGGCATCGAAGGTCTACTGTTTTCTGCACACAATATATCAACTTCCACAAGAAATGTGTGAATTATCAGTTCTTTAGATTTTTTTTGTAGTACTATAGTATTCTTTGTGTGCTTTCTTAGTGCACTCCGATTATGTACATGTAAACAGAAACTTGAAGTTTAATATAGTCAAAAGGTCAACTGTTTAATTTTTAATATGATAAAGTTTAAAAGCACCAGTTTATTTTCTCCGGACTAAGTCATGCAAAAATGTCATTCTTACGAAGACGTTTTTTGTGTGGTGTATTTGTAATTTTGGCATTTCTCTCAAATTATACGAATGTTGATGTTATACTGGTAGAAATGTCATTGTATGTGAAATAAATGAAATGTAGGCTAATTTAAGGAATTTTGTTCAAATATACCTGTCTGTACATTTTTTGCATGTTTTTGCATGGTCACTTTAAGACTTTTTTAACATTGATTTTTTTTTCATTTGATATACATGTAATTTATAAATCATGGGTTAGGTAACTTACCTACTTGGAAATTCTTTTTTACACAAGGAGGCCTAAATTACGATATTGTTTGTTTGACCTTTACCAACCCCTTACCTGATCTTGATCTTTATGTAGGAATATATTAAAAGGTTCTTGTGTTGAATATGTACATTTCCGCAAGCAAATTCTGCAATATTGTTCCTTTAGATTTGTGTTAGTGTAACACCTCGAGCGTTTTCATGATACTGCCCGCTTATGAAAAACATACCACCAGGGTTATAGACATAGACAATACATCAGTTGTTAAATTATGCTCATTGAAGGTCAAGATTTGTGTCAAATTTTCTGTACTATAGGTACGACGTAAATAATTTCATTCTGATTTTGTGTTGTCTCAATAATATAGTCGAATCATTACATGTTGCTTGTAGATACTCTGTACACATGTAGATATTGTTTGTATGTGGGGTGTCCCAAAATACCGTATAATCACATTATTTTGTTAAGAAATAATATTGAGTGTAGATCAAAGTTATAAATAGCCGTTCAAGGATTTATTTATTGACATATTTTCCAAAATTTTATTACATTTGTTTAAAAATTGGACAAAGTTTGTACAATTCACTAACACCAAGTGAAGCAATATGCTGCGCACAACATCAACATTAACACTCACTCACGACATCACAATATCACAATTTTTCAAAGTACTTTCTCGCATGCACTTTGCCATATATGATGTCATTGTTATGAAACGTTGCACAGTGACACACCACAACATGAAAATTACGCTGATATAATTTTCATCTGGATGTGACTGGTACTTATTAAGTTTGTCTTGCTGTTTAATACTTGAAATGATTTCCGTGAGCATTTTTTCTGCTGGTGCACATACCGTTGCCACGGGTTACAAATTCTTTCATATATCATATGGAACATATACTAATAAAACAAAAATTCCTTAAAGATATGTTGAATAGTTTGAGAAATGTATGCGTAAAATTTAATAGCTGTAACATTTTGTTTGGCAATCTATTCAGTTATACGCTATTTTGGGACACCCCACGTAGATGTTAATTTAAACATTAAAATGTTCTGACCTTGTCAGATAAGAAATAAAAGAACAATTCTCTGAAAAGCAATATAACTACTTGAGTTGGGGCTATTTTATTGGGTAGTCAGGTATAGTCAAACTAACAATACTTAAATTTGGGCCTATACCAAAATTTGAAACTCTAATAAATTATGTATGTACAGTTTAAGCCCAATCACTGTTTTTGAAATTAATTGCATGTTTTTGAAAGTATATTATTGTTAAAGGCTTTAATTTCTGAACTATATGTGTAATATTTTGTGTTGTATGTATTTGTTATATTATATTTTGTAGATGTAAAATATATACAAAGAAGTAATATGAAAACTTGTAATTCTTGTTTTTTATAAGCCTGTCATATGTACTTTAGATTTGGGTAAAAGGCAGTATCTACTCAGTTGTCAAACCTCTGATATAAATGAACAGTTTGTATCCAATTTGAACTAAATTGTGACTTATTGATAGCATACTATTCTGCCCAAGTCTGACAACTAACCACCTTGCATAGATCACTCGTAAAAGTGAGTTATCACTCCTTGATTGATTGTTCAAAATTTGAAGAAATCATCTTTTCTCTGACTTTTTACAGTTCTCTGAACTTCTCTCCCAATCTTCACTACCCTTGGTATGAACCATCTTGGCATTATAGCTGAATAGTTTATGAGCTTGTTAATTGCCAAGGCATTTTGGTCATCCAAATGCAAAAAAGACAATTACCTATATTGCTCAAAATATATGTTTACTCTTCCAAACTTGCTACGAAAAGTTTTAATTGGATTATGTCAGGAAAGAGGTTCCAAGATTGATTAATTTAATTTAGCACTTGGTTCACCTAACTGCTATGACCACTGAGTAAATAGTTTGCAACCATACATAGGTGGAATTCGAACCATCGGCACCATCGCCTAGCAATGTAAGTATGAAAGCTAAGATATAGCAACAGCCCCTAAAAAGGTTGGACAAATAACCAGATGTATCAATGTTATCACACCACACCAGTAATACATTGATATACCCAGTAAAAATACACAATACCCACCATGTGTTTATCTTTCAATGCTTAAAAAAATACCAAGTACAAATAACGTGACCATGTAACTGCTGATGCCGTCGTCTGAAAAGGGGAAGCTTTGTTCATGAAACAAAGAAGTTGATAAGAAAGCATGCTGCCAGCCTTGGTCTCCAGCGTCTCCTCTGGATTGGTTGAAAACACTTTGAACCCTCGAAGTATGACTTGTCCAATATAAATATCCGCAAGAACGTGCAAGGGCTACAGTCGGATGTGGAGGATGAAAAATCCAGAAAATTCCTGATTCAAGCCATGATTTCAGAAGACTACCCATCTGAGACATGGACCCATGTGTACACAGACGGCTCGGCAACAGCTGCTGTACAAGATGGAGGTGCTGGAGTCTTCATCCTACTCACATCTGGTGTGTCCGAGACAGTAGGCCTAGCAACAGGGAAGTACTGTGCCAACTACAAGTCAGAAGTGGAAGCCATCATGCAGGCAACTAAAACTATTAAAGAGTCCAAAGAGAACTGTCAACAGGTGGTTATACTGACGGATACTTTATCAGTCCTTGATGCACTAACAAGTGCCAAACTCCCTTCACTTGCCAGGGAACTACACAGAATTGGCAAGAAACGAAGGCAACCAACTGTTGACTACCATTTCGCATGAAGAAAAGCTCACAATTATCAAGACACTTGCAAGAGCACAGTCACCTCAAGATGACTACCATCTACTCGAACGATGGGAACAAGTGATAATATTCAGACTTCGTACAGGACACAACAGGATCCATGCCCATATGTACGAAAAACTATAGCTGTCTGCAACACCAAAGTGCTCATGTGGTTTGACAGACCAGACAACAGAGCACATACCCCAGCAGTGCCACCTGTATGAAATAACAAGAAAACGTATATGACCAGTTTTAACCACCCTAGATAAGAGGCTCCATGGTAAGAAGGATAACCTTAAGAGGACTGCTTCCTTTAATCGCTTTGACCGGGGTGGTAGTGTAGACAGTGGACGAAAAGTAGAAGAAGAATTAAAATAAGAAGATCTTTATTACCTCCATTTTACAAATGTTTACATCAATTTGTTTTTCAACAGAATGTGCTAGTTGTAGACTTGTAGTACTCTTCCTATTACCACGGCACTAATTTTATATATACAAACAGAAGATATTTAAGAAAAATAAACAAAGTAAAATATTGCCTCAAGAGCAATTTAAGGGGGACCACTCCTGACGATTTTGCGTCGTCTGCGCATCATTTCGCGCAGCTGGTTTACGGATGTTGCGACGATTCTGAGAACGATTTTTTCGCTGCCTGACTGCGTGTTTTGCTTTAAATATATCTTAAATTGAATTGTTCAAGCGAGGTTCGTCAATTGCCAGGGAAATAACCGCTGTGGGAGCTTGATTCGTTATTTTTTTTATATTTACGACACCGGACTGCTTTACGACACGTAAACATTTTCACGAAAATGAAACTTATGACCGTGATAAAAAGCTGTTTTAAATGAACTGTGTGCGCGAATAGACTCGGTGATATTGTTGTAGTACATGTGGGCCACTAATACATGACCAGGTTCGATCGTTTAACGTACATCATGGCAGAAGACACGAAACTCGGGTCGTCAGGGACGACTCTCACAGATCTGACCTGTTCAAGTCAAGAAGTTGTGTCAACATTATTCGAATTCGACAATTCAGATCGTCATTGATCGTGAGTATAAAGTCAATTTGGTTACGTGTGTGTTTCCTAATACTGCCTTACAACATGTTCTATCCTTACTGGTAGGACATATGCTTGATCTAGATAATGGGACTCTGTGTAGACTCTAGTCCAGTGTAGCCACAAATGACCTGGTTGGTGTACCCAATGTTTAGGCTTAGTGTACATGCTGGGTGCAGATCGATTATCATCATAAGTCCTGGACAAAGGGTGACAGGCTACTGTCCACTTTTGTACGATGACTCGCTGGCCAACATCAGGAGCCCTTTGCCTTACCAAACTGCCACCGAGCGCTGGATAGTGGTATGCTAGAAAACAGCTTGCTTCAGAAAAGCATGACATAGCAAATAAAATATATGCTACTGGCGAGCGCTCTCAGATAGCAGACCGTTGCACAGCAAAGTGCTACCGAATCGGTCTGTTGCATAAGAAGGCACTTGGTAGCGCTCACCTAGCAAAGTGCTGAGAAACGGTATGCTATTGACAAACACTTGTTGCTGGCTGGTTGCATGTAGTTGCCAAGACACAGTAAAGCGCTCGATTGCGGTATTTGGTAGCGCTTTGGTTAGGCAACAGGCTCCAAATGGTCACCAACAAATGTCTAAGGCACATTTTGATTATATCAGTCAGACTCTAAGCCCCGATGGCTAGCCCCTGGCCTGATTAGCCAAAATGTATGCTGGCCGATCCATCAGTCTGCGATTGAAACAAGACTCAATTTATGATATTTTTTCATAATAACATAAATTTATGGAATAAAATATGTAGCCCCTATACATGCGCAACTATCTCCTATATAAGTATAACCAGTTCTTCTCAAGTTGGGTGGGAAACACGGAAAAGTGTTCCTAAAATTTTTAGTGGCCCAACTGGTATTCAAACCTTGGACCTCCACATCATTATTCAGTATTTGGTAGTGTCTAGAGCTTAATAACTTACTAAGTTTGCTTGACTTCCATAGGTCACGCATTCAGAATATATTCAAATTATTATTATAAATTACCTATAAAAGTATAATACCAAAATGTCTATAGATCTACAGGAGTTCCATTTGACTCAGGAGTAGGAGTTTTGACCCTTGAAATTTCCAAAAAGCCACATTTTGACCCTGAAGATTTTGGTTTAAAGGGTCCTTAAGCTTTTCTCTTAAAATCATGGTTATTTTGTCTATGAAATATGGTAAAATTTAGTCAAATGTATCAAAATGACCCTTCTGTTCAGATTCAGAAGCTAGTGGAACCCCTGGATCTATATAGTGATTTTTTTATTTCATTGTTAGAACTTTGTATCAGTATAGAATTATAAAAAGATGTGACCTATTGTAACTATTGTCTGAGATTCATTTGGATTTCTAATTTCAGATTATGCTGGACCAGTGTAAAAGCAGACATTAAACAACACAGTCTGAAAGAACGTCTACCATACTATTTGTACTATTGTGAAAATTTCAAGGCATGGTTGCATTCAGTCTGGCTATAGTACCTTCAAACAGGGTAATAATTTTTAAACTTTGCTGTATATAATATATGTAAAATCTTGTTTATGATCCGGTTTAACATGTTTAACAATTTTTCGGTTATATGCGGCGGCTCTCTTAAAAAATCTGGTTTCCTGGATGGTATTCTTACTTGTTCTTAATTACCCTTCCACAAGGATCCAACAACTTCTCCACATGTGGAGGAAAAATCAAATTTACCTACATGGACTAACAATAGAATCTGGATGAACAAGCCCACTAACCAAGATTTAACCTCAGCTACATTTTTACATCATTTATAAAAAGTAAAGAGTGAAAATGCCTCTGACATCATGTATAGCTTATATGGAATGACAATTGTGTAAAAAGAAGTTTTTCCATTGTAACAATCTTAGTAACCACCTGAAGTTGCACAATTATTATCATTTTTGTGTATTATTTGAATCTTGTGTATAATATGCAAAGTTTTTAAATCTTGATACCAATATTAAATTATATTGCTATAGTATATTAAGTGCACTTGACTTATTTGCACTTAATAAATCTCACTGAATATTGCACATTTTGTTGCATACACAAAGTGTTACATTTATTTACAATGTCCCTTTTGTATCAAATGTTTTAATAATAAAATTTTATTTTATTTGTTTTCAGTGTCCTAGACTATTGTTCATGTACTTCCTGCTGTCTGAAGACACCCAGTGACCAAGATGTGATGCATTACTAAAAAGATAATGAAGACACTCATATAAGACATTCAAAAGTGTTCTGTGTTAAACAAGGCCAATGAATCAGTATACCAAGTGCAAATTAGTGCATACAAATTATACAACATTAATGCATGCTTTTAAAGTTTGATTGAAATAGACATTATTCGTGTTCACAGGATGTTTAAATTGTTTATAGATATTTACTTCAAATAGTATTGAAAATCATACATGCTCGAGTATTGATACATTATAGTCAGAGTTTAGTGTTGACCTACATATTTAGGTAGAAGTATGAAATAGTATATATTAGATTAATTGTTACTATGTTGCTTACAGTCAAACTTGTTTTAAAGACCACCTGTGAACAAAAATCAATATTATAAAACCCGTCTATAAAGACCACCTTTTTACACAGTGTATAAACAAGTCAATTTCCGGTTATCGCAATATAGTCTTGCAATAAGTCATACAGTGATAGGAAATCACCAGATGTTTCAATCACAATTAGTCATACAAGTTGAATTGTATAGTATCCCAATAAGTCATACATTGATTTGGTTTATATGCTGTGTTTAATGTCTCATCAGATCACTTTTCATTGATATTTGGCCTGTTTTGAGAAGATACCCATCAGCAGGAACTACATTTTACTATCTGTTTTAGTGTTACCATGGGTCATCTTTCTACACAAAACTGACTTTAATTCCAGTTGATAATTGCCAGAAATCATATACAGTATACTGATATTATTGAGTATACTATGTCAATAATGTCACTGCGGTCGAACTACTTTTTCATGTCAGCTATGGGTGTTCTAACTCACATGATTGGTTGCATGTGCAGATCCAAAAGGTGTGGTACAAGGGATCATAATGGTTTTATTATCCCCCGCTGAAGGCGAAGGGATATAGTAATAGTATTTGTCTGTCCATCCCATATTTTTTCCATAGCATAACTCTAAAACTATTTGAGGTATTGACTTGAAACTTGATATATGAATAGATGTCATCTAGGAGAAGTTCAGTGACTAAGAAACATAACTCTAGCTGGTACCATTATTGAATTATTTCCCTTTAACCAAAGTTATGATATTCCCCTTAATGTTATTTACTAACATTTTAACAGAATAAGGGACTCTGATTGACTTAGGTTTGTATGGACAAGGCTTCCATGGGGCCTTAAGCGTTTATTAAACGCAGTCTTGTTCTATCTAGTCCTGTTTCTATTTAATACCCGTTGGTAGCAAACATATATGGTGGGGATGGCCATGTGAACATAACTATTGTTGTAGATAACATTGTTGCTAATAAGTCTTGAAAATGGGATGCAAATAATGCATTTCATGTTTAAAGAATAATGACTTGGTATAAATTGCATGGCTTACAGTATCCATACTCTTTGTTATGCAAATAAACTGATATTTTTATGAAATATTCTTGTTTGTATTTCCTAGAAACAGTATGTGCTTTTGAAATGCATTGTCATGGGTGAAAGTTGTCAGTATAAATATAGATTACAGAATTTTGAGAAACAATTGCACTATGTAATTTACATGAAAAAAATCTATGAACAATCTTCAGTATTTGAGATTATTTTTTCAGTATTTTGAACAATTTTATTTTTCACCCATGGATAGTGTTATAAATAATTCATCCAAGACCTGTGAACAAATACCTACAAGTTTGTAGTTATATATGACAGCAGTTGATGTAACTGGTTTTACAGGAATCAAACATGCAATGCTCCGCCAACGTTCTATCCTGATACATAACTGGACAAGTTGATCTGAACCACACTAAGTTTTTTCTGTATGACAATGCACACTCTGTCTCAATCATAGTCTCTTGCCATTGTTGAATGATCAGTTCTATGAGTTTCATGAAGTAGTATGACACAGTTCTCAAATTACAGTATACATGTAATTATCAACACAATGTCAAAATTTGGTGGATATGCACCATGATAAGGCTTTGTGTTGCGCCTCAAACTGCAGTCAAAGGTCAAGGATGGAGATCAAATGCTAAAAAATGCACATTATACTTAGTCTGTACATTAATTTCCTCTTATGTATTTCATACAGACTCTAGTATACATGTTAATAAGTGAATTTATAATAAATGTGAAGCATAAACACAATTCCAACGACATAAACACCAATATCTGCATGTCATAGGGACAACTGCCTTGTTTTCCTTATTTCTGGAGAATCGTTGCCATGGCAACAGTTTCAAATAAAAAAAGTGTATCGTACTTTGTTGTGAGCTGAATCAAGTAGTTTTAAAGATTCCTAGCAATTTATGACCAAACAACAGCTTTATTATGTGAGAAGTTGTAATGACCCATTTGTGTTGAAAAAAGTGGGTGGGGTAATTTGACATGGTTTTAAGCCAATTTGGTGTATTCTGAACGTAATAAATGAACAAATTCATTAAATAACAATGCCAAATAATTGGTATCGTATGTACAGTGGCGATCCAGTTGATTGAACATGATATGTTGATTTAAAATTAATTTATTTAACAAATATTTGGATTTTGCCTCTTTCAAACTGGGTAAGGTTACACATTTCGCGTTATAACTCTCTTAAATGCACATTAGCATATGTTTTTGAAGTTTTCTATTCAAACACAATATATTTTTCTTTCATTTTACCATGGTCACAAAAAATCGTAGTTATTATTTCAACAAGAATTTTTAGGTTTAAATATTGAATTAAACTTCATTTTGGCGCCATTTTTAAAAGAATTTATATGTCCTTAAAACTCCCATAAAACTAACATTCTGGTCGTATTTGCCATACTTTTAATCTTTTTATCATTTGTATTGTTAGTATATCGATTATTGCCTAGATTCTGATGTACTTTTAACAATTTTGGTTCATATTTATTTAATTACCGGCCATTTCTTAACCCCTACCCCCTTTTCAATAGCTTTAGATGCTAAAATGGCCGTTTTGAGGTGTGTTATTTCGATTTGATATTACAAAAAAAGTAAGTCATTAACCTATGTTTTTCTACTCAAAAACGAACTTCGCATAGGTTGAACTTGGCAAAAAACATGGTTTCAAAAAATCGTAGTTATTTTGATTTCAGGAGTGGGCCCCCTTAAGCTCAAACATTGGACGTTTTTATTTGCGCTGAGTATAAAATGTTATATCACGGGCATAAGAAATTAGGTCTATATCACAAAATGCAGAGTTTTGACATCCCCACTTTTTTTCAGTGTTTTATAAAGAGAATAGACTGAAAAAATCTGGGATGTTAAGACGGTATTTTGTGATATCATTTCTGCCTGTGGTTATATACTTATCAACATTATGCACGTACATTTAATGATTTAAGACATAGAGAGGTTAGGAACCGTGCTAGACCACAGGTAACTGTATCATTTATAAAGAGTAAAACATTTGTTTCATTTATAAATTTTATGTTATCTTAGGTATCTAAAATTTTATAAAAAAAATGTGTTTGTTTACTCTATTAAAGATAGAGTTACCTATGTGTTAGACATGTTATTCAACTAACTCGACTTCGTCAAGGCTTATCATGAAACATACATATTTAATGCTTCAAAATGATGTGAAATTGCTCAAGCTGATAAATTGGTATCAGTGGTGCTTTCTACGTTCAGATGGTTTCTCCTTTTGTCTTAAAATCTTTCAGGGACAAAATCACCCAGCTTCTGTCTTACTTGCTCAAATTCGTATTTCAAAACGATTTTTACGTTTAGAATTTCATCAGCGTTTTCAATATTCGGATTAATTTCTATACCACCATACTGACTACTGATACGAAGGCTGTGTGTTCGATCCCACCTCAAAACGGTCAAAAATAGTAATGCTTTTCAGTGTTTACCACCCAACATAACTCAAATTACTAACAGGTTTCGGACAGCAACATGTAGTGTAATATACTGTAAAATCACATATTTTCGTGGTTAACCCGTATTTAATGTCGTGGATTTTGAAAAAAACTTTCGTGGCATCGTAAGTTCGTGGATTACAAAACATGGAATGATAAAATCATGTTACGTATTTGGGAGTTCGATAAATCGTGGCCATTAGATTTTGTGTTCGAGTTTAACAACGAAATTCAACACCCTCGAAAAACAATTAGTTTCTAGCATGCAGCTATTTGAATAGTGAAAAATAATAAAAATGCTAGTTTAATGAAAGTCGTTTGGCCCAATAGTTCTTTTGAAAATGAAAATTGCGCATCAAACAGAATACCCATTGTCGGAACCCACGGTATTATATTTATTCCGTTTCTACTACACTTTATACCCAACATAGGTAGCATCTGAAATAAAAAAACATATGGATGGAACAAGGGTCTAAACTTAAAAATAAGTTGCCTTTTGAAACGTTGTAAAACGCTTCGGCTTGTGTTTGATGCTATTTTGAGCAAGCCCCTGCCCTGCGTTCAGGGAAAAATAACGTGACGCACGTATCGTACCTGGTTAACGTGATCAGGGCCACAATAACTGCAGTCAGTGGCTACCCCTTGACCAGGGTACTGTTTTACCAAACCACATTACGAAAATCTTAAACTTGAATTCAAATTTGATTTCTCAATAACTCTTTAAGATTTGTTACTCGGTGACAGAAACAGTTAGGAGGAGTCAGATGTCAGATGTTTAAATCATTATTCAAGTGGACTTATAAGCGAAACATTACTCGTACTTGTAATAATCTAGAACACTTTATGATTTCTTTTTGTTTCATCCGGACTATTTTAATTAGACATGGACCTCAATTGGTACAACGTCTCCATGTTTTACGAACATTGAGACTTGCCAGGGGTCCCAACCAGTTGGACAACCGTGTAGAGTTAGTAAAATTGCTATAGTTTCAATGTCCTTAAATGTCAAGCAGTTTACTTTAGCTTACTTACAGTTATACATACACACGTACATGTACTCAGTCTACCAAATATTATACAATTACAAGAACATATGAAAAAATGCATACACGTATCGAAAAGTATATGCAATATACTTTTTCCTAAAGGACCATTAAAAAGTTTTATTGCATAGCATGTGAACTCAATACTTGAATTGGAACTCGTAGGCCTATATTGCAGTGTCCGCATTTCCTTACGTGTATATGTGTTGACAATGTACTCATATACAACACTGTCCTTATTTCTTACTCCATATTCCGACAGGCGACCAGACCAAATGACCTTAAGTGTTTATTCAATAACAAGTTGATAATTAGATAATTACAGTTATTAAGAAAAGAACATGTATCGCGTAATAAATATTACGGGTACTTATGTTATGTACGCAAGTCAGTTGTCATGTGACGAAGATGGCCGTCGTTTGAGGAAAATGGCGGGACACTTGACAATCGCTGTGGTTTGTAAACTGTCAAATTGTGTACGACACTGATCGTATTGAGATAATGTACACGCATTTAATCGTCATGTAACTGTCTTGTTTCTGTTATTATATTGTTTATTAATTAAAGATCATTACACTAATTGGTCCAACTGCTCGAAGGGTATATAAATGAAATTAGGATCGCCTTCTTCATTCCATCTCCGGACAGGCCGACACAAGCGTTCATAGGTAAGATATATACTTATTTGATATATAAAATCTCTATAATTGTTTTTTATATTATAATAATGTTGCGTTAATAAGACCAGTGAAATGGTGGTTTTACTAGCAAGTACACAGGTATTACTTGCGCACCTGTTTGTTCTGTTAAAACTTTAAAAAGTCTTGTTAAAAATTCGGTTGGCGTAATGAAAGGTTGGACTTGGATGGATCTTTTATTTGTTTAGTTGGGCATTGTGCCTTGTATGTTTTTAATGTTTTCTGTGCTCGGCTGGTTAAGTTTGTGTTCGGCGCGGCTTTCCCTGTCTGACTTTCGTTTAAATATCAAATAACAGGACTGTATTGTTTACTTTTCTAAGCTCTGTAGTGTTGCGTGTCACATAATTCTGCATCTTATCTAAACACATATAAAATGTATTATTTTCATTTATTATAAAATAAGCTTATGTCTGTTATGCTCATTTCGGCGATATTTTTCAAAGGCCTGTGTTGTGTTTGGTTTTTAAGTTTTACCCGAACGAGCTCACCGGTAGCCTGACTAACTGTATCATTGTAAAAGAATAAAACCTTCTTTTGTAAAATTTATTTACATGTTTCTAATAGAATATATCCTTTTTTTTAAAAAAAAACATTTTTTTCTTCAATGATACATTTACCTGTGTACGGGCTATCCAAGTATTAAAATCATACTTGGTAATGTAACGTTCGGTCACATACATAATAAAGAATATATATACATACGGTGAAGATAAAATCCGACTAGAAACACTATTTATATATACTGACGCAGTAACGAAATCGAGATATTTGCTCATTTTCCGCCAAAAACACGATTCGTCGTAAATAATTTATAATTACAGGTACCAGGTCTGCTTAAAATGTTCTTGTTTATTTTTTTTACTTTGTCTTTTTTCCAGAGAAATCTAGTCCGAAATTCACATTTCAAAATGGCGCCTTTTGTACCAGTAATGGCGATGACACTGCTGTGTTTAGCGAATGTTCAAGGTAATTCCGATACTTTGGTTTATGTTTATACGAATTTATTTTAGATCGATTGTGAAACACGTTTTTCGTACTTATTAATCATTGAAGGATATACATTTGTACTAGTATTATGTGACAGTTGGTACTCCTGTACCGTCGTATTTGTCAGTATGAACTAAGAAATGATACACGCACATTCAATTGCCATTTTATTTTTCATATTAATCCCTAAATTTGCTAAAAACCAACTTAAAGGGTTAGAGCTGTCTGAGCATTCGCCTCGAGAATGGAGGGCTGTGAGTTCCATCCCTGGCCGCGACATTCCATAGTCGTTAAATTAGTTCTGGAATATATATCTTCCTTGCTTGACGCTCAGTATATGATGTTGGTTCCAGGAAATTGCTTGTTGGCCTGAGCTGGTATTCACAAAACATCTTAAGGGTAATCTTAAATATTTTGACTTAAGTTAAAAAATTTAGCTGCACATATTTCCCAAGAAACGAAGTATAACCCATGTTTTCTTTGTGATTATTGTAGCTCTTTACATAATGCTTCTAAACTTTGTAAAAATAATCTTGATGTTCCTGTTTAGCAGACACTTAAAGCCACATTGTCTCTCCCAAGACCTTTTTATCGATCATTCAGTAAAAAGACTAGTTACAAAGAATTAGGATATTTTTCACAAATAACCAATGATTGACGACATATTGTTAAATGTATTTGTCGAAATAGTATGCCAACAATCACATTTTAGTAAAATGTATAGATGACAAAATACTAATTTTGCAAGAGTTGCTTCCCTTAGATTATAAATTGTGCAATGTTTGTTTACAATTCATTATTTCGTAAACAAACCAACTTGAGGTTGTATTTAATTTTCTTCCATCTTATGGTGTTTTCCACCTTTGGGACTCAACTAAAGTGCTCAAAATCCATGGCTCTTCAAAAAGGTTACCAAGTTAGTGCGATTTGATAATAGCCGTTTAAGGCCTAACGTGGCTTTAAGGAAATTTTAAGATTTATGCAAACTCTAAGTTTTCCCTTACGATGTTTTGTGAATACCAACCCTTGTGACAAGATAATGTGACTGGGTAGTCTCTATATGACTGAACTGCTGTTGACCAGTGGGACTCAAACGCAATATTAAAAAAAACAAGGCTCCACATTGCTAAAAGTCAAATGTTTACTGTTATGAACATGGACATGTCCCTCAATATAATTCTATATTCAGTAAGCGGTGCGAAAGGCTGTAAAGCGCGTGCGATCAACATTGAACTAGTTTCTACCGGCATTGTTTCGGATGTAAAATAATAATGCTTCTTTCAATTATTCCTGACTTCTCCGCGTAAACTGTGTTTTGTAGTTTCTATTTTGACATGGCCTCGTACAAGAAATACAGATTGCTTGTTTTTATGACCCGGCACCTACTGATGCGGAGTCATATAGTGATTGTCCTGTCCGTCCGTCCGTCCGTCCGTTCGTTCGTTCGAAATCGATAACCAATACTTATACTATTATTTACCATCATATACACATCACATTGTCAAAGTCATACATGTTGCACTATTCAATATTTCAACAGAATTATGGCCCCTGATCGACTTAGCTAGTTTGTTATAAACAAGGCTTCCACCGGGGAATAATCATTTATTAAACGCATTCTTGTTTATGCTTATGTTTATCCATGTATAGTCCAGTCAGGGTGAGAATATGTACAGTGGCGCAGTGGTCTAGTCCACTATTACGGTGTAAAACCAGTTATAAAGGCTTAAACAGACAGCTATAATTTCAATGCTATACTAACACACTATATTCGCACTACCTGTCCTGACAATGGTTGTCATCGGTCACGTACACATAAACGGCTACGTCACTCTCACCTTATCTGAACTGGACTGTATTTAACATTTCCAGGAGCATTTATCAATGGAAGATGGGACGACTCCTATCAGGATAATGGTTTTGATGATGGTGGCAGGTTTTCGGGAGGTAGGGAATACACGTACACTATTTTATGACGTCATCACTCATGACGTTGTTTATCTATTTGTTTATATTCCTGAAGAAAACTTCGATAAATCCTGGAGTTTGTCTTCATTGGTTTTATTTATGAATGTTATACGTCTGAACTCTTAGTATGACGTATAATATGAAAGTAGAGTAACTCATGATGTTTTTTCTACAGTTATGTTGCTCATTTACTAATTGTAGATAAATTGTAGATAAAATATTACTATTCTACGTGTTCGTAACTTATAACACAAGTTTTACCTAAATAGTTGCTAGGTTTTAGACATGTGAACTTACATCAGTGGCATACGTTGCTTCTATTAGGACTACATTACGACATGCTTTGTGCGCAAACCATTTAAGATCGCTGATCTTACTGAATTGGAAATAGATCTAACTGAATCTGTAGTTAACTGCAGTTTTGAACAAAATATTCAGTAGCTGTGTTTGGTATTACGATAACTTACGCCTGAAAACTACATTTACTAACCTTGTTACAGTAACTGTTGCTTACGTCACAGCCATACTGTATTATAACATTTGAGACAACAACACTCGTACGTCGGCATACGCTGATGCTACAGATCACTGTGTGACAGTCCCATTGTATTCATGTATAGATGTGTACGTGTTGGTACGTACCTTTCTTTGCGTACACGAATATGTTCGTTTGCCTAATAGGGACACAACTGTCTGACCGTCTCAGAACTGTTCCTGTATTTATGCATGTGGTATACTCTTTAATTCGTATAATTATGTTTCCAGGTGGAGGGTTTGATGACAGAGACGGAGGGTTTGGCGTTGGTGGTATTGGAGGTGGAATCGGCGGCGGACTTGGCGGTGGAATCGGCGGTGGAATTGGTGGTATGAAACATGGAATCGGCGGCGGGATTGGTGGTGGAATCGGCGGCGGGATTGGTGGTGGAATTGGCGGTGGAATTGGAGGTGGAATCGGCGGCGGAATTGGGGGTATGAAACATGGTATCGGCGGCGGGATTGGTGGTGGTATCGGCGGTGGAATTGGTGGTGGAATCGACGGCGGGATTGGTGGTGGAATTGGCGGTGGAATAGGAGGTGGAATTGGCGGTGGAATAGGAGGTGGAATTGGCGGTGGAATTGGTGGTGGCTTCGGAGGTATGAAACACGGCCTTGGTGGTGGCATAGGCGGCGGTATTGGTGGTGGAATTGGCGGTGGAATAGGAGGTGGAATTGGCGGTGGAATTGGTGGTGGCTTCGGAGGTATGAAACACGGCATTGGTGGTGGCATAGGCGGTGGTATTGGCGGTGGAATTGGCGGTGGAATGGGCGGTGGCTTCGGAGGTATGAAACACGGCCTTGGTGGTGGAATAGGCGGCGGCATTGGTGGTGGAATCGGCGGTGGAATTGGTGGTGGAATTGGCGGCGGGATTGGCGGTGGAATTGGCGGTGGCTTCGGAGGTATGAAACACGGCCTTGGTGGTGGAATAGGCGGCGGCATTGGTGGTGGAATCGGCGGCGGAATTGGTGGTGGAATTGGCGGCGGGATTGGTGGTGGTTTTGGAGGTATGAAACACGGCTTCGGCGGTGGAATCGGTGGCGGTATTGGCGGTGGAATTGGAGGTGGTTTCGGAGGTATGAAACACGGGCTTGGTGGAGGTATTGGACTAGGCGGTGGCATCGGTGGTATCCAGCGTGGTTTCGGTGGTAAGTGTTTCAAGCCATCTGTTTCCCATACCAACATGTAAACGCTATTTTTTAATGATTTGTCAAGATTTGGGATTCGAACCTTAGACCAGCGCCTAACAATGCCTAGTATGAATGTATTAAACCACTCGGCTATCACAAATATAAACATACAAATGTACATTATTATACATGTATGATACATGTTAATCTATATAACTATATATACATGTAGTCTGGATTACCTGTCCCTTATACTACCTGATTAGGACGTAGCCTACTTACTATCTAGAATGTTAGGAACCAGACTAAATTATAAACAGCTCCATAGGGTCTCTCCCGCTGATGTTATATGCACAGCGGGAATCTCGTTGATAATCCATACTAATATCAGGCTGGTATATTTATTTATTTCTGTATTTTATTTTGTATCAACTCACAGGTGGAATGTTCGGTTCTAGACGAGGCGGTTTCGGGAAGTTCGGAGGAGGAAGGCGTATATCAGGGGGTATTGGTGGATTCGGTCGTGTACCACGTCGCCGTATTGGTATGGGAGGTATCCTCGGGGGCAGACATCAATGGAGTAAGTTGTTGTTGTTGTTGTTGCCTGAATTGAAGTCTGTAAGAGGAACTTCCCTTGAAAATCAGGGGAGAGAACTCTCTCGTGCAAACGTTACTTCCCTTGATATCAGGGGAGGAAACTCTATTGGACTTATTTTAAGTCGAATAGAGAAACTTCTGATAAACAGGGGAGTGCTTTCTATGCGGAATAGTCAAACTCAATTCTTTTATTTGGAAATCCCACATCACTATATACACTTGTATTTAACATTAAGTTATACTTTGTTTGTATTTTTATCTGCTTTTTGTTTGCATAGGTCATTTTATATGAATGATAATCTTATTTCGTCGTCAGCTTTTGATAACCTATCAAAATAAGTGATACTTTACTCAATCCGAATCGATTTTGATAAAAACAATTATAGAAACATCAGATAATATGTACCTATTTATAATCCAAATTTTTACCAAGTAGTATTATTAATAGTTTAGAAATAATGAAAGGCATATATAGGTGTTGCGTTAGGAGTGTGATTAAGTGTATATTGATCGACAGTGGCCTTCAAGACTGCAGTATAATTGCTTTAAAATAATAAGAAGTTTCTACAGTGTTGCAGACAATCATTTAATTTACTGTTACAGGTCTATATAGAAATAAGTATTCTAAAATCGAATGTTATTAATACAAAATGTAAATGGTAGCTGTACGGATGTATATTCTTTGAATCAATATTGTTATATTCCATCCTACGGGGATTGTACGACCTTCACTATAATATCTCTGCTTCATGTATTGTGTTGGTCTCTATTGTTCCTTTCGTGCTCAGCTGTTTCTGCTGAGCGCCACATTCCCTGGCGATCTTTTATTATCTTTTTAATGTACAAGAAAAAACACTGCTGTGAAATATCTAACGGTGGTCACAAACCACTAAATAAAATATTTCTTTAGCTCAATGTAAAGTGACAATAGTTAACACACATATATCATTGAAAATAACTATTTTCAGCTACAAATAAGACAACAATAAATAAATATATATGAGCCAGTCTCCAGGAAAACCTGCTATTTTGACAAAAATATTTATTTTGAGATTTTCCATAGCTTGAAAGAATTATCTTTATGAACCAAAATACGAAAGAAATTTTGTTAATATCTTGCTTTTTAAGGAAGTTACAGCTGTTTTTGTAGTGTCCCCTTTCGGAGCTTTTTTGTGTGACGTCGCTAACGTCATTCAAACGTTAATTGACGTAACTATTACACGTATTTCAAAATTACACCATTTGATCAATTATTTACATGAATTGTTCAAAATGGTATCACATTTTAGCAGTATCTTTTAATTTTTTAAATATTTACCAAAATCAAAATTGTTCGCATTCAGAGAAAGGCTACCATTGTTTTAAACAACTAACTCCTCGTTTTTCTCACTATGAGTACTTTTCCGAAATTGGTCACCATAGCAACGAAGTACAAATGTATGTGATTTCGATATAATTCAAGGGAAAATTTAAAGCTACGATATAGTACTATATGAGTAAACTACATAAAATAGAATCAATGGATATGTATATTTTCTTATATTAGAGCTTTTACAAACCTTGTTACATAATGGTAATTACATAATGTCATTATAGCAGGTTTTCCTGGAGACTGGCTCATATATAAAACAATTGTTCGTCAAAGATGTTTTTTTACATTTTTTACATACGCGCGGACTGATTCAATGTTGGTTTTACCCTACTCTACTTTCGCTTGGACAAATATGCCAAAATCTCAAAATATTCAATATAAAACAGATTCACTACTTCACTTACATGTATACAATACCTTTAAACACAATAAGATGATTCTAGTTTCATTTTGCCAAGGCATGTGACCATTTTCTGTCAAACCGAAGTCTTGGCAAGGACTATTTGAGTTCGCGTATGCAGTTTGCGGTTTATAACCTAGTGCGGGTTCCACCATATAGCAATACAGGGGTTATTAAACATGAAATTCTTGCAAAAAGTAGTCATATTTACGTATTTTTTATATGTATAATTATTGTTGATTCCTGTTTTGCAGAGAAATACTAAGGTACGGAAGAATGGAGACATTTACTCTTGTCGGACAACTACAATCGAAACTAGTGTCTCGATCAGCTGTTAATACGGAGACAATTTCGCCAAATTGGCTTAGATTTCTGTGTATGAAAAGCGAATGATTTCTGGCAAGTTGGACATCGACTGGTCAAGCTTACACGTGTTATTTATTGTTTTCATTCACGTTGCATTGTATAATAAATTGTGTATTATGTACACATAAAAAGTAACGTATGTTTTTTATTTCATATTACTGTCAGTGAAAATTATAGATAGCAATAGAACAAACTCGTGAGTGGATATTTTAGGTTTTATTTGACATTTTCTGATCCAGACATAAGCACAAAGGACAAACTCGTAAACTGTTAAATATACATACATACGTAAATAAAGAAAAAATATACATATTTGATATACATACAGGACGGTGCATGCTGCGTACATACGGGTTTCACTACGCGCATGTATCCTACTATATTATTCAACATACATCAGTTCCCCACTAATAAGATCACTAGACTCTTTCTTAAAAAGTGTTCTAAACAATGAGTTGATCTAAATAGCGAGGGAGTACAAAATATCAAATACGTACTCAATATTGTGATTTTTCTCACGTGTACATACATTTATCGTCGCCTTAAGCCTAAGTCCGACTACCTATCGTATGCAAAATGAACAGTTCAATAGGTTATAATGACCACCTCGCAAAACGTTGCTTTTAAGACGGAACGTTATCACATGTACCTTGGACAGTTGAATTTGGGCAATGACCATCTTGAGTATCAACACTTTAAAACGGAACGGTATCCCATGGACAATTGACAGTTCAGTAGGACAATGTCGACCTTGCGTAACAACACTACTTTATAACAGAGCTGCATCACATGAACATTGGACAATTCAATAGGCCAATGTCCATACTTTATAACGGACCTGGGTACAAAGCACTTTAGAAATAAGAAATAGTAAATTACGATCAATTTTAATTTCTTTTTAGTGCTTTAACAACAGCAAATTGGGGACATGCATGGTTTGTAGGAGTTCATTAACTCAATCAATAAAAGTATTTCATATGCATTTTCCAGACATAGAAGTTGAAAATGATTAAAAATAATTAAAATGATCTTTAGTTTACGATTTCCGTAATGTTTTGATAAAATCATAATAATAACGACTTTATTTATTGTGGATGACATATGTTGTTCAAGACGAATTTTCAATATGGTCCTCAGTACCCTGGTCTGTATGCACAATGAACAATACACATGATCAATGTTCATCTTCCATATCAACATTGCTTTAAAACTGAACTATAATCACCAGCCGTTGTAACTCTAATGCGATAAATTGCTGTACAAAAACAAACACAAAATTGCCTATATTTTTGTTATTGATTAAAATCAAGGAGCATTCAAACATTTTGCACAACATATAAAGTTTGCATGCTCCTAAATATTCAGAAACGATAAATATAGCGGATTTTGTGTTTGTTTTTATATTGCAATTTATCGCGTTGAAGTTATACGGTTCTACAATGTATTATGAAAACAAGTAGTACACGTGCATATTTCTGCAAATAATCAAAATCGTAAAGTATGGGTATAACGATATTTCAGTTAGATGACACAGGTGCCTGTGAACTTTTCGAAACGAAATAACAACGTTCACTTGCATCATGCGACAACAATAGAAACGGTTCACAATGTGTTGCAAAAAGAATTAACAAGGTTCCAATGTCAAAATCATAGCAAATCACGCAACAAAGAAGCTTAAGACAACTATGGAAATTTGATGTATGCGAACACCATGTACGCATATGTTGTTGGCCGAAAACGCAAAGCGTAACAAACTCACGAAACACATGGCTAACAATCACTATGTTTAAGTTCTTTGGCACAAATTGTGGGCTCGATAAATAAAATAGTTAGCAAATAGCAAACAAACAAAAAATTTAAATGTTATTATAACCAGCGATATACAGACTGATAATGCTGATGAAAACTGATCAATATTTCCATGTCCAACTTTCTGACCTATTCAAAGATATGTCAGATATGATCGATGTCGGCTCCATGTCACACCAAGCCATACAAAAACAAGTATACAAGCACAATTAGAACAATACAAGTATACGCAATTAGAAAACTATATAAAAGTTTGCGTAGAAATATTACACAGAAATAAAACGAATGTCCGTAACCCGTGTTGATACAAGAAAGAAATAAATAAAGACAGTGTCAGATACAAAACGTACAAAAAAAACGTGTGTGTATGATTATTTTTATCCATTACTACAGTTGTGCTAGAATTGAATCAATCTCTACCCAGAGGTGTCGTTCCCTTCCAATTCACACAGCCATGTTAGGTAACAACCACTCGAGTAGTGATTGAATAGTTGTGTACACCTACTCATTACCTTAAACAGTTCAGTGCGAACATATATTTGGCTTGAACAGAATCCATAAAGAAATGAATACTAGTAATTTATTCCAGATACGCAATGGCAAGGACTTGCATCTGTGTTACTGACACGTTATGCTATAATTGTGTATAAATGTGGCCCAGTTCAAACTTCATATGTTACTTCGTTTGCACGAAACGCCGAATATGGTTGTTATTACTCGATTAAAATGTACGTAAGAATTGATGTTACTAAATTCAGCTACTAAAATCAAACGTAAAATAAGTGTACATAATACACTGTATACCTATTACGGTTAACGTTGTTTTTTGTGTTAAATGTAGAGAATGCAATTAAGTTTAGGCATACCCATATCGTCACAACTGTTTTAACCTGGTACATATGGTGGCTGATTTATGTCATGTCGTATTTTTGCCTTTTCGCCACAACTAAGCAAAAAAGCGAAAATGTAACAATGCGAAAAAGTCGACTTTGTCGTGTCTTTACATTGTTGCCTTTTCGCATTGTTGTGGCGAAAAGCGCAAATACGACAGATGAAGGGCGACAATACGACGCCAAAAATGTGTCGTGTTTTCGCATTAGTATCAGCCACCTGGTACCATATGTACATGAACTAATAATATGAGAGGGCCAATACAAAGTCAGTGACATTTGAAGCTAAATTGATACTGCAATAAATGGCTTCTACTTGTCTTCCCATTAGCTCGAAACACATTGGTAACATCAGCTATTGTGATGACTTTAATAGATTGCCTTCACAAGAAATGTTCATATTTAGTAAAATACAAATGCTAGTTCACGACTGTAAGAACATTTTTCTCGATCTGTTTTGCTACATCCGTTTTCTTTATGCTTTTCAACGTCCTCACAAGAGCGTTCACTGACGTCACTTTACTCAGACTCTTCCATTTGTCTAACGATCGCAGCGCCATCTGTTCCGTGGGAGGATGGACACTTTTAAAGTCCATATCTAACACTGAAATATATAAAGTAAAGTTTAAACGATCGTAGCGCCATCTCTTCCCCGGGAGGGTGTACGTTTTTAAAGTCCGTTGGTGGAAGTAAATATAACGATCGTAGCGCCATCTGTGTGGATATTTTTAAAGTCCATATCTCACTATTATTACGAATGTCGAACTCGACGTTTATTTCGACATTTAAAAAACACTTAGGATTTGAATGTCGAAGGAATGTCAAATATCGTGCAAGCTTCACACGGCTACGTACAATAAGGTTTAACTTTCAACCATTAAGGATTATTAAAGATGGCTCAGGTTCATCTAAACTTGTTTTGTATTTGAACCAGGCATTGTTGTTTCACATAATTAAATGGTATAACCATTGTAATATGTAGGCCTTCAACCGATTAAAACGTTCTTATGATAAAAATTACAGCCAAACCTGAGTTAAATACCACTGGCGAACAAATACCATTATTGCCAAACAAATGCAAAGAGCACACAATTTATCGCCCATCAGACTAGTTTCGATTACATTTGTACAATTGTATTTAAATAATTTTTTAACTTAGAGATACAACCCCTCGACATAGACCACGTGTTGTTGTTTCCATGGGTGGTCGTTATAGTCATGTTTGACTGTATTGATAGACAAAAACACAGGAGTTGAAAAAACAATTTGGTATTGTGATATTAAGCACACCCCTGCTTCTTTAAACGCCAATATTAACTATATAGTGTTTTTGGTGTCATGTTGAACGTTTTGTATTCTGTACTGAGACCCTGTTACATTGCCCAACTTAATGCAGGTGTGTGAATGAGAACATGTGATCGTCAAAAGCCGATGTGATGTGGGTGTTACAGTCGACACGTGACTCAATCATTGTATTGTAAGCAAAGGCTTTAAATTGGCACTCAAGTTACTTCTTTATTTCTTGTTCGTACGTACATTCATTCCCGTTCACCAGATTATTCTTCACCTGTGATATCACATTCTGGGAACTTGACTAACCACTGATGTATGAGGACGATGTACAGAAGGTCTATCCAAGTATCGAAAACGCATGCAAAATAGCAGGTTTTCCTGGAGATATATTTCTGAAAATACTTACATTCGAGATCTTGAGAACGTAAGAATGGATCTCTGGGCGGGTTAAATGGTAGAGTTTGGTACATTTTACTCCAATCCTTGCCCACACCATGTGCTGCCACATCTATTGCTTCACGTAATGTATCTACAGTACATACAGATAGGCATATACTCATAGGCACATGTTTTCAATTTATCTGAGTGTACTCTATCTATGGAGAAGGTTGTGCAGCGGCCATGTTTAGAAAAGCTGGATACCAGCTTTCGTAACGTCATATCCGTTGCCGCTGAACATGGCGGCTGCACAAACTTCTCTATACATAGGATACACTCAGATAAGTTTGATATACGTATATAAGGTACACTAAGAAAAAATGTAACCATGTGCCTGGTCGATCTCTTTCCGGCAGTATCATGAGGCCTTTGTGAATGATTTTACGGAACAAGACGATATATGGCAATACAATTCATTATGATACAATATAAACGATACGATTGTATTTGATACGATACGATACGATACAATTATAATTTACAATATAATTTACAATTACAATGTACGATGCAATGCGATACGATGCGATGGCAGATACAAATGTACAATGCAATACAAATTACAATACAGTCCAATTAAAATACAGTACAACAATACAATAATTATAAAACACATACAGTCATTTACAAAGCACACAAAACTAACAATAAGAATAGACAAAAATATATTGATTTTCCAAAAAGAATATAATCACAATTGTAAGTGAAATAAAATGCAGGAATAAGGAATACAATGTGTGTTAAGAAAGATTTATTATACTTAATCATGGCGTTAAAGTTAATAGATTAGCAATCAATTGTAAGGTACAACATCTACTAATTTACGAATTTGGACTTTGTTAACATGTCACTAATGTGCGAATTAAAAATCCATTATCACCTAAGTCTGACGTCAGATGATCAGATAAGCAATCGTCGGTTAGAATGAAATAAATCATGCACGTCGTGTTGAGAATATTGTTTAATAATACCCTACATACAAGTATATAAAGGATCTTTATTTCAAAATATTGCAAAAGACATGATCAACAATTTATGAACAAACTACGGATATCATTGTTTATTTGATAAAAACGGATAATTCTCGCAACATTTTTCATTTTATCATTTTTCGTTGAAAGATTGCTGTTTGCTGTTTTAGGCCTTGTATACACAAAACAATATACGAGATTTATATAGCGCCTTTTGCATGCGAACACACAAGTTCAAAGGCACTTTACATTATAGTGTTGCAGCCACAAGGGCGCAGGTGCATCCTCTACCAGTCCAGATACAGCATGATCTGACCAGAGGAACAGAATAAGAGAAAGCCCCTGAAGGGAGAGAGATTAGATATAGGCATGTCCGGCGCTGCAGACGCGCGCTTAGTTCTTATTTCGATTAGACAACTTTAATGTTCAATGTTAAATCTAGATTCTTGACAAACAAAATGATCAATTGTTCTATATCTATACTGCTCCCAACTAGTATGCACATATATTTTTTAAACATGTTTACCTGGTTAAAATTGTTGTGTGTTACTTTAACCTTGGTGAGAAATGTTGTGTGTTACTTTAACCTGAGGGAGAAATGTTGTGTGTTACTTTAACCTGGGGGATTTTGGTGCGTTACTCTAACCTGGGTAGAAATTTTGATGTGCAACGGCCACTTTAACCTGGGTGAGAATTAGGATTGTGCCATTTCAACCTAGGTAGGAAATGTTGTTTGTCATTTTGATAAGGATTGACATTGCACGATGTGTCACCGGTATGGATTCCTTTGGACATACAAGTCACGGAAAGTTTATGTGTAGCACGAGCATGTAACATGCATCAAACATTTGATTTAGTTTCGAACACAAAGAACTACAAAGAATCTGCATTACGTTTTTCTTTCATCTTTAGTTCACACAATGTACTATACAAATGGTACATATAGATGTACCTTAGATCAAACCATGATGGTAATTTATCACTATAAGTATATCTTGTCACGGAGCTGTCTACATTGGACTTAGTATATAAGTATAGGATTAGCTAGATCTTATATCAGTCCTCATGCTTCTTATCCAAATAATCTTACCACATACCGGTACGACATTAGTAGAAATGTTTGTATACTTTTAAATTATTAATATTCGCGATGGATTTCTTTTCGTTGATTTCGCTGATGAACTTGATAGCGAAATTAAACCCTCTCAAATAAATGACCTCTAAAATACGTAACCAGAGATTTCCAATCAATATTTAAAATCCGCAAATTTAAGAAACTACCAAATTACAAAATGTACTATTTTACCATAATTCGCGAAATTTAGTAACCACGGAAATTAATGATATTAAAGTACGTAAACAGAGAATACGTGTCAAAATACCATTAACAGTTATATGACTATACAACGCATAATGCGTCACACTATTTCAACAAACCACGTTGAAAACATTACGACGTATACAAATAATACTAGAACCTTAGAAATATGGCTATGGGTTTCAGAAGTATGGCAATTATTTCAGATGATGTAAAAGACCAGAGAATTGATATTCCACTGTTTCTAACATACAGAAGTTAATGCGAATTAATGTCAATGATGAATGTATTTAACCCGAACAGGTATGATAAATAATGAAAAATATAGAAGTTGCATTGGATACAATAGCCGCAAAATAAACATAATTATACGGGAAATGCCCCTAGTGCCACCAAGCTAGCAAGATGCCTTGTCCGCACTAAGATTCAATGAACAAACATGCGTGTATCATCATACTGAAAACAAGATGGTTCCGTTTAAGTTGTTTTACTGGTGACACTGGTGAGAGCCATTAAGATATGAAACAGTTTTGAAACATGTTAAATAAGTTCGTTCAAACATTGTGAAGATGTTTAATGTGACAAGTATGACATCATAGCAGAGAAATAAGAAATAAGAAATATAAACAGGTAGGAATAATAAGTTGTCTATGTGATTGTTACTATGGTAAGGTGGTAAACTAATAAAGGAATTATCAAAGTATGCTACAATTGTTACAGTGAAAGTAAAGAAGAATGTGTCCTATAGACAACAAGTATTGGTTGCCCTGGTGATATCTATAAATGTGATGTTTTACCGCATGTGGTTGATACATGCAATGATGGGTATACATGTATATTGATTAAACTGTTTTGGGTGGTTGGTTATAATAAAAGTGGTGATAATGCAGGGCTGGTATTTATAAAGCATCTTAGTGGAAAACTTAAATAATTTAACTTAAGGTAAAAAATGTCCGATGTACAAATTTCCCGAAAATTCTTCCTTAATGATTATCGTAGCTCTCTACAAAATGCATAGAATCTTTGTTAAGAATTAGTAATCTGGCTTATATTATTTAGCTAATACACTGCAAGAATTTTTAAGATTTCAAGAACATTCTTAGTTTTTTACTAAGATGCTATAAATATAAATACTGGCCCTGGTGGCGCTGCTACTGATGATGGTAAGGAGGAGGAAGAGGAGAACTGTGTCATTGGATTAGAAGAAGATGATGAACCTGGTGATGTTAATGATGGCATTAATGATGAGGATGATGATACGATGATGATGATGTTAATGATGATGGTGGTGGCGACGAGTATGATGTTTACTATGATAATGGGTATTGCTATACATGGGTAGATAGTACAAGAACCGATTATAACATCAGGATACTATGAAAATGGAAAGAAAAGTAGAATTATTGAAGCACATGCAGACATGTTTCTATCAGAAAGTGTACGAGAGAGAGAGAGAGTGTGTGTGAATCAATACCTGGTGGTTCAATGGGAGCTCGACCTGTAAACATGGCAATGGTTAAACTCATATACTCGTATAATCTCTTATCTATACACAGAATTCTGTTTTCTTCAAAAAACAAAAAAAACATAGGCCTAATTGATATTCTTCAAAAACAAATAGGACACAGTTGGATATCTATATATATGATTCAAACTTTTTCAAATAGAACACAATTCGACTTAATATCTTTTCTCAAAATTAGAAAAATAACAAATTTTAATATTCTTCAAAAACAAATATGGAGTTATTCGATATTTTTCAAAAAACAGAAAGATGGTCTTACATATAATTCGATATTATTCAAAACCAAAGTGGACAAAATCAGTCATTCTTCAAAACCAAAGCACAAAAAGACGGAATATTCGAAATCTATTTGCTTGAAAATTCAAAAATTACCTCTAAAGTCGAGTTTCTCACCAGGGGCAAAACCTTCAAAGAATATTTTCTTCACTGTTGCTGGATGACTTTTGACATAAATGATACGTTTCAAGGCTCGGATTTTACGTTCCACCATTCTAAGACTATCTGATATATCTTTAACTTGTTGTTTTTGATCTCTGAATTGTTCTGATTCACGCTGAGCTTTCTTCAGGTTGGTTTCATACACCCCCTGAAAACAATAAATAAAAAAAAAGAAAAGTCAGTGAGTGTTAGTAATCACCTGAATTGAACAGTCACATGTCTTACACAGCCAAAATTGGTGTATCTATAGTAAAATACCATCTTCTTTAAAGGGACACAGTTAATGAGTTTCCCGATAGACCGAATTCAAATTTCATATGCTTATAGTCCAGCAGAACTTGCACTGGACCGTGCAATGTCTTCTATACAAAATATTTTTACATTTTCTTGTTCTCCTGAAAATACCATAACATAATCTGGATGATGCCACCTTGTCATCATTGAGCAATTCTCACAATGAGGCCCCAAAGGGGTACATGCATTTTCATGAATTAGGTAGTATAAGTACATTATCGTTTGGTCAAACGTGGGGCAATACACCTTAAATTGTATTTATATTGTATTAAATAATGTGTGCATCATTGTATATAACCTTTGTAATAGTAACATGTGGAAATGAGGCCCTGCTGGCTGTTTACGTCTTATATGAGGCCCGTTTTTAGACAAAGATATGAATTAAACCAGTAAATCATACATGGTACCATATTTTTCATTGTATTGATAGTTACTATTGAATTTAGTATTACTGGCAACTATCAACAACCTACATTGCATGACTAAATATTTTATTTCCTTAAATTGAGGCCCTATCAAGGGTAAATTCAAATGTAGAAAAATGAGTGAAATTTAATGAATTAATTTTTTTATTCTGTTATACTTTAAGGAATGCAATTGTAACCGTAACTTATATTGTTATGGCCGTGTTATCTAAATACTTGTGTGCCACATTAGGTCAATTGTGCGCCAGTCGTAAAGTGCTTCATCTTTTAAAGGACACATTTGATTAATTTCCTGAAAGTCCGAATTCAACAGCCATAATGTTTAGGGTCCATAGAACACCTGAAGTTAAATACCATTTTCTTTAAGGGGACACATTTGGTGAATTCCCCGACAGACCGAATATAACTGTCATGTTTTAAGGTCAATGACTCCGTTAGTAAATGACCATCTTCTTTAAAGGGGCAAATTTGATGAATTTCCTGATAGACCGAATTCAACTGCCATATTTTTTAAGGTCAATGACTCCGTTAGTAAATGACCATCTTCTTTAAAGGGGCAACTTTGATGAATTTCCTGATAGACCAAATTCAGCAGCCTTATGTATTAAACAATCAAGTTTAAAGAACGTTCAGAAAAGGAACACCTTAAAAATGCCAAAATTAAAATCCCTCTTAAATATAAGCGGATTAAGCTCAGTGGTAACGCACTGGCTGTCAATCCAGAGGTCGTGGGTTCAATCCCTGGCATCGGAACTTGACATTTCTGAAATATTTATAATATTTCCCGCTCCTGTATCTATTGTCTCTCTCTCCCTTCAGGGGCTTTCTCTCAGTCTGTCCCTCTGGTCAGATCATGCTGTATCTGCACTGGTAGAGGATGCACCTGCGCCCTTATGGCTGCAACATGGGTAAAGTGCCTTTGCACGTGCGTTCGCATGAAAAGGGTGCTATATAAATCTGGTATATTTTATTTAACTGAATTCTGAAGCCTTATGTTTTTAACTGTCCAGTTTGATTTAACTGCCCAAGATGTTTAAGATACTCGAAACACACATGGTAAAGTAAGGAAAGGCCGGTTGCATATCACGATTAATAACACAGCGACCAACGGACTAGAAACAAATGGCAATTTTACGATGTTGATAAAATATAAATTATGATGATGTTTACAGTCAGAGCAGTAATAAAACTGCAAATATCATTATGCCATTACTTAAAACCTCTCGGGAGACCTGCTACAGGTGTTGAACCCAAAACAATATTATACAGAGTTTTTGTTTAATCATAAACATCTAATATGCAACTGACTTTAGTTTTTAAATGGCGATAAATCAGTTTCAATAAATGCAGTGTTTGACTTCGGTTTATCAAAACCTTTCAAACTGGTTTAAACAACTCTGTAATAAATCGTAACACATTCATCGACTCACATTTTATATGCAATAAACACGTTCCTATTTCCAACTTGTGAGTTTGAGTTCGTGCTTAAGGCGGTCCGAGCGTACCATAGTCTACTACGAGGTATATGTACAAAATAAAGAGAACTTCGTATTTCATGCGTTCCATAATTGTATAACTACAGCTCATTATTGTTGAATATTATGTTAACATATTGTAACCTGATGGTATCTTTCTGCTGTCTCATTGTTTGACGATAATAAAATCACTAAATTATATAAAAAACTATAGCATTCAACATTAAGTGTTCAAATGCTTGGCGCTTTATCAGGTTACCCATTGCATTGAAATAGTTATCAATGCAGGGTCTTACCAAGTTAAAACAGCCCCTATATTTTATCGCGATTTAATCCGGTATATTTGTTAAGACAGCTTGACTGAGTGATTTTCGATAAGAAATGGATTTAAATCCACACGAAGCCGCATATCCACAAATAGACAATAACCTCCAATTCATTGATAAAACGTTGAACTATATTATATACATAATTATTTTATCACGTAAGACCATTTAGTAATATTTCAATTAAATTTCAAACCCATAAGTTTGGATACCGAAATATTCAAATATCTATCAAAATGAATAACACTTTTGAAGCTTTGGTAAAATATTAGGTAGACGATACGACCCAGGACGAGTGAATATTAAATTAAATTTAAAACTTTAACAACCCGGCTAAGAAATTCATAATTTGTTATGTTTCGATCTTTATATCCTCGTAAATTCGTAACAAAATTATAAAACTTAAATATTTAATACGTATGCACATTACATGTTCATGGGCAATATTGCCTTGCATTAAACTTTATTCTATTCCATACTCGGAATACTGGTATAACGAATTTTTAGCTAACAACATGTTACGCACGAGGACATGGCAGATAATAGGCGCTATCTTGTGTATAATGTACACAGCGTATATACTGTTCTTGTATTTTGTCGGTGAATAAAACACAGGCAGGAGTTCGGATGCGGAAAAATTATTTCACGAATGCCTAGGCAAAATACAAGACCATATTTTTATATTGATACTTATTACGATATCCCGTACTATTTAATTAACTGCGCGAATTCCATTTTACCAATTTTACATTGAACATAATTCCTAGCTGAAACTATAAGTGGCTATTAGCTGGTACAATTACCTCACTAGTTAATGAAAGCAAGCTTCGTAAGGAAAGAACACATTTAAACATTCAAACAATTTTGATTACACCAGTATAAGGTATTTATTGCATGAAATGAAAAATATAAATGAATTGATTATCAGAAGTTTTTATTAAACTTAGTGTCGAGATTGTAATGGAGTTTTTCAAAATAGATGCATCATTGCTGTAGCACTGGATACTCGTCCAACTTGCCTTATTCACAACTCGTTGAAGTTGATTGTGTTCGGAATTCTGACGCTGCATATTGTTCCAGGTTTAAACTCAGGCGTTGATGTTTTGTAAAGAAACGAAACATAGTTTTGGAGTTTAATTTGTTTATTGTAGAAACAACTGTAACACTATATTCAATAAATGCTTATTATGTATATTAATATTGAGCTGTTTTGTCATTTTAGAGAGCACAAACAATCGTGTTAGAATAGCTATTGAACCACATATAAATCATGTGGATTTCATGTCCGGTGTATTTTACCCATTATTCCCACAAGGCCATAGTGTAGACACAAAGCATGATTATACACAGGTGTTGTTATTATATATCATTGAAGTAATAAATCTGAGAATTAATGTTAACATTGAGTAGTCCTTAGAAATAAAATTAATCATGTATTTATTTGAAAGAAAACTATATTACAATTTTCAACTATATTATATTAACATTGACGTCAGAAAAATGTTCAAAAGAAATTCAAAGCATGAAAATGTAATAGGTTAATTAAAACCGTAATCATTTTATCCATATAGTCGTATCATAGACTGGGAATTACCGGGTTGTGTGGCGTGGTTAAATAACTTCTCCGTTCTCTGACCTCATTGAGACTACTGACCTTTTTTACAGACATAAGGATGAAGCCTGAAGTCTCCGCTAATTTACGATAGACTGAAGGTGACATTCACAATAATTAAAATCGTGAAAATGCGGAGATGAAGCCGCGTATTGGTTCAAGTTGAAATCGTGAAAACCGTTAATTTACAAAACGTTACCAGTTTCCTAGGACCGCTTTCAGCAATTTGGCGTTCAGCCACCTAGTGCCATTTAACATTTTCTTGGTAACGAAACCTGCGTTCGAGTCTCCCATGGGAGACTATTACTCTCCTGGTGCGCCCTACCTCTAGACCACCATTCCCAACTAAGTTAAAATCGTAAATTCTTCCGATATTGAGAGAATTCTTGAATTCTCTAACAAATAATCGTGAAATCATTGATTCGTAAAAGGAGGTCCCGGGTTCGACTCCAGGCCGCGTCATACCAAAGACGAAATAAAAATGCTACTAGAAATTCCCTTGCTAGACGCTCAACTGAAGCATTTAAACGCGAAACTGGCTTCTCTACTCACATACCCTCCTGGCGATTGAAAACATCAGGAATGAGGCGACGAGAGTGATTAATATAAGTTGAAAAACTTGTTTTACAATCGACTATAAATAAATTAGCAAAAACTAAAAGTAAAATCGAGACTTCGTGACCGTGAACTCATAAAGATGAAAAGCTGAAATCGTAAATACGCGCAGTTGAAATTGACATATGGTAAAAGTTGAAATTGTGAAATTTTGAAATGCATTGAAGCGATATCGTAAACAAGTTAGTTACTGAAATCCGGAACGGAACGGAACAAAAAATATAAATTTGCTAAAACCCGGAATGGAACAAAGACTGATGGAAAACAAGGCTTGCTAAAACCCGGAATGGAACAAGGACTGAAAGCAAGGCTTGCTAAAACCCGGAATGGAACAAGGACTGAAAACAAGGCTTGCTTAAACCCAGAATGGAACAGGGACTGAAAACATGGCTTGCTAAAACCCGGAACGGAACAAGGACTGAAAACAAGGCTTGCTAATACCCGGAACCGAACAAGGACTGAAAACAAAGCTTGCTAAAACCCGGAACGGAACAAGGACTGAAAACAAGGCTTGCTTAAACCCGGAACGGAACAACTGAAAACAAGGCTTGCTAAAACCCGGAATGGAACAAGGACTGTAAATAAGGCTTGCTAATAGCCGGAACGGAACAATGACTGAAAACAAGGCTTGTTAAAAGCCGGAACGGAACAAGGACTAAAAACAAGGCTTGCTAAAAACCCGGAACGGAACAAGGACTGAAAACAAGGCTTGCTAAAACCCGGTACGGAATAGAAAAAAACATCATTTGAGATAAAGTCGTCTATTCATGTAATGTTGCAGTTGTCACGACCGGGATTTCATATGTCTGGCTCTGAATACTAGATGGTTTATGCATGCACACAAATCAAACATATTTTTTATTTTTACGAATCCTTTAATCAGTATGTATTATCGAAAAATATTCAATATTCGATTATGAAATCAAAATACATTTATGCGTTAGATTATTCTACAATACGTTTCATTTTATTGGCGCTTTATCTAAAATACAAATGTTGTTTTAAAACGTTAACTACCAGGTCTGATTGATCTGTTATTCTGTAATGATTTCTTGATTAGTCTATGACATTAAAATGTCAAATAAAGGATTATTCCTAATTTAATGTAGCGAGAGTAAACGTCAATCTTGTAAAAGGAGTTCGCTATGATTATTATAGATTTATATATCGCTTAAAACCACTAAAGTCATATACATGTATACGCGAATACATGGTAGCGGAATAATGTCATGTCCATATTTTTTCGTTCTTAATGTTTGGGTCACAAATGCAATCCGACTGAGGTCCGATCATCTGACGACGTAGTTCGGTATGATCGGCCGGTCATCAGGCGGCGGTCGTAGTTATTTAAGTCATTTTTGACATTTGCATTGCTACTCATCGGTTGGTGTCCGCGCGATTCCTAGCATTCGGTCATTAAGGATACACGTACCTGAGATTTGTGATACAAGTATTACCACGAGCTACAGTTTAAAAATGTACCTACAAACAAACATGTCTATGTAAAACGACCTTTTTCAAAGCAGTTTTGCTTTCCCTGTAATAATGTTTGATTTAACTAACATGAACATAAACTCAACCATGTATCGAGAGCAATATTTACACTGATTGTGGTGTGATGTCGTACTGATTGTGTTGTGATGTAGTACTGATTGTGGTGTGATGTAGCACTGATTGTGGTGTGATGTAGCACTGATTGTGGTGTGATGTAGCACTGATTGTGGTGTGATGTAGCACTGATTGTGATGTAGCACTGCTTGTGGTGTGATGTTGCACTGTTTAGACTAGTTGGTGCTGTGATGTTGCACTATTTTACAATGATATTGCACTGATTGTGGTATGTCACTCTGTTTGATAAAAACATGGTATCTCTTCTTCAGGAAACGCATTGTTCGTGTTAAGCCTAGGTCCCACTGCACATCCTCGGCGATAATCGGGTGGTATCGGAAGAAATCGGGAGAACATCACCGATGTGGAATTCCTCAGTGCGACATAGGCTTTAAGCGATACATAATCAATGAACCGAGTGACCAATCTGGCAAATATTTATATAAGAGCTCTTTTAACTGTGCACAGAGAGTTCATTATAAAAATTATCAATTGGATACGATTGAAACATGAAAATAGTATTCCCTTTCCTCATGTCTACGTAATCAGATCCCGGCCAATCAATTAATGGACGGAAGTAACTTTCTCTTGAAACTCTTTGTACTTTGTTTTTCTGTAGACAAATATATACAAGTATTCTGATGCATTGATTTTTATTAACGATTCGTTCTATTTTAAAACTTATATGTATAATACGTTGTTTAGTATTGAATTGTGTTGTCCTGATTTGACTTAAGTAGGAAAGGAACAAACATCGATTATTCAGGTCAGTTTCCTGACTACATGTAGCTTCGTGAATAAGGTTTTGGTTTTCACAGCCCTTTTTCAATTAAATAATAATTATTTTTCAATATATCAATATTCAATATTGTTTACAGGTGACAGACATGAATAACCAGACTATACTATATAGTCGATACAAAGGTTGGTCGCTGATTGGAATAAACATAATTATACATGAACGTAGTACATAATGAAAGGAACAAAATTTATAGAGCATAAAATATTACTAAAAACTATATTTGTATGAATGTTATGACTTCTTGATAAAATAAAAATCATTGTTTGTTCGATTTAATTGTCTAACGTACAATGTTCTACTTTACGCGTCTAATGTTGGCGTGCCATTCAAAGCGTCACGAAGAAAATACGAGTTTAGAATGGTTGCTTGCGTACAATGTGTAGAATGTTCTGGCCTAGCAAGAATACAAACACTGATCTGTTCAAGAAGACCGATTGCCATAACAACACTACCAAAATAAAAATGAGAAGACTAAGGTGGCTAGATAATGCTTTTAGAATGGACCAATCCCGATTACCCAAGGACACCACCCGGAAAAAGGAAACATCGGTTTCCCAAAACAGCATGGCGTAGGACTATGGTAATAGAACTTGCAGAGATGGGGCTATCTCTGGGTGAAGCACAGCGAATGGCAAAAGACAAACCCAAGTGGAGAGAGACCATTGCAGCCTTATGTCCCACTGGGGACGAAGAAGAATTAGGTTCGCCTTTATATGCAATTCATGTTGTCACAGAGGTTGTCTAAGTGTGTGTATCCAAATTTTGATGTTGTCTTCATTTCCGTATTAAAATAGTGTCTTTATACAGGAACCAAGTATATACAATGTACAGGCTTAAATATGAACATAATTGACTTATTCCTTAGTCAAATAGATATACAACACTTCAAGGGGTTCTCCGCATCAGTAACAAGTTTGGTTCTTCAGAAAGCATTGCATATAAGATCGGTCCAAAATCCGTCTAGTCGCAACACCAAATCAAGACTTATACTAGTACGTAGTTGCCCAAGCATTACTTAAGCATATACAGCTCATTGCTATAACAAAATAACATTTATATATACATGGAAAACAAAAAGGAAACTTTTAAATGGAAAATTAACCATACTAGAAGTGAGAATGTCTAAACCAGAATTTTAATAATTAATATCCAAATGTTGATTTTTGCCATGATTATGAACGGCTTGAATACTGATATAGACCTTGAGCTGACAATTGACCCTGCTCCCCCCCAGGGGGAATTTTCAACACTATGATTTTCTTAAACCTTATGGTAGGTGGCATTCACAGACAAAAGTTTGCAAGTTTCTGTTGGGGCTTTAACGAGTTACGGAGATTTGAAATACGTGACTATGCGATTTTCTACAGGAATCACTAATTTTGCTTATATGATATTATAAACATGCTAATTGTTCAATAAATCATGTGAAGAAGACATTTATGTATGTTAAATGTATTTAAAATTGAAACTATCAGTTGTACAAATTATTTTAGGCAAAAAATGTGATATTACATACGTAATTTACGTTACTTTGCATGAAATTACTAGAATATTAAAAAAACATTCAAGGTATATGACGTTTTTAAGTTAAGAAATGGTGATACTGATTAGTATGCAGCTCAATAATGTATATAGCTATAGTACAACTACACAAATAGTTAATTGATATGAAATGCCATGTAAATTACGTTACCTTTCAAAAATATGTTTTTTTTTTCAACAATATTTCAGTTAAAATTTCGGTATAACACATATAGTTGGGTGACAATTGGTGATTTTTTGGGCGTAGCTAGGTGACAGCTAAAGTAGAACAAGCAATGTTATATACCAAAATGTTCGCCTATGTATGTACTATACAGAACTGCCGGCATAAATTGTTGACACGTGGTGTGGACCACGAAATTCAAGATGGCGTCCAAGATGGCCGCCATAATTTACAAATATCCTTAAAATTCTATGTTCTCATGCATTTTTATTTATTTATGTATATAGTCACAAATATTTGCTTAGATATTATTCATTTGATAACGTACATCATATGGACATACAAGACTGACCACTTTGAAGTCAAGGTCAAGGTCATTTCAAGGTTAAGTTACAAAAAATATGCCTTATGGGATATGCAACACTGCAAAGTTCAGTTCATCCCAAGACCATATGGGGTACATAACACTTGTCAAGTACACCACCCAATGTCACATTCGGTGCTCACCATCACAGAGTACATGCATCCAATGCCGTATGGGGTAGTCACTACCACTTATTATAGCCATACTAAGCCATAAGGGGTACTCTCAACCAAACCCTTTGTTATGCTTACCACTACCAATAACACCAGTATCAGGCATGATTGGGTACTCATCACCATCATATATTAGGCCTGAATGGGGTGTAACCAACACCGAGTACACCCATATCATGTCCTTAGGGGTTCTTAAACCACTAATAGTCAACCCAGGCCTTATGGGGGACTAATAACACTGTCTATACAAACATTCCGTAACCAATGGAGTACTTACAACTGCCCAATACAACCATTCCTATTGAATTCGTAATGACACCAGCTATATCTGAAGCCCTATGGGATACTTAAAACCAAGAGGACAGCCAACCAAGACCATATTGGGTATTCAACACCCTTAATTATAGCCATAGTAGGCCCTAAGGTATACTCACAACACCTGAGTAAAGCCATATACATGTAAGACTCTATATGGTACTCACGAATACTGAGCACAGCTGTACAAGGCCCTATGTGTTACTCACTAGTACAAAACTACAGCCATATAAGACCCAAGAGGGTACTAATCCCAAATAATTACATATTTCATACCCCATATGGGTGATCATAACCAATGACTTACAGTCTCACCAAGTTGTATAGGGTACAAAGGAGTCACAACAACATAGTACAGACATCCGAGGCCCAATCACCACCACTAATTACAGTTTATATTTTTCACTAAGTGGTACACATAACCATTGAATGTGGTACTTACCACCAGCCTATGCCCTACTCACAACTACTGTGTACAGCAATATTATGCCTGAGAGATACTCATAGTCACTGAGGAAAGCCATTCAATGCCCTATTTGGTACTTAACACTGCCTAGTACAGCCGTCCCAGGTCAGCTTATGTACTCACCTCCACAAGTTCAACCATCTCAGGCCCGATTGGGTACCCACCTATACAGAGAACAGCAATCACAGGTCCTATTGACTACCCTACACCACTGAGAACAACCAGCTCAGGCCCCATTTGGTACTAACCACCTCTGAGTACAGTAATCCCAGGCCCTGTTGGGTACCCACCACCTCTGAGTACAGACATCCCGGGCTGTATTGGATGCCCATCATCACAGAGAAAAGCCATCACAGGTTCCATTTGGTACCCACAACATCAGAGTACAGTCATCTCAGGCCCCATTGGGAACCCACCAACACAGATTTCAGCCCTCCTAGGTCATATTTGGAACCCTCTTACACATATTTCAGCCTACCTATGCCATATATGGAACCCACTAACACAGAATCAGCCATCCTAGGTCATATTTGGAACCCTCTAACACATATTTCAGCCCTCCTAGGCCATATATGGAACCCACTAACACATATTTCAGCCCACCTAGGCCATATTTGGAATCTACTAACACATATTACAGCCCACCTATGCCATATTTGGAACCAACTAACTCAGATTTCAGCCCTCCTATGTCATATTTGGAACCCACAAACACAGATTTCATCCCTCCTAGGTCATATTTGGAACCCACTAACACATATTTCAGCCCTCGTAGGCCATATTTGGAACCCACTAACACATATTTCAGCCCACCTAGGCCATATTTGGAACCCTCTTACACATATTTCAGCCCACATAGGCCATATATGGAACCCACAAACACAGATTTCAGCCACCCTAGGTCATATTTGGAACCCTCTAACACATATTTCAGCCCACCTAGGCCAAATATGGAACCCACTAACACATATTTCAGCCCACCTAGGCCATATTTGGAACCCTCTTACACATATTTCAGCCCACATAGGCCATATATGGAACCCACAAACACAGATTTCAGCCACCCTAGGTCATATTTGGAACCCTCTAACACATATTTCAGCCCACCTAGGCCAAATATGGAACCCACTAACACATATTTCAGCCCTCCTAGGCCATACTTGGAACCCACTAACACATATTTCAGCCCTCCTAGGCCATATTTGGAACCCACTAACACATATTTCAGCCCACTAATGCCATATTTGGAACCAACTAACTCAGATTTCAGCCCTCCTATGCAATATTGAGAACCCACAAATACAGATTTCAGCCATCCTATGCCATATTGGGAACCCACCAATACAGATTTCAGCCATCCTATGCCATATTGGGAACCCACCAATACAGATTTCAGCCATCCTATGCCAATTTGGGAACCCACTAATACAGTTTCAGCCATCATATGCCGTATTGTGTAACTACCCCACTTATTAAAGCCATACAATGTCATATGATGCAGCAATTCCTGACTACATGTCATATGTAACACATGCAATACTAGCTTTGCTTATATGGAAACAATGAACAGTAACACAGTTTACACTATTTTACCTTAAATGATCGTGACCTCTCACTGGTCAGTATTGCACAACAATTCAGGTAGTATAAGATATAAGATAATCATGCACCTATCAATCTTTTCCTCCAGACAGACCAAGAGGGATAAGTCAACATTGTGTTAAAATTACAGCATACATGTGCATATGGTATTGTAAAGTTTGTTAGTAAGGTAACATAAAGTGAAACATAAATTGTTTTTTTTAAATACATGTGTTGAAAGTTCAAATACAAACTGCGATAAAAGATATTTTGATTTGAAAATCAATTATTTTTAGTGGTAAAGTTTATCTAAAGTAACAGAATACAAGGCTAGTAAATTGTAATTTTGTTTGATATTTAAATACATGTACGTTATAGTTTACATGTTGTTTAGTTAAATACAATGTATACAGTTTGAACTGCAAACCTATAATAAGTTTTGAGTAGGATTAAATTGTTATTTTTTTATTTTTAATTGTTTTAAGTACGTTTTTAAGACACTGACGACATGCACTTTAATTTGTATGTTTGGTAACGTAAAGTGCAATGTAGAATGCCTTAACATATCTTACAAGTAAGAGACTTGTTAATATATATAATATTAACCATTATAAATATATAAAGTGGTATTATATGTAACTGAAAAGTGTATGATACAATTCGAATACTTGAAATTATTGAAGGAATGAAAAAAGCACATGTTTTGGAGAATGGGTGACATTTTAAGAATCGCTACCAAACATCTATCTCTTAACCTATAATGGCAATCTATACATCATTTTTTAGGTTGAATGTTGAACTTTGTAATGGTAACTTCATCATTTGATTACCTGGTCATCTAAATTTGCAATAAAAACTTCATGCCAAAAACATTTTGTTTTTTTAGGGTAACGTATGTTTTCCCGTAATTATCTTCTTTATCATTGCATTTTGGCATTGAAATGCAATCAGTTTGCAGCTACTAGTTTACACTCTGGAATAACATATGCAAACTTGGAATTATTAAATAGCATAATGGTACAATTTATCTTTAAAAATTACAATTTTTATTTTATATTTTGGGGGTAACGTATTTTAAAGCGTGGTAACGGAGAAAAGCCCCACCCGCCAGTTGCAAACTTTATGCCAAAATGTTCGCCACACCTTGGGGTTTCAAAAAAATATGGTCCACAAAATTCCCCCTGGGGGGGGAGCAAAACCCCCTCTGGCTCATGGTCTAATATTACTACAAAATAAATACACGAGTTACTAAATGCCAATACTAATTAAAGAAGAACAGAACAAATAGAAGTATAGTAACCGTTCGATTGAATAATTATAAAATGGTTTTGAATGTTATTTTCGGAATATCGGAAACCGCTTTTTGAAATATCAAATATAATGATTATAGTAAAAACATAATGATATGATATTGAAAAGATCTATAATATTGTGTCTAAGACATTCATGTGTGCTATAAATCAGTACAAAAGTATTTAAATGTAGGTTTAAATTTAATTATGTTAAAATACGTTTTAATTTAATTGAATATCACAATAATAGATCTACATGTAATGGATTTTAATTTTTTTGATAGTACATGTACATTGTAATTTATAATATAAAGAGACAACGAAACACCGTTCTCTACATTTATACATAATTATGTAGTTGGAAAGTCACGTGTAGTTATAAAAATAACAGAAACATAAAAATACGTAACTTCTGTAAAAGATTTCGGTTAAATAACACAACATACGTAATAGTACATTTGTTGTTATCGAATACTGGCGAATCAACGTATTGAATGTACAGGTACCCACACGCGGCTAGGTTACTGTATTATTGACAAAGAGTAAAAATGAAAGCTTACAACGCGGTGACACAATTATTAATGAAGAAATAAGAAAAAAATTCGACGTATAGTTTTGTGTATGTTACGATAGCCATACCGTCCTTAAAGCAAGTATATCAAGTACAAAAGTATATCGTATTTTCTTCTAAACTGACATGATTTTCGGATGATAAAGTGTTCAGATAATATGATTTACGGACTATTTGTCATACCCGAGAATGTTAATCCGCTCACATGTCAACATGTTAAGGGATTCCGTACATAAATGGAATCAATCCGTATCAGAACCATTGGTATAGATGTACTCATCCATTGAAGTAAGATCAGTTTTATGACGATGTTTAAATGACATTCAATTCAAATAGTAAATAAACTCAGAGATTAGCTCACGAACGAGTTCATTTAAATCAAAGACATATAAGCGTATGTGTGAAGGCATTGATCTTCTATGGTATGGCTGATTTACGTTCAAATATCGAATACACGCCATATGTATAATGAGCTTTTTCATTTTAATCTCATACCTTACGGTAAATTACATTTTGGAGATGTCAATGAACGACACACGGCACGTGTTCAATCATACGCCTTTACCCTTAAAGCTTTACAAGAAGACTATTTGTTAAACAATACCGAAGGGATTTTACCGAAATCAAAAGACCTATCTTACATAAAATGATTAAGACAGGCACCCCTACATGTACATGGGTGTGTAGTTTAAACCTATTTAAGTGACACTTTACCCATGTTTGAAATGTGAATGATTTTGTTCATAGTATCCCTGTGACAACATAACACACTTTATCGTGTAAATACCCGTCAGCTTGTTAACTTGTGTATGGACTTATTTGTTCGTACATTTATAGTCATATACCAATAAAAGTTTGACTTTGACTTGATTTGACGATATACCGCCACAACCAAACTTGACTACAACGCAGTTTTATCAGCTGTTAAAGAAAGACGAAATATATCAAGGACACTTAAAGAGAATATATACCCGTATTTTTCTCGTCTAAAATTTGGATTAACTTCAATGGTTGATCGGGAAGTTAAACGTTAAACAAGTTAAGTTTCTCCTCACTACGTTCATATTTGTTACCTTAGGATCGCTTTCACTTTGCGTAGAAATACGCCTAAACTTACGACAGAAAATGAGAAAAAATATCTTAGTAAAACGCATTTGTGTAAATATTATCGACGTTCGCAATTTTTACGGTAGCGTAAATACTTCTACTTCTACTAGAAGGCCGCTTTCAGCAATTCTGCCGATCAGCCACCCGTTCATATAAAATGATGTTAATTGTATTCTTTTGCTAAAGTAAAGTTAATACTAGTTAATATATTTACGCAACTTGTAAATGCAGAAGAAGCTCATGTTTATATAATAATTTATGCAACTTGTAAATGCAGGAGAAGCTTTTGCTAAAGTTCTCTAGATCATTATTTTCAAATGCTTTTAAACAACAAATCTTGCGAATACCGGTTACAGTGCGCGAAACGTAACTACTCGTTATGATGTAGTGATGTACCCGAGCCGAATTAATCAAAGCGTTAAAGCATTAATAATATAATATTTTAACACATTTCTCATAGATATTCTATTTTAGTGGAAGGTGTTTCTGTAATTTCATTAAAAGATAAGAACCGACTAAATTGCAATTTTAATCTTGGTACAAAATGCGGTAGCATCCACTATAACCGACCAGCACTATCGTTTAACGATTTCAAAGATGTATCTTAACAATCACAATACAATGCATGGACGTGACATATTTAGTTACTTTGTGTGCTTGACAACATCATTACGTTCTCAAATTTGAGATCCAAAGCAATAACTAATTTTTATTACCGTAATGCTGACCTCGTATTGTGTGTGTTCGCTTGTTTTATTAAGCCTAGGTCCCACTGATGAATTCGTAATCGGGGATGTTCTCCCGATATCTCCAGATACCACTCAATTCATCACAATTCCTTCCTACATCACAAATTGTCTCATGACTTCCCCAAAGCTTCCCCTAGACCACGATGGACCTATTCCCGATGTCCTGATAATTCATTAATTTCCACCGGGAGTATATCGCCGAGGCAAAAAATGTAATGAATGTTATTCATCATAATTCTGCCCCCATCTTTGATGAGGGGTTATATTGCTTTGCCCATGTCGGTCTGTCTGTCGGTAGACCAAATGGTTTTCGTAGAATAACTGACGAATGTTTTGCCCTAGGATCTTCAAACTTTACATGGAGGTTGGTCATCAACAGTAAATGACCCATATTGATCTTGTGGTCAGTAGCTTAAAGGTCAAGGTCACTGTGACCTTTACCATGGGGACATACGTGTTTTACAAACATCTCTTGTTATGTTTGTGTTTGTAAAAGAGGATTGTAATATTGTGGTGTGTTTTAGTTGGGAGCGGTGACCTTGAGGTAGGACGAGCTCATTGGAATCGGATGATCCACAATGCCCCACTTTACCAATGTATGAATATATACCTACGAGGGTCAAAACCCTAGGAGCTGTGGCTACCATCGGAGCTGTAAACATGTATAACAGCCGCCTTGATTGAGGGAGGGTGTTAATGTTCAATTGGCTGATTGGACGAAATTTGAAAGGAAAATATCAATTGCAAGTATTCTGTAAGACATGGGTTCGTTCAACCGAGTATACATTTATCCCCACACCGATAAGTATGGGACCAGCCCAACGTTCAAGGAAAGCTACCTGCAAACATGTTTATAAATCGCGGGATTTTATCGCTATAATCCTTCGTTGTACGCTTCGTTTGCGGCAACCAATTATAAATCCCCGTTTTTTCCGTTATCAGTTCAAAATATGTACGGATGCACGGGTTTTACTATTCACATTCGTTTGTTTGCCTCTGTGTGTGGATACGTTTAGTCCCTTACATGATTGAGTGCATGTACTAAACTATATGTTTTGTTCGTATTGAAAATGTGCTAGATAACTGTATTATCTCTGTGTGTATGTGTGCTAATTACTTATACATTCATGCTACTCCTACCTACATAGTTATCTTATCACATGATAAGGTAAATGTTAATAGTTATTCTAAGTATATTGTCGTTATTCTAAATCTGTTCTCTGTATCTTGTATTTCGATTTCGATAAGGTCAGTCTTCTACAGATGTTAGATACATAACTACATTTTCTTTGTTATATGTTGTTTATTCGTGTAATTGTTTATTCTATGTCTTGTTATGCATTACTATTGTAAATATGTTATACTCTTCAAATATGGAGGATAAATAAAGAATCTATCTATCTATCTATCGTACCAGGTACGAAACGTACGTCACGTAATGTTTCCTTGAACGCAAGGCAGCTATCGGCCGCACAACACTTTGATGTCTCTATATCCGAGCAGTATCAAGCGTCCGCTTCGTATAGTACTGCTTGGATAAATTGCTGCGTTATGCCGAAGACGAAATTTATTATCCCTGGTCAAATACCAAAGACGAAGTAAAATGCTCTTGATGGAAACTTACTTCTATTCTCTCACCCCTCGTGGTTTATACTCGTATATAGGCAGGAATGAGATTTTGAGAGTGTTATAGTCATAGTTATAGGACTTGCCTTACACTGAACAAGATTAAAAAAATACTTTTTCTTCGCAATAGATCTATATATACATGTGAGACTGAGTTACCTTTAGTTTATGGTATTCTTTCTGTAGATTGTATCTGGTCTCTCTCAAGTTACGTTTCCCCTTCTTCATATGCTCAAGCTTTCTTTCCACTCTATTCACTTCCCGCTGAAGGTTCGCTGTCTTATCCGACATTCCGTCAGAAGGTTCTCGAACCAGGGAATGTAACGGACGGGACTGGAGTTTATTCAACGCTTCGTCTAACTCCATCTGTCGTTCATGGAGGATATTCTCAGTCATTTCTATTTTATCAACAAAAGAGAATTCCCTTTTCCGACAGAATTGCCGATTGGAAACAGTTCCTGATACCTTTTCATCGAGTTTCTTATTTGTGAAACTTGTCCGCAACTCTTTCGATTTCTTCTCATGTATCTTGAAGCTGTTTTTCCTTAACGCTTCATTCTTGTTATTTTTCTGTCTCTGTAGGCACTCTAGTTCAATCCGTACCTTTGTAAGGTAACCTTCGTCCGCTGTAACCCAACTTCTGAAAGGATCGGTAACACTAAGCAAGGCATCTAACACAGAATGCATACAACGCATAACATCTCCATAGTTACCTAAGTAATCAATGAAAGACATTCCAGCGATATCATTAATATCGTCTTTAGCTCTCTCAGCTTCTCGTAAACAGTCATATATCTCCATTTGCCAATCGTTTATACCATTTTCATAGTCTCTCACACATTCTATATCTAGGTCTTCAAGCTCAGCGAAGAAACTTTGACAGTATTTTGCCATATATAGATTCAAAGCATCGTCGATTCGGTGGTAATTAATCTGATACAAATTTTCAAACTGTTTGGCTCTTTCACATACTTTCTCCAACTGAGTAATTGTTAACACTCTGCTTCCAAGGTAACCTCTATCTTGTTTCAGTCTGTCAAGCTCATTTCTAAAGCCGCGGAAATCTTTGAAATTCTTTCCACCTTTGTTTTTTGCTAAATTCGCAAACTCGACCCATTCGTCTGAGTTTTCGTCTGTCTCACCGATAAGATACCTTTCTCTAAAGGATTCGCAATCCTTCTCCATGCGATATATGAGCTTCATAGCTTTCCTTCTTTCACCTTCCAGTGAGATGGGAGCCCTAGGGGGCAGGCCCGCCCTTGGCGTACTCTTCTCGCTATACATGTCCTATTTCAGGCTTAACGAAAATGCAAAAAAAGTAACTACTCCATAAAACTTGATTAACATCCGAAATCGTTTCACATAAATCCTTACTATATATCTGCATTCATTTGCAACAAAGCCTAGCACTAGGTTTTAAAGATTTAGTTTACATTTCTAAAATATTTTTAAAATCCGTTACAATTTTCAAACAGCGACGAGACGCGAGATTAAACCACCTCAGTCTGAATAATCAGCAGTTGTATTTCTATTTATCTTAACACTCTAACGGGACTTTAATTGGTTAAAAATTGTCGCAAAGCAAAGTGTACAAAATCTACGCGAAGTTTACAGAAGTTGTTAAGCGCACTTTGAATATAACCAATATCAAGTATGTTAACACTCAATATATGATAAACAAAAGAGATCTTAAGTTTCAGTGTATAAAATAAACTACTGGAAACAAATATTTGTGAACCAGTTGATAAAGTCATCGACTGTGATAAACTGGTATACATATATCTTGTTAAAGGGGTTTTAAATCATCGGGCAAGAAGTTGAACCTAGGTACTATCATACACAAAGGCAATAAAATTTGCATTTGAAAAACGATCGCAGTTACATTTTGAAGAAAAAAATACATATAAAGTCATTTTGATTTTAATTTGGTTTATGTTATTGACATGCCATACAAGTTAATATGTATATATTAATGGTTCTTTCAATTCAGAAGTATGGACATATACATTATATTTTTATAATTTGATACTGTGGTAATTTATAATAAATGATTTATATATATCTGAGGTATAGTGGATGATTTATGGGTCTGACCCCGGTCCGAAAGTAGAGCTTAAATTTAGCGACCATGGAACAGTATTTGATAACTTCTTCATAATCCATCATAATAAGCACGTACCGATCTCACTATCGTAAAAGCAATACTTGTAAAAATAATGAATATACGTCTGTGTTTTATTGTAGAATAAAGCATGGTCACGAGTTCGGGTGCGTAGTTATTAAATCAAGAGTGCGTAGCACGAGTGATTTAATGTACGTATTCGAACAAGTAATTGTGCTTTAATATAGATAAAGCACCGGTACATGAATTGTTATTTCGATTCTAACATAGCCAACATTCCGCATTTGACAAGACATCAATGAATATGTAACCACAGCACTAATTTCTTCCTCGGAAGGTTTATTTGCAGTTTGAAAATATTCAGTCGTAACTGTGTTTAATTGGTAGTTTTAGCACACCGTGATTTCCTCTATGTGTATACAGCTGAAACCGCTGGTTGTGTTAGAATTATAGGCAATGCATGTCATGCATGATAGATTCCATAGAATCAAAGAACGTGCAGTGCTAAATGAGCAGATATAAATTCTCTGCAGACTAGTGCAAGGACGAAAGAAGAAGCTAATATCAATATTTATCTCCGGGCCTTTATATAATGTGTTGTAAAACCACTTTTCTGTAAGTGGATTGCCTCCCCTTAAATTCAGACTTCCAAATATTATATAACCTGATCATGAAACTGACCACCTCTCGAATAAAGTCGACTGCCGTTATATCCAATGTTGGTCTTATTTCTCCTTCTATTGAGTTTTGTTTGAATTTAACGTTCTACCCTTCAACTGTTTTGTGGCAATTTAATTTGCGTTTGAATTCCTAAGTTAACATCGGGTACAAATCGAACTCAACCAAAATCAACAACATGTATTATATATCTATTCAGTACTAGTTAATACCATTTATATAAAATCTACAAATTTTGACAATCACTTTCATCGACAGTAAGTTAGTTCTAACTTTTCATTACCACTTCACACGTCAACTTATTCCGTTGTCCAAATAAACTCCGGCCATTATCTCGTTAAGTTCTCATTGCAAACAAGTTTTTATTGTATGGGAAAATATCTAAATCAAATACGTATATCCATTAGCTGTATGGCGTATGTTTACTTGTAAATTTTGAATTGGTTATTTTTCATAATTTGATCATGGTTAATGTCACGTACTTTTGGTCGTTATCCACAAAGAAAACACCACACCACTGATCAAATTGCTATTACATTGTAATAATGATATCGGTCGAGATTTTAGAGTGGACAGTATAATTATACCCCCCAAAAGTGTTTGTTTTTGGGCCACCCTTGTCATTACACCTTTAAAAGGTTACACAAAAATAATTCCGAACAATATTTTAATACAACTTTTATGTTTCACAGGATGGTTATATGAGAGGTGCCCCACTTATAGTTGAACACCGTTGAATGTCCGATATTTTCATGTTTACCCAATATAAATGAAATAACTCTTTTGAGCCGCGTAACATGATGTGTCAGGTAACATGTGCACTCACTGTTTGGTTTGTTTGCAATATGTTTTGAGCCGAAATCAGCAATTTTGTAGAGGGTGTGGCGTTTGACTTTTTGAAGGCCGAATGCTCCTTAAGAAGCACCAAGAAGGTGTTAATAGATCATGGATATACCGTTTCTGTGAAGACTTTCAGTAATGTTCGTCCCTAGAAGGGTGCTTTACGTTCTGTTGCTTTAATATGTGAAATGACACAAAATATTAGAAAATGCCAAACAGTGACGATTCCTTCAAAACTCGCACCCATTGGTTTTATGATAACTAGGAAAAATTCAATAACCAAAATGGGATTGCAATGAAGGTAGGAGTATCCTTCGAAACTATTAATCAAGTAATTTCAAAAATGGCGAATGCCAAGCTCTGAAAAACGGTCGGTGTTCACCAGCGATTTTACCAAAACATTCCAAGGGAGACAATCATCTGTAACCCCCGTACCTGCTGCAACGGAACGGTAATTTCTATAACTTTGTCCCCTCTGTCAAGACAATGCTTAATCATTGAGAGAACTGTCTAATAGACTATCAAAAAGTTAACTTTCGTTAAGCAAAAATAAGTTCCCACCCGGTTGCATGACTTGTGCTGTTGTTTGTTAAAACTGATAAAATAGAACTCATATTTATTTTACAAAGGGGGAAAAAGCGCACATTATTATGCTCCTAACGTTAAAATAGTTTTTGGACAAAATGTTTGCCACATCATGTTCCTGACGACAATGCCTAGAACATGGTGTTTTGGTCAACACCCCCCACAATCACGCTATTCGATACCTTAAGAACACGAATTCAAAGTATATTACACCAGAATAGTGAATGCCGAAGTCTTACAATCCTGTATTCATTAACTTTGGAACCTTAACGATAAAGCAGTATTGTTAACACTCGATCAATGTTTACACCATCAATTGGGGTTTTCTGTCTTAAAAAAGCTCAATTCGATGCCCCTTCAAAATTGTTGATTTGGGGTCTAACTAAAGTGCAACAATTAAAAACAGTGAGTGCATATGTAAGTCGACACATTATATACATGGCTGTATAGAGACATTTCGATTATAGCGTTTCAGCATGAAAATATCGGATATTCAACGGTATTCAAAAATAAGTGGGGCACCTCTTGTATTAGTACAACGTCAGTTACCGCTATTGCATTGTAAAAAGATATCTGTAAAGATTTCTGAATTGGTAGAATAATTGTAAACCCCTAAAGAATGTAAGAGTTTGGGCCAGCCTTTCAGCACACCTTTAAAGAAGTAACCAATTACCAGTAAACAATTCCGAACAGTATTTTAATACAACTTTCGCGTATATGTTTTACATTATGGTTGCATTAGTACGGTGTCATTTGCCTGCTATCATTTCAAACATGAACGGGTTTACCTGAAATGGGCTGTCAGAAAAGACAAAGAATATGAGTATTTTGCGTAAACAGTCAACTGTATCTGTAAAGACCACACTTGCAAACATACGACAAGCAAAACGTGATATATGTTGACAGGCGATCCCCTCTTACCACGTTTAACTATCATTGACAATGGTCTGATTGGAGATAAATTGGTAGACTTTACAGACAGGTTATGTAATAAAACCAGTGTTAGTTTATTGGTTGGGTCTTTAAACAACAGTTTTGACAGTTACAAGTATCGTTTAATACACTTTATTTCATACGAGAGATGTTCAACTTATATTTGAAAACAAACCTGACTATCGGATTTTGCCATACTAAACAATAAAGTCGATTTATTTCTGTTGAGCCACGTTAGAAAATGTGTTAAGTAGTAAATACACTCATTTTGTTTCATATTCGTATTATTTTTCTTAACAAAATCAGCCATCTTTGTGAGGGCATTGTGTTTCGGTTTTAAGACAAATTGTCCCTATAGAAGCATCAAAAAGTTATGTTATTAGGAAGATGGTAATTTAATTCCGTGAAAGAAACGTATCGACCATGGTTAAATGGTAAAAGCACTGTATTATATTATACATGTATGTAGTTAAAACCTTATTATCATTGTGTTGATATTCTAATATACGAGTATATTTACCATTCCCACCAGTGTCATATAACATAATTGTATAAGTTCACAATACACCTTCCTATACTAGTATCACAAACTGTCTCATGACTTCCCCAAAGTTTTCTTGAAACCTGTTCCCGATGTACTGATAGTTCATCAATATCAATCGGGAGTACATCACCGAGGCAAAAATGCTCAGTGGGACATAGGCTTTATTTCTAGGGTTGTCCCAGAATAGCATATAATTGTACGAGGGTCGTCCCAGATAGAGTCGTGATTTCCGAAAATGAGTTGACCTAGTCGTTTCACATTTGACATGACCTCATGGCTCAACCAAATGGCCATCGAGAAGGCATTATCCTTAAAAAGGGTGATTATCATAGTCCCATTTTCCGTTAGACTAGTCAATTATACTAATGCAGATTTATCTCAATGCATTGAGCTCATTTGAATAGACTAATTTTAGAAAATCAGAAATCCTTAAAGTGTGACGAATCACGTGACCTAAATAAGCCAACAAGAGACTGTGTTTTGCAAAAGGTTATTTTGAATGATTTTTATTAGCACATAAAATACATCTTAATTACTTTACTTAATTTAAGGCGATTTCATTGACCTAAAGTACGCCGTTTTCTACTTTCGATTTTCAATGCCTTGAAATAAATCTGCATTAGAATATTTTAGATTCATTCTCCATTGAATGAAACGTTCGACAATTGTATTGTATTTGATAAATAACTATGTTGCCATATATTTCGTCAGTTTGACAGCGGTTGTCTCCCTTAGTCACGTTCTGTCAACTTTATACGTAAAGAATTTAACATCAAGTACAATGGCTGGGACGGTGTGAATGTTACCTACACTGGAGTATATACACCTCATTTGGTAATGAAGGTTGTTTGTCGTACAATATGTTACATCATACTGTTGATTCAAAGATATCTGTCACAACCGCGTAAACAAACATTCAACACGATCGATTATTACAGGTGTTTCAGGACTAAGTCCTAACATCATGGCCCATATGGAAGATTGCATTATTGTAAATATGTTAGCCTCGTAAAATAAAGACTTTACTTACTTACTTACTTATTAGTGTATTTAAATGTTCAAAATTTTACTGCCCTATAGCCGAGTGGTTAACAGCTATGGTTTTGTGAGTCTTATTTTGAAAATGTATACAATTTACTGCGAGTTCAAATCCCAACAATGCCTAGATTTTTAAAATTTTGCTTAAACTATGTATATTAATGGTTTTGCTCAATCCGTTGATTACATACATACAATGAATAAACAAGATTTAATCAAATGTGTATTCCAGCATACATTATTCCAGCACACCAGGATTGAGTTCATCCCACGAAGGTGGAAATTTCTGCATTTTTTGCATTCAGTATAAAAAAACATAGCGTATCTTTATCAAGCCAGCTACTTTTTTCGAAAAGAAAAGTATGATAAAATTAATTTGTCGATATAAAAACATCAGAAAAAAGTATTATCAAAAGCATAACAAAGAAAAAGCGTATCAGACTGGATTCGAACCTTTACATGGATTTCATCAATGATTCACGCTGATACCATGCATTTAACGCACTACGGTAAGAACGCTATTGGTTTATTTGCTTTTATTTATCCTCGCCACCGGAAATCCATATGGGCGAGGCCCCCAGAAGAGGCAAGTCGCTTTAGTTTTTGGGGGATAGTGCATGATACAGAAGATGCCCCAGTTCCAGAAGCATCCCTGGTTCTTTTACGTGCCGATGTAAAGCATCATACACGGGACATCGCTTTAAGTCTCGTCCAAAGACTGTAAGTAATTTTAGTTATGTTAGGTGGTACACACTGAAAAGCATTTCTGTTTTTGACCGTCTGGAGTAGGGATCGAAACCACAACCTTCAGAACAGAACGCTATTGAAATACACTACGAACACTGCACGGTCGAATGGCCGCCAGTTATCAGTGTAGATTTAAAGAGTATATCATTAAAAATGTATATGCACAAGATTGAACAAAAATGAATATCGAAAATGTATTTAATTTTCATTTTTATTTGTAAACAAAGGCTATAGTGTAATCTCCGGCGAACTATAGTATCTATCTAACTATATAAAACATAAGCCCCCCTATTCTTTTGAATGGGACAGTTCCCTCATTAGTATTACCGACCGTAAGTACACATATTGAACAAAGGGATTCGACCCGATAAAACTATCTTTCACATCTATACTATGAATATCTAAGACAGGGATCTTACTTTATGACTGGCCCTTATATACCCAACTCAACATTATGTCCAATATTTTAAATAAGCCGAATACAATCATTTAATGTGTACTGCACACTTCCAGACAAAATAATATTATACATAAAAAATACAACTTTTATCAATACACGTACACAATGTCGCCTGTGTCAAGCATAGAATGTTCACAAAATGCGTAAAACCCGGTTTGACGACATAACCCTGCACAGACAGAAACTAGAAAACGGCCTTCGATAAAGAAGAGAAATCATTATTTACACACGATCTCAGGATTTGATAGCGGGACATATTTTTTGCAACTTACCGCCACCAATATGTTTCTGTTCCGCTTAAATAGACGATAATCCGAGTTCAGGGAGAACTGATATTCAATTTCTAATATTTACTTTCATTGCGACCATTTGTAGTATCACGTGACGGATCATGCGACAATATAGAAAATGATTGGTGTTCGGGTAATACCATGCAACTCTTCAGCCAATCAAATTACTCGTAACAAAAGCCGTGCTGTCAATGTCAAAATGGCAAAAGTCGGCGAATTGTTTTCAGTCAATGTTGTTGAATTACTGTTTTCGTCTAGATTAGCGGTACAGAAACGAACGAGTGTCGGTGAGTTGCTCCAAATATGTTCCTCTATCAAATCGCCTTACTAATTTCCTGAGATCGTGTGTAAATAATGATTTCTCTTCTTTATCGAAGGCCGTTTCTCGTTTCTGTCTGTGCAGGGTTATGTCGTCAAACCGGGTTTTACGCATTTTGTGAACATTCTATGCTTGACACAGGCGACATTGTGTACGTGTATTGATAAAAGTTGTATTTTTAATGTATAATATTATATTGTCTGGAAGTGTGCAGTACAAATTTAATGATTGTATTCGGCTTGTTTAAAATATTGGACATAATGCTGAGTTGGGTATATGAGGGCCAGTCATAAAGTAAGATCCCTGTCTTAGATATTCATAGTATAGACGTGAAAGATATTTTTATCGGGTCGAATCCCTATGATATTGAATAGTATGACTATCTATTTCATTTGTATATACGGTGGTCGAGTGGAAAACGCGCTTGACTACTGACCGAGAGGTCCCTGGTTCGAATCTCGGCCGGGTCACTTGGTCATTTATGAAACGCTTTTCAGTGGCATAGTATCGCGCGTATCGGTGCTATATACCGGGCACGTTAAAGAACCAAGGACTTTATTCGGAACGAGCAATGGTAACGCACCCGGATTCCTTGTATCACAACTTTCTCTTCTACTTGCTGTGCCATCAGCAAAAAAAACAGGACCCCATTGGAAATAAGTGCTTGCACTTTTATGGGTTATCCTTGATCGAAAGGTCTAAATAATTACACAAACACACTTACACTATATATATATTTCTATCACGGTTTCTAGATCTACGTAAAACTAATAAAGTACATGTAACACCATTATTATCGGTATGATACAGACCTAGGGCGTATACCCATAAATCGTCCTGTCGGCGTCACCCATATATTCTTACCATGCATATAATATTTCTGCGAGTTAGATGGCGTGTTTCAATGACAAGTTTCGTTCTAATGATTACTTGTAAATAGCGCGTGAATATTACAGTTCACATTTTCCCAAAAACAAAACATGACCCTATTGATGATAGAATATACGCGAACTTACGTATTCATGAACTGGTATGGATCAACATACTTTTCTGTGTGATGCAACTCCGACCAGGGTAGGAATTTCCAGAACCGCAGAACTACATGGACATCATGATAACAAAATACAATGTTATATGCAACTCTAACTGCTGCTTTTTGTATCATTATAAAATACATTTCAGTTTTCTCCGTCTTCATGGGCACGGAAACCACACACGCTATACATGTGCACTTGACGATAAGTTAGTGTACGTATTCATGTGTTCACGGTTGATAAAACAGCACTATTACAGTATAATTATTCTCTACATATTTGTCGCGGCTATAAAAGTTCGTGGAAGTATGTCTACCGCTAATAAAAGCTTACAAAGCGCGATATATTTTCCCTAAGAAAAAAATAACAGCGTTAAATGCATTATATTTCTATCGGAAGAACCCGATCAGGAATGCGACGACGACAATTCCTATACAAGCATTGATGTTCAGTATTCTCGACCAGAATCTGTTTTCTTTGAGGAAACTCTTCTTCTGTACCGCCTCCTCCTCCAGACTGCCTTCCTCTGCCTTGTCAGGTATCCCACAGATAAAGTCAGCCCAATGTTTACACGTGCTAACATCCTCGTGTACATCGTCTACAAACACATAAAACATGTACTCTAATCATACCGTGCGGTTTACAGTCAATTTGAACAGCAAGGTGGTCTCTCCAAACAGGTTCAATAGCACTAAACTGGCCTATAGAGATAGAATGAATGGTCTTTGCAGACAGTCTATGTATCAGTGCGCATGCTTTTGGAATCGAGAGGTCCCGGGTTCGATTCCCGTCTGGACCACTGCTTAATTTCTCTGAGCAAGAGTAGCCCACAATGCTCCAATCGACCAAGGTGTGAATTGGTAACTGTGAGTCTGGTGTCTGTACATGTTCGATATTCCAGGGCGCCGTGTCACGATGCTGGTCGAACAAAATCCGCGAAGGAAATAGTCTCCCCGGGAGACTCGAACACAGGTGTCCTTAGTTGTGTACAATGACCAAAGGAAAGTAAAATGTCAAAAGGTGGCTGAATGGCTGAATTGCTGAAAGCGGCCCATGAAAACTGGTAACTTTAAAATGAACATGAACATAGTGTTATGAATTCTAAGATGGTCATATCATTGTGGTGGTCTGTAAGTGGGGGTTATACATACCGGAAGTTGGTGGTTTCTGTGACAGATCTTCAATCTCCGTATCCACGTCAATGTCGTCTGCTGTGTATCGTGTCCACCACGTCATTCCAATCCTCTGAAACATTAAATACACGTTTACATCGGGTATGCTTGTACACACAGAAACTAATTTACAGAAATGTTTACTTGGACAATTACGATTCTTTTGAAAGTTTGAACGTGAAGTTCACAATTCACTGACGGTAACAGTCTTGGTAAGTACAGGGTGTCCAAAAAGAAAGTTTACAGTTTCAGTATCTATTTATCAAATCCCAACCGTCTGCTATCACAACGACCATTTGCACATTTATCAACAAAAGATGTAAGTTTTTTCTGTTACCAATTTGAAGATTATAACCCGGATAATTTTTAGAAAAATGTCAATTTTCTAAAATTACCTTATTTTGTCCGTGACGTAAAGTTGTAGTAATTAACGACGTTCTCAAGATGCATGTCGCCTTCTGACATTTCCCTTATTGCAGCAGTCCTTCTTTGAAACTATCAATTGCATTTGCACATGTGTCTTTCCGGATCTTCATACCTTTTCTTTTGATGTTCCTCGGCATCATAGGTGTGTCCGTTGGCTTTAGATTGTACACTAGCGATTCAGATAGCACAATAGACAGAAAAAGACTCAACCCATTACTTGTCTTTGTTACACCAGCTCATTCCTAAGCACCGCAGGTGATTTATTGTTTTTGCATAGTTCATGCAAGATGTGCCAGGGCCACAGATCGTACATAAATAAAATAAATATACCAGATTTATATAGCGCCCTTTTCATGAGAACGCACGTTACATTATTGTGTTGCAGCCACAAGGGCACAAGTGCATCCTCTACTAGTGCAGATACAGCATGATCTGACCAGAGGGACAGACTGAGAGAAAGCACCTGAAAGGGGAGAGAGACATTAGATACAGGCATGTCCAGCGCTGCAGATGTGTGCCTAACTCTTATTTCGAATAAACAACCTGGTTCCTCAATGTGCCCGGTGTATAGCACCGATACACAGATTCCTGGCACTTCCAGATACTTTGCAGACCACACGGCCAGGTTTAGCGGGAAATATTATAAATATTTCAGCAATGTAAAGTTCCGATGCCAGGGATTGAACCCACGATCTCTGGCTTGACAGCACAGTGCGTTACCACTGAGCTAAATCCGCTTATATTATTACATAAGGGGTTGGATGAATTCCTCGAAACAGTTGGATCCAAAGTAATTTCCAGAAAATACCACTGTGGTGTGACATTGCCCGCCTACTGCATGGATCTAAATCATTGCGACTTTTTCTTGTGTGGCTATGTGAAATCGCTAGTATACAATACAAAGCCAACAGACACGTCTATGCTCATGAGAAACATCAAAAGAGAAGGAAGGAAGATCAGTTCAGACAGATGTGCAAATGTTATCAAAGTTTATTTGAAGTGCAAGAAGGGAAACGTAAGACGGGTGGACATCTTGAGAACGTCTTAAATTACTGAATAGACGTAAAGTAGATTTAGTTTTTTTCTAAAAAATATCCAAGTTATAATCTTAAAACTGGTCCCAGAAAAATATTTTGTCTACACATGTGCAAATTTTCCTTACGATAGCAGAATGAAGAGATTTGATAAATATACACTGAAACTGTATACTTTCTGTTTGGACACCCAGTACTCTAAGCAATCGATAATGGAGGCTGAAGTTAATGTACTCGTAATCACTATACTAGTAAATACATCATTATTAAGACAAACTAAGGAACAAACCGAGGCTACTCAGTAAAGCAGATTCTGAAACTCTGGGGAAGGATCATTTTTCGATAAATTCGATAAGTTTGCGAATATGTTTTGCTAGTGCGTCTAGGCAATGGCAGCCTGAAACATCAGTCATCTTGTCTAAAGTGCATTACCCTTTTCTTATCCTGTGGTTTTGTTAGGAGACTGATGATGACGATGGCGAGTGAGGTGATGACGAGTAATAGTTGTCCGAAGTACGTGTAATGGACTTTATACAGGACTGGTGGACGGGTTTCCGGTTCCCCACAATCTGGTGCGGCGTACGCAAAGTCGAGAACCATTCTAATGATGCCACACACATGACCAATCAAAATGCCCCAAAACGCTCCCTATAATACACAACATGACTTTGATCAGAATAAATAACACAGTCCTAAGAATGCTGTTATAAATTACAACCTTTTTTGATGTCAATATATCTCCCTTTTTCATGGCAACGAAATATTTACTCGAGACAATTTCTGTAAAGGATTCTCTTTTTTGGGCACTCTACTTTACTCATACATGTATATCAGCTTATCGAAACGTTTAGAAATACTGTCAATAGAGCGTATATGAAAAGAATACCTGAGAACAAGGACAATTACATATTATCAATAACATAACCCGTCTGCAAAGACCTCCTGTTTAACTTTCCATCAGACAATTTTCAATAACATTTACAGGGGGGATAAACACGTGACCATAATTTGAAACAAGATGGCGGCGTAGACGCGAATATTATCGTTTTGGGACTATTATTTCATGGTGAGTACGGAATTTAAACATCTTACATATCCCATCATATGGTACTCAAAACGCGCTTTCCGGTGTATAATATGCTTGTCAGGTATGTTTACTTTCTGAGAACATTAAGACCAAAATTTCGAGTCGAACACAAGAAGCCGTGGTGAATTTCACGCTATTGATAAATTTTAGTGTTTTTGTGACCAAATCGCACTTTTGTGGAGTATTTAAAACAACTACTTACTAGAAATAGTTTACAATGTATGTCAGCACAAGCCATTGGCTCATATTTATCATATTTGCGAAATTTATCAATTTCGAATGCGTTGGTGCATCCAACGCCGAATAAAACGATGATGCATTTCACGACACCATCTATCAACCATGACTATTGTTAAAATGTTTCTATGTGGTCTTTATTGACCGGTCCAACTGTATACCAGTAGGAGACAAAGATGAAAACACACAATCTTACATGTTCATTCATTCGTCCCCACAGTATGGACCAGATAAAGAGAGCACCAATGGGTGTTCCAAGGTATCCTTGTACAGCTTGTATATATATAAACAGCTGTCCACTCTGTGACGACTTTACCAATGGAATCCATAGTATACTCAACACGCAAATAACAGCTATAAATACTCTGCAATGTATAATTTGAATATTTTACCAGTGGTATCCATAATATACTTAACAAGCAAATAACAGTAGTTAACACTCTGCAAAGTAAACACTCTGTACTATGTAATATTCATATACCAATGCTTAACACGCAAATAACAGCAAAAACACTCTGAAATATATAATATTCATATACCAATGCTTAAAGGGACTGCCTCACATATTGGTGTATTGCAAAAATTAAATAAAATTGTCAAATATTCGCGTCATTTTGGTACAGTTGCCTGTATATCCCATAAACAACCACACTGACATCTAAAATAACTTGAGAAACTTCGGCATTTTGTAGTTATTTAGTATTTTTACATCAAAAATTCTATAGGGTATTAATACCCTATATAATTAACACTACTATTACTTAAATAGTCTGAAATTGGTTCGCATTTGATGAAAATGAATAGAAAAACGAACCAAATAACACACTGATGATTACGCTGTAGTTCGTTGATATTATAGTTCGATTACGTGTGAATTACATAATTCACAAAGCATGTTTGAAGGAAACTTAGAGCTTTTTTTTCAAGAAAATAATACTCAGTGGGCGATATCGAGCGTGGTTAAAATTTGCTTATTTGCACCAAATCTTTCATAAAGCAACAGTCAGTGGCTTTCTATTAAATCAATACTTGGTTAGGTTGGAAAATCACGATATACAAAAATTTTAGCCTTATCTGTGAGGCAGCACCTTTAACACGCAAATAAAAAAAAACTCTCTGAAATATATAATATTCATATACCAATGCTTAACACGCAAATAACAGCAAAAACACTCTGAAATATATAATATTCATATACCAATGCTTAACGCGCAAATGAAAAAAACACTCTGAAATATATAATATGAATATTATACCAGTGCTATTCATAATATACTCAACACGCAAATAATAGCAATACACACTTTGGAATATATAATTTATGAGTATTATACCATTGGCATCTACAGTATACTAAACACGCAAATAACAAAAATACACACTCTGCAATATATAATAATATATAGTCATTTGTGTCTTCGCCATGTGAGCAACAATATCCTTTGGAAAGGTTGGTTTATTTGGTGTTTTCTTATAATGATGGAACAATCTCCTATTATCAATTTACACAGAAATGTAACACAAAGTAAGAAAATACATTATGCCATGAGTCACAGATTAGTTATTATAGCTGAGAACATTTGACCAGAAGCTAATTAATTCACGTGTGTTTTATTGTACCGTAAGCATTTTTTATTAGTTAAAATAACAACTCTGATTGGACAACGTATAAGCACGGGTATTAAAGGATTCCATGTTAAATGTTCTTATCTATAGTATAATAAGGTTATAGTCGCATTTTAGTCGAGCTGAAAGATTTACAATACAATATTTACGTGAAAGCATTTTTCTTGATCACTAGCATAACATTGACTTAAGTGATGTTCTACTTAATTCTACTTATGGCATGAGATAAACTGATTTTTTGTCAAAAATGCAATTTCGCAAATTAAAAAATATATTTAAAAATACATGTACACATAACTTGCCCAATCCTAAATAAACTTCACTTAGTGATTTCTTACAGGTAAAATTACGCGTGTACGATTTTGTAGGCCGTTAGAAGACAAATTGTGTCTGTAAAATGTAATTTTTTGTTTTATGTTTTCCCCAAAATCTATGAATATTTTAAAAACTAGCCGAGCAAACCTGATATGCACTTCTAAAATCTTTGTCATAAATGTGTTTTTTTTATAAATATAGCAGGTTTGATATACATGTACTTGTACAGCCGATCGAATAAGCATGTAAGCTGAGATTATGTGTCCCGGCAGTCCGAATTTAGGTAGTTTACTATTGCGAATTATCCAAGGAACAAAGACACACTAAACCAATATCATGAAAACATCAAAATACAAAATATCACAACAGCCGTTTATACCTTCCAACAATAAGAAGTTCTCGCTCGGTGGCGTGTTTTCTAAATCGACGCCAAAGGTCCATCGTAAATAACGTGCTAGCCGAGTTGAAAATAGACGTGAGGGAGCTCATGATGGCGGACAACATAACGGCCATTATCAAACCTTTCAAACCTGCAATATATGTAACACACTTGTTACTATCCTACATAGACCACATATACATGCTGTCCAAGCGTTGTATGTGCATACGTACATAAGTATATAATTATACATGTACCACTCAAAATTTGTTAAGGTTCAGTCAATTTTCTTTGCAGATATTTTGCAAATGTAATAGGACGGACTGATAGGATTTTCAGAAAACATAATGAGCATACATGTGCAATATTGTAAACGTATAAACATTGTTTCCAAAGTTAATGTCTAAAGCTGGTATTCCATGGCATCATACACATGATACGCATGCTCTGTATGTTCAAAATTAGAACAATAGAACTGGCTCTTTCAATAGGGGTGACACTATAATAGGCAAAGCCTGTAAACCTTTACTACAGTATACACGTACTTGAAGTCATACGTTCCTATCTATTTAGTTCAACACGAAATTCGATCAAATTGTTGCATCACATTTACAAAACACGTGTTTGCCATACACATGTTTTTCATACACATTCTATCCTTAATTCGCGCTAAACATGATATTAGTAATAATTTACGTAAGGTGCAAAAAGAGGTTGCGGTTAGATTGTGGTCAGTGTCTTTTCTTGTAATCAAAGCTGATAGCCACAGACATTTCATAAATGTTAGAAGAAAATTAATTAAGTTTCAAATTACATAGATCTAGTCAAAGTGTAATAAAACGACGACAGAATAGCTGTTGTAAAGTAATTCTTTATGTTGAAATAAGTTGTAGAATTGGTCTAACAATCGTATAAAATAAAAATATCAATGGCGTATGTTGGATGGCTGTACCTGTTGGCATGAGTGTTAGGACCAGCTTAGGGTAGGCAATGTTCGAGCACCCAACCGGATTACCACATACTCTGTTACATTCGTCTGGGTCGACACACGCTACAGCATCTGCAATATGATTATTACACTATGAATAAAATATGTAGACCTATAGATACTTAAAAAAATTCTTGTCCTATGTACCAAACATATTTACGTCGCCAAAACGGACCTGGGCTGGTATTCACAAAGCATCTAAGTTGAAACCTTAGATTTTTCTTAAAAACACGAAAATTTCTAACGTATGTCAGCCTAACATGACAATCAAGATTATTGATTTTTTGCATAGGTTTAAATCATTATGTAAAGAGCTACTATAATCACTAAGAAAACATGGGTTAATCTTCAATTTGTGCACGATATATGCAATACTAATTTTTAACTTAAGTCAAAATATTTAAGTTTTCAGCTAAGATGCTTTGTGAATACCAGCCCTGATATTGTTATAATCGTTAGCCCCTCCCATATTTCGGCGTTGAGCCAAATACAGGGTGATCCAAAAACATCACCATATATAAACGTTCGTTACCAGCAATTGTCCAGACGCCAATATACAGACAGACAGACAGACCGACCCACCAATTTGTTTCTCGACGGTTTCTGTCGAAGGTTTTCAAGCTTATACATCGGATTATGCAAAAGGTGGTTAATAAGTTCGTTTATTATTGCATTGATCAGGATTGTCAAAAAGGTAATATTAACAACAACAACAACAAACAAGTTTATTTAGCTTAAGCATATACAGCTCATCACTATAACAAAATAACATAATTATATACATACATGAAAAACAAAATATACATTTTTAAATGGAAAGTTAACAATATTAGAAGTGAGAATGTCTAAACCAAAATTTTTAATTTCATGATCGTGACTAATTATTATCAAAATGTTGACTTTTGCCAGGATTATGGACAGTTGGAATACTGATGTTACTACAGAATATAAATACAGAAATTACTAAAAGCCAATGCTAACATGAGGTACTATTTTATCAAAACGTGATAAGTTCAATATACTAGCATAGAAAGGTAATTAATTATTAATATCATATACACATAAAACATCTATAGATACACATTCATATACATTCATACACACAGACACTTAAATACTCCGTTTCATTACCCGTGCACATGCTTATTCATATACTTTCATTCATACTTATATACACATATAGTCATGTATATATACATCCACACACCACTATATATAATATCTATATACTACCTTCCCTAACCTTAAAATCTTTTAAACAGAATAAGGCTAACTTTGTAAGAATATTGCATCGTGCCAGGTTTCATATTGTCATGGCAATATAGTCATAATAATGGTAAAATGCCAACGAGCAGCGGTGATGATAAGGTGTCGAATGAGGAGCTTAGACTTGACATAATAACTTTTATGTTATAGTGATACAACTACAAGAATGTAGGTAACTATGCCATTTTTACATAAACCTTATGTTTCCGTGTTTCTAACAATAGATCAGCCACGTGCCGAAATGCTCGACACAATAATGCCATATACAGTGGCATGTGGGCATACTTATCATGGCTACAAACACGTGCCGATATCAAGCACCAAGCCCATGACAATGGTTTATAGTCTCATCATTTATTGTGATCTCTCGTCGTACGTCCGTCGTACGACATCCGTCAACAATTTGCTTGTGTCTAGAGGTCACAATTGTGGCATATTCTTCATGAAACATGGTCTCCATGATCATCTCAACAAAATCTAGGCGAAGTTCGATATTGAGTTACATGTATCAGGTGTCCCAAACTAGGTCACAAGGTCAAATCATAGAAAAACCTTGTGTAGTCACTAGAGGCCACAATACTTGCTAAATCTTTATGAAACTTGTTCAAAATGATCATCTCAACAAAATCTAGGCCAAGTTAGATATTGGGTCATCCGTGATCAAAAACCAGGTCACAAGGTCAAATCATAGAAACACTTTATGAAACTTGGTCACAATGATCATCTCCACAACATGTAAGTCAATGTTGTTATTGGGACATCTGGGGTCGAAAACTAGTTCACAAGATGAAATCATAAAAAATTTGCAATAGAGGCTGGACTTTCTTATTCAGAACATATAATGATTACTTAGGAGGTCACCATAGGGGTATGCATGCACTACTACGACAGATGAGCGACCTAGTCTTGTTTAATGAAAACGAATGTCTAATCATTCGCATCACTAGGGATTCTACCAATATTTCATGTGCGATAATCCAGTTGTCTCTAATAACAAGTGGGGGATGTATCAGTTTAAACACTGAAGACTATGTAGTTGTCTAAATCAGTGCAAAACCTCAGCTGTTAGATGTTAACTCAGAAGTTAACTCAATGTTTTTTTCGAGTGAACTTCTAGCAGAAGTTAACTCAGATGTTAATTCAGATGTTAACTCAAAAAGATTTTTTCTAGTGAACTTCTCGCAGTTAACACAGAAGTCAACTCAAAATATATTTTTCGAGAGAACTTCTTGCAGAAGTTAACTCAGTTTTTGACTCAAATGTTAACTCAAAATACAATTTTAAATTAACTTTCTACCAATATTTCATGTGCGATAATCCAGTTGTCTTTAATTAACAAGTGGGGGATGTATCAGTTTAAACACTGAAGACTATGTGGTTGTCTAAATCAGTGAAAAAACCTCAGCTGTTAGATGTTAACTCAGAAGTTAACTCAGTGTTTTTTTCGAGTGAACTTCTAGCAGAAGTTAACTCAGATGTTAATTCAGATGTTAACTCAAAAAGATTTTTTCTAATGAACTTCTCGCAGTTAACTCAGAAGTCAACTCAAAATATATTTTTCGAGAGAACTTCTTGCAGAAGTTAACTCAGTTTTTGACTCAAATGTTAACTCAAAATACAATTTTAAATTAACTTTCGAAAAATATTTTTCTGCCAGAAGTTCACTCAAAAATTATTTTTTTAGTTATCTTCTGAGTATAGGCGTCCTAAATCTGGCTTACCAGGGTACAAAGCTCTGCTGATCATTCCAGGCCAGATCATTATAAACAATGGTAATGTCTTCAGGTATCCAGCCAGAATAGCACCACCTTTAGCATGTGACAGATTCCTGGCAGCCAGTGTCCGTTGTACGATTACCTACAATGTTATTGATTTTATATATTTTTTATTTCAACCTTCCTCTCCAACAAAAAATAAACTACAAACACTCCTCTACATAAATAAACCAATCTTGACAATTGTTTCACACAAAAATAAGTATAGAGTAATGATGTTGTCGTTACTCGTTCTCCATCCCCTGTCTGTCATTTTCATGAAATAAATATGTTCAAATAAAACTACAACCAATCATTATATCAACGATAATAGCTTAGTAGCTTGTTATTTTTACAATTATGTCCGGTTTTTTGGAAACACATGATTATGACACCCCGTGATTGGGACAGCACGTGTTTCTGATATCACGTGATTCTGGTATAACGCGATTCTAACACCACGTAATTCTAACACCACGCGATTATAACACCACATGATTTTCACACCACGTTGATAGCACGTGATTCTCACACCACGTGATTCTCACACCACGTGAATCTAACCCCTGAAATATTAATATTTACCTGATCACAACACCAATACCATAGACAGCCAAGTGATGATTGGAGAACCAAACCAGGCCAGGGTTGGTCAGACAATATGGGGTCTCGAAGTAGATGGAATGCGTCGCTTGGTGGGTTTCCACATGTACTATTCTCTACACGGATTGACGGTGTAGCTTCCATGTATAATTTCTTTAGTTTGTAGTATCCACCAACTTCGTCCATACCTGATTTTAATATAAATACAATTTTAATAAAATTGACAATATAAAGATTTATTTTACCGCAGAATAATGTAATGACCATTTCATTTCTGCAATGCAGAATTATCTTAGACTAATACGACGGTATCCAGGAATTATTGGAAGCGAAAAATAGCATACATATTCACGAAGCTTTGACAAACGACATTGGTAAAACATTTTCTATTGTTAACTGCAATATAATTGCTGAAACCAATAGATAATACAAGGTAGTCTTGCAGTGTAGGCGGGAAACTGCACGCAGTTTGTCTTGTTTGGTGAATTCTTTTGGATCATCTTTCCATACGTATTATAATTAAATTCACATGGATGACGAACGGTAGGTAACATTATATAAACACCACAGGGATGGTCACATACATATTGTCGACCCGAGAAACTATAAACATGCATTGAATAGGAGTAGTATACCTGGTATAAGTTTATCACCCGAAGCAATGTCATGTTGCCAACTAGGTCATTCAGCTATAAACTGAAACTATGCCATTCAGATTGTTATAGCTGAAACTAGGTCTGTCAGTTTTAGACAGCTAATACTTGTACTTCCGAGTTTTTTACAGCTGAAACTTGGACATTCAGCGGTTCAGTTCAGTTACTCGTTGTGTGTGTTGGGCATTGTGTCGTGTTAAATGAGGTCTGGATTGTTTTTATGCTTTCTGTGTTCGGTTGTTTCAGCTGAGTGCTGCCTTCACTGTTTTTTCTTCTTTTGTTTGCCAGACGTTGGTGTTCATACACTTTGACACATATTACCGGTACTATGTTGACTTTGCTAAAACAACACACCAAAGGTAATTAACCCAAATCTGACTGTGTTAACTACTATTAAGAGGAATACATGTGATAAATTTCTGATAAAACCTTCAAGTTTATACATCTTATTCATTTATGTTGTACATTCTACGTTGCTAAGCAATTCTAGAACGCCAAAAAAAAATCGACGCCTAGTCCACATGATAATGCTGTCTTCGTTGGTTACAAAACGTTATAACCAAATACATTTTGTACAAGCAACATTTCTACAAAAATTATGTTTTATCTTCGATTTAAGGTGATTCCCAACTCTTCATTTGAGCGGAAGTTTAGAAATCGGTGTAAATAAGACATATTGAAAGCGTCTGACTACCATAATGAAATAGTACGAAAAATTAATAATTGATTCGTCAGCATGTTCTCATGTCGTAAAATCACGATTTAACTGCATAGTTATTACTATATTATACTATAACAAGCTTGCAGAATAAAGCTATAGCTGCAATATTATTTACCATTTATTCCAAACTTTGAAACACCAACACTCGCGAATACTAGCTACAACGTATGTGAAACGTTTTATAATGCGCCCAAACAAAAATGTACCCAGGTTTTAATATTTGTTTAGCAAGCATCCCGACTACAGTAGAGGAACTTCAAGGTTCTTTGCATTTATTTCGTAAGAATATAGACTAGCCAATGCAAAAGAGCATATAGCTAAAACTGGGCTCATCTTGAAATATACACATTTTTTCAAAAACAAATTATCGCGAAAACTGGATACAACGTATTCAAAACGTTGATGTATTTTGTAAACTCTCCTGGTTTTCGACATTTCCGAAATCACTAAACTGCCAATAAAAAAATCTAGCCGAGCAGCTGCCATGAAATTTGGGATAAAACTTCTATAATAGTTACTCTACTGGTTGCATGTACGAAAACAGTATGTTGTTCAACTATTTTTTTTTTCGTATCACTTAAAGATGAAAAATCTCATGTTTTAAAATATCATTTAAAAATACACATAACATGCATATTCTAAAACAAACATTATCGTGTGGTATCTTCTAAAGGAAATTCGTGCATGCCAAGTTTCATGAAATAAAATGTCATACTATTTCGGTAAAATGCAAATATAAGTTTTTAGGTTTTTTTCCTAAAATCTAAAAATATCTTAAAAACTAGCCGAGCAAAACTGTTATAGGTTTGTTCAATCACTAGCATGAGTGTGTTCTTCATAGAAATCAGGTGTTTGATACCTCTTGTACAGAAAAATTTAAGAGTTGGGAATCACCTTAAGTTTAGGCCTATTTGAAGAAAATCTTACTTCTACGGTGAAAATAGCAAGCACTGGAGTCAATGGGAATCATTTGTGTGTCAAATATCTTCCAGAATAAAAATCTTGCCATTTAACAAACTGACATCTTATTAACAAATGAACATTACTTTAATGAATGACAATCAATCCGTTAGGTTTCTGAATGACATGTCAATTGAATCCTGAAAGTTTGCACCCATGGCAATCCGACTTATTTCATAAGTCAAGAATGTTCATTGATGTTCTAAAACTGCATATAATCAAAATTGTAATTTACTAATTAGAGATCTATATATGGATTATTTTCTGAAAAGAATCAAATCACAATAATTCAGTAGATTTCTAATTCCCAAGTCATGCTATTTTAAGTACAGAAAAATATATAGGCACATTTTCCATGAATTTATACTTTGAGTACTCTAATTTGGCACCTAACTAAAAGCAAGCTCATGTTTCACTTAGTACATTATTGACGCATGTAAATTTTCCAATTCCGGATCCCGAACAACTTATCAGAGATTTAGTCCAAGATTTAGCTCATGCATAGTTATTATATAACTGTTAACATACTAATCTATTTATGGACATTAATATTAAGGATGGTCATTTGTACTATTATTCCCCAATCGCAATTTGTATTACGACAGAAATAGCCCTGCCTTGCCTATCATTTGTCAATGTTTGTTAGTCAAAGAGATGCAAGTAAGTTCATCGGACAATTTGTCAAAATTCACCATTACATTGTTGCATTGACATCCAATTCATTAGTAAAGGTGTGTTAATACAGTACATTTTGGTGTATAGGTCTCGGGTGTACATTTCATATGATGTACATCAAGGCTAACATGACTTATAAAGCACGCATTATTAAGTTCCCTCACAACACTTCTAAACAATGTAGTTGTACATCTACAGAAAATGTGTGGTAGAAATGACAACACGTAACTACACAGTGCATTTTTACTTGAAGATAAAAAGTCATACACCAGAATGTACTGTCTAGACACACCTATAGATGCACAAGGGACATCAGACCATTAGCAGATCAAGCCAGTCGTCGTTTTAAATTAGATGTAATAAGTTGTTATTTATCAGATATCTGAGATTTAGAAGGAAGTTATATTCATTGAAGCACTTTATCATTCCGTTATATAATTAGGAAATACGGCCTTCGTGATTAATTCCTACGCATATGAACTCTAAACCGTGATCTATTCACCGGTATATCACACAAAACTGCGATCTATTTGCATTCTAACACGTGTGATTTGTTCAATTGTATACGGACTAATTTATTTGCGGAGTTGGTGAGTTATTGTTCATGTTGCTATAGACAACTTCCGCTGTTCAAAGTATCGTAACGTCCGCCCCTGGATTTTTAAGCTTTACTATTATCTGTATTTGTCGCAAAACTGATGCTTATTTAACGCCAACTGTCAATTGCGTATTTCACGTTTACGTATATGAATTGATACATGCAATAACATGTTGCTAGAATATAAATATAATACAATAAATGAACAGAAACGCTACGAAATTAAAATTACGCAAAACGTCGCGCTCTACGGCGACGTCACAATTCATGACGTCATGAAATAAATTCATTGATTAAGATATACGCGGGAGATAAATTAAACAGCCGAAATTCTACCATGATATACCGTTTGTTAGATAACGCTACAGCTCTATACGTTTACATGGAGCAAAACACAGACAGTGTTAGAATTGCAACTGTAATAGAGTTGTATATCATTTACAACTAGAGATGCGTCTTTACGATTGCACCGCAATTGTATTGAAGACGAAACTCCTATAACCTTTATTGTAACGATTATCGAGCTACCATGGAGCTTATTGAATGAATAAGATATGGCAATGAACTGTTTTAAGTTGTGTGAAGTGATATATCATCCATATACTAGTAACTCTTTAATCTCTGATACAGCAAAAGCGTCTCCATGCTTTAACCATTCCCATTTAGCCAAAGTCATTTTAATTGCTATGTTTTAATGTTCTTTTTTCTGATCCTGCAGTCGGTAACTGTATGTTACACTAAACATAGAATGTACTTCGGTATGTCCTTACTGAAGCACAATTACAAAATTTCGCCAAATATGGACAGTGTGTTATGCTTACAATGTTAATTGATTGGTCAATACAAAACAAACACTAGTTTGTATTCAACGTTTCTGCAATGAAACATCACAATACAGTTGTCCTTGTGTCAATAAGTACAAGTAAATGTTCCTCTTGTTGCCGAGCATAGCCTTTATTTGCCAGTCAGTATTCAGCTGAAATGTGGTGCATATGAGTACCTCCACCTGTATTTGAACCCGGGTCGTCAGATTAGCCTGAAAGCGCACGCTTACAGTTGAGCTACGCAGGCACATGAAAACAGGGACACTCAGAATTATTGTATTATTGTCTTTCCTGGAAATGCAGTTTAGATGTAGGTCAGGTTGAAAGTACCACAATAAATCAGAATTGCTAGACATTGGGTCGAACATGATACCAATTACGTTAGCAGACACTTAGTGCCAAATAAAAGTTAACACAACTATTGTCACACTATCGAGTCGTGTTATGTATGTTCTATGTATACTTACTTATTCCTATCAGTGCAAATGCCCCCATTGTCATTATGGCTGTCTGAAGTGTGTCAGTATATATAACAGCCGCCAAACCACCTATACAATAAAACAAATTAATTATCAGAGAAATTAAGAAATCAAAAATAGACAGAGAAATGTTCTGAAATATAATAATGTAATATCTACCATTGTCGGGAGCAGTGTCAGTGTTAATTAACACACATGATATTACCGCCGTCAAACCGACTACAAATAAAACCGTTAATGAAAAATGATATTTTCAGATGTATTATTGGAAGCAAAGTGTGTGAGTGAGAACTTGTCTGAGGAGATTAATTATTATCATAATATATATATATATCTTTGACAAGAGTTCTAAATATAAGAATGATAGTTCACTATGTCACCTTCCAAAATGGCTGTTCTTCAGAACAGAACATAACCTTTATTTTTAGCACATATTACATAGCGATAACATGTGTACTTATATAGATATTATTCCCTATTCAGTTATTTTATAATTGTTTCCTGTCACGTTGTCATCATCCTCATACATCAGTGGTTAGTCGAGTTCCCCGACTATGTTTCGGACGAAGAATACTCTGGTGAACGAGAATGCGTTGTCATTCATGTATACAGTTATTCCAAATATTACTTTTAGCTCATTTTAACTTATTTAACGAAACATTTGACAAAAAAGACAAGTTCTATATAATTATATTAAGGACAAGTGTGTTTGTCATTTTGTATACAATTTATGTTTCGTTAATTGCCGTTATTTGACGTGTATCGTCAGTAAACTGAGCATCATTGTCATCATCAACAGCATCAACAGCATCAACATCATGGTGATCATTATATATATCATCAACAGCATTGGCATCATCGACTTCATCAGCATCATTGCCATTATTATATATATCATTACCAGCTGCAGCAACGGCAGCATTAGCAGGAGTGTTATCGGTAGCAGCATTAGAATAAGAATTGTGACACAAGTTCATACAAATTTGTCAACCAACGCTCTACATCTGATTCCTGTTCCACGAGGGTATATTATATGGAGCAGAAGTCAGGTTTCCTTTTATGTTATGGGACTTGTACGAGCTGAAACTGAAACTAAAAAATAAACTTGATAAACGGATTATGTTGAAGGGGTCGTCTCAAAAGAATATTAAATGTATCCAACTGACTGACTGTCTAATCACCCGTGTGTTTATGGTAACGTTTTAAACAAACCATAGGAGGTCGCATAGTTTTCATCATTAATTTTGGTAGTTTATATTATATAGGCTACCAACAAACTATGTAATGGTAAAAATCGATACGACCACCTGTGGTTTCATCTAACGGATTGCACACAGCTGGGGAATTCACTCCCAAAATGTAAGATGGCCAACTAAAAAAATTGTTAGTTCACCGTGTAATTTCTTAAAGCCGTTATTATTCTCAGTTAAATTAACAACAGGGTCGTGACGTTTAAATGTATTTAAAACATGTCTGTGACACTTTTTTATAGACTTAATCTATTATCACCACTTTTAAGTAATCGACTTCTTGATATAAAGAAATGCATTTTCTGATACCAAGAAATGCATTTACTGATATCCAAAAATTAGTTCTTGATATAAAAAATTCGATTTCTTGTTATCAAAATATCCTTTCTTGTATCAACTGACTTCGCAATAACATAAGTCCCTCGGACCTATGAAATTGAACCTATGTCAAGTTTTGTTTTGTTTGAACAATGTGGAATTTGACATTAAAAAACAACAAACACTTATCTTTATTGTCAAAATAAATGTATAATTTCTTCCATAGCTTACCAATTAGGCACATTTGTTACTATTCACCCTGAATATTACCGTAATTTACCAAGCCTTTTATCTGTGATTTTTTTATTAATTTAGTCTCGTCCATTTACAAAACTCACGCGCAACATAACGTTTTGAATGCGACATGGTCACTTAACATTATATTTATATGGCCTAACATATTGGGAAATAATTCGCCAGTGGTGCGGTCACATGTTATATATACCATAGGTGAACCACAGGTGGTCGTATCGATTATTTCAATTATAGAATATTGATAGCCTATATAATATCAAATTCTAAATGATAAAAACTATGCGGTCACCTGTGGTTTGTTTAACTTGTGCGTGATGTCGGTCAATTGGACAAGTCTAATAATCCTCTGAGAAAACCCCTCGACGTAATCCGTTTATTTAGTTTCATTTGTCCGTTTCAGTTTCAGTTCGTACAAGTCCAATATTAGTCTATCATGGGAATTGTTGGTATAGTCCAATGAATATGACACGACTCTCGAACTTCTATTAGCATAATTTAACAGCTGATATATTGCCAATATCTAAAATCCCGGGTGTATGTTTTCATAAGCGGGTAGTATCACGAAACGCTCGAAATCTAATACCAAAATAAATATAAAGGACCGATTTTGCACGATTTGCCCGCGGAAATTTATATATTCAATGCAAGAACCTTGTAATATGTTCATGCATAAATGTAAGGATTATGTCAAATTCTCTGTGCTATACCATTGATATTTTGTTAACTTTCGTTATGACTTTAATGGAACACGTGACTTACCAAGTACAGTATAAAGACCAGTAATGACGAGAAGAGCCACTATAGACACGTACATATCCCAACCTAACGACAACTGTATAAACAATGCACCAGCAAATATAGTCACCTGCAACAAAAATAATACAGTAAAACCTCGGTAAGAAGGGTATCGATGTCACAAGCATCCGGTCTATGTTGAGCAAAGTTCAAAGTCCCGGCGAATTTGCTCTATGTTGTATATTGATTTATCCCTTTAAGTCGAGGATCATTATAACGAGTATCCTGTCTATCTCGAGCATAGATGTCGGAACATTCAACGATTTTCATTGTACACCGAACTATTGTGAGTATTAAGAAAAGGTTATTTCAGCAAATGCTAAGATAGCCCTGTATCGATGAAATATTTTTTTCAGTTTTGTAGTATTAAACAAGTACAGTGGAACAATGACCTAACAAGTATTCCTGGAACTAAATAGCAACCAGTTTTAACTTGGTCTTTAGCAAGCACGCACCGGGCGCATTAAATGTTGATGACGTGGCATTAACTGATGTCACTGACGAAGTCTACCCGAGTATAAGTCAAGTCCAAATCGCGCAGGAAACAGTATAGAGCTGTTTGGACTACCTGGTCTTACATTTTGGGTTGTGCTTATTGTGTATATGCCTTATATACTAGTATATAGATGTATTCATGGTAACTAATCAACATATAAATCTGCTGTTTAGATAAAAAAGAGGTAAAGGTAAAGGCTGTGTTTATTATTGAAAGGGCCAACCATTTTGACTTATGAGACACCTATCTTTCGTGCGCACAGTACCTCCAGAATCCATTTTCTTATTGCCGGGCGCCTGGCAGAGATGGGTCTACCGTAACCATTCTTTAACTAGCTGGCGGCTCACCCACCGACCGCATCAGTTCTAACCCAGCTTCCGCCGGGATTCGAACCTTCGATCTCCCCTATGATTTCATGATGCTTTAAGGTATTTCATCAGTCAAAATTAATCATCTGATACATTTGTTTTCATTTATATGCTTTAATTTATCCTCGCCATCGGAAATCAATAAAGGGGGCCAGTAGAGGTTAGTCACTTCAGTTTTTTGGGGGGATAGTGCATGATACAGAAGATGCCACAGTTCCAGAAACATCCCTGGTTCTTTTACGTGTCTGACGTAAATGATCATACACGGGACTTTGCTTAACGTTTCGTCCGAACGACACTGTTTTTGATCCGGCTGGATATAGCAACCTTCAGATCAGCAGTCAGTAGCCCTTACCACTGAACCACTGTTCCATCTCATATTGTACTAATATTTCTGGCTGCTTATATATACCTTATCCCGGGTAAGGTACAGTGTAGGTATGGGATGGTTCCATAAAATGTCATAAAAGGGGCAATGGAGTAGCCAAAATCAGGTCCGCACGCCCCCTTAAGCACATTGATTTCGACTACGAAACTAACGTAATGTGCGTGAAGGAACGAACTTATCAACCGATGATTGATGGAGGGTACCGTGTCCTTAAGGGTGTGGAGTGAGAACAAAGATGGGAGGGGTATGGTAGCCTAAACAATGAGTCGGAATGCACAACAGACAGACTTGTATAATTATACATATATGCTTTGTTTGTGAACGAGCAAGATTTGCAATTAAAGTACTGCCATGCTTCAATAAATTCACTTTAAATACTGATATTTATTTGTTGTTTAACTTCAAGGGTAAATATAGTGCATCATAATGATATGCTAACTGTAACTAACACATTTCAATTTTAAGGATAACATGCTTTTGAAAAAACATGCTCAATCTCACTATAAATTATATACTCTAATACCTTATCGCCACTGTCGCTATAAATAAGCAGGTTATAAATAAAATATTACATACTCAGAATGTATACTTACGGCAAGTTTGGTGATAATGTACATGATGATAGCAAGTACACTGAGGTATACCCGCAACCTCTGACTTCCAAACCTCTTCTGTATATACTCGGGTAATGTGTATACCTAGAATAACAATATAACACACACATATGTATAAATATATACAACTCACAAACCGCTCTGCTTACAGACATGATTTAATGGAAGACGCCTTTTAAATAGAAGACACTTTTTGAATGAAAGATACAATTTTAAAAGGAAGACACTTTTGGATGGAAGAGTTTAATATAACAGCCACGTTTTAAAGACACACTTTGAATAGAAAACTGTTTTTTAATAGAAGTTACTTTTTGGATGGAATACACGTTTGAATGGAAGACACGTTTTGAATGGATGACATTTTTTTAAAGGATGACACTTTTTGAATATAAGGCACTTTTTAAATAGAAGACACACTATGAATAGAAGACACTTTTGAATAGAAGACACTTGTTTGAATAGAAGACATTTATTGGATGGGAGACACTTTTTGAATGAAACACTCTTTTTAAATGGATGACACACTTTGAATAGAAGACACTTTTTGGATGGAAGACTCCGTTGTCGTTCTTTAAGAATAGCCTGGTTGAGAGTGTGCCATTATATTCTGATATACCATAGCTGTAAGTCTTATAATTAAGTCGGTGGTATACCCACAGGTAACTGTTTCATTGATAAAGAGTAAAAAATATACCTAAGATAAAATAAATTTTATATTTTTTTTTACTATTTATCAATGAAACTGTTACCTGTGGGTATACCGTGTTATTTTAGGAAAACCCGTGGTATACCCGACATCTCTTTCTTTGCGGTACCCAGATACACTTTCAACTGTAATTTCACGAACTGGTAGTTACTTACCCCAGCGGATATATAGACCGGTAGAAACAACCAACTCAGCAGTAACACTAGAGGCATGGACTGAAACGAAAATTACATAACTTATGTATTTTTATTTCATGTAACGGTATAATAATCACAGTACTAGATTAAATACACTATTATATATTTTATTGCCCACTATACCGGTATATATATGTATAAGGGTACCACAAACGCCATATTTGAAGACACCAAAACTTAATTATTATATTAAGCTGTGTGAAGTTGGCTCAACATACGACATTCAAAAAACCGAACCGTGCAGCACGACCTACATCAATGGACGACATTTAAAAAATCGAATGTCGTGTTGCACGACATTCGATTTTTTGAATGCCCTATTTCGTATGTTGAGCTAACTTCACACTGCTATTACCGGTATGTCTTCGATTATTGAATGCATCGGTAATGGCACTAAATTTCTTCTTATTTGTGTGCAATATCTAACATACATATAATTATGATAGTCCATGAGCCACCAATAGACCCCCTAGGGAATTTTGGTCACAATATTTTTCTGAAAGCATATGGTCCCTGGAGTATTTTCCTAAAGTCTGCACTTTGGCCATTGGGGCGTCAAGATTGTTTTGGGTAAAACGTCAAAAAACATAAGCGAAAAGTACCAATTTTTGGAATTGGTTAACTACAATCTTATTTATTATTTTATTTTAAAATAAATCCCTGTAACAGGTTGATATAAACTTGTCCTATCTAGACTGAAAAAATCAGAGTGCTGCTATTGTGCAAAATGGCTTTTTTGGGTAAAACGCTAAAAATTATAAGTGAAAAGTGCGAATTTTTGGAATCTGTGGACTGCATTGGTATTTATTTTTTTTTTTATAAAGAATACTCTAATTGAAAGATATTTTAGTGCAGTTTCAGACTGCAAAAAATTAAAGCCATGTTATTACGCAAATGGTGATATTTTTGGGGTAAAACATAAAAATTATAAACCGAAAAGTGGAAATATTAGGAATCTGGGCTGGTATTCACAAAGCATCTTAGTGGAAAACTTAAATATTTTGACTTAAGTCAAAACTTGTGTTGCGCTTATTTCCCACACATTGAAGATTAACCCATGTTTTCTTAGTGATTATTGTAGCTCTTACTTTAATGCTTTAAACCTAGGTCCAAATTCAAGAATTTTGGTAATCTTGTTAGGCTGACACACTTAAGGAAAGTTCATGTTTGTAAAAAAAACTCTAAGATTTCTACTAAGGTGCTTTATGAATACCAGCCCTGTAGATTACAATTAAACCATTCCTATGATATTTTTTTGTATTTAAATACTGTTAATGTGATAAAATTGTAGTAACATGCAGTTTAATATTTCAAATATATATTGCCAGATGAGATACTTTGGGGTAAAATTACAAAAATAATAAATGGAAAGTGTGATTTTTTGGAATTGGTGTCCTAGTTGTAACTTACGACCATCGGGTACGGACATGCCTAGTCCTAATGGGTATTCAAAATACATTCTAACCATATATAGGCAGTTCTGGTACTGTTGGGTAAATTATTATTAAACCACTAAGTACATCCACACCTAGTCCTAATTGGTACATTATACGACCAACCATTACATGCAATATTGGTTCTATTAGGTACTCTAAACGACCCTATACAGACATCAGTTGTCCTATCGGGTATTAACTACCACCATGCACAGACAGTCCTAGTCTAATTTGATAGCATAGCCAATACCATTCCTAGTTCTATTTGATATTCAAAACCACCATACTTATGCATATATTGCTGGTTAGACTGAATACTCATAACCACTAGTAGGTACATTCATTCCTCGTCTCAATGGGTAGTCACACTCACCATGTTCTAATTGGGTACTCGTAACTGCTTATTGAAGTACATACATGCCCAGTCATAGTGGGGACTTAAACCTCCATATACAGACATTCCTGGTCCTACATTTTGTATTTGGTACTCAAAACCACCATATACAGGCATTATAGATGCAATTGGGTACTCATTTCCACCATGTACATATATTGCTGGTCGTATAGGATACTCATAACCACTAGGTTCAGACATTCTTGTTGGATACTGCCGATCATCAATTGACAACCCAGGCGCGCCATGTGGCTACATGCTTGGCCTTATTGACCACTCATAACATATGTGCTATTCGAAACCTTCATGTACAAAATCAGTTGTCGGATTGGGAACTATCAACTACTAGGTGCGACCATTTGTTGTCCTATTGGGTAATCACTACCCCCGTGTACAGACTGTGATGTTCTTATTTGATACTCATACATACATTCCTAGTCATAGTGGGCACCCCAACTACCATGTACATGCATGCCTGGTCCTATGAATACACAAATCCACAATGTACAGACATTTGTGGCTGGGTTGGGCACTAACAACCACTAGGTGCGGTCATATGTTGTTCTACTTGGTCACTGCTACCACCATCTACAGGCAGTCCTGGCCCTATTAAGGATACATAACCACTAGATGCATACAATCGTAGTCCTAGTGGGTACTCACAACCACTATTTTCATGCATAAGTGGTATAATCGAGTCCTCACAGCCCATTATTGGTCCCTGTGTGTACTGACTACCATGCATATACATACATTCCTGGTCGTATTGGGTACCAATAACCACGATTAACAGACATTTCTGTTCCGGATAGATACTGAACATCATCATGTTAAGACATCTCTCAACCACTAGTTACATACATTATTGGTCTTATTGAGTACAGACAACTACATGTATTGGGATCACACATGCCTTGTCCTATTGACACCATGTAGAGACATTCCTGGTCTTTATAATTGAGCAGTGAGCATGCCTAACCCTCAGCTGTGACCATTTTATTTTCAAATTGGGTAATCACTAACCCCATGTACATGAAGCATGGTCTAATTAGATACTCATATCGACTAGGTACATACATTTCAAGTTCTATTGGGTACCCACAACTATCATGTCCCATGCATTCCTTGTCCTATTGGATACTCCAAACCACAATGTACAGACGATTGCAGACGGATTAGGTACTAATAACCACTAGGTGCGGTCATTTTTTGTCTGATTGGGTCATGATAACCACGTTCACAGCATGAAATATTACGTTTAATTTACTATTAAACTTAACTTAAATTTAATTATATTCGGAATTTAAATACATTTAATCAGAAAAAAGTAGCTATTAAATTTCATATTCAAGTTAGGTTTAATACTACATTTAAGTCGAATTATTCCTACAAGTTTAAGTCACATTTATGTTGCATTTAAAGGTGATTAAATATAGAATATAAATGGGATTAAATGCACGTTTATGCAATATAAACGCAAACTTAAATGCGATTAAAGTTTAACTTAAATTTGAAATTGCATTTAAGGTGATTGCAAACTCTTCAGTTGAGCGGAAGTGTAAATAAGACGTATTGAAAGCGTCTGACCATCATGATGAAATGGATGTGTCAGCATGTTCTCATGTCTTAAAATCGCGAATTTACTGTATAGTTATTACTATATTATACTATAATAAGCTTGCAAAATACAGCTATAGCGGTAATTTTACGTGCCATTTATTCCAAGTATTAGAAACACCAACACTCGCGAATACTAGCTACAACGTATGTGAAACGTTTTATAATGAGCACACACAAAATTTTATTCAAGTTTTAATATTTGTTTATAGAAAGCATCCCGACCACTTTAGAGGAAGGTCCTTTTGCATTTATTTCCTAAGAATATAGACAGGTTAATGCAAAAGAATGAAAAATGAAAAACAAATTATCGTTGATGTATTTTGTAAACTCCTGGTTTTCGCCATTTTCGAAATCACTAAAGTGTCAATTAAAAAAAAAATTCTAGCCGAGCAACTGCCATGAATTTTGGGATAAAGCTTCTGTTATAGTTACTCTACTGGTTGCATGTACGAAAACAGTATGTTGTTTAACAATTTTTTTCGTAAAACTTAAAAATGAAAAATCACATATTTTAAAATATCATTTAAAAATACATATAACATGCATATTCTAAAATAAATGTTATCGTGTGATTCCGTATATACAAACTTTCGTGCATGCCAAGTTTCCTGTAAATAAATGCCAAACTTTTTCCCCAAAATCTTAAAATATCTTAAAAACTAGCCGAGCAAAACGGTTATGGGTTTGCACAATCACTCTCATGAGTGTGTTCTTCATAAAAATAAGGTGTTTGATACCTCTTGTACAGAACAATTTAAGAGTTAGCAATTACCTTAAAGGTGATTAAAAAAATTTTTTTTAAAAATTTATTCTGCACATATTGTACAAATAAGACAACAAACCGCTCAGTAGTAGAGCAGTAAGCAATACAAATAATTCTTTGTACGATTTATAAAGTATAACTATATGTTTTTATGTTTTTATGTAAGCTATTATGTACTGCTTTTTTTCAATGTTCATGAGCAAATATGAAGTAGAATTTAAAGATGTTACACATACACTAGTTCACTATGAAACTGCTTAACGGTATAATTTGTATTTAAAGTATATTAAACGACAAGGAAAAGATATATACAAATTTTACTAATAATTTTATTCAAGGGAGGTAATAAAACACTTATGGAAATTCTTCTAATTTTAAAATTTGTGAAATAAAATTTGGAGATCTACATGTAAACTAAACGCGAATCTAGTTGGATGCATGTACTAGTATTATTTGTGATTATACATGTATAAATAAATAAAATTTAGTTAATATACGGAAAATAAATCGACTTAAATATGGACGTTTTTGTGAAATTCCAAATAAACGGAAAGATAATATAGTATTATTTGCGATTAAATTTACAAATTAAATTTAGTTAATATACGGAAAATAAATCGACTTAAATTTGACGTTTTTGTGAAATTCCAAATAAAAGTAAATATAATAAAATATTATCTGCACTTAAATCCGTTTTTTCCTGCTGTGGATGTACAGACAGTCCTGACTTTATTAGATACTCATAACAACTGGATACATACATTCCTAGACTAAGTGGGTACCCGTAACCACCATGTACATGCATAAGTAGTGTGATAAAGTACTTGCAGCTACATTACACAGCCCTTAAAGGTCATATTGGGTACTCACTACCATCATTTACTAGTACATGTACATACATTCATGGTCTTATTTGGTATGCATAGCCACTATTCCGGATCCTGTTATGTACTTCATGTACAACCATTCCTGGTCAAATTAAGAACTCTCAAACACTAAGTACATACATTACTGGTCTTGTTGGGTACAGACAACCATTAGGAGCACCCATTCCTCGTCCTATTGACTACTTAGTGCCTAAGTAGAACATTCCTGGTCTTTTTAGGCAATCACAAACACTGGGTAAATCATTTCTAGTCCATGTATGTATTCACGACCACCTTGCACATAAACTCCTAGTCTTATTAGGTACTCATAACGATTAGGTACATCCATTCCTAGTCCTAATGGGTACCCACAACCACCGTGTTCATGCATACTTGGTTGTATTTGGTACTCATAACCACTAGGAGCATCAATTAGAGGGTACCCAATACCACTAGGTACAGGTATGTGTGAGTACTGTAGGGTACTCACACACACCATGAGCAGACAGTACTACTGGATACACACATAATGTGTTATTTAAGCTATATAGACATTTACGAATATTTTTTATTTGTCCCGGATACGTTAAATAATGTTTGTGTGAATAATGTATGGGTCTGGGTATACAATGTTGATGATAAAATATATCCAAGTGCGTACCTGGGGCCAGCCCCCAAGTGTTAAATAAGGGTCCTGTCTTTGAAATGCCTGCAATGATGACATTTCTATATACAGATGAGTGAGTACTTAAAATGGTCCCACCTAAACAAAAATGACGCCATTTGAAAGAAAAAACACACACTTATATTTAGGTGTTATTAAAGCGAATAATATGTACTTTATAGTGTTTGTATTACACTTGAAATACAAATGTATGATTTAATTATAGTATGTTATGTATTAAAAATATAACATGAAATAAAAATATGCCTGATGTGAAATTATAGCATTAAGGTGACCCCCTATTACCGTGTACAAACTACAGAATTTCGCAAAATTTTGACGTTACGCGTCTTGTCTTACGCTTATGGGTCGCAATGTTTGACGTTACGTCACAGTGATCAGAAATCATAGATGCTTATGCTCACAATACTAGTTGAATTTTATAGTATCTTAATAAGTCATACTGTGATCGGAAATTATATATGCTTCCGCTACATGTTGAATTGTATAGTATCCCAATAAGGCATATAGTGAATTGGTTTATACGCTGTGATTACGTTACCTGTGGAAACCGAATGGTCTCAGGGGCGTATCCAGAGGTGGTGCAACTGTGGGGGGCTGAGATGGATTGAGAACTGGAGGGGTGTCCACTCCGGGCGAAGAATTTTTCAATGTTTGAATAAAAATGGTGCAATTTCCTGGACATTTAACTTTAAAATCAGACCTAAAAATGATCAAAGTATTGCTACTTATTAGATCTAGATGAACATTTAAAAATTAAACGATCTAATCAGTCATGTTTTACTGTTCTAAATTCTAATATTAATTATTAAGAAATCTAAATTTATATGATCTAGATGAACATTTAAAAATGTTAATATGTTTCATGTTAAAGTTTTACAATTAATTAAATAAGAAATCAAAATTTATACATGAATAAAGAAAAATGATAATCATGTAATGTAATGACTTGTAATGCGATTTCCTGAACTATATACATTTTTACCTTTAATATTCGATTGTAAAATTGTACAATTAATTGATCAAACAAATTTCAATGAAATGCTCTAATTTAATTGGATTAAATGGTAATAACCATTGATATCATTATAAAATACAAAGTTTATAACAATTGCTATCATTATGTTAGCTCTGTCTGACCATCTTTAATCAACTTATCAACAATGATTTTTTATCAGTTGCAAAAATTACACCTCCTCAGCAGTAGGTCCTGTTGAGAGCTGGATTAGTCATGCCTGGGGGCTATCCAATCTATAACACAGGATGTCATATAGACTGTCCAATATACATGTCACTACCAGTATGGTAGATGCCAAGTGATTTAGTTAGCCCCCAATTCATTCATTCAAAATGGTATATAACCAGCCAGCTGGGGGGGGGGGGGGGCTTCAGCCCCAAAGCCACCCCCACCAAATACGGGCATGAGTCTTGTGTTTACAAGCTTTCTAAAAAATCTAGTAAACAGGTAATGTATACTATGCCTGATGACGGACACGGTGTATGATGAACCATTTGTACCGCGTGTACAGTAAGATGCTATTTCCAGGAATACTAATAACATGTTGTTAGATACGCTAACGAAGGCGCGATGGAAAGCTTGATAATAGTAATAGTATTGTTATTCTTTACAAATGTAATAATTGGCATGGTTTAGAAATGGTTTTATATAAGTCAAAGTGTAGGCAACAAACATGTATTATTGTTTATTTATGTCTCATCTACATTTACAATTTATACAGACATCATTATATACAAACAAATAAAAGATGTGGTCAATCTGACTAGAATTATAAGAGACTAGCAACATATTCATATACTCATAAAAACAACTATTTTACAACAAAATTGAAAACTATATCTAAAAAGTCCAAAGTTTAAAATTGTATTAAGTTTGAGTAAGAAAAGTAAAAGTATATCTACACAAATATCTTAACAAAAATTTGAATTATTAGTGTAGCAACTATGGACTGATTACATAGATTTCTTAAAAAATACATGAAGTATTACAGTTAATTACAGTTAACATTTAAAACATTATATAGGTATTAAAAAAACTTTAAAAACACATTATCATTGGAATAAAAAGTCATTTCTAGTTTTTAAAATCATAAAACAGGTTTTGGCACTTATTTTGATCATATTCACATTAGACAGTACAAATTATATTATGTTTTGCAGGAATTTGACATGTTATATATTCTTCAAGTGTGAATTCCTGTTTAAATAATTTATATGTCCTAAGTTTATTACGTCCCTTTCCAGAACACCCAACATCTTTATTAATATTCTCTCTCCATACTGGAATGAATTGCTGCATTGAACATGTTAAGACTTTATTACAAAAATATTTAGATGACTAAATACCACAGTTATTTACCAAATGTGCCAATCCAATCTTGGTCATATGATTCCTAAATTTAAATTGCCAATTATTACATCGATTATTACTTTAAGTATTACACAATTTGAATATCTTATAGTTGACCCTATCATGTCTCATTTTGATGAATCTATGCCACTGTTGTGCAACAGATCTCCACTGTTTCTCATATGGCGGCTGCCAAGCAAAGTCACCATAAAGAGCATTGCTGGGTGAATATCGACCAACAGCCAAAGAGAAACGCATAGCTCTACTCTCAACAGCATTAATGCCAGAAAAATACTTCGTACCCCAAATAGATGCACCATATGATATAACAGGCCAAACTGTACTTTCATACAGCTTACTAAATGTTTTATATGGCATTCCTCCTATTGATTTACTCTTTGCAATAAGCGGACCTAATGCTCTACTGGCACTTGAGCAACACATTTAGCTGTAAGGCCATACTCCAAATGCTCACCCAACAATAACCCAAGATAAATGTACTTGTCCACCGTTTCTACAATCTACATCATGATCACCACATTTGAAACTAAAAGCACCGTGGTCTAAAATCGACAAATTTACTCTTAGATGGGTTAACAATCATGCTATTTGACATACACCAGTCATTTAACATATTTAACATAAATTGTAAATCGTCTTCATTGTCAGCTAATAAAACAATATCATCAGCATATAATAAAATACATACTTTTTCATTTTCCATAGATACCCCTTTACCGACTGCCTTAATTGAAAAGGCTAAATCTTTAACAAACAAATTAAATAGTAATGGAGATAGCGAGCATCCCTATCTCAATCCACAATATACATCAAAACTATCGGTATAATACCCATTGATTCTAACACATGATGAAGTATTGTTATACAGGGATTTCAGAGCAACAAACATTTTACCTTCTACTCCTACTTTAGAGCTAACTAATTTGTTCCATAAAATAGTAAGGTCAATAAAATCATATGCCTTTTTAAAATCTATAAATGCACAGAATGTCGAAGACTTAAGCTTCTTTCTAGTTTCAACAATGTTTGTAAGAGATGACAAATGATCAATAGTACTTCTGTTTTTTCTGAAGCCATTTTGTTCATCAACAATATTATTATGCTGTTCTGTCCACATGGACAGTCTATCATTTAAGATTGAACAATAAAGTTTGTACATTGAACATGAGAGTGCAATTCCCCTATAAGACAAAAAATTACGAGGGTCAGCTGAACCTGATTTCGGTATAGGACTAATGATACGTTTACCCCATTCTGAAGATAGTAAGCCCGTATCAAAACATACATTGTACAGAATATGTAGAAAACTAATACAACTATCATTCTTTAATATATCAGCTGGTATATTATCAATGCCATACGCTTTACCTAATTTAGCCTTCATTACTGCTTTCTTGACTTCTAGTATAGAAATATGAGTATTTAGTACATCACAATTGTATCTTAACTTTCTGATCTACGATCAACAAATAGACTACTGAATTCCTGTTTCGACTTATTTAGTATAATATCAAATATTTTTAGATATGATTCCATTTTTAGTTACTACTTCCATGGGTATCGATTTCTTTTTATTCTGGACTACCCCTATTTTACCTATAGACATCCAAAATTCCTCTGAACTATCATCACATTTAGAAAGCAGTTCTGATTGGAAAGAGCCCCAATGAGCCCTTTTGCATTTTTGCACCTCCCTGTTACAATCATGCCTTGCAGAGACAAAGATCGATTTAAAAACTTTCTTTGTAGTTGAAATGTTATAATTTAACCAATTACGCTCAGCTTGACATGGAGCATTCCGTAAGTTAGATAGATTCTCATTCCACCAGGGTTTACTCGACCGTCTCTTCTTATTACTGACACCTGACTGAAAATTTATTTTTCGACTATCCACTTGTCATACATTTCATTTTTTATACATTTACAAATATCAGAGTATGCAGAATTTACATCAGATTATAGTCGTAAGCTTTGTTCTAACTTAAAAACTGTGTTATGAAGCTGATTAACAATATCATCAGTTTGCAAGAAGTCTCGCGGAGCTGTTTTAAAATCAAATTTCTCATAAAAAGACGCACTAGAATCAGATTGAGCAAAATCGGAAGTCTCCTCATACAAGGATGTGTCCACCATACCAGTCATACCAAACTTCTATGACAATATTGAATGATCAGGTACGGCTGATGGTACAAATCCATTACTACGATTAAGCTCACTCACGATTTCACTGCTTCTAATTACGTTAAATTCTTTAAACAATCATGTTAACATTATCATGATGTATAAAACAATAGTCGACAACAGCACAACCTTTTACAGATACAGAAGTACAGTCATGTTTAACATAGTTTCTGCCATTAAGAATACACATATAACTATCTATCAAAACGTCAACGAGCCTATCACCAGCACTATTAGAAATACAATCCACCACATGGATGTAGGACAAATGTACGCACAGCCGCCGCGGTATCGTCTAATTAACTTTATTTGTACTATAGCATTTCCCAGAATTATTACATATATAAAATGTATTGTCTATATGTCAACTAGTAGCATTTAGTCCAAGTAAATTGGTATATTACAACACTAGCGACCTTGACGTAGGCCAGACAACAGATGAAAGGAACATTATGATTGGGTCACACAACCCGTTGTGAGGATATAATTACATGTATGTCAATCACATACACATGCCGCGAACTTGTGATTCACTGCTAATTAACGATGTCTAGTTATTTATATAAATATGGCAGCACGTGTCAGTCTAAGGACAACAACTATAAAGGTCATAATAGCACTATGTGATGCTCTCACGTGAAGGGAAATACATACATGTTTAACTCAATTATTCAGGTTCACACTGTTCACTCCGATAATACGTAGTATGTTGCTACCGCGTAGACCGTGTGTAGCAACGTTAAATGTCGCATCGACGCTAAATGTCACACTTGACGTTAAATGTCGCAAGGCTGACGCTAAATGTCGCAACCGACGCTAAATGTCGCAATCCACCCTGACGCTAAATGTCGCATCTGTGACGTTTAATGTCGCAACAAACTGGCCTGACGTTAAATGTCGCAACATTAACGCTAAATGTCGCAATCCTTTATAAACACTCATTTGTAGTATTACTGTTCTAGTTTTAGTCCAGACGTATCCACAGTTATTAGGGGTTTGCCCAAAAGGGTTCGACACATAAGCATTTAGTGATAAAAAACCGTTTTCAAAAAAAATCACTGCAGGTTCATGACTGTGTCGAACTCGTAAAAATGCCGTACGGACCATTCGGATTGAATTTATTGATTGAAGCCACTCGGGCGATTATGCTTCCTGCGGGCCGATTATCTAGACCCCGTCCTACACAGCCGTGCATTATCCTCTAAGTAACGGGTTTGAATACTACTTTTCGTAAACACAAATAAATTGATGTCAACAGAATTTCAATTATGATTAACATAATTATTTATTTAGTGTATTTTGCATTGTTCGACAAATACTCGGTAACTGCAACTACACAGACCTTGGTCGTGATTAAACCAGTATAATTAAGTAGATCTATAATCCGTAACGAAACGGGTTTCTACCGGGCATACCGTATATATAACTATAATTCGGGTATATGCCGCTATGTTCTTCCCTGCCTCCATCGGTATGAAACACACTTTACTGGGACTCAATCGGTGTAGAGCCAGGGTTCAGCAAAGTCCAAATAATACCGGTATACCACGGTTTATAAATAAATAAAATAGAAGATACCAGCATTGATTTGCACCTATAGTGGATATCGAACCCTGGATATCGGATACTGTACGACGTCATACAACGGTCGGATCAACACGGTTCGTCACGGTTAGCCCGAATCGACTAAGAAGTTCACGATGTCTCTAAGGAACATACAAAGGGACAAACCGGGGTGCCAAACCGACACAAGGTCTGCTGTCAGCTCAGAACCGGGATACACCGATGATACAGCGGGATAATCCGTACTGAGACCGGGATGCAACATCGCGGTAGAGCTAATGTGTAGCCCCGGTTGTAATCAAGTTTTGACTCCATATTTCGATTCTATTGAAATCTTGACCATTCCTCCCGGTAGCTCCTGATGACTACATGAGGCTTTAAACATTTTAAAACAACCGTCGGGCCTCTTTTTAAAAATGTGGCACCATGTCTAGTTTACGGCCTCAAATAACAAAAAGGGGAATGGAAAAGCTGGGATTCTGCATAAAGACGGGGAATGAATTTAGTTTTGTCATGGACTAAGTGAAGGGGTTCGGGTTTGTTAAAAAATACATATTTTGAGGTCGAAATTTCGAAAAACGTGTTTTTAAAAAATCGCACAAATTTTCCTTAATTTCTCCCTCAATAAACCAGAATCTAGCCACTATCTGTGAACAATACCCACTCGAAATCCCAATCTCCTGAAGCATCTCAATCTAAGCAAGATCTCATCTCAAATGATTACAGCGAAATCTCATTTTGAGTTGAGATTTCTCATTGAGATGCTTCGGGAGATCGGGACCTGGACAACTCATGGTTCAGCAACCAATTCCACTCAGGACAATGGAGCTGGTATTGTCATCCACTATCCTAGCGTCGACAAAGGAACAACATAATTATGTAGCAACTGGAAAACACTGTAGCAACTACAAATCAGAGTCGAAGGCATTAGTGAAGGCTATTCCTCTTGTTGCTCATGGTTGTTGTCCTCACAAACGCGCTGCCGGTACTACAAACCACGAGTAACAACAAATTGTAACATCTAGCAAAATATCTGCGCCACTCAGCAATGGCTGCAGAGTAGAGTCACGTTGATACAAACCACTGCGGTGTTCCTGGAATTGAACAAGCATACAAACTCCCAAAGGAACGTGTCCAAGCAGAGATATCATGACAAGATCCCCATTATCAAATCACTGATGAATCCAAGATAGGAAACAGATGCTTATCACCTTCTTAGTACTAGTAGCTTCGAACAAGTAATAATGATGAGATTAAGAACAGGACACAGCCGGCTAAATGCCCACATTCACTTAAAGCTGAAAATTGTACCAACAGCTCTCTGACCTTGTGGTGATGACATTCTAACCACACAGCATGTGCTCCAACACTGTAAACCACACAATCAGGAGAGAACAGCAACACGGCCAACTGAGACAGTCGTTAGTGCGTTGACATTCATTTGTTTTCTGCCATTTTGGCACGACAATAGTGATATACAACGAAACCGGGTGGGCCACACAAGCTCTTTCCAAATAGATTCATATGTTCCATTTAACGAGCCCGGTGTATAAAACCGATACATGTACATGCGGAACTACTTCTAGGTTACCAACAATTACCAACAAACAAGTTCATCACTAGGTGGGTGGGAAACTTTGAACTAATCAGTGCCGACTCTGAATAGAATCCGTAGCGCAAAGCGTTATCCACTTGACAACATTGACATGTGGTTTGTGCATGCGCGCTGTATCTGCATAAAGACACCATCAGATTCAGTACGCATCGACCTTTCAATTATTTGTTCTGATTCTTTACAAGCATCATTCAATACTGATACCTTTGCCTTCTTTATCCGCTTTTATATCGGTCATAATTCTGTTATTATCAGTCTGAAATAAATACTGTACAGACCTTGCCTTGACAGTCCGGGTCATCCTTAAAGACGAATGAACCATTATGAAATATAGTACGGAGATATTGACTTGTTCCTAACCTTTATGCATGAATACATTACTAGATTCTTGCGCTGAATATATCAGTTTCTGAGAGCAAATAAAACAATATCGGTCCTTTAGATTTGTGTTTGTGTCACATTTCGAGCGTCATCCCGATATTCCTCGCTTATGAATTATGATAATAGAAGGTATTATATAAGAGTATTCGTCCTAGAGTAAATATGAATTGTACAGAAACCGATGTTTTAATTGACGTACAATTGTATTTAGCTAATTGCAAATAAGACATTGACGTATAACTACAAGATCTCAGTTTAGATAAAGTAAATAAAAGTAAATGTTAATCTATGTGGGAAGTTATAAAGTTAGTTAATTATGCATCAGAGTAAATAGACTGTTTACTGCTCGCATACTATCTGTTATTGTGACGTCACGTGATATCACGTGAATCTAGTTGATCATCAGAGGCTATAATAGAGATGTTGCGAAACACGTGCATACGAGTATACATAGTATGGAGAATTTAAAATGACTCTCGACCTTCTATTAGCATAATTTACCAGTTGATATCATGTCTATATTCATAATCCGGGTGGTAAGTTTTCATAAGCGGGAAATATCACGAAGACGCTCGACGCGTAATACCAACACAAATCTTTTTTACAGAAATTGATATATAGTTTAGATAAATTAGATAAAAAAAATCATTTTTTATTCTTTTTAAATGATACAGTTACCTGTGGTTCTAGCAGGTTTGTACTTTGGTCATGATCGTTAAGTAAAATATAACATTACACATCTTTTATGGCTTTATATGGCGGAGTTGATCACTGATTGATACACTGGAAGTTCCTGTTATTTCACAATCCCACAAACTGCAAATAGTGGCCTTGGAACATTGCTATACGACATAGATTGGGACGAACTGCGCAAAAAATCAGAATAACATGTTAACGATATCTCGTAACGACTTTGTTATAAACATCGGAAGTCGGATAAGCAACTTTCTATGAATTCGTTCACATGGTATGCTCAGTGTCAGGAGAGTTGACATAATTTTTAAAGGTAATGTTCACGAGCATGTGAAGAAAAAAAGAACAAGTACTCTACGCAAATGTTACGGATAAAGAAATAATAAACACATTACTAAAGCAAGATACATGTATCAGTGATTAATACGCGATCAACTGAAAAGACAATTCTAAAATACACACTCTAAAACGGACCATCTCCGAACACTTGATACTTCTATTGTAACCAAGGTGAAGCTAGTTTTGGTCAACAGGTCAAAATAAATAGTGTCCCAACGATGGTTGTTTTAATGGATATCGAGTTTACCAAGATCGAACTAGAGATATATGAATAATTCATTGTATTCTCGTATAACTTGCTTTATTTCAGCAAAACAATCTCACATTTAATAAGATTTTCCACGACCGTACAACTCTCTACTGTTTTATCAAAACACTAACGAAAATATTAAACTTATGTAAAAATTTGATTTCTTAATTACTCTTTCAAACATACACACTGGAAATAGATAAGGTTTGTAGAAGTTCTTTAACTGAATCATAATTATTATTTAACAACCCTGTGGCAAATTTTGTATATGTTAAAGAATTTAGATTTGAATGTAAGTTTAAGAATTCCATAAGTGCTTTGATATAAAGTTCTAAAGCATTGTCAATATGCAGCACGAAACGTAGATGCGTACGTGTACATGGAATAAAGTTTAGTAAAAATGAATAGCTCTTATCACAGTACAATATAGGTAATGTCAATTGTATTCCATAAAAACTGCATGAAATTGTTGAAAATTATCACTAATTAATACATGTATAATTAAAAGTCATAACGTAATTAGCATTTAATACAGTTTATCACAGTGTAAAAATCGGCAATACCTTATTCGAGCGTCACACCATTGTCTCATAGACCTGCATAATGTTTTTATGGTCAAGGGGAGGTAACCCGTCAAAATGCAATTTTATGGAGAAACAGTGCAATGATCAACCTAAATTGGGCTTTATTCTTATCATTGTTTTCTTTATTTCTGCGTCTATGATAATGATATAGAATTGAACACGAATTGAATCAGCAACGTGGGCACATAATTATGTAACCGCAATGCATTAGCAACTAGACAAACACCCGATGCACACACGACAAAAGCGGTGACATTAGCTTTTGCTGATGACATCATTTGTTTATTGTTTTTGAGAAAATTGATATCAGACTGTAATAAAGTAATTGAATTGGAATTTCACATGTCCAAGCGACATACGTTGAAAATTTCAGCAAAATCAAACTATTTACGCCCCGTATCACGTGACATATTTATGAATGATTGAACGTAAACTTTATAGTAAAAACTTCAACGGGTCGCATGTTGCATGAGTATCCAGTGTAACAGCTATGACGCATCTATTTTTTTAGAAACTCCAATATACTCTCGAAATTAAGATTCATAAAAACTTCTGATAATCAATTCATTTATATGGTTCTTTTCATGAAATAGATACACTATACTCGTGTTATTAAAATTGTTTCAATGTTTAAAATGTGTTATTTCCTTCAGAAAATTATTATGGTCGTTTTCATTAACGAGGGAGGTAATTGTACCAGGTAATAAGCCACTCAATTTCAGCGTGGAATTATGTTCAATGTTAAATGGGTGAAAATGGAATGCGCGCAGTTAAATAGTGCGGGATATTATCGTATTTAGAATCAAATAAAAACTATGTTCTTGTATTTTGTCGGTGAATAAAATCGACAAAATACGCGAACAGATTTTTATTTCTTAAATACTGATCTAATTAAATCATCGTTGTACCAAAATGAGGCCAGTGTATTTACCTTTAATCTGCACTATTCCAATACCGGCATAAACTTGAATTGTCTACTATAAAACAACATACGCCAGTGTCGCGTTTTTAAATCCGTTAAGTATACATGTGTTTTATGTGGTCAAGCAATCGTCTGTTCATACAGAGAACCTGTATAACGTTTATCTAAGTACCTCGTATTTACGAATATAATAAAAAAAAACAAGAAGTGGAGAGTTTCTTTTTGGTGTCAGTAACATTACAGTAAAATTATTATTTTTTATACAATTGAATTCTCGTGGATTTCTTTGTTCAACTCGACAATAAAATCTAATGCCACGTTTAATCGAACTCCAAAATACATAACATAGTTTCACCTTTCCAGGTTTTGTAATCCGCGAATTTTTGACACCACGAACATTGATTTTTATCAAAACCTACGAAAAAATGTGGTTTTACAGTAATAAGTTTCGATATGCGTCGGTTGTACGGAATAACATGTCAAGGTTTTATAACACGGAAGAATCCCACTAAACGTAGAGGTGTGGCTGAGGAGAATTGTAAGTTGTATGACATCTTCTAGATAATATTGTTAACATCATGGTCCTACATAAAGCGAAAACATACTACGTACATTTTGTATTTGTTTTAAAGGGGCTGCCTCACAGATTGGGCTAAAATTGTTGTATATCGTGATTTTCAAACCTTACGAATTATTGATGTAATAGAAAGCCACTGACGGTTGCTTTATGAAAGATTTGGTGCTAATAGGCAATTTTAACTACTCTCGATATTGCTCCCTGAGTATCTTTTCTTGAAAAAAATGCGCTAAGTTTCCTTCCAACATGCTTTGGGAATTATGTAATTCACACGTGATCGAACTGTAACATCAACAAACTACAGCGTAAACATCAGTGAGGTATATGGTTTGTTTTTCGATTCATTTTCATCAAAGCGAACAAATTGCAGGCAATTTAAGTAATAGCAGTGTTAATTCTAATACCCTATAGAAATAGGGTATTAATACCCTATAGAATTTTTGAAGTAAAACTACTAAATAACTTCAAAATGCCGAAGTTTCTAAATTTTTTTAGATGTCAGTGTGATTGTTTATGGGATATACAGGCAACTATATCAAAATTACGCGAATATTTGACAATTTTATTTTATTTTTGCAATACACCAATATGTGAGGCAGTCCCTTTAAGCAAAATGTAGGCTTGATTCAAGAAACCTTTCAATCACATTTTATTGGATCCACAGGATACCGGACACCAAACCTTAGAAAACCTGTGCTAAATTATCGTTTTATGAACTCATTAACAGTTATAAAACATCTGTACTGATCGACTTCCCAGTACTTGATATTCGAGAGGTTGTTAAATGAACGTATTCGAGTGTATAAAATAAAAAATAAATATACCAGACTGTTATATAGCACCTTTTTCATGCGAACACACGTTCAAGGGCACTTTACATTATAGTGTAGCAGCCACAAGGGCGCAGGTGCATCATCTACCAGTGCAGATACAGCATGCTCTGACCAGAGGGACAGACTGAGAAAAAGCCCCCGAAGGGAGAGAGAGACATTAGATTAAGGCACTTCATCATTACATAAAAACATCGAACTGTGATATTTCATTGTTAAATTATTTAAATATACTGTTATAGAAGTTTAATTTATTTTTAAATTATAATCAGCAATATTATATTTATTTATGGCACCCCTGATATGTTTTATTCATTATAAGTATTCCCTATATCATAATTTTACATGTTTGTCTATTATGTTCTATTTATCTTACTATAATAGCAATTTAAATGTGATGTGTAATTTTATTAATTTAATATATATCTGTTAATATAATTTATGCTCAAATGTGATATCTTCCTATGTCGTACAACACTATATATCAAGGACCACAATAGAAATAAGTGTAGATTTGAAGTTTGAACCCTTTTTGTGTTATCCTTGACATTTAATGTTGATTTGACATGGCTATTTTATTGATTCATGCTTAAACATGTATTAATTTACTGTACGTATATGTTTTGATATTATCATTGCCATGTGGATGTTCATTTTATGTCGAATAAATCTATCTGTCTATATATAACCCCGCTTTTTCCGTTCTCAATTCGAAATATGTACGGATGCAAGGGTTTTACTATTCACATTCTTTTGTTTGCTTCTGTCCGCCATTTTGTTCAGATTTACCAATTTTGGCACACCACCTCTGTCTATGTCTAGCCAAACTTATCTCACGTGACTAACATGTTTTTAACATATCGTTCAAAGAATAACAGGTACGAAAAGGTACGAAAGATGCGTCACATAATCCTTCGTTGAACGCAGGACTGAAGTTTTCACATAAATAACGTGACTGTAGCGCACACAATTTTAAGTCACACAGAAATGGAGGCAGCGCCTAGCGATCACGCAAGAGTCAGACATGAAACGAACCGTTCATATCCCCTACTCTATAGTGAGAGATAGATTGAGGCTGGTTCCCGATCTTTACAATATTCGCCGTAAATGTCCCAATCTAATGTAATGAACGTTTTGGGACGGGAACCAGAATAAATGATAGATTACCCTCCACGTCCTTGAACGAAATTGCTCGAACCCAAGGTGTGTACAGTTTATTTTTAGACTGGTGCCTCTGTCCGATTGCTTCCTACGTCGCAATACACGAACGGGAACCATTCTAACTTTTGTTGAGTACTTGTATACAGACAAACACTTCGCTATATGTAGTTGATACACAGACACAAACTGACAGACCGATGTACAAGTTATAAAATGTGATTTCCTATTATCTCATATGGGTCTATTTTACATTGTCTGTGGTTCTTTTCGCTTGTTCCATATCTTAAAACGAAGTTTTTCTTATTAACGTATTATTTATTTCTAAAAGTGAACTGACATACCCATTTCAAAAAGCCGTCCATCCAAAGGAATTCGACCCGGTTAAAAATCCATCATTTCTGCACTATGAATTAGTAAGGGGAATTACTTTATGACTAACCCTCAAATACCCGGGACCAACTCAACATTATGACCAATATTTTAAACAAGCCGAATGCAATCATTTGAATTGTACTGCACACTTCACGACAAAATAATATCATATATAAAAAGCACAACTTTTATCAATACCTGTTCAAAGCGTCGCCTGAGTCGAGCATTGAATGTCCGCAAAATGCGTAAAATCCGTTTTGACGGCACACGTGTGAGCCGACAAAAATTGAGAAAAGCATAAAGTAAAGACGATAACTCATTGTCGTAAAGTGGGGAATTCTTTTAACCGGATCGAATCCCTTTTGTGTCCATCTTCACAAAAATGACCAAATCTTTATTTAAAGGTTAAAAACCAACATCTACCCATTGGCATATGTAAACTAATATTCACTGTCGTAAGAGCCAAAGTGGACCAAATGATTCACTTTTCTAATGTTGCCTCAGAAATCACATGCGTGATTATGATGACAATGGACACGGTTCCATTGGAATATTTTTCCTTCAATATAATAAAAACAGAAATCACGTCTAGAACATCGATCAGTCTAACAAAACAAGCACCCTTTCTTTATCAATGTGGACAAACAACAAGGTATGTAATGTATGTTTTGATTAACACTGCAAGTTCTGTCCACACAACGATAAAAAACAACCATAGGTATCTTATTCCTTGACCGATTTTAACGAGACTCACAGATCGGGCTAAACTTTTCGTCTGCCATAAAATCTCTACCTAACCAAGTATTCATGTGATACAAAGCCTCTGACGGTTGCTTTGTGAAAGCTTTGTGTGTTGTAAAATACCGAATATTGGTTACATTAAAATCGAAATAACAAATGGATAACTGTCTTTCATCTACAATAAAGTCTGGTCATTGTGTTAATTACTACGCATCCGCCGTCGTAACCATACTTGTATGATAAAACAAAGATACACATTTACTATCTGAAAACGTGTAAATTTTGACAGTAAAACCAACTCAACAATAGAAAATCACACGTACATACGATAAAAATACAATAAAACAAAAATAAGGCTGTATGTTTTATGCAAATATAACGGTTAATAAATACGTTAACTTAAATATAGTAATTTACTGAAAAATACGGCATATGTGATAACAATTAATAAATTAAATATGATAGGAACGGTTTGAACATGGCAACACGTGACTTTTCCTTATGACGTCATCGCCCAATGTCCAAATTCCAATGTCAATCCCATATTGCACATAAACGTTCGGACAAACTATTCGGTATAAATAAAAGTTGACCATTTCCAGAATATCGTTAAACCTTTATTTGCTCATAGATTCTTATATATATTATTATACTAGAAGGCTGTCGTTGGAATAGATTCTCTGCATTAAATGTTCAAAGTTATACATTTATTCACTCTTTTGTTGATCTAATGAATATCCAAATAGCTCACAAACACGGAAACCAAACGCCAAATGTCGATAAAATCTGTTTTGTCTTGGAAGCTTTAGGTAGAGTATAAGAATCCGAACGTCCGAATGTCCGAAAGGTAACTCGATGAATATGCGATATATTTATACTCTGTGGTGTTTATTCTGCATTTTGAAGAAATCTGTCGGAAAAAGTTTTGAAATAAAATCCTTTCGATTTACTTCCGGTGATAAAGCGGACCGTCTACGCCGTCCCGGTCCGTACGCACCGAAAACCATCTTCTTTAACATTGTCTCCATGGCCACTGCATCGCCTGTTCGTACACGAGAACCGTAACCGGCATCTCCAATGCTGTCTGCACTCGACAAGGAATTGTCTGTTTGCGAGTTCACGCTTATCAACATTATACATAATAATGTAAATAATGTTAGAAAAAGATTTGAGAAGATATCGCAAGTTGAATTCATGCTGAACGTGGTAACTTCAATTTCTAACTGGTAATTTAACAAAATTTAGATCTTAAACCAAAAAGAAATCAATTTCTATTGTTATAGCTTAAATTCGTTGTTCGTGAATGTGACAGGCGTACTTTCTCTGCGCCTTTTATACAAGACTATGACAATGCTAAGCTGGTAGGTAGGATTGGTTTATCTGCATTCAATAACGAGTACACAGAATTAAAGGCGTTCGCTCATTGTTAATAGATTTGTTTCATTATTTATGAATATCGGACTTGGTTAATTGTGCATTTATCAATGTTTCCTCCAGAGGGGGAGCCGCGGGCGGCAGGGATGCACGGGGAATTAGACATAAAGACTTTCCCTATGTACGGGCATTTGATAAACCCTGTCGTCACATGTAGTGGGAATTAGACTTGAGCCGTCTTTTATGGGCCGGGACCCCAAAGGAATTAGACAGGACTATCTACACGTGGGAGGGAAATTTGACAACCAATTTCCAAAAAAGGTTTGACAAGTGCACTATCTGATGTTGGTGTACCATTTCCGTTGGTGCAAAATCTAACAATAAACATTGTAAAGATAGTTCCAGGTGGGCGTTGTCGGTACTTAGAATTATATGTAAAACGACAATTCTATCAAAATAAATAAAAAGCGCATGCTCAATCAAAAGTCGGAAAATTAGGCTTCATGTAATGATATTTCTATACTTAATAATTTAATAATAAACTTCATACTTATAAGTTCCAGGATTAAATAGTTGAAATAAGATTTCGATCATTTTCTACGCACGTGCTTAAAATATATAAAAACAAATATAAAAATAAATTATGTTTCTTTCGATTTCGTTATACTGTCGAGCGTAGGCTAATCATAACGTTCACTGTATAAAGTAAAATAAAAAAAATGAAAAAGTGAATTTATTTGTTAAGCATCAGTAGATTTAGAGGGTTGCCTCGTTGGAAGAGTGGATAACTCCTTTGAATTCAGATCGAGACTTCCCTTTTTTGAATCTCGGCCGAAGCGTTTAGTGATTTCTGAAACGCTTTTCGATTTTTCCTACCCAATTAGAGATTAACTGAGTGGTACACCAGATGTAGTCTCCTGTATTAGTGATGAAACAATGAGTCTTTACGGAAAGAGCTATATACGGTAACACAACCGGATTCCTTTGACGTAACGTCAAAATTTGCGACCCATTTATTAAACGTTACACAAAACGCGTAACGTTAAGTTTTTGCAAAAATCTATAGTTTATACACGATAAAAGGGGTCCCTAAATGCGATAATTTCACATCAGGCATATTCTTATGTCATGTAATACTATTGAAACATAGCATACTAACATTAAAGCATATATTTAAAAGTAATATACACAGTATAAAAGTCAAACTATTCCCTTTAATAACACCTAAATAGAAGAATAGTTTTTCTTTTAAACGACGTCAATATATCTTCCCTCGACGCCGGAGCTCATTGTTCAATAGTTTAGGCTTATCTAACAATGTTGTAACACATACAGCACGTGATCAGGTGCACACGTGATATTCGTTACATATTGATCAATTGTTAAATCTTTTCAACTGCTTTCCTTTACATGCGCATGCTTAACATTCCAAAGCGAATGTTCATACACTTAAAAAGTTAAAATACATGTTCCGCTAAACTACAACTCTTGCACTGAATTCAGAACTCGTTCATAGTGCTATATATCTTAACCTTTAATAAAAGCACATTTATTACATACCAGTACTTATATTCATAAGTCCTAACAACACATGTAAACAAAAACTCTGATTTGAAATCCACGTACCAAAATATGCATGTCGTCATAATAACTTGGATTAAAAAGTAGGCTAAAAAAATAAAAAAACATTGTGGTTATGGGAAGAAGAAATTTATTTCGTATTAATATACATAATAATAAATTCTAGTCATCGAATAAGCTCGTAACCAAAATGTGATTAAGCGTAATCATCAGATTTATGACAATGCCGTGGTACATGAAACTATTAATCACGAAAGAGTTTAACAGCAATAACAGTTTAATAAATATAATGGGTATAAATTACGCTTAAACGTATAAAGAATTTAAATTTGAGCGTAACTTTAAGATTTTCATTAATGCTTTGATAAAACAGTACCCAGGTCTATCATTATTATGTTTTATTCTGATGATTTATGACGAGCAAATATGTATTTCTGTTACTGATTCTTCTATGAAATGTTTTAATTTGCGTTGAAACAAAGAAATAAAAACTGATACCAGAACCACACATGATTTTTTTATGTTTGGTATAAGCATTGTAGCAATACCACGTGACTTTTACTTCATTAAAGACTACAAATCCAAGACATCAGAGCAAATTTCGGCTTGGATGTGTAGTATCTAGTGAAGTAACAGTAACGTGGTATTGCTGCACTGATAAGGTAAATTTCTTATTCTTTCAAGTTAAAGTTTTAAAAGCATAATTTCATATGACCACAACTATGCATACTTAATTTTCTTGTTCAATTGGTTATTGTTGAGGATCTAATAGATTGTCAAATACATTGTCAAATAGGTTTCCTCGTAAAGTATGTATAATTATAACACCGCAAATTCATGAAGAAGAAAAACACGTGTTTGTGGTCACCTGACGTTATCATACCTCTGTCGTATATAACTTTACGTATTACGTAATCAAACCATCTAACGCTTACAACCATCTGACGTAAGCAACCATCTGACATAAGTGATCATTTGACAAAAGAAACCAACTGACGTAAGCAATCATTTGAAGTAAGCGACCAACTGACACAAGAAATCATTTGAAGTAAGCGACCATCTGACATAAGCAATCATCTGACATAAGCAACCATCTGACATAAGCAATCCTTTGACTTAAGCAACCATCTGACATAAGCAATCATCGGACATAAGCAACCATCTGACATAAGCAACCATCTGACATAAGCAACTATCTGACATAAGCAACCATCTGACATAAGCAATCATCTGACATAAGCAACCATCTGACATAAGCAATCATCTGACATAAGCAACCATCTGACATAAGCAACCATCTGACGTAAGCAATCATCTGGCATAAGCAACCATCTGACATAGGCAACCACCCGACGTTAGTCATGTTATCATATTTTCACATTATGTGGTCGGTACCTTTAATTCTAGTGACGTTTCCTTATCATTAAATATAAACATGATCACTTCGAAATCTTGTCATGACATTATCCTGAAAAATCCGGACAAGTCATGCTAGCCGATTATAACATATTTATTTATGTTCGGATTAAAAAAACATAAAGAATGCAAAGACGCGGTTTTTGCATTGTAGCGGTATTAATCAGTAAAGACCCTACGCGTTTTTGTGCGACCACATCAGTGGACCCTTTAATTATATGATGTTTGGATTATATATTATAAAACTGGTGTTTTCAAAACATGAAAGCGAAAACATACCTTGGAGAGACCGCTCCTGATAAGACATTCTTATTTGCCTTATGCAACACACCACGATAAGTATATTTGTATAATTATTTAATATTTATCAATGATAGAAATATTAGAAAATGCGCGGGGATATTAGGAGCTAATCCATTATTTTATAAAATTGAATGCCATCCAATTCGCTTCTTAAATTTAAGGAGGTACGAGCTGCCTTTATTACAATATGCAAATTATGTTAATTTTATGCAAATTTATTCATAATTAGTGCTTTTTTATGCACAGCTCCCAAAAAAGGCTGGTGACCCCTATTTTTTATTTGACTAAACGGTGTTCTATTTGATACTAAACTTAGGGCCAATTTTAAATCATTTTCGATCGTTGGGTATTTTTTGACGTTTATTTGAAATCATTTGAAAATCACACTTTTTAGCAAGTGGGTGGGGTGACTATTTATCATGTTCAAATACTGAATTTGTTCACCGGGCAGCTGGAATAGTGACTAATGTCAATAGGAATGACCATTGAACACACAAAATTTATATTTGTGACGTTATAATTGATTCATAGTTATACGTCTTTCCTTGTCTTGTAGGACAGTAATAGTGCTGCCATGGTAAGGCATTGTATATTATACTTGCGGTTATATCTAGATTAAGGTGATTCATAACTCTTAAATTTTTCAGTTCAAAAGGTATCAAACACCTGATTTTTATGAAGAACAGACTCATGACAGTGATTGTGCAAACCCATAACAGTTTTGCTCGGCTAGTTTTTGAGATATTTTTAGAATTTGGGGAAACCCCCTAAAACGGATATTTGCATTTTACCTAAAAAGTTTGACATTCTATTTCATGAAACTTGGCATGCACGAAATTTCGTACATACGGAATCACACGATAATGTTTGTTTTAGTATATGCATGTTATATGTATTTTAAATGATTTTTTTAAATATAAGAATTTTCATTTTTAAGTTATACGAAAAGAATAGTTGAACAACATACTGTTTTCGTACATGCAACCAGTAGAGTAACTATTATAGAAGTTTTATTCCAAATTTCATGGCAGTTGCTCGGCTAGATTTTTTTATTGACAGTTTAGTGATTTTGGAAATGTCGAAAACCAGGAGAGTTTACTAAATACATCAACGTTTTGAATACGTTGTTTCCAGTTTTCGCGATAATTTGTTTTTGAAAAAAAATGTGTATGTTTGAAGATGAGCCCAGTTTTAGCTATATGCTCTTCTGCATTAGCTAGTCTATATCCTTACGAAATAAATGCAAAGAACCTTCCTCTAATGTAGTCGGGATGCATTGCTAAAGAAACATTAAAACTTGGATACAATTTTGTGTTGGCGCATTATAAAACGTTTCACATACGTTGTAGCTAGTATTCGCGAGTGTTGATGTTTAAAGTTTGGAATAAATGGTACATAAAATTGCAGCTATAGCTTTAGTCTGCAAGCTTATTATAGTATAATATAGTAACAACTATACAGTAAATTCGCTATTTTAAGACATGAGAACATGCTGACGAATCAATTTTTAATTTTTCGTTCTATTTCATCATGGTAGTCAGACGCTTTTAATACGTCCTATTTACACCGATTACTAAACTTCCGCTCAAATGAAGAGTTGGGAATCACCTTAAATAAATAGAGGATCTTGCATGAGTGCTCATTACATACGAGTTTTATTAAACGAGTGGACAAAATGATATGACACGAGGCTTTGCCGAGTGTCATATTGTTTTTGTCGACGAGTTTCATAAAACCCGTATGTAATGAGCACGAATGTAAGATTCTATTTATCACATAACCTTAGAAAACGCTCATTATTCTTCAAAAGGATGATGTACGCTGCATATGTTTCAGCCAAAAACCAGCGGTACATTGAGCGCGACGTCATGGCGACGTTGATATTATCCTGACGTCATTGACGGATCAATGCATGGATTGGCTAACGTCACGTCAAGCTAATTTACATATTTATTGCACAGTCTGGGAGTGCCGAACGATATTTACGGCATGGCTTTACGGCACTCCTGGACCGCGGGTTATGTGATAAAATTATTTAAGAGATATGTCCGTTCTTTTATTGGTAGGAGCGGATCTTTGGTCTGGTGTTTTGGTAACACAATTCACTTAAGGTAACTAACCACCAAATACCTACGTGGACGAAAATCAAAACACTCAAGTATTCCGGTCCCATTATGCCTTAAATGGCTATTTTCAAAAAGCAATAACTTGGCAATCTATCTGCAAAATGATGCATTTGGAGCACTTAAGTTGAGTCCCAAAGATGGAAAACACCATAAGATGGAAGAAAACGAAACAAAGCATCCAATTGGTTTGTGAGCAAAATAACGAAATGTAAACAATAAATGCATAATTTAAAGTCTAAGGGGAGCAACTCTTGCGAATTCAGTATTTTGTCTTCCATACATTTTACTAAATCTGATTTTTGGCATAATATTTCGACAGATATAGCGGAAATTATGTTGTCAATTATAGGTGATTTGTGAAGAACATACCAATTCTTTGTATTTAGTCTATTTACAGGATGATCGCAAAACATGTTTTTGGAGAGATAATGTGACTTTAAGAAAAAGTTGGGTGGGAAAACAAAAATTATAGACAATAAAAAACAGAGAAAAAATAATTTACCTACATACCCAACCCCAACTGACCAGAGTCCGGGAGGGGAAACAAACAATGTTTCATTTTGGGTCTTGACTCTAAATGTTCAAGAATCAGTAAAATAATCAAATAATGCTACATGTACGATGTGGGAATATGAAAAACATTGACTGAAACCAATGAAATCATGATATGTGCGAGAATTTAAATGTGTATTATCTGGCAGTGTTTTCTACAAATGGCACTGACGATTCAAAGTGCACAGGAAATCAATTGAAGTCAACAAAAGAGAAAGGTTGCCATCGAAAGTAATTTCGCGTGTACGTGAACAGTGAGTGGACTCATCCGGAAAGACGTAAAACATTTAGACAGATTGTCAGCGAGCTCGATATTCTCATTTAACTGTGCATGGGATCTGGAGAGCTCGATATTCTCCTTTAACTGTGCATGGGATCTGGAGAGCTCGATATTCTCCTTTAACTGTACATGGGATCTGGCGAGCTCGATATTCTCCTTTAACTGTGCATGGGATCTGTACTTTAAAGCTAGCTATGTTGAAAATCAGAAATGCGTAGCCTTGTGGGCGTGTTCAATTTATTTTTATTATTTTATAAGAGGGTATGATAATGTATAGGATATTGTGAAGGTATCATTTATGGTATTTATTATTCCTTGTGAGCACTAAAACACGATTCACAACATAATTGTACGAACTTCCCGATCAACCCTCGTATATACATTGTTTTACGATCTTTGAAAACAATACTAGAAGGTCTGTTTAATAAGTACATGTATATAGCAAAATTACTCCCGAACATTAAATTGTAAAGAGTCAAAACTGGAACTTTTATTACATTTGGGAATCAAAATACAGTACGAGAGTCAAATAAAACCCCGCCCACTACATTGTTTTACAAGGCATTTGATCTGGACACGAACTGATTTAAGGCAATGAAATAATCACTACATTTGTACTTACAAACCATTCGTACAGAACGATAGCAATCCCGCTAGCAGCTCCTGTTCCTGCCAGGCCAACAAAATGTTCACTTCCTATGTTACTGGCAAACAGCGATGCACCGACCTGTGGAATAATGAAAGTACACAGTAGTAAGTGGTTCGGTTCTTACATTAGTCTGTGTATCGGTGATATACACCGGACACATTATAAACCCAGACTGTCAATTCGAAATAAGAACTAAGCGCACTTCTGCAACGCCGGATATGCCTGTATCAAAAGTTTATCTCTCTCCCTTCAGGTGATTTCTCTCAGTCTGTCCCTTTGGTCAGAGCATGCTGTATCTGAACTGACCAGTAGAGAATGCACCTGCGCATTTGTGGCTGCAACACTATAATGTTAAGTGCTTTTGAACGTTTGTTCATATGAAAAGGCGTTATATTACAGTCTGGTATATTTATTTTATTTTTTATTTATTAGTGAGTATTTATTATTTGTGATGTTGAACCAAGGGCCAATTGGTTCTGAATTAGGTGCAAATTGGTGCTGTACCAGGGGCCAAGTGGTTAGAGCGTCCGCTACTTGTGTAGAATGCCACAGGTTCAAATCTTAGTAGGCTTATGTTAAAAGAGGTCAGTTCTACGCCCTACCTATTTTATAAGCACATGTCCTAACATCACTTAGCACATTTATGTTAAATGTTAGCACTCGCACTGTGTCACGAAAATCCGTACGATGCTCGTACGAGTTTCGATATTACCATTGGTATGCTTCTGTTGTGACATGTATATGAGACACTTTGAAGAACCATTGCAACTACTACAAAGTGTAACAAAGGGATATTCAAAATTGATAATGTTTCAGTTAATGAACTCCTACAAACCATAATACTTCCTTAATTTGCAGTTGTTAAAGAATTATAAAGAATTTAAATTTAGGCGTAAATTCAAGGGTTACGTATGTGTGCCTTGATCGAATAGTACCCATGTGTTCAAACCTGTGACGTAGATTGGCCTTTGGTTCTTGCATTTCAAACCTAGCATGAATTATACACATACGACTGAAGCTACATGACTGTTTGATATAAGGAAAAACATGTACTTACAGGCCACCATGCCATACTCCGTCCCGCTAGGAAATAACTCCTCACACTGCCTCGATTTGGTCGACATAGTGACTGAAATGATAAATAATATGTATATGAAAGTAAACAAGTCATTAAGAATTGAAAGCAATACAGAAGTCTCCTATCGGTTTGAAGCCATTTTCACATTTGTTGTCAGAATCAAATAGTTTTAGACCTGCATAATCCCCTTATTGTCCCCTATGTACATATCAAGTTTCATAAACTTAGCTTTGAAACTGGCTGAGTTATGACAGGATCCAGATTTGGGCATATTTTCACTTTTTCTGTCGCCAGAGCAACCACAATATTTTTCAGAATCAAAATATTTTTAGACGTGCATAATCCCCTTATTGCGCCCTATCCACACACCAAGTTTCATAAACCTAGCTTGGAAACTATTTCAGTTATGTCAGGATCCAGATTTTTGACGGACGGACGGAGGACGGACCGACCGACGGCAAACCTATTATAGTCCCCTCCGGTCACAAAACCGGTAGTGGACTAATTACCCAATTTAGTTTTATGAGGTTAAATCCATGCAGCAGTTTGTTGGAAAATACTGCTGATCTCTATTTATTCCTATCTTGGTAACCTATCTGCAGAATGATGCATTTTCAGCACTTTAGTTGAGTCCAAAATGTGGAAAACACCCTAAGATGCAAGAAAATGAAATATAGCATCCTGTTGGTTTGTAAATAAAATAACAAAATGTAAAGTATATAGAGGATATTTGTTGATTTTGATGTAAGATCGAATTTCATTTCACCGAGTGATCACAGAAAATCAATATTTTCACAAGTGGCGTAGCCACGAGTGTAAATTTAATTTTCTGGGATCACGAGTGAAATAGAATTGATCTTTCACAAAAAATCAACAAATATTCTGTTTATCATATGCCTCAATTTCTCTTAAAATATGCCGTAATTGGCTTAATTGGAAAAAATCACGTCGAAATTGGAATTCGAACTGGATTTCGTGGCTTCAACTTACGACGCTTAGTATTATAATGTTCTGCTCTGCAACTGCCTTGTTAAAGCCTCATTATCTCTAGAAAAACTTTTTTACGATGATCCAGTAAATTGACTAAATTTGGCAAGAGTTGCTTCCCTTAGACTATAAATTATGCATTTTTATTATTTAGTGAAAATAACAGTGAAATTACGAGTTTGTTATTTATTTTCATTTGAAGCTGGTTCCAGTATCATGCAGAAAAACGTACCTTCAACAGGCTATAAAATATGCGTTACGTCATCATGACGTCATAATTCTAACGTCGTGACGTTCCAATTTCGACGTGATTTTTTCCAATTAAGCCAATTACGACATATTTTAAGAGAAATTGAGGCATATAATGAACAGAAAATTTGTTTTTTTTCGGTGAAAGATCGAATTTTATTTCACTCGTGATCACAGAAAATTAAATTTACACTCGTGGCTACGTCACTCGTGAAAATATTGATTTTCTGTGATCACTCGGTGAAATAAAATTCGATCTTACAACAAAATAAACAAATATCCTCTATATAAATGTAAAGACGATGCGCATCGTCAAATCAGAAAAGCCTAAAAATCATGTTAACTTTGTGAAACGGAACTTACAATCGCTTCGGCATATTGCAGTTGAACAGAGATGCAAGGACGTCCTTTTGACACGTTATTTGACCTGATAGTGTATTCGTAAAGAGACCGAAGCTCAAACAAATCTCTGGCTTGGAATTAGAAGGACGTAAGTAATTACTTACTACCTTATAAGACCCACGCATATCAATGCGCTTCTTATGAGTATATTTTCATGAAAATCGGAAGTGGTCATGTTAACCAAAGTGAAGTTTAAAAAGCTAGTTTGCCCATAAGTAAAGGGTAGTTTTTAGACAGTTTTTTCTTGTTATCTCAAAATAGTGATTTTGTACTTACGACCTTCTAATTCTAAGCCAGCAAAATATGCAAGCCGAATACCGAACATGACTTTTATAACAAAACGTGCAGCTACTTTTCCCAAATGCTTTGCAAGATAGCATCGATACAATTTTCACTGTTAAAATTACAGTTGTGTATGATAAAATGTAAATGGCGTTTCTCCTGAAAATGTTGTAGGTTCTGCATTTTCGGGTAAGTGATTGGTTTATGTTGCAGTCGATTGTGAAAAGGGTTTACCAGAACTGCCTTGAATATGCATGTAGTTTACTAAAAAGCACCGTTTCATTTATGTATGCTTAATATGAGTTGATTGTTGTTGTTGTTATAGTTGCTGTTGCTGATGTTGTTGTTGTCGTCCTGACCGTTGTTGTTGTTGTTTTAATAACTACGCACTTGCAGATTATCATATCTTATAGATATACACATATATTACATGAAATGACAAACCCGACAACAGTGATTTTCAAAATATATACGATATATCACATGACTGACAACATAATTATAATATATACCCAAAATCCAACAGCAAGTACCAGGATGAAGTATATAACTACGACCAGGATGTCGGCCCAGTGGTGTAATCCAATTTGGTCCGAGGATCCGTTGCCGCTAGATGGCGCTTCTGTCGTGCTGTCCATTCCAGTAGCGAATTTCTGTATTATCCAGTATAATTAATTATTTCACTGATTAATGTTCTGTGTTCACGTAATGCTTGCAAATTTTTTGGAACGGCAATCAATGTGTTCAATTAAAAACACAATTTGAAACAGTGTTTCCATCGACAGTCTCGCTATAACTACTTGAAGACATACACTTCACATATAGTCCAACTCACAAATAGAACTTATTTCTTAAAATTAAACCTGACATTTCAAACACAACTGTACATGTATATAAATTGCTTTGTTTTGGCAAAGTGGTTTATCTCCCGCCAAATTACAGCCCATATTAGGTTACCTGTTGTAACAGATAAGACGGGGTCAACATGAATGTATAAGTTGTTTAATCACAGATGTTATAATTAAGTAATTTGCTAGGTGTATAAATATCAACAGGCGTGAATGTATGTTTGTATAAATTACAATAAATTACACGTGGTTATTTATATGACGTAAATGTAAAAGATGGTGGACGTGTTACATTGTAATGCGAGCTTATTTAGTCGTTTGTTGAATTTATGTCATTTTTTTGCTCACTAAATAGAATGAAGACGCTTCTTTATCTTATTTCTACTGATAATACGAGCGGAAATCCTTCGTAAATAAGGAGTATTTGTGATAACTATGGCACGCCGATAGTGTAATACACACGAGTGTTTGTTTGATGTCATTGTTATATAGCTAGGTTGTAGCGCTCAAATGGAGTAGAAGCATAGGCAGCTGTCAGTGTATAAATATCAACAGGCGTGAATGTATGTTTGTATAAATTACAATAAATTACACGTGGTTATTTATATGACGTAAATGTAAAAGATGGTGGACGTGTTACATTGTAATGCGAGCTTATTTAGTCGTTTGTTGAATTTATGTCATTTTTTTGCTCACTAAATAGAATGAAGACGCTTCTTTATCTTATTTCTACTGATAATACGAGCGGAAATCCTTCGTAAATAAGGAGTATTTGTGATAACTATGGCACGCCGATAGTGTAATACACACGAGTGTTTGTTTGATGTCATTGTTATATAGCTAGGTTGTAGCGCTCAAATGGAGTAGAAGCATAGGCAGCTGTCATTGAGTCATTGTGCAAATCCATACGAGTATATAATGCGGAGTAGTAAAATTCACCGGGCGTCAATCAAGTATCAACACTAGGACATATATATACTTATATTGTATCAAGTAAAATGCTATAAAACTATTACGCATGACTGTATACATATAATTCAATGAATTCACCTAAAAAAACCTTTGGCATGTAGATAGACAGAGCGTTCTGTGCACCTGTGTTATGTTATTGTGTACCGCATAAACACCCAAGCGTGATGCATGTAAAACAATTTGCCGTCATGCTGCCTAGTAGCCTAGATATCTATCACGGCTTTCCATACTGGTTATTTCCACTGTACTATCAATGATGTTAGCTTGCAGCTGAGGAATCTCACTCGAGTTGCTGAATATTGTGTGTGTTATCGAAGCTAAGACGCTTTTATAATGTACTTAACAATGATGTCTTAATAAAGGATTAGAATGATAAAAGGGACAATGATCCCTTGTATCACGTGACCGAGATACAACATATACAGTACAACATCTGAAGAGAAACACCCTTTGGGAGTTGCAAATAGCGGACATAATATAGAGGTTGTTGCTCTACAGAAGGCCACTCTGGAGAGGTTCGTACATACCGCCTCCAATAGCCGAGCGGGTGTCGAAGGTTTGAATACCGATATGGTCCGTTCTGATGCTTCTACCCGATAACGAATCTCCGAATATTTATAGTAACATTTATATGTCCGCCCTGATAGCGCAGTTGGTTAAGCGCCAGACAAACACATGTACGACCTGGGTTCGATTGTCGTGTAGGACATGGTATGTCTATGACAATGGTCATGTCCTCTACGTATGGAGAAGTTGTCAGTGGAAGTTGCGAGCTGAAAGCCAGTCAGTGCTTGTTGTCCATTGACCGCAGAAAACTGAACGAACTCAATGTTTGGTGATCATGTTGGTGCGTGTATGTTGGGGACATGCACAGCGCATAATGTTGGTGATGGCGGACGAGGGTAGTCTCAAAGCATACTCCCTTACACTTCACACAACCATGTTACAGCTTCAGTTGATAATATAGATCTATAAACCAAGGACTCGTGCAAGCAGTTTATTTATTGAACAATCGTACATAAAAACTGTACATAACAACAAATGGAAATAAAAATGTTAACAAGCTTCACGACATACATGTGCATAAAATAACTGGAACAGTATAATATCATTTCAATATATATATCCGTGTAAAAGCGGCATAATTTCGTCTAAAGAGTGTACATTTTATTCGTCTAAAACTAAAACTCTACTATGCGTATTAGTCTTGAATAATAATGTGAGAAAATCGAAAATGATAAAATGGGAATATTCGGTTTAGACTGGTTCCTCGGGCCGATTTAGTCTTCGAACAAGTACCAGTCTATATATTCGGACGACATTCGGAATGTTTCGATTTTTACTTCCCAGTGATAGACAACATTAAAACACTTGTAAAGCAAAATCTATGCCGCCTCTTTTATTTAAATTATTTAAAATTGCAAACTTTATTTTGCATATTTATCATTGAAAAATGTTTTTTACAATATGACAGCTGTAAATTATAAATATATAGCATGGATACATATGTGCATAAAATACTCCCAATCACGCTCGTTTTAAAGTTTCTAAATATGAAATACATTTACGGCCGTTTACATAATATGTACAATGATAAATGAAGTGCAAACAAATGTATAGTGTCTTGTTTTCACTTATTTAGTTCGTTGTTGTTGTTTTTGTTAAAAAAACATGAAGAGAAAGCAAGACACTATTTTCATCAAATCTATATAATCTCCAATTAACAAATACATTTAGTGAGATTCTTAGGACCACTTTTCATCACATGTTCATAACAATACACGAGACCTTCCAAATATAAACACTACACTAGTATTTTTTGTACGATTTGTACAAAATATTGTTCCGAGTGAAACGCTTATTACGCCTGTATCAGTGTACACATTGAATTATATAGTCGCACAATAAGTCATACAGTGACCGAAAGTTAAAGGTGCTTTTGCTCGCAATAAGTCATACAAGTCGATTTATAAAAAAACGCAAGAAATGAAACAATGATGAGGTTTATACGCTGTAGTGGCAATGACTGCAATGTACCTGTACACGAACATGTTGATTTTGATAAATACGAACATAAAATACTTCTATGTTCCGTTCAAAAGTACAATAACAGTTGGAACTTCGGTACCATTCGAAATAACTGGATCATATACACAGTACAAAGTTTCCCGCAATATTTACCCCTCCTCCCTTGCAGGTACATTGCCTGTAGAACGGACTTAAGCATAACTTAAGTTGAAATGTACACGTTTGATATATATAAAAAAAACTCTAGAATTATTTGATGAGATTCGTCAATATAAGAGTATTGTCGTAAATTCTGAAAGAGGAGCACTCCCAAGTCGTTCCATGGATTGTAACCCGGAACGCGTCACGTGGTAAGCGTGAAGTCGCATTCAACACTGTTGAAGAGCTAGCCAAACAGAGGCTGATTTGATGGGGCTAAAATTACAATACTAGTTTTAAATGCATGCATCATAATTGATGTACCATAAAATTACAATTGGTGAACCCACGCATGTAAATTTAATTAACATGCGTGGTGAACCATAAAATCATAATTGATGTACCATAAAGTTATAATTGATGCACCATGAAATTCTAATTGATGTACCATAAACTCATAATTGATGTAGCGTATAATTATAATTGATGCACCATAAAATCATCATTGATGCACCATAAATCATAATTGGTGTACCATAAAATTATAATAGATTTACCATACAAAATGATAAATATGACCAATACAGCGAGTATTATCTATCTAAATTGACTATCGTTGACAACATACAGCAAGCTTGTATAAACTGCATAATGGTACATGTTCAACAAATCAATCACTCGATCAATCGATCGTCTAATCTCAATTTTATCAGTAGAAAGCACTTTATATTTTAATTCAAAAATGCTAACATCACAGTGATAATCACGGTTTTGATTCAAATATGACGTAAGATTCTTACGAAGGTTAAAACGTAAATGCAATACGGCATTTATATACCCAGCACAACCTCTTAAATACCAAATCTCTTTCAAATGGATTATTAGCATGACATCGCGAAAATCGGTGCTACTTTCACTACTCGAATGAAACAAACACCAAAAAGGATCCAGACGTCCAACGCCTCTGGCATACGATGTGTGAAATATTCAACATATTCAGGCAAGGAATATCATAGCTATCATAGGTAGCTTGGATGTACTCCCTATTACCTACGTGACAGCCTATACGCGAATCTTCATGTTGACAGTATGTGTACAGCATACATGTATCTTTAATCTAGTTTCAGATTTTCAATCTCCAATTACACACTGACTAGTTGTTCACTAGACATGTGTGATATCAGGCATGTTGTTTGACGGGTTATAGCGCCACTGTCCGGACTTCAATCGTCGGCTTATTTCTGTCCATAACAACTGCTTCTCTTTTTTGACTTTGGCTAGTACACCTTTATTTTCCATCGCCCGACGGGATAAATACGGCATCACTTCGTCAACCGGTCCATAAGGTACGTATTTATATACAGAATATCCGGCCTGTCCTGGAACAGCAAGGTCAAATTATAATGCAAAGACCTTCACTAAAACTAGGGGCTAGTTTGTCCCTACCTTGGGATTCGAATCCATACTGTACGGCGCCATCACTTAGCTGTGCAACGTTCAAAAGCATTAGACCACTCAGCTATCGCAGCAACACCAAAATGGTTGCGCAAATAGCGAGAATCAATGGAACTACACACTGACCATACTGATATATCGCTGGCCTCATAATAGTCATCCCAAGGCGCTTCTTAAGAGCCTATTTTCATGATAATCGGAAGTGGTCATGTTGTCCAAACTAAGCAAAGAGTAGTTTTCAAACAGTTTTTTTTTCTTGTTTTCTCAAAATACTGATTTTACACTTACGACCTTTTAATTCTTAGCCAGCGTTACGTACGGGCAGATCATTCTCGTTCTTTAAATAAAAAACAGACTAGTCTGGGAACTTGACTCACCACTGATGATGTATGAGGATGGTGTGGGGGGAGAACACATGCATTATCAACGATGATATTGCAAAACACATTATGCGAGGTACGCAAACGAATGAATGTCAAGAAAAGAGATGGACAAGCATTTTTAAGCCAGGATTAGAAAATCGATTGTTTCCCTTTAAACCACATGGACGTTATCTGTTATGCCTTGTTACATGATATATACATACACGAAACCTATCGGGAAATGACAGGAGAAAGTACTAATTAAAAGAGAGACATATACTTTATTTAGAAAGTAAGGTCATGTAAAGACAAAGGCTTACCTAAAGGAAAACTTATCTGGTCACACATGCCAAGCAATTGTCCAAAGCATATCACCCTATCAGCTGGCTTCACACCAAACTCTTTCATTCTGTAAATTCAAATGATAAGCTTAGAACCAGAACACCCCCAAACAACAACATTGCTTTTCTAAACATTGAATGACTGCCGGAAAGACTAAACGTAATGATAATAGAGTCCTTAGACATGATCGTTTTGCCCATTTGTCATGAAAGGTAACACATTATAATTGGCGATTGAGATTTTCATCAAATTAGGGCTACGGTAGGATAGTGGTGTGTGTGTTCGGGAAGCATGTTTCCTTTACGGATTTGTAATATTACATGTAATTGTTTTTCATATGAAGTTCTTTATTTGAACAGTGACATATTAATAGCCATTAGAGTCACAAAAGAGCAATGAGTCCACTTCAGCTTCTTCTTTGTGTTGAGGTTATTGATGTGACCATTACACTTTCTGAATAGATCGAGTAAATAATTGCTGATAACATTCTAAAAGGTCAGGTACCTGGGATTCGATATAATCACTTAACTGTACTAAGCAACTAACTTACTTTTCTACAGTATATCTGACGGTATCTTCATTATGACTAGCTACCATTACAGCAACCTTGCCTTTCTCCCATAGTTGTATCTGTCTCATCACTTCACGTAACACTTTGTGGTACATAGCAGTCGTTGCTTCATACGACGGATTTATTGGATCTTCATATCCTATAGTCTCTGCTCGCTCACGTTCCTACACATATATACATAAAATAATAAAAAAACGATACCAGATTGATATAGCACCTTTTTCATGCGAACACACGTTCAAATGCACCTTACATATGTGTGGCAACCACAAGGGCGCAGGTGCATCCTCTATCAGTGCAGATACAACATGATCTGACCAGAGGGACAGACTGAGAGAAAACCCCTGAAGGGAGAGAGAGGTATTAGATACAGACAAGTCCGGTGCTGCTCTTATTTCGAATAGACAGTCAGGTTTTTAATGTGAGCTGTGTATATCACCGATACACAGCTTCCTGGAACTTCCAGATACTTTGCAGTACACACGGTCAGATACAGCGGGAAGTTTTATAAATATTTCGGACAAAAAAGTGACAATCAATCACAACCGATCACTGCATTTGTAAGTAATCTAATCAATCACAACCGAGCACTACATTTGTAAGTAATCTAATCAATCACAACCGAGCACTACATTTGTAAGTAATCTAATCAATCAAAATACATTTATAGACGTTTAGATCTTTATATGCAATGAATAAAAATTAATGTAAGTATCGAAGAAATGTTATGTATAAAAGGTCCTCAAGCGTTTTTCCCAACCAATTAAAACTAGTATTTCCTTTACCCGAACGTTATCACACTAACCTTATAACAATACAAAACATCCTCCCAATTCAGCAGTTTTACTTATTCTATCCCATTTAGGTAGATTATTTCTTATCAGAAATATTCAAATGGTTATTACTGTTTAATTTTAAATTTCTAACTAAAGCAAACAGTGTTATACATGTGTGCGAGACGAGCAATCGACACAATATGAATATAACGTCACCAACCTGTTCCATATATGCACCTCGTACCAGTTTTGCACCAAAGTATATATTATGTCTGTAAGCTGTATCTAAATCTATCTTGATGTTATGATGTGCAGCCTGGAAATAGAGTATGACTGTTGTTTTAGCTACTAAATTCGGCTTTTTGATTGCTGATACTAGATCATTCAACTCTTTGACAGCTGGGACTTGGGCAGTTCATTTTCTCGTTCGGTATTGGGTAATGTGTCTTTTAATTGTGGTAAGTGATGGTTTTATGTTTTCTGTGCTCGGCTGGTTAAGTGAAGAGCTGTCTTCTCTGTCCGACTTAATATTATCTAATACGTAATAATGCTAAATATAGAGATATTTTCTGCTGCACAATGTCACAATGGTTCTAATGAATTATAATATCACGCATGACTTTCCTCTTTGCTATCAACTGAGTAATGCAGAAAACTGTTAGAAACAAAACAGTGGATTAAGATGGATTCTGTTTAAAGATGTTAAATTTGCGGACGATATTGCCCAAATTACAAGCAATGTTTAACACCTCCGAAAAAAAGGACTTAGCTAAATACGCGCACCAAGTAGACCTAAGTATTAGTAAGAAACAATCACTGACTATGCAACTCACAAGTATCTTACAATAATAAGACTATATAAGAGACAATTTGAAGATTAAAGCAATTCAAATGAAAAAGATATGGCCAAGAGTCTTCAAATATTATTATATCATTTAATCAGTTTAAGAAGATCTGGAGATCTGGAAAATCAATGGAAACTTCATAATTAAACACGGCCAGCGAAATGTCCACTTCGTCCTGATGTATGGGGCAGAATGTAGGATAATCAGTCTTCTGACCGACTAAATCTCAAATGATGACCATTTCTAAAAGACTGAACCAGAAACATCAGAACGCAGATACAACTAAAATGAACACCATCAGGTGAAAAAAGAAACAAAAGAAGACCAAAAGAGGCACGATAAAGGACCATCAACGATGAGGTCAAAACTTTGGAAACGGCTCGCGGAGGAATTGAAAAAATACGCAAGATGGAAAGCAATTGAGAACTGTATTATATGTGCAGCCGACACGAAAATGATAAATAGGAGAATAAGTAAGTAAATAGCCAAGCCTAAGACAAGCAAACACAAGTCTTCTCTGGATCATTTACAAGGTTGGTTTCATATTAGAGAATGACTCCACAAGAATATATAAGTCAAGTGACCAATTGTCGAGGGCTGCTTTCATCCGTTCAGCCGTTCAGCCACCCTTTGACATTTTAACAACATATGTTACATGTAGATTTATTTCACAGATAATGAACAAATTGAACCAAAAGGTACCAACACATTGGACAAAGAATGCAACAATCAACATAAACAGGAGAGTACAAAAAGGCACAAGAAAGACCACACAGATAAATCAAACGACATATAACAAGGACAAGTCACAAGTGCAAATATAAAACTGAACTAAAACACGTTCGCTACTCCTACTCTGAAGGCAAGTCGCCTCAGTCAAACACAACCAGAGTTAAAGTCAACAGATAACAACAAATCCCAAGGACGACCACATATCATAAGGACAACCAACAAAAAGATTATATTAAGTCAGACAGGGAAGGTAGCACTCAACTTAACCAGCCGAGCACAGAAAACATTACAAACACACAATGCACAATACCCAACTGAAGTGGAAAATAACAACTGGACATTACACATGACAAGGACAACCTACAACATATATATAGTGTACATGTAATTTTGAAAGATACGAAGCAGCCTTGGGCTGGACAACGAAATTGCAGAATGGCACAAACAAAATGAACAAAGTTTAACAAAAAGGCACAATGGAGAAATATTTTTGTTATTTTGTATTTTTACTATAAAGTGGACAATTCATACATAGAAGAAGGTATACTAAAGGGCTTCCGCCTTGGTACGGACAGCGACACATGCCACTGGGGGGCTTAAACGTTTTACAGTGAACCAAACCTCACACGTACCCAATATACAACCTAATAGAACATTACAGTGTAAATAAAAGTTTCCCGCCATGTAATGCCCTCTTACAAAAAGGCCACAGTGACAGCTAATAAAAGAATGTAAAACATGAAACATTATACGAATAGCGTCCATCGAGAAGCACAGAAAGTACTCAATGACCTATCAGATGTCAGAGCAACAAGAGAGCAAAACATTTAAGGGTGCGACAAGACAATGTAACAGACAGGCACCAATGTCAGCCGTCCAAAAAGGCTTGAGGTTAGGCATATCATAGAGTCTGTATATAGTCCGGTCATCGCACAATGAAATAGGAAGCATAATGACGAGCTGCTAATGGACCCACCACTAAGCATACAGTCCTTTGCAAAATTAAGGGGTCATATCCTCTACTCAGGAAACGTTTTATAATCTTGATAAACACATCATGAAAGTGGCTATGACCCAAAATCTTACGAAATTTATAAAGCACATCACCATAAAATTCAGGCTGAGACAGACCTTGTCGCAGAAGTGTCTTTAAATTAATACCATATTTAGAAATGAGATCTAAATTACGACTATAAAATTTTGCTAAGTTTTACGAAGTTTATGGAAGCGATAGCCTTGTTGTAGTAACTTATTAGTAATACAAAGATTTCGAGTATTAAAGTCTTCCATTCAAGAATAAGCTCTAGCAAAACGGATTAATTGAGAAGCGTAAACACCATAAGAAGTTGACCGTGGAACATCTCCACCAAAGTGTGGATAATTTACAGTATCGCAGTTAAAATCTCTCTTGTCGTAAATATTACTAACAATTTGACCTGCTACAATTACAAGATCGAGATCTAGGAATGATGCGCGTGTATCGGATGACTTAGCTTTATTTAGTGTTAATTCGTCAGAGTTAATTTCTATGATCTTGTCCGAAAAGTAAGGATTATCAATATTTAAAATGTCATCAAGGTATCGGGAAGTATTATTAAACGCTGTAATTTCAGCAGATTGTTGTTCGGGAGACAATTTTAGCAAGGTCCTTCACAGACAGAGCATATGTCATTATACATGTACATTGTATATAGACTAAACGTAGCAGTATAATGCTGGACTTTGTATGAAAAGGACACGAACAGTTCATACATTATGTACACTGTAACTATTATTATCTGAGAAACAACTTCCCAGATAGTATCATATGATTGCACTGCTCACCTTGAGATAGCATTGGTATGTGTTAAAGACGATGGCCTTCTCTTTGTTGAATTTCTTCATCATTTCCATAGCAAGTCTGTTGATAGCAGGTTGGAAATATGATTGTTCAGCGTCTACCATCACACGTACATCTTTCTCTGATGCGTACTGTAATGTGTCAATACAAACAACATAAGAATTAGTTGAGTTCAGTTGTCTAGGAGGTTTAGTATTGCAACCCTCCTTTCCTCTTAATATACATATACATGCTGTATTTCATTTCTCTAGTATCCTAGTGTCGATGGATACCATCAGGAATGAGGCGACGAGAGTGATTAATATAAGTTGTAGCACGTGTTTTACAATCCACCTAAAACAAGTTGGTATAGTAGTAAACAATTTGTAGGAAGTTAAGTTGAGTACTATAAATCTTTGTCTTCAAATAGCAATCCATAACGACTTACTGGTGAGCGTGATGAACATGTAGCAATAGATATATCGCTGGCTTAGCATAAGAAGGTCGTAAGTACAAAAAACTGTCTGAAAACGACTCTTTCTTTGAGAAAACAAGCTTTTCCAACTTCAGTTTGGTCAACATGACCAGTTCCGATTTTCATGAAAATAGGCTCATAAGAAGCGCCTTTTGGTGCAGATTTTAAATATAACTTACGACTTTCTAATTCTATGCCAGCCATATATGGTAAATATTTTACCTTGGCGATTGTATCTAATCGGTGAATCATATTTTTCATTTCTTGCAGAGTATCATCTTCTAACCTGTCAACAAGGGGACGTAATTCACCAGTCTGTAAAACATACACAATACATACTTGGTGACTATATTTTCATAAGTATTACAAGCAGTTGTCAACAATATTTTATTCATATACGGTGTATAATTGTCGTAACTGGTTTCTCAATAACTAAATTGCTCTGCACAGGTAACTGATTCTCCACATGTTGGGGACATGATCTATAGAGAAACTCGGGTCACTGTTCGGTGAGAACAATGTTATCAGGCGAGGTGATATCGTCCGGGTGGCGAGCCTTTGGCTAAATATGTCCACCACTCGAATCCAACGCAGACCTACCATGTGCTGGCCTAGCAATCTACCAATTGAGTTATGCCAGGGTCTCAAAGCTCGCTCGATGAGCGTACAATGTTAAGAACTCGTATGAGTTCACAAATGTAAGATTCATAATAGTCTCTGTACAATCCTTGATAGTACGAAGAACTTGGGATGAACTGGTACCCTATACATCCGTACGGACAATCTAAAATTTTGAAAATATTATCTTATTTGCCGTAATCGAGTAGCTACGAAGATACTAAATTTTCTATATTCCAAAGTTAGATGGTTAGAGTTACCTGAGGATCGGGAACAACCAACAGTTTACTAAGATCCATGTTTATCTCTAACAAACTCTCCCAATCCATGATATCCACTTGTCTGAAAATACATTGAAAACAATAATATAAAATCGGTAAGGGAACAGAAAAAGCAGAACACGAAAGGTGCGAAGAGGTGCGAAACGTTAAATATCTACAGAAGAATAAACGAGTGCTTTTTTTCGAAGAGTTTATAAACATTCAACTTGAATGTTGCAAGATCTATTGGGAATATATCTCTTAATTTATTAGTGTTTTCAATACTCAATACATTGTTTAATTATCTATATTTGAGTTACTTTATTTCTACTTAAATCAACTGAATTAATTACGAAGAACAGAAGCAAAGACGATCAGTCATATTGTATCAGCCAAACATACATTGATTACTAGACGTGCTTATTTAAAGTCTATGTAGGGCGTATTTCCGTGTTTGTTTTTTATGAGGAAATAATTATCTTTTTTTAGGAGGAAATGATTATCTTTGACGTCATAACCCATGACGTTGTTTATTTCTTTGTTCATTATTATGATTGTTCCTGATGAAGACTCGAGTATTCAGTCGAAACGTTGAACAATTCTTGAGTTTGTCTTGTTTTACTTTATTTAGTGTTTGTATTTGAAATAAATGTGAATGGCCTAAAGTATACGAGTATTTGTATGTGGGTTTGCGATGAAATTAAATTTTCTAGTTTAGTTATGTGTTTGGAATTGTGTCCGGTAATTGTGGTATGTGATGTTTTTAAGTTCTCTGCACGTTGATGTTTAAGTTGAGTACCGCCTACTATCTTTTTGTTAGATACAAATGATAAATGAAATTTACATTGTGTAAAACGTACTATGGTGTTGAAAACCATTTTCTGAAGTACTTATTGCGCGGTCAACTTACCAACTTCTCTCATACCCTCGTGGCGATGGATAACGTCAGTGATTAGTTGGAAAACCTTAATTCACAATCGACCTTAGATAAATTAGTATAAGCTAGTCAACTTACCCGTCTTGTTGATAATCTAAGATGGCAAACCATCGTCGACATTCTTCGTCTGTTATTTTTACACCTAAATCACGCAGCTTCCATAAGAACTCGTCTTCACGAAACCCACGTGAAAAGTTGTCTCCTTCTTCTGTTGTCAGTTTGTCAAAGAAATTTCTGGCCGAGACAAGGACGTCAGACATTTGGAGCTGTGAAGAAATGAATGAGGTAAGTGACCAAAATAATAATGATAACAAAGACTTTAAATTTACGAGGAAACTTACGTCCATAAGATGCTCAACAAAGAACAATAGAACACCAAAGATAATCATTTCCACTTTCCGTATTATAGCCAGTTATAATCCATATTAATAACATAAAATATCTCATAGTCTATGCGAAGGTCAATCGCCTGTATTCTTCATGTTTATGATTGTCCTTGTTACTTGTGTATATCCTTATGATTTGCTGTTGTATCTGCTGTTTTGCATCTTTGAAGGTCAGTATAAGGCTACTTCGTATATTTCAAAATGGCATGTACATTAAAGTCATGTGTTTGTTTACTGATATTGCTCTGGTTGCAGACACGTGATGCACTGTCGCATTCGGAGTAGGATTGACTGTTGAATCGCTGTTTTATTTGCCCTTCTTCAACTTTGAAGGTAAGTATAAGGCTGCTATGTTTATTTCAAAATGACATTTAAGTTTGTATATTAATCTTGCCAAGTACAGTATGAAGTAGGGTCGACTTATTCTTGTCGGTTATGAACTTATGGCTGTTCCTTTTTTTAGTGTATTCTGTCGTTCGTTTGTTATTGTTACCTTTGTGGAGTTCAACATGTAACCGATTTAATGGCAACTTCGAAGGGTATTTTAACGAACATGATAATACCTTGACAAATACGGTCAATCAATGACTGTTTTAACATTATAAAACATCCTTTAAAAGCATTTGGTCTCTGACTTCATTCCATAGGGAATTGTAAATAAACACCGCTAATTATGTTTATACTCTTTATAATGTGACATATGTAGAGGAAACTCTTTGTTTGATATTTTGAAAAGTGCTTATGTCAAAACTTCAATAATAAAAAAATATAAATTTAATAAAGTACTAGTATTTCTTTTCAAGCGATGCATTTAATGGTTTTTATAATTGTTAATAAAATGTAGATATACCAGTAACTGTGGACGTCCAAGTGCTGTTAACTTGATAGCACAAAGTCCTGTTTTATTTGTGGCGTCTGAAATAGACAGATACTTGCAAGAAAGTTCGGATAAAAAACAATGATTCATAATTAAGATGACCGACTATTAGGTAAAATTGGAAATAGATTATTAAACTATCTGATAAAATCTCATTATTGTACACACAAAAAGGTTTCGACAAATATTTTTTCCCCGAACTTTTGGGCTATCTATTTGAGCTTGATCCTGAAAGCTAATCATTTGTGAACATTGGGCCTGAGTGTCATTTTATTATAAATAATACATACCTGCTACACCATCGATAGACTCCAGAAAGATCTCCATGTTTTTATCACATTGTTCCTCTCCCTCGTAGAAGTACGTTCTACTGGACACCACACCATGTCTTCTATCACCAAACTCTCGGTGAGCTTGAAACCTCTGATGAACAGGATCTGTACAAGATAGAAAACATAACATAAGGTCACTTGTATACAAATGGATTTTTTGCTTTTTTGTATTGAATTTTTTCTCTATTTTTTGTTAACATTTTTCCCTTTCATCTTGGTTTTTTCTCGATATTTTTTTTCAAAATAATTCCTCATTGAATACAGTTACTATAATATGCACTAATATATTTATGTTGTTATATCCAAACTGTCTATAAATCTTAATCCATAATGTTTTATTAAATATGTATGTACATATACTGTAACTATATCCGGAATAAAAGTTAAATCACAAAAACTTGTAAAGACTTAACGTCAAACGTTGCGACCCATAAGCGTAACACAAAACGCTTAAGTCAAGATTTTGCAAATTTCTGTAGTTTATACACGGTAAAAGTTGTCACCAAAATGCTATAATTTCACATCAGGCATAATTGTTTTCTTTCAAATAACGTCAATTATTTTAAGGTGGGACAATTTTAAGTACTCACTTATCTTTATATAGAACAATCATTATTGCAGGCATTTCAAACACCCTTATTTTTACACAGGAAAATAAGCGAAATTGATAAAACATATTAAAATACGAAAAGCAAATATGGAAAATTGTTTCAGGAACTGTTTTTAAATTTTGAAAATGATCTTGGGGTATTTTTTTGATTACTTTTTTAAAAGTGGGACAATTTGAAGTACTCGCATTCCGGTCATTATAAACAAAGCAAATGCTTATATTTCGTTTATTATTACTTATACAGATTCTATGAGGACAGCTATTTTAAGGGGAAATTACATAACACACTAGCTCCGGAAAACGCATCCATGTTGTTTTTTAACGTATGCACAACCGGCAAAATTACACCACTAACGTATACACGTTCAAAGAAAAAGCATGAACAATTTCTAGAAATTTCAGATCCGGAAAATGAAATGATCTAATAAAAAGTACCGCGTCTTTAAAATAAATGTTACAAATTAAATACGCTTTTTGGCATTTTTTACAAGCAATTGGTGTGTATTTAAATGATAATGTTATTAAACTATTACACTTTTAATAATGTATTAAAGCCTTACTATTTCTGTGTATTTTGATACTTTTGTGAAGAAAATAGGATGAATAGTAATTAAATACTTCACATTTTTATTTATCACACCAACGAATTTTAGCATGGGTCGCAACTTGTGACGTTACGTCATACTCGATTCAAAGGAATAGCACTGGCTACGGGATTCTATTTAGAGGGGGGAATGCGTTGCCATCCCTTCAGTAAAATAAATATATGGAGCGATTTTGAATAGATCGACTGCTATGATATGTTATGGATAGAATTTCAAATTCACCGAGGATGAGTTTCATTCACTAGATTTTCGTTTACACTTCTGGTTCCATTTTACCACTTTCATTGTAGCTATCAATTAATATTGAGACTTTTACCCCCCCCCCCCCCCCTTCCCCCAAATAGAGACCCTTCGTATATATTGAGGTGGCCATTATCTTGTCCATGTACGTTTATGAGTAGTCTCGCTAACCGACAAGATAATATTTTGTCAATCAATTATCATAACTTTATTTTCAATTTTAGCTAGATTTTATTTTAAGCTTGGTTACTAGTACCTATGTTTGAAGGTGCAAAGGGAAATAATTTCATGAACAAAGTAGTCTGATGGGTTGTCTCCTTTAATAAAATATAGGGTGTATATAGACAGACAAGTTTCATGATGAGGAATGTGAAAAGTGAAAGTACTGTGGACAATGCCCAATATGGTGCCGATTTCCAAACTCCTCACATCGACTACTGACATTTATGTACATTAGGTACAGTTACATGCACATGTAAGCGACGTTACTAAAGTACTGTGATGTGTAATAAGGTAAAGAAACATGTCAGAAAAAATGCGTCCGTTCAGCTGACTGTATAGCACGGAGAATTTGACGTGATCATTACCTTTATGCATGAATATATTACAAGGTTCTTGCGTTGAATATATAAGTTTTCGTGAGCAAATCGTGCAATATCGGTCCTTCAGATTTTTGTTGGTATTACACCTCAAGCGTCTTTGTGATACTCCCCGCTTGTGAAAACATACAACCGGGGTTCTAAATATAGACAATAAATCACCTGTGAAATTATGCTAATAGAAGGTCAAGAGTCGTGTCAAATACTCCGGACTATACATGTACACCTCCATACCATTGAGTCACTAGTCGGCTGTAACACGATGCACCGATAGCAGCTTAAGTAGACAACTCAAAACCTTTCGATCCTTAAGCGCGTGACCTATCTCCAGACCACCGCTCCCCAGGGTACCGTTTTATCAAAGCACTTACAGAAATAGTAAACTTACAAAATTAAATTATTTATAATTTGTTTACAATTATAAAGAGTGGTAAATGGAGCTGCAATACTAATGAGTCAGTATATGAAACCCTACAACCCATATCAGTTACCAAGTGGTATTTAGTTAGAATTAATAAGAATTTAAATTTGAGCGTAATTTTAAGATTTTCGTAAGTGCTTTGATAAAACAGTACCCTGGAGTGGCATACATGAATTTTCACAAAGAAGGGAGATAATTCAAATACTCGCGTTGATATTTTGATAAATGGACCAAACTGACATCAAATATTTGCCTTCCATCTATTTGGAGCACAAGGTTGGATACGCACTGATAACTAGTTTCAATAATCTCACGACGAGGTAAAACAACACCCATTGTCATGTACAAAAGGTTGTGAAACATGTTTGGCGGTAAAATATACATGATAAAGCAGCTGTGTGAACCACCAACGCGAAACGGAGGGAAAATATGTTAAGATAATTACCCATTTATTTTATCAACATCTATTATTAAACATAAACTCCATATTCTCGTATATTAACATTCATATGAATATAAAATTAATATTGTTAATGTTATCGTTTTGCTAACTACTAGTGTGTGTGTGTAAAATGTCTGACTTTTTAAACTATATATATATATATATTTCAACAATTTCACAAAAAGGCAATAATGCAACTTTATCATTTTCATTTTGGGATTTGGAATCGCATTTTACAAACTCACTGTGAAACCTGACTTATTTTAAGCTTTAAATTGATTCCTTACGTGCGAAATATATTGTCAAACTGTTTCGGTAAATCTAAATCTAATAATATCTTTAAACTTCTAAGACAAGCATAATTGTTAGGAACTTCCATAAAATTGTATTGTATTCTTCATAAATATAAGAGGTTTGATATACCTTGTGCAGATAGATCAAGGACTTGCAAATAACCTTAAAGTGAACGATATTCCCTTGTGTCCAATTTAACTGTATTGCTCTGTGTTCAAGACCATCTCGTTAAGAATATCAGTGTTTAAAGGTGCCAAATGTGGTCTAGTTACATAGGTGTTTGCTGTATAAGAAGAAGTAGCTTTCCACAAACCATGTGTCTTCAAATTGCAGTCGTTAAATAATAATAAAGAATTTAAATTTAAACGTAAGTTTAAGATTTTCGTAAGTGCTTGGATGAAACAGTGCCTAACTTTATCATATTATGAAATATTTTAAAACCACTACACGTGGTTAAGAAAACGATTTATGAATCATTTTCAGTAGTTTTAAAATAAGTCTATTTTGATGGTCATCTAATGTACAGTATAGTGCGCCCAGGATAATGACATTGTGATGTTTACAAACATGCATCGATTTGGTCAACTGTTGCGAAACTGGTTTTACGAAATACTCTAGTAAACATCTTTGGTCAGTTTTGTACTAAAATCATCACTGATAAAGCGTGCACATCTGATCCATCTTTGTAGAATATACCAAATGTGTCCGCCTTTCTCATTATCGTGGGCACACTATACCTGAAATGAACGTCATTAAACTTACCCTTTGCAATATCTGTACTGTGTTCAGGTATGCATGATCTGTAAAATATACATTTATATATTTATAATTATAAAGTATAAGTATATAAAAATAGAAGAAACAAATTGCTATTGCTATTGCTGATTGGCTTTGTGTCGAGATAATATGACTGAGTAGTCTCCATATATCTGAAATATTGTGGGACTTTAAACAATTGTTTTTCATTTGATTATAATTATGCGCTCAGAGTTGAAATATCATGGAATAAAATCCAAAAACTATAAGACGCTCGACAGCACGACGGGAGCATACTTTATGTCGACTGTGTGACGACGAATGAGAAGAAGAAGAACATTTATAATGACAATGCAGATTTCTATAGATTAATGTAACAATAAGTCATTACTGTGTATTGTGCGTTTATAAAAGCAAGTATATCCTTCATTCAGAGATAATACTACGATTAAATTTTGACACCCAGTATAACCCTACTCGTGAATATAGCAGTTTCCAAATGCCAAACTATTTCTCAGTTTTCAAGTCTGAGATTCTTTCTTATGTAATAAATACAAATCGATGACTGCTTTCGATAACAAAATTAATTATAAGCTGGAATTCTGTTCGTCTCAGTCACGTTTCGCCTGAGTTATTGTCGAGAAACCATCCCAATTTTTTTAAAAAGATCAGAGCATTACAATTGCTATACAGTAATCAAAGAATACTTGGAATAGGATATTTGTTATATCACTAATAACATAGTCAGTCACCTGGATTTCGATAAGGTATAAAACCTTTTTGTTGTATAAATGTTAAGTCAATTCTCAACCTTCGACAACAAAGGCATTAAAATAGCTAATGAAGATTACTTGCTTTGATACATTTATGGAACAATTTAAACGAAGAGGATGGTTACATTTTAAAGAAAGATTTCTAACAAAGTCATAACGAAAACATTACTTCATTTCAGCGTCCTTGGCCTCCTCCGAGGACACATCTTTCTCCGCGCTGTAATCCAGTATAGACTTCACGCCAAATGATTTATTCCGGTTTACTAATGGTCTGATGGCAATCCTGTCCTCACCCGCAACAAACTGACCATAAAAGGTCATCTTCATTAACTTTGCGAAAAGTTTGGCACCAAGGACAGACTGGCACCATTTCATCAGCTGAAACATATTTACAAAGTAGTTAGTAAATACACATGAATTGTACAATTGAGAGCAGCTTAATCTTAAATATGAGTATGTATGTATGTTTTTAGCTAAAGATTACGCAATATGGTATTTCGAGTGTATGTAAAGAACGTAACTGTAAATGATTGTCCTGAATGCAATCCATGAGAATGTGAAAGAGAATCGGGGAATGTGTAAATGAAAACCTTAAAAAAACCACCTTTATTACATTTTGTCATTATGTATAGTGTATATAAGTAATAAAAAATGAGAACAACAATTGAGAAGCAACAGTGGCAGAAAAGGGGCTTTGGGAATACGTGATAATTTATCTATTTATAGTGCCTACTCCTTATTCAAATGATCCGAGGGGCAGAAATGAATGCCTCTGTCTATTGAATGAAGTAGCAGTAACTCTTCGTGTCATTGTTCATAAGAAAACAACGCAATAACGAAGGCTCGCACAATGTCTAAAAAAGTTATCATCAAATCAAATTCTTCGCAGAACTTAATTACTCGCTGTAATGACTGTCTGACACTAAATATGAAAATAAGAACAAGGGTGAAATGCACGCGCATGTCTTTTGGAAAAAGGTTAAAAACGAGATGCGTACGCGACATTAAACCTTAGCTTACAAATAACATGTATGGGTATGCTAGGATGGACTAGTTGTGTTCTGTTAGATCGTCGTTGTTTTGGTTTTCATGTATTCCAATCCTGGTCACAGGTAACTGTATCATTGAAAAAGAATAAAAAGAAAATGAAAAAAAATGCTATTTTTAGTGTTAAATTTATACATCTTTTGTGAATTATCAATTTCTGTAAAATATGTATCTTGTATGGGTGACTAGGCGGTGACGTCGCTTTTATATGGCTTTGCTTTGTCTGCTCAGTTCAGTATTTGTGATTAATCTGTTCATTTCAGTATTTGTGACTTGTCCGTTTATTTCAGTATTTGTGATTAATCTGTTCATTTCAGTATTTGTGATTTGTCTGTTCATTTTAGTATTTGTGATTTGTCTGTTCATTTCTGTATTTGCGATTTCTCTGTTTAGGGCAGTATTTGCGATTTGTCTGTTCATTTCAGAATTTGTGAATTGCGATTTGTCTGTTCATTTCAGTATTTGTGATTTGTCTGTTCATTTCAGTATTTGTGATTTGTCTGGTCATTTCAGTATTTGCTATTTTCAATGTAACTACACATATTAGTTTACTATGAAATAATGTCCGTGCCGTTGCTTCAACCGGCTAATTCTTTATGCACTGATTTAATTTTATTATAAGCACGACTATTAACTTTTGCTTAAATAAACAACATAATTATCATGTATAATGTATTTTTGTAAAAAATAACAATAATTTAGGACTGATGTCCGAATTGCGGGAAAAAGTTTGAGCAGCACTAGTTACATTACGGCAACAGTTCAGAACCAGATTAGTATGGTGGCTGATTATGCCATGTCGTATTTTCGCTTTTTCGCCACAACAAAGCGAAAATGTAACAATACGAAAAAGTCGACTTTGTCGTATCTTTAAATTGTTGCATTTTCGCTTTGTTGTGGCGAAAAAGCGAAAATACGACATGGCATAAATCAGCCACCATACTATAGATTAGTTTACATGCATTGTATACAGGACACATAGTATACATGTAAATCTTACCGTTTTGTTGTTGTTGACGATTAACGAGACGGAACACAACTGGAAGACAAGATATGCTCGTAACAATTCTCCGGAATATTTGCTTCTGTACGCTTCTTGTGGGTTTGTGAACGACAAGTCTATTTGTGGGTGACCATCGCTGCTACCAACAGTACGCCCGCTGCCACCACTGTGTTCAAGCGGTGATGTTCGGATTCTTTCACTAGATTCGTCAGCGTTTACCTCAACGGCTGCAGTTGATTTTCTAGCAACAGCATACAGTGGTGTCGGTCTACTTGACAGGGTATCTGATAGTAACTTGTAACAATGCCTTGTTGTTCTACATCTCAAACATGATAACGCCATTTATGTTACAGAAGGGTCACTCAATTGCTGGAATGGTAAAATAGAGTAATGAATACATGTAGGCCTTTCATTACCAGCGGGCCATGAGCCCGCAGGTCCTTTGAACGCGGTAAGTGAATCCTCTACGGAGGGGCACGTGACATGTGCCCAGTGTGGTTTACGATTTCAAAAACACAATTTTGTAATAATGTCGTGAACAAGGCTTATCAAACTGGTCGTTACTGGTTAGAGATAGAACACGAATATGTTTGTAGTACGGTTTGTAGTGGTACTCTGCAGGCAACGATGTTTCAATAATAGTGTTATGTATTACATGGTATAGACCGGTACTTTTAGGTATGTCACTTGTATACAAACATTGTAATATCATAATGTTGTATTTTTATTGTTTTAAACATTTTAAATTGCGACAAAAAGCAGAAAACACCAATATTCACTACGGTACATACTATCTATTCAAATAAGACATTAATAAGATAAACTTCAATGTTATTGCACACAATGGTATGTAAACAAGTGACTGATCTGAATAATCAATTTATGCTGATTGTAAAATTTACAGTGTTACAGAGGTTTAGGCCAATACAATGCTTGATGTAAGTGCTTAAAAATAATTCATTCTAGTGAAATACTTATTTATTTTAGGTCGACTGTGGAACAAGTGTTGTTTTCATCTTATATTAAAAACTTTCGACACCTCATTCTTGATGTTAAATATTGCCACGAGGGTATGAGAAAATAGACGCCAGTTTATATAGCAAGGGAAATACTGATACCATTTTTATTTCGTCTTTGGTATGACACGGCCTGGGATCGAACCCGAGACCCCGCATCCCAAGCGGGCGTTCAATCACAGGGATATCGAGGAGGCGGTTCGTTCTAGAAAAATCAGCTCCTCAAGAGTCGATTTCCATGCAATACTGCATAAATGTTCAGAACATTTCCTTTGATCAGAACTGTTTTAGCCTAATTATTAACAAGTTCATGTTGTTGTTATAAATATGCGTTTGTTAATGATACGTGTGTGATCAAAACTAATAATGCACCGGAGAAATGTATGAATGTACGTTATGAAACCTAATACAGAACACATTGACAGTATGAAATATTGGAGAAATATTTAGATACGTGAAGTTTGCTGACAAAATCATGTAAGACAATTACTATTAAACTTTTCCTACACGCTCTTTTCCATGCGAATTGCCAACAAAGAATATCGATACATTCAATATGCATGTGTGGTATTTTTTATGGTGATTATGGTGTCGTCTACTTGCAGAGAACACTAACATGTAATCGCGAGTCATCTAGGCTGCCATATATTAACAACAAGAACGCACACAACTCATTGTTCCGAGAGGCATTCGAAGAAAATATCGAGCTCATTCAAATGATCGGTTTGGCAAGTAAAGTCCTATTATATATATGGTGAAAACGAAACATGTGTATTTCTTTTCACTCAGTACTAGTATATACATTAGTCTGTCTATACAGACCCTACGTTTAATTAATCATCAGTCTACTCTTTTTTGACGAAATTATTTCCCTTTGCACCTTCAAACATAGGTAGATAATCCTGCGCAAAATAAATAAATATAGTTACATTGAAAATAAAGTTATGATTATTGATTAACAAAATATTATCTAATCGGTTAGCCAGCTATATATACATGTACAGTACAGGAAGAAAACTGGGACCGAGAGAATATTTCGGTTTGTGGAGGAAGTCGGATTATAAAAGTTTCGGATTAGGGAGTTTCAACTGCATATTAAAATGATCCTGAGAGCTGTTTAAATGCACAAGATCACCAGCCTAGTTTATTCAAGAACGGAAATCATTCCTTTAGTTTTAATGATCCAAGACTGTACCTGCAAACTATGCGTTACTTCACAACTTGTTGGTATTCGACAGATACAATATTAGACCATAAGCAATAATGAAGACAAACTATCGCGATAATGCACAATAAGTATAGAGACATTACAGATATTTATAGTTACATGGATTATTTTGAAAGCCTCCGGGCGTATCCTAGATGAATAACATAGTGTATGTATATTATACATTGTATAACTTATAGAGCAGTGAAGAAGATATTCGTTTACTGCTAAACGTTTACGTTAATTTAGATAAAGAAATAATTATTCGGTAAAAGAATTAATTTGAATAACAAAACAGAACAGAACATAACATTACACTTTATTAAATCCACATTATCTCTCCCAAGACCTTTCTTTCGATCATCCAGTAAAATAAGACTAGTTACAAAGAATTAGGATATTTTTTCAAAAATGACCAATAATTGACGGCATAATGTTAATTGTATCTGTAGAAATAGTATGCCAAAAATCATATTTTAGTAACTGAATGTATGGATGAAAATATACTAATTTTGCAAGAGTTGCTTCCCTAGAATATAAATTGTGCATTTTTGTTTACAATTCATTATTTTGTAAACAAACCAACTGGAGGTTGCATTTAATTTTCTTCCATCTTGGTGTTTTCACCTTTGGGACTTAACTAAAGTGCTAAAATACACGGCTCTTCAAATAGCTTACCAAGTTATTGTCTTTTGAAAATAGCCATTTAATGCCTAATGTGGCTTTAAGCAAGTTAAATAGATTACATGTACCATGTACAGCATCTATTGGTGTCCGGAATGAACATAATGTTGTGTGGTTCTGTTGTCGCAATACCTACAAGCCAATTCAATTTCAAGAGGCCTGATAATAAAATATGATATGTTCGAATCATTTTTTATCATCTCTTATAACTCAGATTTTGATGAGTGGCAACACTGTGTTATTGTCATATGTTGTATATATTTACATTTTGTAATGTATTGATGAGATGTAAATAAACATTTATCTATCTGTAAAATATCAGTATGCGTACTAAATGAATGTTATCAACATGATCTAATCATGAGCTTTTGAACAGTCAGGTATTTCAACATCAGACTACCATTTGAGCAAAATCTCAATTTGAGCCGATATTTCTACTTCAGATGCTTTAGGAGATCGCGGCCTGTTGACCTGTCATGTAGACATAAAAAGGTTTTTAGCTGAAATAGCTCACACGACATACATTCTCTGTCAAACACGTAGCACCCCGTATGAGTACAGATCCATACATACAACATAATAATTATGTTCAGTTTATAATTTAGGTTTCAGTTAAGAATCGTTTGTATCAGAGAAACAGTCAACATGCTTAGGTTGTTTGAGAGCAAACCTGACATTTCACTTCACAAGTATTAGTCTGAGTTTCAGGGTTAAAATGTTCGTGACAATAAGACACCATAAATTATGTTCTAATCAAGATAGTCTAGTCGAGTGTCCGTGTTGAGCAAGGGAGGTCGGGATTCGCTCAGAGCAGCGACAAAAATCGAATATGGCAGTATTGCCCGTCGTCCAGGAGATAGGTGCCGTCAATACAAGAACATGTCCTGTTGAACCTCTGCGACCATTGCCAATTCCAAGTTTAATGAAACTTACCAATTTGAAAGCGAACAAATGAGACAAGATAGGTGTGAACGACTGTCGATGTTTTATGCACGTAGATATGCAACGACAATATAGTGTAGGTCTATTTTAGGATTCATTTAATGAGTTAATGACAACACATATACGCACTGTTTGTATGCAGACAGAGGTACAGCGTAACGTAATGTGTCTGCAGTACAGTAATACAATTCTCGTATGTTAATGATAATCTTATTTCATAAGGACGAACGTTACAAATAACCTTCTCTATATATTAAAACGTATGATGCAATTTAGTGATATCGCACATTTAGTCAGTTTCAGTATGACCATGAATAATTATTTCAATAATTATTTCAAAAATTATATTCAAAAGATTCACTGAACCGGAAATCCATGTACGTACATACCAAAATATTTCACCGGAAGATAATTCAACAAGCATTGGTAAGGCCACAGCCTTTTAATTTTCCGGTGAACGGGGTTTTATTTTAAAATTTTGTAATTGGGAGCAGGGAGTGGAAAAATAACAAGAGAATCAAACGGCCTTTTTGTCGCTCCACTGTCAGTGTGGGGGTCCTATGTTCCACGAATATCTTTTGATATTTTCCCTTTTTATTGCATGTGCAGTAAAACGTAGCATAAAGATCACCTCAATAAAAAGACCATCTAAACATTACGACCACATTATATAGGTCCATTCTGACTGTTTTGCTCTATATTTAACCCCAATATAAAGACCAACTCAATAATGAGACCAGTGTTCAAGGGTATCGTATATATGGTTTTATTATAGGGGGTTAACTATATAGTCGAACCTCATAAAAAATACAGCCTTCATTCTGAACAGCGGTTACTAAAGTATTCAAGAATAGTTCAGTTTTTGTTGCCGTCTTATCGCAGAGCTATAACAAAGGCTAATTATGCCTACAAAACAGGTTCGCGAAAGTTCGGCCTTACATACGTAGTGATCAAAAGTAAGCGTTGTGTTCCTTAATGACTTACACACTCACTATACGCGCTGCGTGCATGAATTATTGTGCTTACTTGAAAATAAATCTAACAAGCCGACACGTTCATATATATAACAAGATGACCCAGTGGACCTTGGATCGCTCACCTGTACCATATTTGGATATGTTAGTTTTGTGAATGGTGCTTACAGGCCAAAGAGCGGGGTTTTTGCCCTTTCAGGGGAGGTAACTGTTGAACGATATTGGGATATGTTAGTTTCGTAAATGGTGCTTACAGGCCAAATAGCCAGGTTTTTGCCCTTTCAGGGGAGGTAACTGTTGAACCATATTGGGATATGTTAGTTTTGTGAATGGTGCTTACAGGCCAAAGAGCCGGGTTTTTGCCCTTTCAGGGGAGGTAACTGTTGAACGATATTGGGATATGTTAGTTTCGTAAATGGTGCTTACAGGCCAAATAGCCAGGTTTTTGCCCTTTCAGGGGAGGTAACTGTTGAACCATATTGGGATATGTTAGTTTTGTGAATGGTGCTTACAGGCCAAAGAGCCGGGTTTTTGCCCTTTCAGGGGAGGTAACTGTTGAACCATATTTGGATATGTTAGTTTCGTAAATGGTGCTTACAGGCCAAAGAGCCGGGTTTTTGCCCTTTCAGGGGAGGTAACTGTTGAACCATATTGGGATATGTTAGTTTCGTAAATGGTGCTTACAGGCCAAAGAGCCGGGTTTTGCCCTTTCAGGGGAGGTAACTGTTGAACGATATTGGGATATGTTAGTTTTGTGAATGGTGCTTACAGGCCAAAGAGCCAGGTTTTTGCCCTTTCAGGGGCGGTAACTGTTGAACCATACTGGGATATGTTAGTTTCGTAAATGGTGCTTACAGGCCAAAGAGCCGGGTTTTTGCCCTTTCAGGGGAGGTAACTGTTGAACCATATTGGGATATGTTAGTTTCGTAAATGGTGCTTACAGGCCAAAGAGCCGGTTTTTGCCCTTTCAGGGGAGGTAACTGTTGAACCATATTGGGATATGTTAGTTTCGTAAATGGTGCTTACAGGCCAAAGAGCCGGGTTTTTGCCCTTTCAGGGGAGGTAACTGTTGAACAATATTGGGATATGTTAGTTTCGTAAATGGTGCTTACAGGCCAAATAGCCAGGTTTTGCCCTTTCAGGAGAGGTAACTGTTGAACCGACTGTTTGATATAGCCAGTTCATCTCTTGAGTTGATAAAAGTTATATACAATTAAATCCTGTGCATGTACGGGCAATTTGAAGCCATACAGAACGGCTCTAGCGCCATACCAGCCATTACAAGAAATAGATACAGAACTGACCATCCGTATCCAAATAATTTAGATTTAAATCGAATATAAATGATACTAATGTTGTGCATGGAAGACAGTAATAGCTTATTGCTAGAAAGAAACAATAGTGGGCAGCTTCAAGAAATGACCCAGTTGTTGGTGTAGGTGGTAGGTTTAGAGTATTCTTCAAATTCTGAATTTAAAAAACGCGTGTTTGCCTTTCCTTTACCTACACAGGTAAATCTGTCTAAAAAGCCACCGTATTCCTTCTATCACACAATTGTCTCTTCCCTCGAAGCCAGATAGCATTGACCAATAAGGCATGGGAATACCAGATGACCTCGCACTTCGACTGTCTCAGTGATCGAACGCAAACAGATATCAACATAGCGTATACATGTGTTTATCACTGAGTTACAGAAGAAACCATTTACTTCTAATCTCGTCTTTTCATAGCAACACCCTCTGTACAACAACCGAACTATGTGTTTCCCAATGTGTGTTGTTTTTGAGAGGTTCAAGCGTCACAGGTAACTGCATGTGTCATTGATAAAGAGTAAAAAACTAAATTTGAACTTTTTCAATGATACAGTCATGTGTGTTGGTGGCATGATGGTCAAGTAGAAAACACACTTGACTACTGATCGAGAGGGCCCCGTTCGAATCTCGGCCGGGACACTTGGTCATTTCTGAAACGCTTTTCAGTGTTTCCCACCAAACTAGAGATGACATGGTTGGAAACGCTGAGGTAGTCTCGCGTGTATCGTTGCTATACACCGGGCACGTTAAAGAACCAGGTAGTCTATTCGGAACGAGCTGGGGTAACGCACCCGGATTCCTTGTATCACAACTCTTTCTCCTACTCGCTGTCTCTTTGAACAGCAAAAACACAGGAGTCAGGACCCCACTGGAAGTAAGTTAAAGTTAAGTTACCAATTTTCTAGGGCTGCTTTCAGCCACCCTTTGACATTTAAACTTCCCCTGGTCATTGGGCTACCTATGGAAACCTGCGTTCGAGTCTCCCTGGGGAGATTATTTCTCTCCTGGTGGGTGTGCAGCCAACATCGATCTTCGGCGCCCAGGACTATCAAACATGTTCAGACACAGCCCTCACAGGTACCAATTCACACCTTGGTCGAGTGGAGCATGTGTGTTATTCGTGCTAAGAGAAATTAAGCAGTGGTCCAGACGGGGGTTGAACCCGGGACCTCTCGATCCCGAAGCGCGCGCCCTACCTCTAGGCCACCGCTCGTGTGTTAGCCCTGACCGAATGGCATAAATAGTTACACACAGATACATACATTTATCTGTGGTTCACGGTACTGTTCTAGCAATTTGAACCTGTGACTGCATTATCGGACTTACGTGCATGTGCATGATTTAGTTAGACAAACATACATTGTAAAATAGTTTAACTTTAGTATTACATCTAAAGCGCGTAAATGTCATTTAATGCCAAAATAAAAGACACCTATTATGTTAAGTATATATTTATTTAACCATATTTATTACAATGCCGACGGATTAAGTATTGACCTATAGAATATACATGCATATTTACATTAACGATTATAATGCGCCAAAGAATTTTAATCTAAAGTGACGTCTGTTTATCACAATTTAAATGGTTGTATAAATTGATCCAATTCAAATTTGACCATTTTGAAATATGTGGTCTGTAACTTGGACATAGCGTATGTAGTATTATGTAGTTATTAGCGGACAATATGTACATGTATTATATGTAACTATTGACCTCATGGGGAAATACGGACTAGGTTGTATGACTATTAAGTTTAAAGGAACAAAACTTGAGCATACTTAACGAATATATTTACTTTTATAATAAATTGTGACATTTTTTATTCTAGTACTATACAGTAGTATGTATGTTAACAGAATCTACATGTATGTTGGTAATAACTTATATAAACACTGACAATGTCGGCGTCAAATGGACACATTAAACATAATACACATTATAATAACAGGATGACTCTTTGATATAAAGACAGAACAAATATGCAAGAAATTTTTTTTATCATTCGCGATCTATAGACAATGGCATACTCGTTTATCAATTATACAAGATTTAAGACTTTTTCAAGATTTATAATTATGAACATCAATATATCAATACATAAAATTGTGAAATAGGTCACATGAACGTGCATTATACAACTCGAAGTAAGTTGATACACATTTACAATGCTTTACATGTTTAATTAGGCATTCGTTCATGTAGCTACTCTCAGAGTTTAATCATGTACGTGTCATATATCCTATAGGTATGTCTATAGCATGTACGAGGGGTGATCAAGAAATAATAGGACTTTTCTCATAGCTTCTTATTCTACGCATATATCGCTGGCTTAGATTTAGAAGGTCGTAAGTACAAAATCAACATTTTGAGACAGTCTGAAAACTACTCTTTACTTATGAAAAACAAGCTTTTTAACCTTCAGTTAGGTCAACATGAAAATAGGCTCATGAGAAGCTCCATGAGATGTAGATTTCAAACATGCATAAGTCTTATAAGATCCTCAGTAACTGTTAGTACTTACGACCTTCTAATCATTCTAAGCCAGCGATATGATCGACTACTTTCTTAATGAAACTCTCAAAGTATATGCAAGTATAAATACATAACACATGCTTGTAAGTGTGTAATAAGCCTCATAAGTATGTTAACTACAATCATTCACTAGGATTTTATAGTATATCTCTGATATTTTATAGCATACATAAAACCATAACTCCGTGAACACAAGACACATAGAGGTTTGAATCAACCCGACAGAGAAAATTAAAAGGCAACTCACTGATTTTAATCAAGCATTAAATCGTACTTTACTGAGTTATTTACGTTTTATGACTTTGACTGATCCATTAGATGCATCCATTGATAGCTGCACTCTCTATCCACAAACTACATTTAGCAGCCTACATGTGATATTTGTGAAATATTGTCCATAAATTGGACTTTATTCTGAGACTCAAGAATTTGGTTTGAAGGGTCATTTTCTCTTAAAATCTTGGGGTTGTTTTGCCTATAAAATGGTCGAATTTAGTAAGTAAATATGAAAATGACCCTTCAGATTTAGAAGCTAGTAAATCCCCTGACTTTGTGGTACATGTATTTATGTATAAAGTATCATTACTAATAGTCATAGGCTAACTTGAACGGCAACATAAATGATATACTGTATACATCATATACATGTACGTAGTTCGCATGTATATATATATCATGGCTAATCAAGTTCAAATGGTAGAAGATCGTCTGTAGCCCGACTATAGGTAAGAGAGTAAGTCCGTAGAGGCTTTACGTCGAAAATGCAAATTCTTAAAAACTAAACAGCATAATATGAATAAGTTATTAAATAAAACTGAAAATTAGACAACATCGCAAGTCTCTATAATCGTATAAAATGTAATTAATCATTCACGAGTCGTTCTCATCACATGCTTAGTGTAGACGGTTATTGAATAAGTATGTCTGCTTTCTTAATGTTAATCAATGTTATGGTACCATCCCAGTTTCACCACACTCTCATCGATTTTGTATAATCAACACCATAATAAACAGATGTAATGCCCCGCTAACAAATAGCTACTAAGTGAGCTTTTGTCAATAAACGATGCAACACTCAGTAACAGCTACATTTATAAGGCATCTAAATGCATGTACATTTTACTAAAAAAATACTTAATATCCTTACTGTACAATATTAACATTCCAGCAACACATTACTAACCGGAATCAACCGGTTTTGTAATAAAACAGACGATACATGTGAGTAAATGTCTCCATAGTATTTGTATTCCAAGAAACTTACGTTTCGTATCCTGTAAAAATCCAGTTGAATAACTATATGCTATTTCATGCACTGTTAAACAGCTAAAATGGTTACATATTCAGCGTAGGTTTAATCGTTCATACGAATCGATAGCAATCAAGGTCACGTCGTATTTTTGAAGGTGTGTGTCTATACGAGTGTTTTGATTGGTTGAGTGTGCAGTGGATTGACGTATGTAAACATTACCACGTGGTAATACTGTCAACAAAGCGTTGATGCAATACTTGCACGCTACATATGGTTTATTCCCTACGCAGTGTTCTCCCTTTGAAAATGTAAAACCATCGTCGTGCTGTTCAACTTTTATATGTTCAAAGGGACGAATTATGTTAGCGCTGGTTATCGGTTTTGACCCCCTTCAGGCCTACATTTTGCATAAAACAGAATAATGTTCCCTCGTTCAGTTTTCACCAGGGCACTTTTCAAACAAGTCTAAATAATTATGTACGGTATGTAGATAACGCGTAACGGCGAACTTCGTCATTTGCACCATGCTTGCATTAGTTATAGCCCTTTGTAAATTTGTGATATATGCTACACATTGATTTTAGTTGGTAGAATCATGTTAAGGCAGATCAGCAAAATCAATGTAATTTGTTTATCACATTCGAAATGCGCAAATGGGTGATTGTTCATTTAACACCATACTTACCTCAGTTATTGCAGTTTGTATTTTTGCATTGTGTGGGTAATATGCCAATATTTAGGTCAATTGTGAAACACGTTCTTGCTACTAAGATAACGTTAAGGAAATGAGTCGGTAGGTGTCTTACTCTCCGTCAGTGTTGCCCTTGTTGAATATGGTGTTGATTAATGTGGATGTAAGCTTACGAATTCCGTAAGTGCTTTGATAAAACAGTATCTAGGTCCGCGGTCCTGCGAGGTTGACGAGCTTCCCGACTGTGTTCACGCAAATGGTTATGAATTGATCAGCTGTAATGAGTTCTGGCCCCGTGTTCACAAAGAATTGGTTATCAGGATCAGGCTCAAGCTCCATTCTGTTTTTGCTATTTCTTTCAAATAATATGTACATTTTTAAATTATATGTTCCTTAGCAGTTACAGAATATCAAAACAGTTTCTAGATAACAGATAAGGACCCTTTAAAACTTTTACTTTCCTATAAAAAGAGATTTATTGTACTTTAGACCGAAACTGATCTGAGACAATCAGGATCAAGCTCGAAAACCCAGCTTCAATTTATTAAGCACAATATTTCTGTAACTATGCATTAAAACTTATTCATTTGTCTTTAAAATTTAAGGAGATACATCGCTTGCTCAGAATAAAAAGGTCGTAAGTACAAAATTGATATTTTGAGAAAACAAGAAAAAACTGTCTGAAAACTCTGTACATATGGCATGGAATTACATATATATTTTGAATGATTTTGGCTTATGGGAAAAAAGCTTTTCCAACTTCTGTTTTGTCAAGATGACCAGTTCCGATTTTCATGAAAATAGGCTCATAATAAGCGCCTGTTTATGCATATTTCAAATATGTATCCGAGTCTTATAAGGTCGTAAGTAAACAAACTCACTATGCTCTGTACTTACGAGCCAGCCATTTGCTGTAAACATTGTGCATTAAACATCGTTATATTGCGTTGTTTTAGTTGATTGACTTGACAAGCAAACCCAAACTCACCATGACTCGTAAAACGTCATTTGAATTAGTTAACAACCCTAGAAAATTGACATTTTATTTAAAAAATTAACTATTTTAATATAATTTTGAAGTATACGTGCCTTGTACGGTATAGCTGGGTATTAACCAATATTTAGTTTTGTCGCGATTGTGTTATTCTTACGACACACCGCTGGATATGGCGCGAAATTTTGATAAATAAAAATAAAGAAATAGCAGTTATATTCACGGTTCTCGTCTGATGTAACAATGCCAATGGCACTTTCTACACAGACACCATCAGACGATGATCAGAACATACTTTTGGCGCGTATAGATAATGCCAGGAGTGTTTCTAATATTTTGAAAGCTATTCACTTCAAAGAGGTATCCGAATTTATGGTTACTTACATGTTTCAAGTCAAATGAATGTATGCAAAGATAAAAAAGTACATGTGTTAAGATATTTGATGTATGCCATAATGCTCCTGTCAATATTTCGCCCGCCCGGTGGGGGATGACCTAGGGGGAATTTCACATTTTTTATGTCTAAATCCCCACCCTGGAGACGATGCTTACTGTCTAAATCCACATCCTGGAGACAATGCTTTGTATACAAGTTTGTGAAGGCCACTCCTCCTACAAGTCTACTCCCATGGACTCGGAATCAATAAAGTTATCAAAATCCGGACTGTCTTGAAGATTTGTCTAATTCTAATTATTCTAATTCCTCTTGTATCCCTGTATAGGGCGCATTTTGTCCTGGACTTACTTCAGAGTTCTCTTTACAAGCTGTAATGTTTTGGGAGTTGGCATATTTTTATGCTCCCCAAAGGGTGAGCATATAGTCGCCGCTTCGTCCGTCTGTCACACTTTTGTTTGGGCCATAACTTGAAGAGTATTAGAGATAGCAATTTGAAACTTCATAGGTGAATACATCTCATTAAGAGGAAGTGCAGTGCACAAGAACCATAACTCTTGATTGCATGTTTTTTTAGTTATTCCCCTTTGTAATTTTTCATACTTATTTCTTGTCCGGGCCATAACTTGAACAGTATTAGAGAAATCAATTTAAAACTTCATAGGTGAAATTGAATAGACCTCATTGAGGGGAAGTGCTGTGCACAAGAACCATAACTCTTCATTGCATATTGATTTAGTTATTCCCCTTTGTAATTTTTCATACTTTATTCTTGTCTGGGCCTTATCTTATACAGTATAAGAGATATCAATTTGAAACTTCATAGGTAAATAGATCTCATTAAGGGGAAGTTCAGTGCACAAGAACCATAATTTTTTTGTGTCGCCTGAAAAGGCGACATATAGGTGTTACTTTGGCGGCGGCGGTGGCGGCGGCGGTGGCGTCACAAATTGCTTGTCCGGAGCATAACTTTGTCACCTTAAGTTCAAATGACTCAAGAATTGGTATGCATGTTTCTTGCAATAAGCCGGAGTGCAGTGGGCAAGAACCATAACTCTACCTGTCATAGTTTTTGAATTATTTCCCTTTGTTTGATTTTATTACAGCATTTCTTGTCCGGAGCATAACTTTGTCACCTTAAGTTCAAATGACTCTAGATTTAGTATGCATGTTTCTTGCAATAAGCTGAAGTGCAGTGCGCAAGAACCATAACTCTACCTGTCATAGTTTTTGAATTATTTCCCTTTGATTGATTTCATTAGAGCATTTCTTGTTCGTAGCATAACTTTGTCACCTTTAGTTCAAATGACTCTAGATTTGGTATGCATGTTTCTTGCAATAAGCTGAAGTGCAGTGCGCAAGAACCATAACTCTACCTGTCATAGTTTTTGAATTATTTCCCTTTGATTGATTTCATTAGAGCATTTCTTGTCTGGAGCATAACTTCGTCACCTTAAGTTCAAATGACTCTAGATTTGGTATGCATGTTTCTTGCAATAAGCCGAAGTCCAGTGCGCAAGAACCATAACTCTACCTGTCATAGTTTTTGAATTATTTCCCTTTGATTGATTTTATTAGAGCATTTCTTGTCCGGAGCATAACTTTGGCACCTTACGTTCAAATGACTCAAGAATTGATAGGCATGTTTCTTGCAATAAGCCGGAGTGCAGTGCGCAAGAACCATAACTCTACCTGTCATAGTTTTTGAATTATTTCCCTTTGATTGATTTTATTACAGCATTTCTTGTCCGGAGCATAACTTTGTCACCTTAAGTTCAAATGACTCAAGATTTTGTATGTATGTTTCTTGCAATAAGCCGAAATGCAGTGCGCAAGAACCATAACTCTGCCTTGCATCGTTTTTAATTATTTCCCTTAGATTGATTTAATTTGAGCATTTCTTGTCCGGAGGATAACTTTGTCACCATGAGGTTGAATGACTTGAAACTTGGTATGCATGTTTCTTACCAAAAGTCCAAGTGCAGTACACAAGAACCGTAACTCTACCTGGTGCCATTATTCAATTTTTTCCCTTTTATTGATTGTATAAGCATTTCTTGTCTGTGGCATAATTTTGTCACCATAACTATTAATGACTCAAAAATAGGAATGCATGTTTCTTTGCTGTGACATGAAGTGCAGTGCGCATGAATCATAACTCTAGCATGTGTAGTGTTTGAATGATTCCCTTCAGATTGATTTTATCAGGACATTTTTTTGTCCAGAGCATCGCTTTGTCGTTTTTAGTTCAGATGACTAGAGAACTCTTGTGAGTCTAATATGTAGCCCTATACTGGATAGTTTTCCATGACAAATGTGCATTTCGTCAGGCGACACATGCGACTCGCGGAGCTTTTATTAGTTATTCCCCTTTGTAATTTTTCATACTTTATTCTTGTCCAGGTTGTAACTCATCCAGTATTAGAGATATCAATTTGAAACTTCATAGTTGAATAAATCTCATTAAATTTTAGTGCTGTGCCAAAGAACCATAACTCTCTTTTGCATATTTCTGGAGTATTTTTTCTGTGACAAACATCACACAGGGAGCATCACCCGTCAATGACGGCTCTTGTTTACATTATTGCTGTCAAGACTGTTTTTACCTCTGTACTTGTATACATTTAGGTTATTTTATTTTCAGACAGCCACAGTGTTTGCTAGTCCTATGGGATTGAAGGTTACAGTGGAAGATGCTAAGTGTATTCAAGCCAATGCTTTTATTCAGGAAGGAATATTTCAGGAGTACAGCATTAAGGAAGAACAAATTACATTCAAAATCAACCTCACAATATTATTGGTTAGTTTGTTTTCATGTCAATAAAAAATAGTTTCTCAAAGTTTTCCAAATAGTACCGGTATAAATTTCAAATTGGGAACTTGCCGTTTCTTACTATGAGGACTGACGACCCACAGGGTTGAGCTTGAAATGCTTACACTGGTTCATCATTCTGACTGGAGTCCAACATCTCCAGATACTGCCACCAGTTACTTTGAACATGAAACAATTTCAGGTTGATATCAATTTCACATTTTCTTTTTCAAACAGTTTAATGCTTTGATTGAAAGAGACCTATATTCTGCACATGGCTACAATTAGGAAACTAAATTTAAAATCCTAACCCTGTAAAGGCTGTATAAAATTGATGCTATTACTGATATGATTTCAGGAATGTTTGACTATATTTGGTACTGGAGCTATAGCAGGAGCATGTACAAGTTTGAAGATGTGTTATGCTGGGTATGGATACCCACTGGTTCTCATGTAGGTATAATCACTGACAAGGGTTTTACTAGGAGCTGAATTGTAAAGGTCAATTTGATCTATTTATACCAGTTTTAACCTTTTTATGCGCAGTAGAACCTCATTTAAAGACCATCTTAATAATTAGATCATTTCAAAACTAAGACCAAAATATTTAGGTCCATCCGTCAGTTTACTCTATATTCATTATTGAGATGGTCTTTTTATGCCCCCGTATCGATAGATCGGGAGGCATATAGTGATTCACCTGTCCGTCCGTCCGTTCGTCCGTCCGTTCATCCGTCCGTCCTGGTTAACCCAAATTGACCGTTTCTTCTAGCATTAATATGGCTTGCTACAAAGCTTTCATACTTGCATGGGTGTTGTGTATGAACACTCTCCACACACCAGTACCACCTAACCCCATTTTGACCTTCACCGTGACCTAATTTTGGACTTAGACTTATTTATGGACAAGGCTTCCACAGGGGGCATAAGCGTTTATTGAACGCAGTCTTGTTTAAGTTTGAGTTTTTAAGTGTGGTCATTGAGGTATTAATGTATAGCCAAAAAATCTATTCTTCTAAAAGGAAAAATGACCCTCCATTTAGAATCCTGAAAGGCCAAAATGTCACATAAACACTGGAAATTTCAGCGGTCAATTGAATTATTGATAAATTCAAGGGTTAAATGATATTGCATAATGAATAGATATGTGTTCTATATTTATTCATGTATAACGCCTGTCCTCAACAATTTTTGAGGTAAATACATTGGCAATTGCAACTTAGCCAATTTTCCTTGACTGTATCTGCACATGTACTAACAAACCCTTCCAAAACAAGTATCCAACAACTTCTCATGTGGAGGAAAATTGACATTGAAACATTTCAAGATAATTATGTGTATATTACAGGTTAGAGGAAGATGGTGTTCTCACAGATTGTAGTATTAAAACATTAGAACCCGACGAAGTCCTAGATTTCAACTTCAGTAGTACAAATGTCATCAATAAGATTATAATGAAGGTATGTTATATACAAATATGGTAGATTTTTGATACATGGTGGTATTAGTTACGTAAATTTGTATCTATTAGTTGATGTAATTGAATACATTTCTTAATGCAAATGCAGATGCGATGTGACTGAGTAGTCACCATATGACTGAAATAATGTTGACCAGCAGAACTTAAAACAACATTAAAAAAATCTCTTAATACAAGGTTGTACTAATATACGATACACATAGTCTTGACAATGTCACTGAATCGTTTCTCCCATAGTCACTTGGTTTCAAATTTTCTGAGTCAAAATTATCTGAGTGTACCCTATATCGAGAGAAGGTTGGGCAGCGGACATGTTTAGCCGCAACGGATATGACGTTTCGAAAGCTGGTACCCAGTTTTTCTGAAGTTGTCACAGCAAGCATGGATACCAGTTCCTGTAACATCATATCTTTTGCATATAAATATGGCCACTGCCCAACCTTTTCTCTATGTAGGGTACACTCAGATAATTTTGACTCAAATAATTTGAAACCATGTGACTATGGTTTCTCCATATTTTTTTACAGTCTGAGTGTTTGAAGGAAGCATTTAATGAGTTAGATATGACAAGTGACGTATTGGAGTTTATGATGTCACCTGATGCCCCGTACTTCAGATTGTCAACCTTCGGGAATGCTGGTAGTACACATGTAAGTTGGCTCCTATTTTTTATCAAATGTCAATTGTCTAGATTTCCAGATGCTCTTAAAAGGAGAGGGAGTTAGCCCTTACCAAGGGAGGGCCATTTAGTACTCACCAAGGGAGCATTTAGTTCTCACAAAGGGAGCATTTAGTCCTCACAAAGGGAGCATTTAGTCCTCATCAAGGGAGCATTTAGCCCTCACCAGGGAGCCCACGCCAATGCTAATTCCTCGGTGGGTTAGTACATGCATTCATTTGTGATCAGAAAACTATTGACTAAATTGTACATACACAGTTAGCTACCTTGAGGAGAATAATGGGCTTGTGTTTTAAACATTCTACCATGTAAAGATTGATGATATACCTAGACAGTATCCATGACTTGTTATTATTCCCCCTCTTTGAAGAAGACTTTATTGCTTTGCACTATAATGATGGTTTGGCTAAATGGTTTCCTGATCAATAACAGAACTAAAGAATGTTTGGTTGCACCCAATAGGTGAAACCTGTTGATTTGTGGTGAGTATGTGACTTCTATATCCCTCCTCTTTGAATAGACAGCATCTATTGTCCTATTCTCTGTCCCCTGTCCGTCCTGTTGCCTATCTGAATAAACACAATATTTAACATTTTCTGCTTGTAGTCAGACTTTCCGAAGGATTCAGATATGATGGAATCATTCCAGTGTGCACAAACACAAACAAACAGGTAAAAAATTATTTTCACCATTGTCAAGGTTCACACAGGTCTTGAAAAGTACTTGATTTGATAAAACTACTCGAAAAGGACTTGAATTTGATGCCTATACTTGAAAAGTACTTGAATTTGATGCCTAATACTTGAAAAGTACTTGAATTTGAAGCTGCCAAAAGGTCCTTGAAAAGTACTTGAATTAGAAAAAAAAACTAATTTTTGCTTGCTGCTAATTTGAAAAAAAGACAAAAATATCAAAACAGATTAAAAATGACAGAAGGGTGACTAAAATCCCCTCCATACTGACTCATTTTTTGTAATTAAAGCCACATGATCTCTCCCAAGACCTTTTTTTGATCATCCAGTAAATAGACTAGTTACAAAAAATAAGGATGTTTTTCACAAATGACCAATAATTGACTGCAGAATGTTAAATGTATCTGTCGAAATACATGTAGTATTCCAAAAATCACATTTTAGTAAAATGTATGGATGACAAAATACTAATTTTGCAAGAGTTGCTTCCCTTAGATTATAAATTGTGTGTTTTTTGTTTACATTTCTTTATTTTGTAAACAAACCAACTGGATGTGATTTTAAATATGGTGTTTTCCAACTTTGGGACTCAACTAAACTGTTCAAAATCCATGGCTTTTCAAATAGGTTACCAAGACATTGCTTTTTGAAAATAGCCGTTTAAGGCCTAATGTGACTTTAAAAATTTAGCATTCAATTACTCAAGATTCTTGTTATTTCATTTGATTAAAAGACACTTATTTCATGTTTTCGTCACAATAAACCCTATTTGAAGTCCTTGATATTGGAAGAAATGTACTTTGAAAAGTCGTTGAAAAGTATTTTTTAGGAAAGTTCTGTATTTAAGTGTATGTGTACCTCTAGGTGTGGAACTTTGCAGTCATCTTGAAACATTTACCATTTTATATTCATGCATGGATCTGGATCTGCACATACAAATAAAATACATGTGATTTATATTGCGCAAACATCATTTAAACATACTCTATTGCGCTTCACAATTACATGACACACTAGGATTCTAGAGCATGGATTAAGTCATAAAATACTGAATTGACTATTAGCAAGAGCACATTCATTGTCCATGAAACCGACTATACAAATGTGTTTTCAATTTTGATCTGAACATGGCTTGGCAGTGAATGTCTATCAGGTAGCTGGGTAGATTGTTCCACCATTTTGGGCCATAGATCTGAAACTGAAAACATGATACATTTCCTCTAAGCGTACATTTCAGCATACAAGGCACGAAAGTAATCACTAATTTTATAAATATTTATGACCCCCCCTCCCCCATCTTTGACAGATCCAGATTTTACGATCCGGCACGGATCCAGGAGATTAAGTAAGTTTAGTAATATTGCTTTGCACATGTCGGGAGTCTGTTGGTCGGTTGTAATGTCGACCAAATGGTGTGGCTGTAATCCAAAAATACACAAAAATACACAAAAATACTTTAATCTATTGTAGGTACAAGGTATCGTTACTAAAACCTTCAGTGAAAGCGTTGGCTCTATCATCGAGAGTTTCTATACGTACTGATAATAGAGGCTTCCTTTCCTTACAATATATGATCAAAAATGAAGATGGACAGGTTTGCTTTGTAGAATATTATGTAAGTTTTCTTTTCACATCTAAAGCCTAGGTTCCACTAAGGAATTCCACATTGGCAATGTTCTCCCGATTTCTTCCTATACCACCCCAATTTATCACAATTCCTTCAGATATCACAAACTGTCTCATGACCTACTCGAAGCTTCCCCTAGATCACGAGGGACCTGTTCCCGTTGTCCTGATAGCTCACTAATTTAAATGGGGAGTACATTGCCGAGGCAAAATATGCTCAGTGGGACCTACGCTTTACAAGGCATTCTGTTTAAGGATAGATAATCAATTATTTTATCAATATTCCGGCCATGATACAGTGATGAATATACTAGTGTACAAATAATTTTTTTGGCAGTTAAGTTTATTTACAGTTTTTAGCCATAAGTAAGAAAATGGCTGTAGTTTTGTTAACATAGACTTGATGGAAATGGTCATTGGTCATAGGAGGTTAATTGTAATTGTCACTTTAAAGTATTTTTAATCCACAAATCATTTTGATTAAGATACATATTTTATTGAATATAATTGATGCATAATGTTTGCCATTATTTAAAAAAATGAGTATAAACTATAAATACAGATAATTCTGACCACCCTTCTAAAAAAAATATTTTTCATATCTTAATATATAATTTATGTAATGTGAGTACTTGCATGCTTCTCAACCGCCCCGTTTCAATCAGAAGTCTCAAGATAACGAATCTAAAACATGTTACCGATCGGCATTTTTAAACCCAATTAATAGATTTATTTAAGCCCCGGGCATCGTAATAAACTGACCTGTGTACAATCAAAGCATAAATGATCCAATACATACCCAATTAACATGGTGCTAATTGCCCCCTAGCCAGCAGCATATCAATAAACATGTGTTATTTATTTCAGTGTGCACCGGATGAAGATGTTGATGATCCGGAACATTGATAGTGCTTTACCTCAATATGACATATCTGATATTGAACATTGTGACCTAGCACTCATCTCCCAATGTATTTCAACCTGAGCTAAATCTCATCTCAAATATTGTCATTTGTCTTTGAGTCTGTTTCCATGGGAAGCTGGACTTAAAGTTTTGGCATCACAAAACAGAATCATTATTCTGGGTGTAATACAGTAAAATTTCAAGAGCTTTAGGTTCAGCTTAAATTCATAGTCTGATTTGAGTACAATCTCAATTTGAGCAGAGATGTCTCCTAGAGATGCTTTAGGGAGTTTGATGCCGTGTGTCAGTGGAACAAGTACTAAATTTTGAGCCAGGAGAATTCAAGTAAATACAGTGGGACAGTATAAGAATGATCAGGGGTTTCATTTGACTCAGGTGCAGGGGTTTTGACCCTTGAAATTTCTAAAAAGCCACATTTTGACCCTCAATATTTTGGTTTGAAGAGTCATATTCTCTTAAAATTGTGGATATTTTACCTTGTGGATATTATGAAATGGATCAATTTAGTCAAAATATCAAAATGACCCTTCAGATTCAGAAGCTAGTTGAACCCCTAATCATGAGTAAGGTAAGGAGGCACAGCTTTCTTATGGACATTGATAACAAGGTGTGTAACAAGCATGTCACATGTGAAATGTTTATGAACATCAAGGATCAGGCTAATGTGTTCAGGCTATGACACCATCCTTTGTTTGGGATGGGTGAATACTTGTGTTCATAATGTATTTGTTTTGTTTTAAACTAAGTTGTTTGATTGTTGTAGAAATAAATTTTATAAGATTAATAAGCATTTCTTGTAAGCTCACCTAAACATGAAGTATTCAATTCTAGATACTGTAAACCGAGAAATTATTTTGCGCTATTTAATTTTACAGAGTTCGAAAATGGTAGAATTTCGTGAAATTAAGTGGCTGTGAAAGTGCTAAATCATTAATATGGACATTGCGGGAATCTTAAAACACGAAACTTTGTAGCCACGAATATGCCGACAATCAGAAAAATGTGAAAGTTAGTATTTGCGAAAGTAAATTTGTATACAGTAGACCCTTACTCAGATTGTTGAATACTCATGTATCTCCTCCATTTGTCAAATTCCAGCATTCAATTCTTCCAATGAAATTGATACTGTGTATATTGTATATGGACATAAACTCTTCGTCAAAATCCTGATTGGTCAGTGTGTGATTAAGCAAGAGTTATGACCCTTGATTTATCAGAAAATATTTCAATGTAATACATGTATGTGGAAGAAGAAGGCAAGATAAAAATAGTTGACATTCTTTGCCAGGTGGCGTATCAGTTACCTTGAAAATGACATGACAAGTAACAATACCCAACACTCTCTGTCCGAGCACACTCGACACACCCTGTGCAAACACACACAACACTCCCTGTCCAAGCACACACAATACACAACACTCCCTGTCCAAGCACACACAATACACAACACTCCCTGTCCCAGCATACACAACACTCCCTGTCCAAGCACACACAATACACAACATTCCCTGTCCCAGCACACACAATACACAACACTCCCTGTCCAAGCACACACAATACACAACACTCCCTGTCCCAGCACACACAATACACAACACTCCCTGTCCAAGCACACACAATACACAATACTCCCTGTCCAAGCACTCACAATACACACCACACTCTCTGTCCAATCACACACAATACACAACACACTCCCTGTCCAATCACACATAATACACAACACTCCCTGTCCAATCACACACAATACACAACACACACTCTGTCCAATCACACACAATACACAACACTCCCTGTCCAAGCACACACAATACACAACACACTCTCTGTCCAATCACACACAATACACAACACATTCCCTGTCCAATCACACACAATACACAACACTCCCTGTCCAAGCATAAACAACACTCTCTGTCCAAGCACACACAATACACAACACACTCCCTGTCCAATCACACACAATACACAACACTCCCTGTCCAAGCACACACAATACACAACACACTCCCTGTCCAATCACACACAATACACAACACTCTATGTCCAATCACACACAATACACAACACACTCCCTGTCCAATCACACACAATACACAACACTCTATGTCCAATCACACACAATACACAACACACTCCCTGTCCAATCACACACAATACACAACACACTCCCTGTCCAATCACACACAATACACAACACTCTCTGTCCAATCGCACACAACACACTCTCTGTCCAATCACACACAATACACAACACACTCTGTCCAATCACACACAATACACAACACACTCCCTGTCCAATCACACACAATACACAACACACTCCCTGTCCAATCACACACAATACACAACACACTCTGTCCAATCACACACAATACACAACACACTCCCTGTCCAATCACACACAATACAAAACACTCCCTGTCCAATCACACACAATACACAACACACTCCCTGTCCAATCACACACAATACACAACACTCTATGTCCAATCACACACAATACACAACACACTCCCTGTCCAATCACACACAATACACAACACACTCTGTCCAATCACACACAATACACAACACACTTCCTGTCCAATCACACACACTACACAACACTCCCTGTCCAATCACACACAATACACAATACACTCTCTGTCCAATCACACACAATACACAACACACACTCTGTCCAATCACACACAATACACAACACTCCCTGTCCAAGCACACACAATACACAACACACTCTCTGTCCAATCACACACAATACACAACACTCCCTGTCCAAGCATTCACAACACTCTCTGTCCAAGCACACACAATACACAACACACTCCCTGTCCAATCACACACAATACACAACACTCTCTGTCCAAGCTTACACAACACCCTCTGTCCAAGCACACACAATACACAACACACTCTCTGTCCAATCACACACAATACACAACACTCCCTGTCCAAGCATAAACAACACTCTCTGTCCAAGCACACACAATACACAACACACTCCCTGTCCAATCACACACAATACACAACACTCCCTGTCCAATCACACACAATACACAACACACTCTCTGTCCAATCACACACAATACACAACACTCCCTGTCCAATCACACACAATACACAACACACTCTCTGTCCAATCACACACAATACACAACACTCCCTGTCCAAGCATTCACAACACTCTCTGTCCAAGCACACACAATACACAACACATTCCCTGTCCAATCACACACAATACACAACACTCTCTGTCCAATCACACACAATACACAACACACTCTGTCCAAGCACTCACAATACACAACACACTCTCTGTCCAATCACACACAATACACAACACACTCTCTGTCCAATCACACACAATACACAACACACTCTCTGTCCAATCACACACAATACACAACACACTCCCTGTCCAATCACACACAATACACAACACACTCCCTGTCCAATCACACACAATACACAACACACTCTCTGTCCAATCACACACAATACACAACACACTCTCTGTCCAATCACACACAATACACAAAACACACTGTCCAATCACACACAATACACAACACACGCTGTCCAATCACACACAATACACAACACTCTCTGTCCAATCACACACAATACACAACACTCTCTGTCCAATCGCACACAATACACTCTCTGTCCAATCACACACAATACACAACACACGCTGTCCAATCACACACAATACACAACACTCTCTGTCCAATCACACACAATACACAACACTCTCTGTCCAATCGCACACAATACACTCTCTGTCCAATCACACACAATACACAACACACTCTGTCCAATCACACACAATACACTCTCTGTCCAATCACACACAATACACAACACACTCTGTCCAATCACACACAATACACAACACACTCTGTCCAATCACACACAACACACTCTCTGTCCAATCACACACAATACACAACACACTCTGTCCAATCACACACAATACACAACACACGCTGTCCAATCACACACAATACACAACACTCTCTGTCCAATCACACACAATACACAACACTCTCTGTCCAATCGCACACAACACACTCTCTGTCCAATCACACACAATACACAACACACTCTCTGTCCAATCACACACAATACACAACACACGCTGTCCAATCACACACAATACACAACACACTCTCTGTCCAATCACACACAATACACAACACACTCTCTGTCCAATCACACACAATACACAACACACTCTCTGTCCAATCACACACAATACACAACACACTCTGTCCAATCACACACAATACACAACACACGCTGTCCAATCACACACAATACACAACACACTCCCTGTCCAATCACACACAATACACAACACACTCTGTCCAATCACACACAATACACAACACACGCTGTCCAATCACACACAATACACAACACTCTCTGTCCAATCACACACAATACACAACACTCTCTGTCCAATCGCACACAACACACTCTCTGTCCAATCACACACAATACACAACACACTCTGTCCAATCACACACAATACACAACACACTCCCTGTCCAATCACACACAATACACAACACACTCCCTGTCCAATCACACACAATACATAACACACTCCCTGTCCAATCACACACAATACACAACACACTCTCTGTCCAATCACACACAATACACAACACACTCTCTGTCCAATCACACACAATACACAACACTCTCTGTCCAATCACACACAATACACAACACACTCCCTGTCCAATCACACACAATACACAACACACTCTCTGTCCAATCACACACAATACACAACACACTCCCTGTCCAATCACACACAATACACAACACTCCCTGTCCAATCACACACAATACACAACACCCTCCCTGTCCAATCACACACAATACGCACAATACACAACACACTCCCTGTCCAATCACACACAATACACAACACTCCCTGTCCAATCACACACAATACACAACACACTCCCTGTCCAATCACACACAATACGCACAATACACAACACACTCTGTCCAATCACACACAATACACAACACTCCCTGTCCAATCACACACAATACACAACACACTCCCTGTCCAATCACACACAATACACAACACACTCCCTGTCCAATCACACACAATACACAACACACTCCCTGTCCAATCACACACAATACACAACACACTCCCTGTCCAATCACACACAATACGCACAATACACAACACACTCCCTGTCCAATCACACACCACAATACACAACCCTCCCTGTCCCAGCACTCACAATATACAGCACTCTGTCGAAGTGCACACAATACACAACTTCAGTATCAGAATACAAAACACTTCCCGCCACACAGACACTATATAAAAGCTTTCACCGCCAAAGCTCCTGTTTTCACCCCCAACACAGACAAAATAAACAACCACTGTCCCAGCACAGACACACAATACCAAACAATGGCCGCCCCAGCTACTGTTATCAGTGAAACCTTATATAGATTATCCAGCTATAAAAGCCTATACAGCAGATTGCATAAATCGTTAAGACACTTGTTTATCCTTGTCACTGTAACCAGAGTCTTGATTTCAAGGTTCTAATCAATTTCTTTGTGTACTCTGAGTACTAGAGTATTAGGATATATCGAACGGAATGGAAGCGAAGGAGAAAGTAAGTACTAACATTTAATGGCTTATATATAAGATTTGAATTTTACGTCCGGGTAGTTTGACTACAGTCGGAGACAAGATACCTACTCAGCTACTGATACTTCGTCTTATGTTTGCTCATGTGTAGTAGTTTTACGTTTATCCGATCAATTGCCCGGTAAGTTGTAAGATTGTAAGTTGTATTACTATATAAATATATTGGTGTAGACCATTGGCCTACATGTGCAAGGGTTGTATGGTAAATTCGTGGACTTTTTCTATTACTCTCAAGTTTTACACGATCATTTAGAAAATTGCAAAAATATTGCCACCGAAGGTATGCCGTAGCTTAAGAACAAATTATGAATAATGTGTCGTCATGGACCCTCAGATGTAGCTATATTAAATTCAAGGACATGAAATCATTCAATCTAAATTCTATGCATTAAGTTGTCAGTTTGCAAGCTCCTAACTCCGAAATGTAATCACGAAATGTATACGAGGGTCATCAGTAAAAGTTCATGGACACCTCCCGAAAACTGGAAAAGATACTGTAGATAGAATATGATCTTATAAATTTGAATATGGGTTCGACCCTGTATTGCAATATGTTCTATCATTTTCATGTCAGTATAAAATATGCATGGTATTGTACATAATTGATAGGTATTAGCTTACGTTGATAGTTCATTATTGGAAGAAAAGCTAGGCTATACTGAGTTCATGCACATCACATTTCACAGTAATTATCGGATACTTACTGGTCATTTATCAAAAGTGTCCGTCTGAAAATACACGTAAACGATTCAACTTTTGTAAGATATATCTGCTACCATAGACGCTGAACTAGTCGAAGATAATGCAATGATGATAACATTTCACAACATGTGATCCGTAATTGAATTTAACATCTCCAATCTTTCCGTCAATACCTAATTTAGATATACAGTACCGTGCCTTGACATTTTACACCAGTTTCTACATGGACTTGGTTATACGAAATCAATATGAAGTGTTTTATTGGTAAGCCTTATACATACAATAGCTATGGGTGTCTTCTTTTAATTGATACGTTTACTCCATGGATTGAACTACTGTCGGCTTCATAATATAATTATCTAGCAATACGAATGATATCAAAACAGTGAAAGTTTCTACACATTGATGGCGATATATTTACACTGAAAACAATCGATATGAAATCAGATTTCAAGAATACGATGTCAACCAGCGTTTAGTTGATATACATTATAGATGTGTATCTCTATTTTCGTAAGCTCACGTTACTTGTACATTTATCTTAACCTATGTGTATGCAACATGATACAATGGATGTTTACTATAATTTCATGGTCACGTTCGGTTTTACAGCACTAGTTTTAAAAATACTGATCGTCTACTCAAGGTGATAACATTATCATAACATCGTTAATTTCATCAGTCCCATGCCTGTCTTGTTATTCGACTTATCAATTCAAGTATGACATCACCGCTTCTGGCAATCTCGGGTAGGGCACTTAGTGTCTATAGCTATCACATGGTAATACTAATAACAACATCTATATCTAACGTTCATATGGCCTTCAAAAATCAAAATTGAAAAAATTAAACGAAATCCATAAGAACACATTAATAAATAAAAAAAAATTCGTCGACAGACATCAGATGGTAGATTGTGGTTCCATGTTTGGACCATTAGAGTTCTCCCGTGTCAGTTAGCTACGGTCATGTCTGCTACATGTGCCAGATGTCAGTTTATCACCGAAAAGCAAGTTGGTAAGAATGTATAAAACATTCCAGGAAAACTCGATATGACATAATACATAATAGTCACCCGTCAACACAACCAATCCATCAAATAAACTTGTGAACGGACGAACGAACGAGGTAATTAATGAATGAATCAATGAATGTATCTACGAACGAATCAATCAATCAATAATCCAATTAATGAAAAAAATTCAACCAAAGTGTTCAAATAGGTTTTTTTATCATTCAGGGTTCTAAGTTATGGGGTGGGAGATTTACTGGAGACACGGACCCTGTGATGGAGAGGTTCAATGAATCACTATCATGTGACCAGAGGATGTGGAACGCTGATATCAAGGGAAGTCAAGCTTATGCTAAATGTATACACAAAGCTGGATTACTGACAGAGACCGAGATGGTGGCCATTGTTGAAGGGCTAGAAAAGGTGAGAAATCAAGCATTACACTTATTTACTGTTCTAGACTCACGCAAAAACGTTTTCTAGTACAAATGTATACTATAGTGCAGTCAGGGTAATAATAGAATGCCACAGTGGTCGAATCCACTATTACGGTGTAAAACCAATTATATTAATGCTTACAGACAGCTTTAATTTCAATGCTAAACTATAATCGCTCTGCCTCTTCTGAAAATGGTTGTACGAGGGTTGTTCAAATTGGAATGCAAGTGAAGCTATATCTTTCTTGTATCAATAATCTTTTAAGAATAGTAAGCTGTATATCAAAGAACATTGAATTAGCTTTAAATTGATACCTCACATTTTAAAATCCGTTGAGTGTAGCTGTAACAATACGTCATTTAACACTGTCTACTCGTGTATACTAATGCTTAAATTATTGGAAAAATGTCACTTTTTTCTGGCCAAATTCGGTCCTATTTAAGAATCGTTTTTTTTTACTGCGGGAGCAAATACAATATTTTACATAACATGTTTGGTGAAATGGTGGTATGATATGTCTTTTTCATTAACTACTTCATAGTTTACGCAATTTAAAAGTGGTGTAATTTTATTTGGAAAGGAACCCCATGAACGCCATCCAAATACCGCAATATACTATAAAAGGGTTTCGAAAATCATATTTGTTTTGGAAACTGGTGGAATATTTACAATTAGGCAAGTAGCTCAATGTGTTGGCACATCATTAGGAGCTATTCATACAATTATCAAACATATTAAAACAATTAGGACGATAAGTACACTTTGGATACCCCTATCTGCTTAGAGACGCCAGCACACATGCCCTTGCAAACTGTCCACAAAATAGTTGAAACCAGTTTCTAGACAAAAAAAGTCGACCGTTTGCAAATGTAATGACCATAAACGAGGCACGGGTTGATTTTTTCACCCATGCGACAGATCCTTAAACTAATATGGGCCAGCAAACACAGAACAAAAGTATGCATTGCAAAACGCACCATGGGCGTCAGCAGAAATATACACCTTTTTCTATATAAACCAAGTTTCTACCATTAAATTTGATGTATAAAATAGACAATGGGTAAATGCCAAGCTTGAAAAAGGAAAATTCCTTCAGAAATTGAAGAAATACTCCGACAATCGCTCTCAAAGCACATGTTTGAAGTATGACATGCTATTGCAAAGCAATGGGCCTCCACCTGCAGCAGCCATTAACGCGACTTTCTGAGAAGCGTGAAGGTTCTTGAGCTTTTCGACCATCCTGATTTGTCAAGCAATGTCCCTTGTGATCTTTATTTGTTTCAAACGACTCTTAAATTGCAATGTCGGAAGAAATATCAGATACGTTAAGATCTCGGTTTGGCACGTGTCCAGTATATGCACAGTGACCCTATGCATGATAATAAAATCGCATTTTAAATATGGAATATCTGAATGAAACTTCGCGTATATACCGGAGATGGATACTGCAATAGGATCAAAGGCTAGTTTCAATAGAATCTATTAAGGAAAAAAATGTATGGGCTTAGTTGCATTCCAATTTGAACAGCCCTCGGGTTGTTCAAATTGGAATGCAAGTGAAGCTATATCTTTCTTGTATCAATAATCTTTTAAGAATAGTAAGCTGTATATCAAAGAACATTGAATTAGCTTTAAATTGATACCTCACATTTTAAAATCCGTTGAGTGTAGCTGTAACAATACGTCATTTAACACTGTCTACTCGTGTATACTAATGCTTAAATTATTGGAAAAATGTCACTTTTTTCTGGCCAAATTCGGTCCTATTTAAGAATCGTTTTTTTTACTGCGGGAGCAAATACAATATTTTACATAACATGTTTGGTGAAATGGTGGTATGATATGTCTTTTTCATTAACTACTTCATAGTTTACGCAATTTAAAAGTGGTGTAATTTTATTTGGAAAGGAACCCCATGAACCGCAATATACTATAAAAGGGTTTCGAAAATCATATTTGTTTTGGAAACTGGTGGAATATTTACAATTAGGCAAGTAGCTCAATGTGTTGGCACATCATTAGGAGCTATTCATACAATTATCAAACATATTAAAACAATTAGGACGATAAGTACACTTTGGATACCCCTATCTGCTTAGAGACGCCAGCACACATGCCCTTGCAAACTGTCCACAAAATAGTTGAAACCAGTTTCTAGACAAAAAAAGTCGACCGTTTGCAAATGTAATGACCATAAACGAGGCACGGGTTGATTTTTTCACCCATGCGACAGATCCTTAAACTAATATGGGCCAGCAAACACAGAACAAAAGTATGCATTGCAAAACGCACCATGGGCGTCAGCAGAAATATACACCTTTTTCTATATAAACCAAGTTTCTACCATTAAATTTGATGTATAAAATAGACAATGGGTAAATGCCAAGCTTGAAAAAGGAAAATTCCTTCAGAAATTGAAGAAATACTCCGACAATCGCTCTCAAAGCACATGTTTGAAGTATGACATGCTATTGCAAAGCAATGGGCCTCCACCTGCAGCAGCCATTAACGCGACTTTCTGAGAAGCGTGAAGGTTCTTGAGCTTTTCGACCATCCTGATTTGTCAAGCAATGTCCCTTGTGATCTTTATTTGTTTCAAACGACTCTTAAATTGCAATGTCGGAAGAAATATCAGATACGTTAAGATCTCGGTTTGGCACGTGTCCAGTATATGCACAGTGACCCTATGCATGATAATAAAATCGCATTTTAAATATGGAATATCTGAATGAAACTTCGCGTATATACCGGAGATGGATACTGCAATAGGATCAAAGGCTAGTTTCAATAGAATCTATTAAGGAAAACAATGTATGGGCTTAGTTGCATTCCAATTTGAACAGCCCTCGGGTTGTTCAAATTGGAATGCAAGTGAAGCTATATCTTTCTTGTATCAATAATCTTTTAAGAATAGTAAGCTGTATATCAAAGAACATTGAATTAGCTTTAAATTGATACCTCACATTTTAAAATCCGTTGAGTGTAGCTGTAACAATACGTCATTTAACACTGTCTACTCGTGTATACTAATGCTTAAATTATTGGAAAAATGTCACTTTTTTCTGGCCAAATTCGGTCCTATTTAAGAATCGTTTTTTTTTACTGCGGGAGCAAATACAATATTTTACATAACATGTTTGGTGAAATGGTGGTATGATATGTCTTTTTCATTAACTACTTCATAGTTTACGCAATTTAAAAGTGGTGTAATTTTATTTGGAAAGGAACCCCATGAACGCCATCCAAATACCGCAATATACTATAAAAGGGTTTCGAAAATCATATTTGTTTTGGAAACTGGTGGAATATTTACAATTAGGCAAGTAGCTCAATGTGTTGGCACATCATTAGGAGCTATTCATACAATTATCAAACATATTAAAACAATTAGGACGATAAGTACACTTTGGATACCCCTATCTGCTTAGAGACGCCAGCACACATGCCCTTGCAAACTGTCCACAAAATAGTTGAAACCAGTTTCTAGACAAAAAAAGTCGACCGTTTGCAAATGTAATGACCATAAACGAGGCACGGGTTGATTTTTTCACCCATGCGACAGATCCTTAAACTAATATGGGCCAGCAAACACAGAACAAAAGTATGCATTGCAAAACGCACCATGGGCGTCAGCAGAAATATACACCTTTTTCTATATAAACCAAGTTTCTACCATTAAATTTGATGTATAAAATAGACAATGGGTAAATGCCAAGCTTGAAAAAGGAAAATTCCTTCAGAAATTGAAGAAATACTCCGACAATCGCTCTCAAAGCACATGTTTGAAGTATGACATGCTATTGCAAAGCAATGGGCCTCCACCTGCAGCAGCCATTAACGCGACTTTCTGAGTAGCGTGAAGGTTCTTGAGCTTTTCGACCATCCTGATTTGTCAAGCAATGTCCCTTGTGATCTTTATTTGTTTCAAACGACTCTTAAATTGCAATGTCGGAAGAAATATCAGATACGTTAAGATCTCGGTTTGGCACGTGTCCAGTATATGCACAGTGACCCTATGCATGATAATAAAATCGCATTTTAAATATGGAATATCTGAGTGAAACTTCGCGTATATACCGGAGATGGATACTGCAATAGGATCAAAGGCTAGTTTCAATAGAATCTATTAAGGAAAAAAATGTATGGGCTTAGTTGCATTCCAATTTGAACAGCCCTCGTAATCGTTTGTGTACACATAAACGACTACGTTATTCTCACCATATCCTAACTGGACTGTAGTATTATCGTTTTTGTCCATTTTGACAATCTGTACACCCTCATGTTTTATTAAAAGGAAGACCAATCATGTTCGGCAGCAGTCATTGTTAAAATAAGGCTGTGATTTCTCACGTTCGGATGTGCTGTACGTTTGAAAAGCACTAATTGGCATGGCAAAGGACAAGTGACCACACAGAACAGAACATCTCTTTTATTCTTTCCCAATGCATACAGAACATGCAAATATGAGGAACACATATTTTATATTAGATATTAGGCTACAACACAGAGATTAGACAAAGTTGTAAACTATAGATTTATAGACTCTGAGTCGATTTCACGTGTTTAATATTTCGGCCGACGGCCTTCTTCAGAAATATAGTTTTGTTGTTTCTACATTGTGGTTTTAATTAAAATTGTAATTTTCTTTTATTCCTGTACACAGTAGTTTTCGTCGTTTGTGTATAGATTTATACGTACATACATAAGAAGATTCAGGACGTACATTAGGTTAATTATATTCAACAAACACATGGCATAGCACAACTATCTAATTGCTCCGTGCACCAATGCACCATAATTATAAGCACTATGTGCAAGTATAATTCCAATTTAGGGAGCTTGTATAGCGCTTTACAAACTCGCCAGAGATCAGCATACTAGACAGCGAAAGCATAAATAAGTCACCATATGGTTCTAGTGTTATTAATTCTCCGTCTGTTCCTATATTTGAACAGAACTTTCACCAATTATGTAAATTCCTTATATGGAATTAAATTGTATTGACAAGGCACGGATAAATACACAACTCGAACAGTCTGAGTTGCTTGTCATTATATTCCTGATTTATAGATCAAGACCGTAATCGACTCTAACGCCAATGCCACCTGTCCGCTGATGCTGCTACGGAAAATCAACAGTGTACACGTTTATTCATAATTGATCGGCTCACAATTTTCTCAATAAATATGTGACCCGCATTTATTAAGCATCCAACATTCCTGTGACTTGAGTGTGTGTAAAACGAGAAAACGCCGATGTACTCGTATGTATACATGGGACGTTTAAAAATAACCAGGACTATTGTCACAAAACCCGCATGGTTACTTAATAGAAATCAAACTATGTACCATCAGAAATCGGAATCCTTTTTCTACATACAGAACAATTCTGAACTAAAACAAATACCCGGTCCGTGAGTTATAGGTGACTAAATAGGGTCACTAACGCTGACCCGGCGCACGAAATAACGTCGCACTATTTCTTATAGGGCTATGAAATACGATGTTTATTGTGATATATTGTAATGAATACATTATTGTACAGCACTAAGTCACACGAGTAAAGAGTTTATTTTTAAACGTCCCTCGTAGGGCAATAAAATCACATTTTCATAAAATACCCTTTTTTAGTATAAGCAGAGTCCTACGCGAAACTTGCCATTCAGAAAGTAGATTTCCTACCACCAGACCGTCAGCCATTCTGCTCGCAGCACGTTACACTAATCAGAGCTACCTGATGTTCTAAATAGTTCAAAAGCAGCCCTGACTAACCTCATAAACCAGTGGTTAGCCAAGTTTACATACCAGATTATTCAGGCGAAGAATTACGCTTGTAAACGAGAATTAACCCATACACGAGTGTTCATTTATTCCAGGTAACTGGTACGCTCATACCTGCATGACTTCCATTTTGAAAAAAAAGTTTCATTCGTTTAATTTACACTTGTTCCGCTATAAGTGAGCCTTATGTACTTGTCAATGTTTACCCCCAATAGGGGGATTATATACGAGAATTAGACACTTTTGGAAATTGGTTGTCAAATGTCCCTGCCGTGTGCAAATAGTCCTGTCTTATTCCTTTGGGGGTGGTTGTTCTTGATGTCAAATATCCCTATGGTAGATTTTCATTTTCATTACAATGAAAACGTAAAAAAAGGGGACTGTTTAATTCCCGACACCGGTCCATAAACTACGGGCCAAGTCTAATTCCCGCTACATGTGACGCCAGGGTTGATCAAAGCCCCGTACATCGGGAAAGCCTTTATATCTAATTCCCGGTGCATCCCGGCAGTCCCCTCTCGGGGAAAACATTGATAAGTGCATTAGTTCTATTGTTCACAGGTTGGTGAGGAGTGGAGGACGGGAAAGTTTGAGATAAAGCCAGGTGATGAAGATATACACACAGCCAATGAAAGACGACTTAAGGTAAAGTTACAACACCTTTGTATTATAATTGTGTAGATTTTCCCACCGAAACATCGAACAGGCACTATAAATTTATAATCGTTTTCGGTCGCCGTAAAAATGACGTTAAACGAACGTTTTAGTGAACATGTTCACGGGGCCACAGCAACGTCATTAAAGATGCATCATTGAACTTCAAATAACTTCATGTTTCATACGGTATCAAATATTTTAACCAATCATTGGATTTTGTTAAAAGTACCATTCTACCTTAAACGTAGGAACATGTTCATATGTCCGGACTATACTATGGAAATAATAAAGCGAGATTTGCCGTAATAGAGACAATATCTGATTATTGTTCTTTGCTGGCTTAGAAGAATAAGGTTGTTAGTACAAAAATGCCTTTTTTTAAGAAAACAAGAACAACTGTAGGAAAATTACCTCAGGAGAAAAACATAACCACTAAATGCCACATTATCTCTCCCAAGATCTTTTTTCGATCATCCAGTAAATAGACTAGATCTTGTAACAAAGAATTAGGATATTTTTCACAAATGACCAATAATTGACGACATAATGTTTAATGTATTTGTCGAAATAGTATGCCGAAATCACATTTTAGTAAAGATTTTAATGTATGGATGACGAAATACTAATTTTGCAAGAGTTGCTTCCCTTAGATTATAAATTGTGCTTTTTTTGTTTACAATTCATTATTTTGTAAACAAACCAACCGGATGTTGTATTTAATTTGCTTCCATCTTATGGTGTTTTCCACGTTTAGGTTACCAAGTAATTGCTTTTTAAAAATAGCCGTTTAAGGCCTGATGTGTCTTTGAGATTTTTTTAAAAAAGGGTAATAAGTACTTACGGCCTTATTCTTCTAAGCCAGCGACTTATACAAGGGGTATAACTCCAACGCGATAAATTGCAGTACAAAAACAAACACAATATTGCCTATATTTTTGTTATGGATTAAAATCAAGGACCGTAACATTTACCAATGAAAGCATTCAAGCATTAGACACAACATATAAAGTTTTCATGATCCTAAACATCCAGAAACGATGAATATAGCGGATTTTGTGTTTGTTTTTGTATTGCAATTTATCGCGCTAGAGTTATAGTCAAATTTCATGGACATTTGCTCTTATTCATAAACATAAACAATATACTGGGTTCTTACCTGTATGCATGTTACAATTGTTTGGATCACCCCTCGTACATTATACTGCAGGAATTGATTGGTGAAGCCGGTGGTAAATTACATACAGGACGAAGTCGAAACGATCAAGTTGCTACAGATATGAGGTTATGGTTGAAAGATTCTGTCCATGTGTTGAAATCACATCTATTAAACTTGATACAAACAATGGTGCAACGAGCAGAGAGGTAAGCGGATCCAACATAATCTGACATTCTATCTAAAGCCTAGGTCCCACTGAGGAAGTCCACATCCGCGATGTTCTCCCGATGTCTTCCGATACCACCTGATTCACCACAATTCCTTCCAATATCACAATTGTCTCATGACTTCCCCAAGCTTCCCCTAGAACACGAGGAACCTGTTCCCGATATCCTGAATGCTCATTAATTTCAATCGGAAGTACATCGATGAGTTAAGAATTGCTCTGTGGGACCTAGGCTTAAGATAGAAAAACTCTATTTCAATGACCATTTTGTCCAATTTTCTACATCATTTTATTAACTCAATGACCTCAACTCCTTTTACATCCGATTGAATCTGACGTGACCGACTTCCCGCTTAGCGACGACGTAGCAAATTAATGCATTATACATGTGAGGTATAGTCTGGTACCGTTGACCAATAGGTGCCTTTTTGTTCAGTATTGTGCATTCATTCGGACGCTAGATAGCTATCGGTACTGTATTCTACTGTATTTGAAATAGTTTTGGTGCTTCTATTCTATATTTAGGGTGGGCTACTCTGTTGAATGTTACGTGCCGATTCTTGTGGTGATTTCTATTAGCTTTTCTATCATTATTGTACTGGAACTAAATTATACAACACATCACAATTTTTTTTAAAAAACACGTTACTTTCCCGTCTCAATGAGTTTCATTCTTGCATAACACGGTCCTTTTTTAAAGTAATTCATCGGTTCGCGGAAATAGAGATGTACAGTTGAAGTTGGTCAATTTTGCCGCGTGTCCGTTTCCTTTCAGGTCAGTCCCATTGTGTTCGTGCTATACGCATTTAAAAGCCCTTGCTGCTTTCTTCCGGTATGTGTATTGCTTTTGTTAACCGTAATTCCAAACATTGTCAACTTTATCACAGAAAGCGTGTGATGCATTTACCAAAATTATACTCTTGACACGATTATACCGGTAATTAACCGACACTCTGTTTATGCTCCTTTCAGTGAGATACAAGTTCTTATGCCTGGTTACACCCATCTACAAAGAGCTCAGCCAATCAGATGGAGTCATTGGATCATGAGGTAAGTTTGATTGGATGATTTACTAGTACGACGCTAACCAATCAATGGAGCCATTGGGTCATGAGGAAGTTTGAATGGATGATTTATTAGCACCGCGCTAATCAATCAGATGGGGCCATTGGGTCATGAGGAAGTTTGATTGGACGATTTACTAGCACCGCGCTAACCAATCAGATAGAGCCATTGGGTCATGAGGTAAGTTTGATTGGATGATTTACTAGCACTGCGCTAACCAATCAATGGAGCCATTGGGTCATGAGGAAGTTTGAATGGATGATTTATTAGCACCGCGCTAATCAATCAGATGGAGCCATTGGATCATGAGGTAAGTTTGATTGGATGATTTACTAGCACAACGCTAACCAATCAATGGAGCCATTGGGTCATGAGGAAGTTTGAATGGATGATTTATTAGCACCGCGCTAACCAATCAGATAGAGCCATTGGATCATGAGGTAAGTTTGATTGGATGATTTACTAGCACGACGCTAACCAATCAATGGAGCCATTGGGTCATGAGGAAGTTTGAATGGATGATTTATTAGCACCGCGCTAATCAATCAGATGGAGCTATTGGGTCATGAGGAAGTTTGATTGGACGATTTACTAGCACCGCGCTAACCAATCAGATAGAGCCATTGGGTCATGAGGTAAGTTTGATTGGACGATTTACTAGCACCGCGCTAACCAATCAGATAGTGCCATTGGGTCATGAGGTAAGTTTGATTGGACGATTTACTAGCACCGCGCTAACCAATCAGATAGAGCCATTGGGTCGACAATGAGGTACGTTTGATTTGACGATTTACTAGCACCGCGCTAACCAATCAGTGTACTCAGAATATGACGGCGGAATAGTCTAGATGGTAATACGATTACTGACGACGATGGTGGTGACGATGCCTATGATGATGATGATTGATGGTCACATCAAAGTACATTGGCATAATCAGCAAAGGTCAGTACCGTTGGCCATTTACAAAAGAACATAAATAATTATACATAAGGTGGTTTTATAATTGAGGGTTTACACGTACTTTATTAAAATTTGTTATTGGTATTTCGTTAAAGTTATGCGTGGATGTTGAAGAGAGACGTTGAACGACTTTTACAACTTGAAGCACGTGCAAACATCAGTCCTCTAGGAAGCGGTGCATTAGCTGGCAATCCGTTCCATATTGACAGGACATCGTTAGCTTCTGGTATGTCTCTCTTGTAACCTTTAAATTACGAGTACCCCCCACTCCTTATTAAAGCCTAGGTCCCACTGAGGAATTCCACATCGGCGATGTTCTCCCGATTTTGTCCGATACCACCAGAGTCATCACAATTCCCTTTGATATCACAATTTATCTAATTAATTCCCCGAAGCTTCACCTAGACCACGAGGAACATGTTCCCGATGTCCTGAATGCTCATTAATTTCTATCGGGAGTACATCGCCAAAGCAAAAACTGCTCAGTGAGACCTAGGCTTAAGACCGTCAATGATAACTGCTTCGTATGATCTTAAATACTGTTTTAAATTTACATTTTGCTGTTGGTTTGTATGCATGGTACTTTCCTGTATGTATGCGTTTATGTTTACCTAGGCCACTTTTGTTGTTTTCTGTATTTAGGAATCAAGTTTGTGTCGAATGTGACTTAAATTTAACGTCAATGTTTTGTGTTTGAGATTGGGTTGCTTGGCGTTGACAGGGCATGTTCAACAAATAGGCTTAATTACAGAAGAGAACCGTTCTGTTCTTATTGACACAAAACCGACTATTGTACTATGTACTAAAACGCCTATATATTTAACCTCTGTAGAGCAATTACTCCTATACAACGACCAATATTTGCAGCTCTCAAATGGTATTGCTCTACAGAGGTTTTACGGTATTGGTATTCTATATTTCAGATTTAGGATTTGCTGGTGTAACAGACAACAGTTTGGATGCTGTCAGTGATAGGGACTTTGTAGGTAAGATCCACAGGTTCCGCTTGAAAACACAAAATCAAATTTTCCTACATAGGCCTATATATCGCTGGCTTAGAGGAGTGAGTGCTACATATCACCCTGTAAGACCCCTACCCGTACACAATCTGCATCACAAGGTTTTTTTTTAGAACCAATCATCTTTTTTAAAGCGAAATTTCATCTTCTCTTCAGGTTAATGCTATTTGAAAACACCAAAATTGCGTTTGACTGAATGATTACTTTCAAAGGCGTATTGTTATTTTAAAGGAAAGCCACCAATCTATTTTAATTTGTAATTTCCGTGACATCAATAAAACGTCTACTGAACGTCAGCGGACATGTTAGTTTATTACATCGGACTCAACTATTGAAATTCTTTCAAAATGCAATGTACATGTATATGCAAATTCAACGAATGTGGATTGTTATGCTTATATGTCATACAATACGTATTTTATTATTTTGTTCCCTGGCGTACGAAAATAATAAACTCATTAATAGCGAGTCGCTTGAAGGAAGATTCACTCACCCATGTACGATGTTTTTCCCTGTTAATCGTCTCTTTATCTATGTTTTCGTAAATGGTGTTCGATATGCTGAATAATGCCGGATAACATACGATACTATAAGCGTTTATATGTGATCTCTGGGCACTCTTCTGGAATCATTTATAAGGGGTTGTTAAAACATTAGATGGCTAGTTTGCTGGTATACAGTACAACCCGTAGAGCAACAAAATTTCTCTAAGCCGATATTTACTGTAAATGTAACATCGGTAGTGCAACAACCTCTAAACAATGTCTAATATGTGCAGTTCCTAAATGGTGTTGCTTTACAGAAGTTAGACTGTATATTGTATTTATAAACGTGGTTTAAAAAGATCTCAGTAAGCTTCTAATAGCTTCCAATCAGATCTATTTTCTGTAGTACGTGTATAATGTTTGTATTTAATGTGTTGTAAACTTATGTGAAATAAAATAAGTTTAAACTAAACGTGGTTTCGTCTATTTTAGCGGAGTTTCTATTCTGGGCGAGTCTGCTGAGTGTTCACCTCAGTCGATGGGCGGAGGATCTTATATTATATGGAAGTAAAGAGTTTGGGTTCATCACGCTGTCTGACGCTTACAGGTGTGGTAGCTTATAATTAGGGCTAGGTACCGCTAAGAAAAAATATCGGGGTACACGACGGTTTTTCCCCAAATACCACGGTATATATCACGGTATACCACCAACTTTATTATAAGACTTACAGCTATGGTATAGTGGTCAGAAAATAATGGAAAACTCTCAGCCAATTATTTTTAGGAACTACGACATTTACTATAATTAGAGAAAAAATAAGGTGTAAAATAATAACTTGAGTTAAGAATGAACACTTCACAGCAAGCAATTAAGTGGAAGTAGTTATAGCAGCGCGAGGGAAATCATGTTGTATAGTTTGCTGTTACCAACAGGTGACTTCAAAAAATTAGATGCATGAGGATTAATGCTGATAAAATATCGGATTTCGGATGGTACCGCGGTATCGTACAAATACAGCAAATTTCAGTTAAATGCCTCAACTGGCTATTGCTATGCAAATTTTCATTTACAAGTAGGACTAAGTATATATCTCCTTAGAGTTATTGTAAGGTATTACATTGATAAAATAAGGTTTGAGCATGTTTGGCATGCACCTTCTGTATGAACATTTGCGGGTACATGTGTTATTTTACTATCACTCTAGTACTGGAAGTAGTCTAATGCCACAGAAGAAAAATGCTGACAGTTTGGAGTTGATCAGAGGAAAATCTGGAACCATATATGGAAAGGTAAGATACATATGTGTACATTTCGTATTTAAAGCCTAGGTTCCAGTGAGCATTTGTTTGCCTCGGTGGTGTACTCGGTGGAAATTAATGAGCTATCAGGACATCGGGAACAGGTTTCAAGTGGTCTAGTAGGAAGCTTCGGGGAAGTCGGAGCATCCAGTAAATAGACTAAATACAAGGAATTAGAATGTTTTTTCACAAATGATCAATACTGGACGACAAAAAATCGTTTTGCAACAGGTTGCTTCCCTTAGACTATATAATGCATTAATTGTTTACATTTCGTCAGTTTGTTTACAAACGAATTGGAGGCTGTGTTTCGTTTTCTTCCATCTTATGGAGTTTTCCTCTTTTGGAACTCGACTAAAGTTTGAAATATACCAATTATTGTACAAATGGAATATAAAATATCGCTGTCTTCAAAATATGTAAGCGAAGTAGTACTATGTGTGACTAGACATTTGGTCGTCAGTATTTTTATATACATGTATTAGTTGTCACGGACCTAATGTTATAGACCATCTCTAACGGACAAGGGTCATTTATGACTTAATTCGAGGCCTGAGTTCGGTCAAAAAATAAGAATATTTGTTCCTATAAATTTGTCCTATATTTCTAGTAACCTAACACTGTCTTTCAAACATTAAGCAGACATATCCCAATATATCCCGTAATATGTCGACGAACGTCTACTGAAAATATGTCATGTTTAGCAAAAACCTGTCATTTTTAGCCATTTGCGTGGCTTTTCATGACGTAAAACCTTCCCATGAATCACGTTGGCACTCTTGCTACACTGTAATATTTTGTACATACTATAGAATTTTGAAGAACACTAGTTATGTAAAAACATAAAAGTGTAGCACGACTGCCATGGTGGTCTTTCTGAAAATTTTACGTCATTAATAGTCATTTTTCACTGTTTTCAACAGACTTCAAGGGAAATTGGTATATGTATGCTAATGTTTTACACAGGAAGTGTTAGGTTATTTGAATTATAGGACAGATTTATAGGAACATTATTTTTTTATTGAAAAGTCACACATTTATACTGTTTTTTTGCACTTAGGACTAATATGGCTTGTAGGAGTTCATGAATTTAATCATTGTTAATATTGCATATCCATTTACCATTCTTTGTAGTTGTAAAAGAATTATAGAGCATTTAAATGCGATCGTAAGTTTACGATTTCCGTAAATGCTTTGACAAAACAGTACCCTTGTCTTTTATTATCCCTGATATAATATATAGTACATGTATTTCAATGACGTCTGCTCGTTTTTAGTGTTGCGGATTTATGATGACATTGAAGGGGATACCAAGTACGTACAACAAAGATATGCAGGTAACCAAACTACTCATGTACGAATCCAGACGGTGTGGGGGATATGGGGTCCGACCCCTTGAAGTTTAGCAAAAATGTGGTTATCTTATATATAAATCATTTTGAGTGTTGGACCAAGACAGTTTTCTAAGAATAAAAGTGTGTTGTACTCCCACAACGAGCAAAATAGCTAACCTGACCCTTCCTTGTGAAAAAATGGACCATCCAGGGGCCCGTTACATAGATATCTATCTTAGCTAAGATCGAAAATTTTCGTCGATTATTGAGAGCATACAGTACTCGGTAAACCCATACAATTTCATACAAGTTAAAATAGTATTTATGATAACTCGAGTTCATATAACTTTGCTTGAATGCACTGACTGTTGTAGTTTGCTTTAAATTGCATATGAAAAAGTCGAATCTTAGCTAAGATATGTCTATGAAACAGACCATTGAGGCCTGGATCCGCACATGAAACGTCTTTTCCGACTAGATAATGACCTTAGCATTGAGCTACAGATAACTGTATCATTAAGCTAATGAATTCTAATATAAAGATTACTCATTCCAGCTTTTAAATATTTGTCAATAATAATTGATTTGGTTTAAAATTTTCCAACCTTTTAAGAGTTTTTGTTCCAAATTATTAAACGATAGGAAGCGAAATTAAGTGCCGGATATAAAATAAATAGTACCCTTCTCATTTAAGGAAATGGACAGTAATCAAGACATCAACTTAAAATCGACCGAATGAAATAGTGGGTACAGAGACATTTAATAACAGCAATAATGCTATAGTGAATTCCTTATTGTATTAACCCGCGTATCACGTGCCAGGCTGTTGCACTTGAAAACGCAAAATAACTTATAATAGTCGGTTGTGTATTTGAATTTTTGATTTTTGTCAATTTTCTCGTGAAAGTGAAAAACAAATGATACGCTTGTTTCGCTTGCAAAAGGTAATAACCAATCGGAGATGGAAAACTGCACTCAACAGAAACCAGGGAGCACGTAAGGCACAATACATACACACAAAAACAAATCACAGAGTGCAAGTAACAAGAACAACCAAACATTGAACGAGAAATACACAACAATCGATTGTACCGACATACTGCAGCGTCAGTCATTCACACATAGCTGGTGTAAGAGCCAACAGACAAAGAACTAATCGCAATGAGGACCAGATATCTCAATGACATTCCACAAAGCAACACTCAACAGAAACAATATACATGCATTTTATTAATTTGAAGCCGCCTTCTGTATCGCCATTCTAATTGACTGGCGCCATGACAGTGGGGAAGAAATTAGTATGTGTAAAATTAAGAAGACTAACGTAACAACACAAAGTGTTACCTTGGAAATGTTAGATGTTGATTTTTAAAGAATTGCAGTTTGTTTTGTTCAGTTATAACAAACTAAATTCAATTTTAAAAAAATCTTATTTATTATAGTATTACTCTTGTTTAAAGGGTCAACCAATGTTGCTTTGATCATATGGTCGGTACTTGTAATGTACATAACAGAAGATGTTCAATGATAATGTAAAGAAGGGTGTAACCAAGGACCGAGGACTTACAGAGGTCTAACAATGATACCCCATCTGTTACTCGAGTCCCTATAGTAGTCACAAGAAGAACTCGATGTCTGTTAAATTAAATGTTTGAATCAACTGGCATCCAATTATTCGCGTGAGTTCTAAAGAGACTGGTCAGGAATACATTCCTCGTGTGACAGAGATAGGAATTCTCTGGTCTTCTCAGTTTGTTTATTTGTGTTGTAGGAGGACAAGGCGTGCATGTTTGATGTGTATGATACACTAGATGGTCTACTACAGGTAGCTACTGGTGTGATGTGTACATTGAAGGTGAGTTATTATACATCTTGTTCGCACAAAGGAATATTCATCTTTGTTGTTATGTGTATATGTAAGGTTTCTTATGGTCTATCTTTACAAAAAAACTTCAAACTACTTGTGATATTAATGAGGAATATAGAGGATCTTGCATGAGTGCTCATTACATACGAGTTTTATTAAACGAGTGGACAAAATGATATGACACGAGGCTTTGCCGAGTGTCATATTGTTTTTGTCGACGAGTTTAATAAAACTCGTATGTAATGAGCACGAATGTAAGATTCTATTTATCACATAACCTTAGAAAACGCTCAATATTGTTCAGAAGGATGATGTGCGCTGCATATGGTTCAGCCAAAATTTAGCGGTACAATGAGCGCGACGTCATGGTGACGTTGATATTATCCTGACGTCAGTGACGGATCAATGCATTGATTGGCTAACGTCACGTCAAGTTAATTTAAATATTTATTGCACGGTCTGGGAGTGCCGAACGATATTTACGTCACGGCTTTACGGCACTCCGCATGTTATGTGATAAACGTTCATAATAATGCCCGTTGACATCAATGACAGTTTTGCTCGGCTAGTTTTTAAAATATTCATTTCCAGTCTTACTCTGCTAAAATCGGGATCACCTGAAAGCATTAACCGTGTTGTTATATCCTGCGATCTGGAGACATTCTTTGTTTGTTGTACCTTTGTTTTCTGTGTTGACAACATATTCTGTACCGTGCATTCTCTAAAAGAAAAGTTACATTTTGCCCGGTACGTCACCTATCTGTCTTTTAACTCATCATGTTATGTGAAAACATTCAGTATATGAATGAAAGGTTATTATTTCAAATATTGTGTTTTCAAGGACTGGGGATCGTGTAGCATACTCCTATACTGCAAACTTCCGTAAAAATATTTATTTGTCTTCTTATCTTAGCAACATTCTAACTGTATTAGTCATACTCCTGCAATGCATTATACACCACTGGTTATTCATCAATTATACTTGTACACGATTTTCTATATTTCAGATCAATGAGGGACGAATGAGGTCCGCCCTCAGTCCAGATATGTTGGCTACAGATTTGGCGTATTATCTCGTTAGAAAAGGTGTAAGTAATGATATAATTATGTTGTTCAACCGTTTACTTCATGGTAACGCCTTTACGTGCTTACAGTGGACTTGCGACTCAGTGATCAGTGAAGGAATGTCAAATTCACCGGGCGGAAAGAATACTGTGAACCTTGGGTGGTATTCACAAAGCACCTTAAGTGAAATCTTGAATATTTTGACTTCACATATCCCGCGATTTGAAGAATAATACATGTTTTTTTTAGTGATTATAGTAGCTGTTTACATAATACTTCAAAACTGTAAAATATCAATCATCTTGTTTTTCTTGCTCAGCTGATTCACTTTAGATTTCAAATCCATCAATATGTTCCATTTGTGAATCCCCAATCATTTTGATATTATTTTCATGGGTAGTTTAGTCGGTCTAGCCTTTGACTGACACACACTTGAACATATTATGTCCTGTTGCCCACATTCAGTGAAAGTTGTAAGGTGCTTGAAGAAAAACAAGTTAAATGATAAGCAAGTCCAAGAAATCTTATTAGCTCAATTGACTTTCAATATAATGAAACCTGTTGATCTGAGTTCAACGAAACTTCACAATACTCTACAGTTACCAAACACATATCTGTGTCAGACATTACATTCAGTGATATCTCTTGATTTTGCTACAATTGATGTATACGTTTATAAGAATATGTTTCTTAAAGCTTTAGATATTGCATGTTGGTTCTGTACATCATTATCAGCATCTCGTCTATTCTAGGTGGCATTCCGTACTGCACATAGTCTGTCTGGTTCTTGTGTAGCCCTGGCTGAACAGAAACAATGTTCCTTAGATAAACTTAAAGCAACCGACTTCAAATCTGTCAGGTCAGTATATACTTATATTTCATTGTTTGTTTGTGATATCATACTAAGTACTACACCCTTGTTACCCTGATAAAACAACATGATTGGATATTCCCAACATGATTGGAAAATGGCGGATGTATGTTTACATATTCATCGCATTTTCGGCCAATTCTTCAAAATCTACGGGTTTAACCACCTTCTGATGCTGTATGAAGATAAACTTGTACATTCCTTCCATGAAACTAAAACTATTTATCCGTATCTGTGTGAATGTGATACACAATACGTTTAAAAGTTAGAAAAATCTGTGTTTGATTTATTTGACAGTCTATAAAACATATATATTGTTGTTTATTTTGGGTAAAGATCTTTTGTTTATACAGCTCATTCATTTCACTACCAGACTTAGTTTAGAGTAAGTTATTTACATTTGCCGTATCTACGTGATAACTATTTAAAGTAACCCATGTGTGAAAAATTGATAAAAACCAACATGATTGAGGATAAAGATCAACATGATTTATCTTTTAAAGTGGATACTGACCAACATTGAATTTTCATTGATGCACTGCAGTGCGAATTTAATATGTAGCTTCACTATTGGAAGAATAATGGGATGACCCCAACACGTACGTAGGAGTAGATAACTCTATGAAGTATTTATCGGAAAATATGTCCCTTTTTTCAACTTCGTAAGTTTACGTTCAAGGTATTAACCTATAATATCTAAGTGCATGTTCATATTGCTGTGATACTTTGCATACTTGTCAACCGTCTTGACCACAACATCTGCACTCTATCAAGCATGTTGTTGAATGTTATGCCCCATTTGGACTAATGTACTTAGAAATAGTACACATGACCTACACATGAATAGGCAACTCTATCAAATATATGTTGAAATTATGTCCCCTTTTTAGCTCATCTGATTTTTGAAAAAAAGATGAGTTATTGTCATCACTTGATCGTCGTCGGCGTCGGCGTTGCTTGGTTAAGTTTTGAGTTAAGGTAAACTTTTTTCATAAACTATCAAAGCTATTGCGTTGAGACTTGCAACACTTGTTCACCATCAATACCTGAGCCTGTAAAGCAAGACCCATAACTCTGATTTGCATTTTGTAAGAATTATTGCCCCTTTTTGGACTTAGAAAGTAAAATGCCTGGGTTAAGTTTTGCGTTTAGGTCCACTTTTCTCCTAAACTATCAGAGTTATTGCTATGAAACTTTCAACATTTGTTCACCATCAACACCTGACCATGTCAAGCAAGAACCATAACTCTGATCTGCATTTTGCATGAGTTATTGCCCCTTATTGAACTTAGAAAATTCCTTGGTTAAGTTTTGTGTTTAGGTCCACTTTTCTCATACACTACGTGGGCTATTGCTTTGAAACTTTCAACACTTGTTCACCATCAACACCTGAACATGTCAAGTAAGAACCATTACTCTGATCAGCATATTGTGAGAGTTATTTCCCCTTTTTGGACTCAGAACATTCCTTGGTTAAGTTTTGTGTTTAGGTCCACTTTTCTCATTCACTACGTAGGATATTGCTTTGAAACTTTCAACACTTGTTCACCATCAACATATGACCATGTCAAGCAAGAACCATAACTCTGATCAGCATTTTGCGAGAGTTATTTCCCCTTTTTGGACTCAGAAAGTTCCTTGGTTAAGTTTTGTGTTAAGGGTCACTTTTCTCATACTTTATGTGGGCTATTGCTTTGAAACTTTTAACACTTATTCACCATCAATAGCTAAACCATGTCAAGCATGACCCATAACTCTGATCAGCATTTTGCAAGAGTTATTGCCCCTTTTTTCACTATCAATACCTCACTTTTTTAGCAAGACTCATAACACTGCCCTACTTTATGCAAGGGTAATGGGCATTTTTTACAGTGACAATGATCAGATGAGCGTCTGCATCCGCAAGGCGGTGCTTTTGTTTAAATTAGAAATGCAATCTGGCACCATTCAAGACATGCTCACATCGTTTAGCCTGGTCCCCATAATTCACTGTTCCTATTCTCGGTGAATTTTACACATTTAGATACATGTGTTAACTTTACCTGCCTTGACTTATTATGAATTTTACCAACATATAGCAGAAACAAGTATTTAACTAGAAATATGTCCACAGGACACGGATGCCCCCGCTAAAAGCTGTCATCAGACACCTAAGTATAAAGCTATGCAAATGGAATAACTTGAAACAAGTTTGTAATTGCTTAAATGTGACATTGAACAGCAGACAAGAGCTGGGTCTGCAAGTGTGACCTTTACATTTGAGTCAGGGTGTAAATGCGAAGGTAACCAAGTAATTTTAAAATCCAGAACGAAATAACAAAAAAACAAAGCAGACCAGAAGCGTATACTTGTGCCTTTTAACTTTTAATCTCTAAGTATGACCTTGACCTTTGCGTTAGGGACCTGGGTTTTGCGCATGTCACCTCGTCTTAATGATGTGAACATTTGTGGCAAGTAATATAAATATAAAATAAGAAATGACATAGTTACAGATCTGACATGAATCACATGCCTATTTGAGAATGTTAACTTTGATCTCTAAGCGCGACCTTGACCTTTGAGTTAGGGACCTGGTTCTTGCGCATGACACCTCGTCTTGATGATGTGAACATTTGTGGCAAGTAATATTAATATAAAATAAGAAATGACATAGTTACAGAGCTGACATGAATCACATGCCTATTTGATCCTTTTAACATTTGACCTCTAAGTGTGACCTTGACCTTTAAGCTAGGGACCTTGGTTTTGTGCATGACACATCGTCTTGATGTGGTGAACATTTGTACCCATTTTTGGTAGGCGTAAGCCTCTCTATACTACCATTGCCCATTTCTTAATGCAACCTGGACCGCCTTTAGGCTGCTATGTGAATCCGCATTCAAGTAGTTCCAGAAACTGTCAACATTCCCAATACTGCAACATGTGTTTCTTCAAATTTTTTAAACTTATTTAATTCAATCAGCAACAATTGTTTATTCTACGATCAACAATTATTGTGAAACTGTTCGTTGAATCGATATTTTTGCAGATAATCACTCAGCCGGGGAGATATCGAACTTGTTTCGTAATATGAAAATGACGTGTTCATCAAATATCCCAGCCGTATAGCTATTTTTAGAAACTTCAGACCAGGGTCACGTGATGGTTTTATCAATGAATCGTATATCGTTATGTTATGCAATCATATGGTGTGTCTATACTAGCCGCTTTCTAGAGATGTCTTACGCTGTGATGGAAGTGATTACAAGACGGTACTGTAGAATCTGATAAATAGGCGCGTAGTATTATTTTAAAGCCACTTTTGATATACGCATTCAATACACGTATGACATATACATCAATATGCCCCTTTTTACAATTATTTAGATACCCAACATGCCTATATAGTCACATATGCCTATTTTGACATTCAAGACAAGATCGGCAGTAAGAAAAAGAACATTAAACGTGTAAAGTCGTTTAAGCTTTAGTAGCAGCTACAAGATCGCCTCCCATCAGCACTCTTAGTGCTTGGGTTATTAAATGTCCTAGAAGCATGTGCTATAGACAGGGTGTGAAATGCCTTACATCGGGTATGCTCATAAACCTGCTACCACAATTCATGAGCACACTACTTAAATGTACAATTATTTGTACCTTGAGAATCCCATTGGCAAGATTTCAATTTGTAATGTTGGTTTTTATCCACAATCATGTTGGCCAGTATCCTAATAAATTTAACAATCACGTCGGTCAGTATCCAGAAAATACTATACATGTTTGAATTATTGTTTATGAGCGTTAATTTATCTAAGATTTTAAAAAATTGAAACGTCCAAATCATAGTTTATACAACTGCCGATACTTCCAAAATGATATTCGTTACATAGAGTCCAATAAATGAGTTTTACAACGTTTTTAAGTACAAAACTCATTCTCAAATGCAAAGTCCACACATTCTTAAAGGCTTTACATAGTGAAAAATATTACCGATATGCAAATTGTTTAGTGCAAATAGTACATTTTCTTCATATGTTGATTAGGTAATATTAAAAATAAACAATCTGGATAGTTTATATGGAAAATATTGCAAAAACAATGCACTTATCACATTTTTCATGTCGGCCATTTTTCAATCATGTTGGGAATATCCAATCATGTTGTTTTATCAGGGTAACAAGGGTGTACTAGTGTAGTGGTCCACTCTGAGACTGATAACGGAAAAGGAAAGCAGAATAAACGGATTATATGGAAGGTTTTTTTCAAAGAATTATTAGGCATATCTAACTGACCGAATGCATTTTCTGACATCATTTTCTGACATGTGCTTTTGGCAGTAATGCCTTGCTAAAGTCTAAATCATGAATACGTTACCGACTGTTATGAGCGTACGTGATAGCGCAACTCGATAAATCAGATATCGAATGTTCGCAATTGAATTCTGATTCAATGTTATTTAATAATGTTTGTATAATATTTAAAACTGTACCCGTGAGGGCTCCAGTCCCGTTTATTTTTGAACGTCCCTCGTATATTGTATTTGAACCATTTCGTGAGAAGAACGCTGCTGAATGTCCCGGGTGTTGTCAATTAAAAGATCTTTATTTTGTCACGTATCTAACTGATGTTATAATTGTTAAGTTGCTTAAGTTAACTACGAGCCAATGTTCCAAAATGGCCAATCAACTCGCGGTATTTTTCCAAACTCAAGTTGTGCAACAAAATATGACTCAGTGACACATGTTGCTTAATGTCCAAATATGGCATAGCCAGGTCTCCAAAACCAATCAAACAACGATATAAAGAATGTAATCGGTGAAATGAAACCCTTGCACTTCATTTAATTTTACAAAACGGTAACAACAAAAATCCATTTTGATAAGGTCAAGTGTTCATCAATCATTTTATCACCGTTATCTAGAACCTACCGACGGTTTGTGTTCGACAGAGACAACGTACGTTGCCAATTATTTCGGAGTGTTTAGGTTACGCAATGTTCAATGTCGCAGCAAGCCTTCCGCAGAAACATCATGTCAATGTCTAGGATTCTATAGTTATAAGAGAACCCGTGAGAATTTGATTTTAAGCGGGCGTAGGTTGAGTTGACAAGGAGAGTTGAATAAGAACAAATTGTGTGCACTTGGTTTTGAGATTAGAATATGATTATTAAATCAACTATTGTAATGAGAAATAATCTGTCAGCGGTTTTCAAGAGCCTCTTTAAATTCAACATAATCATGTGCTGTTTTGTTCTGTTCAATAAATCATTTCAAGACAAGCATCTTTTTCCGAGAGTATTTCATTTGTTGTTTTCTTTGTTTACGATTTATGATGTCATAAAATACGGATATGACGCAAATTAGCAATTTGCGCCAATATTATATATCATTTTCCGATCTTACTGAAGTACAAATGTACTAGTATAGATCGTCCTAACGCCTACTCTCTGTCTGGAGGTCTGCAATTGGTCTGTGGCGGCATGGTCATGATTGTGTTATGGATTGTAAGCAATCGTGCGACTAAAACTCGTGCAGCTGATGTGACAAACGTTTTATAATTTGTTGGTGTGAATATTTTGTACATTGTTATTACGTGTTTGTTTTTCAGTTCACATTTTGAAGATGATGTGTTGAAGATATGGGACTACGAGACGTCTGTGGATCAGTACAAAGCTTACGGTGGTACCGGTCTATCCAGTGTTCAAACACAGGTTGTAAACATTAAATCATGGTTAGCTGACACTGGGCACTCAATGAACAGTGAAGAAAGCTAACGTGTTCATTGATCTTGCTTGAACAATCATTGTATTGAAATCCTGCCCTTTGCCCAACGGATCTAAATAATGTAAAAAATTGTCTGGGACAAATTATGCCATTTAAAATAAATAAGTTATTATAATTATCATTATTAATATTTTGTTTTTACGTGAGTCAAGTTATTTAAAAAAAAGTAAACTTGGGTCAGTACACATAGGTCGAAAATAAAACTCAAATGTATAAACAATACTGTTGTACTCGAAATAATTGAATGCTTAGAAGAATGAGTATATAAAGCTTGGGGAAAAGTTTGATTGTCTTTCATGGAATGTGTTTAGTATTATTTGAGTAACATAATCGTTAGTACACATGTCATACATTAGGGTCAAAATGTTTTTATTAATCTACAAAACGGAAATCTTCATTCTGTCTGTTATATAAATGCCGAGCATAGCCTTTATTTGCCAGTCAGTTTTCTGCTAAAATATGGCAGGCATATGAGTGCCTCCACCCGTATTTGAACCCGGGTCGCCAAATTAGACGGCAAGCGCGCTAACCATTGAGCTACGGAGGCACAAGAAGTGAGTGTGTGATCCTTATTAGTCCGTATACAAAAAACATTAATGTCAGAAACTTTGATAAGGGTCCACTAATCAAGTACCTTGCAATATGTCTTTTTTCATATTTGATGGGATGGACTGATGGAAGTTTAAAAAACCACAATGTTACATGTGCAATATTGTAAACAAACTTTATGCCTTTTAAGTGCTTGCAAGAGCAGCCTTGCTCCAATACTACAATTGTTGAGCATTAACGCAGTCGTGAAAACATAACATGCCATTCGTGTCGCTGAAGAAGCCACTGCTGACGATATTGTGTCAACACATGCCAAATTCATGGTATCAATGTTTCGAAGTTTATTTGCAGACTCGATGATATTTTAATATTGAATTTGCACTACATTTGCATTATTGGTTATGCTTTGCTAATACAAGACGTTCAGGAATATCGGCTTGTGGACCCTTATCACAATTTGAGTCGTATTTAGTTTTACTGTTTACACTGGTTATTTGAACAGGATTGTTGATTGACACCCGTTACACAATGATTCTGGAAATTTGAGAAATGTATCGAATTTCAACTTCATTAAGATGGATTGGTGGCGTCAAAATACACATCCAGCGCATGGAGTAAATGATTACAAATGATTAATGCTATTTGTTATTTGCTGAATTGTCATGATTTCACGAAACTGCAAAAAATGTCTTTATATTAGGATGTGTATAGTGATAACGTCAAAATGTTCTTTGTAATGATTCATGAATATTTGTCAATAAAATATGCATGTACTTCAATATTTGGGCTCGGTTTCTTTATAAATATGGAGGTTGTGTAACGAATGTGTAAGACTACTTGTACGGCGTAACGTCAAAGGGTGAGGCACGCAAGTGCAACGCATACAAAATGATACTAGAATTGCACGAGGTGTACTGAATGGCATTACATCTGTGTATAGCTACCCGTACATGTATAGGTACACGCTGTAATTCAAACTGGCTTGCGAAACAACATGGGTGTGTTTGTGTGGGTAAAGGTGTGTGCTAATGCCAACGAACCCGACCTGCATTGTATTTTTAGGATTGAACATTATGCCTCAGTGTTCACGTGGTCGTACACATTACATGTTTTCCTTTTGCATCCTTGCTATTGTCGTTGTATATTAAGTGCGCCGATGATAACACTATCATTTGTTCAAACATAAAAACGACAATTAAATGCATTTACGATGTCCATTTTGTTCTATCGTGTGCATAATCACTGTAAAAGGATATTTTACACCTAAACTACACCTGAAACGAGCACCAATTCACCTGTGCGGTGTTTATATTGTCATTTTCATTAAATTTTGTAAACAATGGCTAGTGTTATCATCGGCGGACTATACATTTATTGGAAAAACTTAGCCAAACTATAATTAAAATAATGAGCCAATGTATTGGCACAATATATGTACAGTGTATAAAGGAGTTAACTTCCGGTAATCGGAATAAGGCATACAGGTTGAATTGAATAGTCGTCCAATTAGTCATACAGTGATCGGAAATCACAGATGCTTCTGCTCACAATAGGTACATGTTGAATTGTATAGTATCCCAATAAGTGATACAGTGATTTGGTTCATATGATGTGATATGAGTATATCTGGCCGCACTAGGATTTGTTCATTGTTTCTATGTATGCTTCATGACCGTTGTTGCAGTTGCTATGATGTAATACCTCACCATAGCATACACTATCGAGTATCGGCTATTTAGTATACCAGAGGTTTAGAGTGATAATTGATTGATAAATGGTATCGACCTGACGCTTACATCAGATACATTATACACAGTTGATTGCATGAAACATCGGTCATTACACTGTGATTATACCATGAAATGTATACCACGGTGTCCAGTCACTGAGGTGCATTCAATAGAAACGACGTTCTAAACAAGAAAAAAGAAAGTGATTCCACGCCCTATGTGTTTATTTTCTTATTCATGGACAGATTTTTAAAATATTGATATTAAATTCAAAGCTCTCTTTATATATTGTCTGATTATGTAAATATTTAAAATAACACAAGTATTAATGAAATGTTTATTATAACAAACTGAAACCTCAGTGACTGTGTAGTCAATTTCCCATTATGTATTATAAATTTTATAAAAATCTGGATGACGAAATGTTCTAAAAAGTAGTCTACATATAACCGGGTACGTAACAGTTCTATTTTGCAACCTCCTAAGTTTAAGTGTCTTACCTCGCCTTCTTAATGCCGTCTATAATACAACAATTACTTGCCTAGTGGAGGACAATATCAGTGTAGCAATACCACGTGATTTGTCAACATTGAAAAACAAAAATAGCCATAAGTATTTTATTTCTTCATCGATTTCTATGAAATATATGCCACGCTAGGGGAAAATTGTTTGTTTTCCATGAAATGTAAGATTTCTCAGGGTGCTGGGCTAAAAAGGTTAAGCTGCTGAAAAAGATCATGTAGTCAAAAGTCACGTGGTATTGCTAAACTGAATATAACCTCTATAAACCATGTTGAAACTTGCTATCGTCAATACGACGTATTTCCTGGATAATAACAACTTGTTCAGAGGTTATGCTGAAAAGACGATATGTCTAATTGCAATCCTCAGCCAGAAATGAAAACACTTCTTAATAATATAGAAGTCATAAGTGTGTAACTTTATTTAATATCGAAATAATCGTAATAGTTCCCCAAATCAACAATATAAGCGTTAGTATGACAATAACAAACATCCTATAAATTGTCGGGAATGTATTATTAACAATAATGACGATTTCAACAAATAAATATACTTTGGTATAATAATACAACATATTTAATGAAAAGCTTTTGCGAGACTTCTCAATAATAATAAACATAAAAACCATTTATTATGTAGGATGTGTATGTACAAATTAGCGAGCAACTGTCTGTAAAGCAAATTCTAATGACGTTGTTACATTTCGTAACAAAACCACACGTATCAGCGTTTTCATCGTCTCGAACGGGGAAGTAACAAATAACATGGGACGCCGAAAATGATACCATTTATTATCCCCGCCGAAGGGGAAGGGGATATGTTAGCCGTCCGTCCGACTATTGTGTGTGCTAATACTCCTACATTTCTTCGGGTATTTTCACAGATGTACCCTCGTGAGATACCTAAGGCATATAGTCATGCTCCTTGCGGGGGGCATGGCTGTCTGTGACTGCTTCTTGTTTATATTACTTTAATCGTGCTTAGTAACGTTTTTTACAACATAGTATATTGTATAAACATTCGTAGTTCAATCACATATACATCAATTAGTGATAAAACCAGTGTTTACCTCAACCAGTACTAATTTACTCTTCCACAAGCAACCAAAATATTGTCTCGGTATTGAAAACCCCACACTAGTGCGAGTGCGCTTACAGTACTCCCAGAAAATAACGAGACAACATTTTAATACAAACTAAACTGATTTAAACAAAGGAAAGATCAGATAATACACATGTAAAATTGTATTGTAATAACATAAATACTTTGAGCGATATTGGACCTTGAATTAGGTGAGGCGTTTTTAAAGTCCTTGAGTGTATGTATATACAGGCAAAGGGCATGGCTGTAGTCAATATCACGAAAACATAATCTATCAGAACCAACAGTAAACAGGTGAGCTGTTGTGAAATGTATGTTTGTAGATGTTATTGCGAAGTGGTTGCGTCGATTTGTTATAAGTATTTTTTAGGTTATGCATGTTTTTGTACTGTACACTATGGACTAATCCGATTTGAGATGTATTAGATTAAATACATTTGTTTTTACAGTGGTAATAGATACCCAACATGAATGTATGCCTCCCCTTTTCAGAAGACGAGTCCATGTTTGGATTACCCAACTTAAAAATAAACCTATACCTGCATGTTTATTGGAATGCACAAAGCGATTTGGCTATGAAGGAGCATGTGACCAAGTCTCAATGCCCGATTGGCTAATGTCTTAGTCTGGATTGCGACTTCAAGTTAAAAATAGCATTTTGTCAAAAAACCAGATTAATTCATTGCCAATTATTACGCAATAATATAAATGTATTATAGTATCTATCATGTTTGTCATATTGTACATTCATATAATTTACATGTAAGCATGTCTACAATAACAGTTTTGGCGTTCCATAAAATAATGGATAAAAAATAAATTATGCTGACGATAAAAATGAAATAAAATGATCCATGGTGTATTTTTGTCACAAGATTATTGAATCCTTTCATTGTGTCATTTATGTGTAAGAATACAAAAAGTCATCACCTATTGTCTGTTTCACAGAAGATGCAGTCATACGACGTATGGTGTTATTTGACTATGTGATAATAATACCCTTATTATTCTTTCATACCAACAGTGACGTTATTAAACCAGCAGTATATTCACGTATCGTATTCAAAAACAATATTTAGCCTCAAAAACATATTCTAACACATCGAGAAGCTTTACATGTCTATATGCACATAGAGAAGATCAACGTATGCATGAACTACTGTTAAAACATAGCTACGGCAGATATAGAGGATATTACATTAGTGTCTTTTCATATTGAATTTATTAAACGAGTTGAATAAAATAATAAAATGCGAGGCTTTGCCGAGCATTTTATCGATTTTATTCAACGAGTTTAATAAATCCAATGTTGAAAATTACAAATGTAATGTTCTTTTTATCATATATTAGCTATTTCTGACCGAAACATAAAAATAGCTACTTATTTTCACTATAATAAACGCACAACTTTGACGACGTCGCCTATGCTTTGAGTGACGTCACGTCAAAGCTTTATTACACTAGTGTATTATCAAAAATAAATAATGGCTTTATTACGCTGCCGCGATGTCAAACATATGATAAAACGCAATAACGTTCCGAGAAAGAAAGTAGTTTACCTTGTCTTGCTTTGTGATCAAATGCAGAATATTGGCTATGTTAGAATCGAAATAATGAATACGTACCTTTGTTTTATCTATAATAAAACAAGGTCACTTGTTGGGACGCGTACATTAAATCACCCGTGGTTCGTACTCGTGATTAAATAGGTATGCATCGGAACTGGTGGTCATGCTTTATGTGACCATGTTCCTACGATAAAACACTGATACGTGTTCATTATATAAGAAATAAAAAAACTGTACCTGTATTTAATCGTAGAATAAAGCACATTCACGAGTTTAAGTGCGTAGTAGTTAAATCATGAGTGTGTAACACGAGTGATTTAATGTACGCACCCGATCACGTGACTGTACTTTTTTAAAAATAAAACACATGTACATATTCATTATTTCGATTCTAACATAGCCAATGTTCCGCATGTGATAACATATAAATGCAAATAACCGCTGCACTATTTTCTTCCTCGGAACACTATAAGGTATTTGGCCGTAGCTGTGCTTTATCGGCAAATCTCGGACATCTCGGTTTCCTCTATGTTTATATAGCTGACACCGCTGATTGTGTTAGATTTCTTAATTTAAAGACACGGCATGGACTGAACCAGGTTGCGGAGAACTGTGGCAATGGCCATATTCTCCGATCGGAGTGAAGAGGACTTAGTATTAAACATAATATATGTCGTGACTCTTAAAACGGATAACATAGAAAATACAGAAAAAACTATTGCGTAAATATTTACGCTACTGTGTCTACATATAAAGCGATGGGATAACATGTATTTGTTAGAAGCATGTGTTTTCCAGCACGGATACAGTGACTCTGAAGGGCAGCTGAAGTTCCCACTGTCCGGTTGCCGATAGTCGGTGAAGTGTAATACGACGCATACTTCCGTCATAAAATCGAACTAATCTTTGACTACAAAAAAACTAGTAATATCCACATCAAAATCACACGATAATTAAAAAAAACAGACAGGTATATCACAGACAGTTTATGGTAGGGAATTACTTTTTCCATCGCATGTAATGAATATCCATTTCATTCTGCAAGCATCTTTCTTCGTAGATCATAAATATAAGGAACGCCTCTGGCAATAAACCGGCTTTTTTAAATGTTGAATTGAACCGTTTCATTAAACGCGAGGCTAAACTGGTTTACTAAATGCATTGCAGTACTGGTTCAATAAATGCGTAGCTAAATATATCCAATAAGTGCGTAATCAATTAGATTCAATATATGTATGTATGAATAATCATGTTCAATAAATGCACCCCTAGGTCTGAACCGGTTTAATAAATGCGCAAACTGAACTTGTTCACTTATGCGCGATTTAACCCTATCATTGAACGAATTTGCAAGTGAGCAACATGACGTTGCTGAGAAAAGTAGTTCCCAATTCATGGCGTATGCGTTATATTTTACTATGGAGATACAAGATCTTAGTCATTGCTACTAAGTGCCTATAACATTAAATGTTAATGATCGACACTATTATTGATGTCACAATTAAACTGAACAAATATATGGTTTTATTAATCACTTGGGCCTATTTAGTAATACCACTACAATGTACTCAATAGGTTTAAATAGTTAATTATTCATGGCCAAAATATGCTCATAATTGTCTTAGTTGTAGAAACAATTATTAGCTATTTATTATTAATTTTACCACTTGCTAAGCCAAGCCAACTTTGTATGAAATATCCCTAACAGGGCATCACAGTAATGTTTGTTGGTTTATAGTGATTTATAATTAGCAACCACTTGTTAAAAGTCCATTTTGTCGTGGTAAGTTTAACGATGTTTCCAATTCCCAATATTAGTCTCTAGTCACAAGTGCTAATTTCATTAAATTCAGCTCATTGTCTTTGTACGCAGTTAGTAATCTGACTACGTTCCGTACGAGGTCATGTTCAAATGACCTATCAGGCATACACTGACGTCATGTAGCCGCAGCGTTTCACACCACTTTCAGTTTTGTGAAAGAAGCGATTTGATAGGATAAAGTAAAGTTCACATCGACATGACCCCATGCGGAGTGTCGTCAGATCCTATATCAGCGTAAAGTAGTGAATCGTATTAAGAACCTGATTCTAATGAGATTGTACAAGTGCATTTGTAACGTGAATAAGTTTTTGACACAAATTACAAATCACCAAAATACATGTACAGCATCACAATGACTTAAACACTAAGAAGCACCGTTTGACTGTTCAACACTTGGAAACAACAGCACATCTATATATAAAACAATTGAAATAACAAGTCTCATTTAAGACACATTCATACACTTCAGTTTGAACTTTCAATGACCAGGCATAAGAATGGTCCAGTTCACCATGACAAAATACGTTTTTCAATTCAAACACATCCATTCAATACAATTTTGGCACCCCATCTAGATCCAAACACATCCACTATGACGCAAAAATAAAGTTTTTTTTCTAGTTATTCAATTCAGTATTGACACCCATTGGTCAAGCTGTACACAAAGAAATCACTATAACAAATGAAAAAAATATACACATTTTCCATCAGAATTTCTGTTTATTCGTAAATAACTCCGGCATAGATTCTGACGATTGTCTTTTCGTTAGATGTTTTTTCTTCTTCCGTTTCTTCGAAATATTTATTGGTGTCGAACCTTCTTGGCTGATCAAAAACTCATTTCGGATTTTATTTACACTGCCTTGATCGTTGTTTTCATCTTCGAATTGTTCAGAAAAACATTTGGGTTGTTTAGGGGACGGGGATACTATGTTACGTTTCTTGGATTTTCTGGAATTCGTTCTATCGGTATTAGTGTTAGGACAGTATGATATAAATTGGTCAGAAAAGGAATGTTCCAGAACTTTGTGTCTCGGATGTCGAGATAAACCTTCATTACAAGGTGTGTCAAATCTGTCAAACAATGCGGCCTCGCAACTCCGAACCCTTCCCCTTGATCCCGTTCTCAGGGGCTCGTAGTGTTCCACAAATGGTTCAATATTTCTGTCATTAGATCCTATTGTAAGAGGTGCAGGCTTGAAACGCTCCCGACTATCATCACATGTATAATTGTCCGATGGCTTCTCGTCCGAGAAAACATCAAACTCTGTACAACTTTCACTCGCATCCGTTCGTAATATTTTATACCTTTTATTCATTGGAATTGTAAAGCATTGTTCCCCTGGTACCAGAGACGAAGGTCTTGTTTGTAAAACATTCCCATAGGGTTCCAAAGCGCCATAATTCAAATGTTTACTTTCATGGTCAACGAGCTCTTCGTTTTCGCCCCATGCATCTGAGACGTTTGTGAACTTCAGGTTTCCAGAATTGTCGTTATCAGTATTCTCTGTTGTCAGTTTTTCATTGTTATTTCTCACCACTGCTTCTTTAACGCTTACATGTTTAAGAATATCGTCGGTTGAGCTTCCAGTTTCACTGTAATGTGACACGTTGTTTGTGCTCGTCATTATGTCAGGAGTTGTCGACAAGATTTGAAACTCCGTACTGTTTTCAGACCTAGAGTCCGTCAGTTCTTTTCCTGAATATAAAGGGTCTTCAGCATTTTGTTTCTTTTTCATTTTGTTAAAAAACTTCGCTAATCCAACTTGAGCTTTAAAACTATCTAATGTCTTTCTTCTAGATTCACGCGCTTCTTCTATTCCCATCTGTCGTGTAGGTTGTGTATGTATTTTAGCGTGATTTTGTTCCGCTCTAGGAGTGTTCCTAAGTTGGTAGATGGGTAGTTTGTTCTTACGTTCTCTTGCAAGGCGTTTGCGGCGTCGATATAGGAAGAAGTCGATAGGGAAACAGATGAGGAAAACGAGCGAAGTACACCCGACAATAAGAACCACTAATAACCATTTCTCAATCATTACTGAAAAGAGAAAATAAGACAAGAATAAGAATACTGTTTGTAACCGCCCTTGCAAAACACGGATTTTCACGGGACTATCTATTATGGGTATTTTTAAAATGCTTTGTTATTTTTCTTAATTTCGACAGTCCAAACATTTGATTGACCGTGACTTTTTTATTTGTCGTTCAGACAGCTTAATTTCCGGACAGTCTGTGTGAAACCATAGCTGGCATTTGGTACAGTTGAACATAAAACCACACACGGGTATTCTAATATCACAACGTCCGAGTTATACATGCATGTACCGTTACCAAGCGTTACAACGTATATAGGTATAGATTATTACACAGGCATTAAGTCGATATTTGGCATACTATGTTAGGTATTGGCTTGAGGGCTTCAGCCCGAGTGCCAATACCGTCTAGTATGCCAATATCGACTTAATGCACAACGGCCCTGTTTTATAACCTTTTTATCGCACATGTTCAACTCCACTAATTTTTTCTAAATACGAAACAACAAAACCAACTCAGATCTAACGCTTCCAGAGCTTTTTTAAACTGCGAAACAGTCAGAATCTTCAATTTGTTTCCAGCGCGCTAATGACGTCACATGTTTGTGTACTTTACGTATGCGCGTCGCTTCCGAAATGACCGGATATAGACTCGATACGGAGTTTTGGCACACCGGACGAGGGCCATATATCGATATTTTGCACACTAATATAGGATTAAACGACCATTTGTTGAGGTCCACTGATGTGTAAACACCCGATCTGAAGCAACACGTTGAGTAAAGCCCCGAAGGTGTGTTTACACATCAGTGAACGTCAACAAATGATCGTTTAATCCTATAATAATTCCAAAGTCAGCAAATCCCTGCATTATGATTGGCTAAGACGTGACGTTTACACATAAGTCGCCAATCAGGACACTCGGACATTACTGACGTAAACGTTCTAGACGAATGTGTTTGGAATAAATCAAACCACAATGGCCCATTACAGCTGTACAAGCTCTTATAGCTTTATTTTCATATAGAATATTACGTACCTGTATGTTCATCCCTTGATTATGCGTTTACGTAAGGAACAGAACATCGAAACATATTTTATTTAGCTAACGTAATTCACAAGACGTCACGTTATGTTAAACATGTGTAAATAATTTTCATTTTTCCTTTTCTTGTGAATGGATTTTTCTGAACACAGTCATGCTGGTTTTCCTCGTCAGACAGGCGTGCGTAGGGCACGATCATTCCCGATTAATTGTGTTTCAATAACATTCATGTTCATCGTTTGGGATCTTATGAAAAAACTTTGTCAAATTGACAATTTTAAGTTGTTTTAATTATAAATGATCACTATATCGATTCACAAGGAAACCACGCTTCAACTGTTGCGTGATATTTATATATTCTCGCTAGCGTGGGTCACGCAACCTCCCTAATACGTCTGGTATACGTTCTCGATAGCGTACGCTTCGCAACCTCTCTAATATCTCTCCCAGCAAGCATTACATCTCGGTCCAATGTCGGCCCGATATCAGTTACTATGTCGGCCCGACATAGGTTTCCGATATCGGCTAGAGATCGGATGTGCAACCCGGCTCAATGTCAGTCCGATATCGGCTGTATGACTGTTCACCGATATGGAGCCGATATCGTGCCGACATGAATATATTCACAAAGCTAAACATTATCAGATCATTTATTATTTTGTATTTGTTTGACATACTTTTCTCAGAAATAGTTTCTTCTCCTTTATGTTCTCTCGCAATTTCCAGTAGAACTTCGAGCAGCAGAAGGCTTGCTCCATATTGCAGAAAATGTTGCTGCAAGTGAGTGTTTATAATGAATTAGACGTTAATACATGACACAGCCGGGCATGGAGTTGATAATCCGCCCGAAAAAATAATAATCACCTCGAGGACTTCAGACATAATAATTGCCCAAGTAAAACTCGTCGAACTAGTTATATAGTCTATATCGGACAGACATTGGTCCGATGTCGGAAATCCGTCACCGATATTCCGTCATGCAGTGTATAGTACACGTTCTCGCTAGCGTACGTTTCGCAACCTCTTTAATACGTACAGTACACGTTCTCGCTAGCGTACGTTTCGCAACCTCATTAATACTCGCAACGTCTTTAATACGTATAGTACACGTTCTCGCTAGTGTTAGTTTCGCAACCTCTTTAATACGTCTAGTACACGTTCTCGCTAGCGTTCGTTTCGCAACCACTTTAATACGTCTGGTACATGTTCTCGCTAGCGTCCGTTTCGCAACCTCCCTAATGTGTCTAGACGTTCTATCTAGCGTGAGTTTATAGTCATGTCTATAAAAATGTTACACGAAACTGCACATTCACCTTTTTGGTTTCAAAGAGACTTAACTTACAAGTTGTCTATAGCAATTATCAAACAATCCATCACGCTAGATTACTGGTAGAGTTCAGACAAACATAAACATAAACAAAACCATTGCTAGGTGCGTGCTTTAACTCTTTCGTTGCCTTTCCCGGGGATCTTTGATCTCGACAATTACCGCGGAAATACAGATATCAATAGCTGACTTAACAACAATAATGATTCTGTTTAACGTTTTAGTCTCTCACAGAGTGCTTCATTAAATGCACAAAGCTTTCACCGACAACAAAATACGACCACTTATAAGACTACATGGTAAGGTATGTATTGTACAATATGGCTTAATGTTAAAGTAACCACTACAACATAGCAACAATGTACCGTTTACGTAATCCTTGATCTTAAAGACATTAAAGTGGTATGTACCGTTTAAACTAAATGTGCATTTTGAACACAGAAATGTGTTATGCAACGTGTATTGACGACCTTGATCCTGTTTCAGTTTTCTGCCGATAGCAACGCATGCGTCATAACATTATGTTTATATACCTTTTAGTTGCTGTGGGCGTCGACGTTCCTGTAGCAACGATTATTTCATTGTTGCTAGAAGATGCGGTATATTTTGTCTGGTGACATTTATATTAATGTACTATATTTCAAGATTAACACAATTTCTTCAAAAACAACGTTAAAAAAACATTGTGTTCGTAATTTATACATATATGCCGATCTCCAGGAAAACCGGGCTTATTGACAAATATAGGAAAATCAAGATAATAAAGTGTTAGAAAGACGAGACTCTAACGAACATATTCTGAAAAATTGAGCAAAATTTAACCTCCATTTACAAAGTTCCAGACTTTTTAACTATCCGATGAATTCCTGTAGACCTACGTTTTAAGTGACGTCGCAAACGTCATTCACGCGTTACGGTGACAAGTATTTCACAAATCCAGAAAATCTGGTTGATAATTTCTTGACGTAAACTGTTCAAAATTGTACTACATTATATCAAATTCTTATTTAAATAAACCATATCAAAATCGTGAATGCTTGCTTTTAGAGCAAATTTGTCTAGTTACTGTTTAACCACCAACCCCTCGTTTTTCTCGATATCGATACGTTTCAGAAAGTGTTCACCTTAGGGCTGGATACCGCGAAGAAAAAGATACCAGGGATTACCACGGTTTTTCCTCAAACACCACGATATATATATATATATATATATATATATATATATATATATATATATATATATATATATACCACCAAATTTATTATGTGGCGTACATCAACTCTTATCCAGACTATTCTTTTAAAACGACGACAAAGATTTGTTACTTGACTAGAATTAGAGAAATATTGATGTAGACTATGTAATTTAATAACTTGAATTGAGAAGCATCGCTTGATGCTGGACTGCACAGCACGCAAATTACGAAATAGTAATTATAGTAGTCTTCAGGTTGTCTTTGTTTCAAAGGATTCACAGCTGCTGATAGGGAATGCTACATTTCGTGGAATGCGTACATTTTCCCCTTAGACTGGTCTTGAATTTGTAGCCTTCAGAGAGGTCAAAGTCACGTGGTATTGCTATACTGAATAACGTACACAGGTAAAGTTGTCTGTCGATTCAAAGATATCTGTCAAAACCGCCAGAATGTTCCATTTCTAAATAGGTAATTGTATGTATTGACCAATCAGCGCTCTTATTTTACTCATACAATCTTTGACCATAGCTCTATGTATCAAATTAGCATAGCATATTTCATTAGCGTTCTTAGCGTAGTGCGTTAAATGCATGGTTTCAACATAAATCATTGTTGAAATTCAAGTTAAGGTTCGAATCCAGTCTGATACGCTTTTTCTTTGTTATGCTTTTTATAATATTGTTTTTCTGATGATTTATATCGACAAATTAATTGTATCATACTTTTCTTTGCGAAAAGAGTAGCTGGCTTGATATAGATACATTATGTGTTTTTTTTACATTTACTAGTACATTGAATACAAAACATGATTGCAGAAATTTCAAGCTTCGTAGTATGAACACAATCCTGGTGTGCCGGAATACAAATGCGAGTATATCTAGTTTATTCATTGCATGTATGTAATCGCCGGAATGAGCAAAATCATTAATAAACGTAGATTACGTAAATTAAAAAAAATCTAGGCATCGTTGGGATTTGAACTCGCAGTAAATTGTTTACATTTTCAAAGTAAGACTCACAAAACCATTGCTGTTAACCACTCGGCTATAGGGCATGTAAAGTTTTGATCATTTAAATGTACTAACTATGTAAGGACTTAATCCTGACACACCTGTAATAATCGATCGTGTTGAATGTTTGTTTACGCGGTTGTGACAGATAACTTTGAATCAACAGTACTGTATTTATTACAGGGTTTGTCCTATATTTCGTACGGAGTTATAAGGGTACAAAAGATTACACTTTTCCAATAACTGACCTAGGTCAGGTTATATACGAAGTTTAACGCTGTGGTTGCCCTATATTCCAGTCAGACTTTTAGGGGTACAGACATCTTCAAAATAATTTATTACGCCTTTAAATGCCAGCCTCACTCATAGCATATGTCTACAAAAAGAGGACAAACTGACGTAAGACTAGGTTAACACCAGTTTCATCACAGTGTACCTCAGAGTAGCGCATGATTATGTTACATAAACAAACGTAATGAGCAGTTAATGGCACCAACGTATATATAATAAAAGGTTTAAAAACATTGTTCTTATATCGGACATAAGGAGAACTTACAAGGCACAAAGTCGACCACGGAACGTAATCAATTATAGCTGCAATCCAAACACCAGAACGTTTAATAATTAAACACGATGCAATTAGGAGTCTACGATCTCGAAGAGACGAAAGTTTTGTCTGGCTTGAAACGGGGGTGAAAGCATGGTTCCATGTGATTATAGACTTTGTTTTCTTGCACGTAAACAATTTTGAACCGAAGCGGGCGATTGGTTTTTATTTGATCGTATTTCAACAACCATGCGTAGAACTTGCCCAGTCATATTATTGCTGTACTGGACTAACCTGCAATAATCGACAGACAAGATGACTACGCAAGCCAATAGTAGGCGACCATAAAGGTAACTTTTCTAATCTTAGACTTGGCCAACCAATCCTGGTGGACCATAAAGGTAACTTTCCTAATCTAAGACTGGGCCCACCAATCCTTGGCGACCATAAAGGTAACTTTGCTAATCTTAGACTGGGCCCGCCAATCCTGGGGGACCATAAAGGTAAATTTGTTAATCTAAGACTGGGCCAACCAATCCTGGCGTACCAACGAACAACTAAACTGTACTAGCATGACACTCGGACAGGATATACGCTAGCGGCTTATACAATATTACCGATTCGAACATGAACTAAATCATGCTATGGCTAGCCACCATGACACATATCACCTTCGAAATGTGTACTATTGAAATATAATGACCGCCGGTAAGAGCTAAATCTACTTGTGGGATTTCTCTCAAAGTTAAAATCACCACTAATTTTAAGATTCTATGAAATGGATTAACAAAATATCAACGAAATGCAATACCCACGAAAATATATATTGCTACAATACAAGCTACATTGATTACCACACCATACAATGAAGTAATTCAATTGGAGTTTTGGTTTCATACAAATTACAGGCAGGAATTTCTGGTTATACAGAACAAACATGCCGAGAATGTCTGTGCTGTTTAATTAAAACTGGAACAGAACAGCAAACACAGCAGGGAACTAATAGTTTTTCCTATATTTATTTATTCTATTAGGGATAGACATAATGTCATATACAGACATTCTGTTGTCAGCCCATATTTGATTAAAACATAACAGTTTGCACCTTACTCATATATCGGACAATCACCAATCACAGGGATATCTAAAAGAAATATCGACAAGTTTGTACAGATTTTTGAAACATGTTTGTGCAGCTTTTTAAGACAATTATCAAGAATGATCTCCCTTGTCCTGGTATTTTGTTAAGTCATACAGGGAAGGGAGCACTCAACTTAACCAGCCGAGCACAAAAACATAAAAAACTAACAGGGCACAATGCCCGACTGAACCAGCCGAGCACAGAAAACATACAGGAAACAATGCCCAACTAGACAAGTAATGATCCTCCCATGTCCAAGGCTGTCGAAATTCTAAATGAACCAGCTTCAGCGATCAAAAAGCTGAATGACCAAGGTGAATGACCTAGTTCCAACAGTAAAATGGCTGAAATACCTAGTTTTAGCTTTCAGAAGTCCTAAAAAGTAGAAGAAAAAAAACAAAATTAAAAAGCTCAATTACAAGGTTTCAGCTTAATGACCTAGTTTTAGCAATAAAAAAGATCAACGTACCAGCCAGAAGTGACGCCTGAATATGCCGAGCGCGACAGTAGAACGCCCCAGCTCCAATAAGTCGAACGCCCCCAGCCGAGTGACCTACTTTGAACAATTAGTAATCCCAGGTTAAATAACCACGTTTCAACCCATTTTTCACGAACAGACACTCCATTACGATAAACCAGCTTAAAGTATAGTCATGTGACTGAAGAGCCATACATGAAGCGAAAGGCATATGGGAAAAGTGGTAAGGAATAATTTGTCTGATTATCTTAACTTTAATAATACAGGTCTCTGAAAGGACCATTACAAATAGTTCAGTATTTATACTTCAGTAAACAACGGTATGATGGAGAATTGAAAAATTCATTCCCTACAAACTATTTTACATAATTTTGTATTTATGTCATTTACATGTACATGTAGTAGCATTTTTAGAAAATCATAAATATAGAAAAGTCCTACCGCAGATTATCGAATACTAATTCATGATATTGACCATTATAGTAGGTGGGTTTTTGACATACATAGGAATTAGAAATCTAGAGCTTTGCTGTTGAAATAATTCGACTTTTCTGACCATGCTAATTCATTCATTCATTCATTCCGTACATCAAGATAAGCTGAGTTTATTTCAGATAAGTATATTATAATATTATGGCTAATCCTTATAATGTGACACGTACCTTATGACTTGGTTTATAAACAATGATATTAGGAAGCTTCACAATCTTGATAATCAAGAAGAGTATCGAAAAAAACATCAGTCTGGGAAGGTAGAAGTGGTGCCTAATCTCACGACAAAATCTATCTCACGCTGATTTCTCATTATTTTTTGCCGGGGGTATGTGCATTGAGGAGGGGGTAGGGGCGAGTTTTACGGGTAGGTAGCGGAAGGAGAAACACAATGTTTTATTTTTATTTTATTTAAGACTTAAGTGACATTTTTAGAGCTGAGATTCATATTTGAGAGGAGAAATCATAATTAAACTGAACATTTTTATCGCGTCTGATGTTTTCCTATGCCCATGGTTTGCGCTGACTTTGTGTATACTTGGTTTCAGATTTGAATTTGAGCTACATTTTCCCATGTGACATGTGATGTTTGATGTATTTCCATGGTTGACATCGAACTAAAATATTTGATTTAAGCAACTACTACTACATGTACCATTCATTATAATATTATTATATAATATAATAACGTCTAACTATTCACCACTAAGGCAACCAACAATCATGTATATATACATAATATAGAGCTATACATTTTGTATTAATAAGACAAAAAAAATCGAAACCAACCTTTATGTATATGAGTTTAAACTCAAATTCCAACACGCATATGCATAGCCTCTGTTGCTTTCCAATTGTATTTCCAGCCAATTCCCCGTAAGTTTTTTTTTCATTAAGAATACATTTATTCAGCTAAAAAATTTGTCATGTATATAAGTTTACACGCAAATAATTTTAAGGATGCATTCGTAAAAGGTAGAAAACATAAAATAAATTGTACCTAATAAACATGGTCGTAATTGCGACTTTTGCAACATTACGAGAGCGTGAACTAAGATTTGACAAAATGTAGTAAAACCTAAGTTAATAATCACGTGAATTAACTAATTAAGCAACCAACTGTCATAAACATCCGATACTTTAAACTCCAAATCCGATTAAATCCACTTTTACTAATCAATAATCAGTCACTTTCTCTTAGCCATCACATTTGAGGTACTCCTTTATCGGATACTTAAGCCAGGTTTGTAAGTAATACAACACCATTCACTTGTATTTAACACTCACTTGCTCTAAGCCGTCACATTTGAGGTACTCCTATACCGGCCGTTTTTGCCGGGTTATAATGCATTTCATTTCACTTCATTGCATCACGTTGGTTTTTGTATGTTTTAAACTTCGCTCAGGTTTATCAATTTATATCGCACCACATTTTCGAACATCATTGAAATATGCAAAATATTAACTTGATACAATCAAAAGCGTATGAAAAGGTTTAATATTTTTTCATGATTTGGTCCATGTAGAAAATGTTATAAAACATTGTATAGAATAGTTCAGTACTTTATGTTGATATTGATAAATGAAAACGTACATCAACATACGAAATACTCGGCATGCCATCCTTCTTTTCCGAACGCATGATAATTTTGTTCCCTTTTCTAGTTTTCGAATTCCTTTTAGTCAATCGTAAAGCGTTAACACGTAAACATTTTAAAACGTTTCACGGGTTAAAACACATAACTTACGACTTACAATTTGCACAATAGCACATCTTTGATAATAGTGACAATCATGACTTCTTGATTGATCCTATCACTTCACGATTTAACCACAACAAAATTTCAATCTGATATATTTAGCGATTTATTCTTCGAGACTTGATGGTTAAAATTTTATAATAATAAAGAAGAGGTAGAATGTCACTACCACGCTTCCGTTCCATATAATGAGAACATATCCAATAAGGCTTTTTGTTCTAATAAAAACTGGGAAGTAATCGTATATAACCGTAATGGCAGGGCGATTTCAAACAGTCATGAGTTCACAAATTGTTCAAAATAAAAATGCGTGAACTCATGAACTTCATGAATGTCTACAAATTAATAAGTTCGTGGTTTTGTGTGAATGCTTGAAAATAACCTACGAATTTAATGAATAAAACACCACCTACGAGGAAAGGCCAGTATTATAAATCATGACTGCAAAGTTTCACGCCATACCATTAGCAATAGTATTTAACCTGTTAAGACAGACCGCCTGACATCAAATACCACTGTGTTATTATCCAAAAAGATGTTCAATACTCGTATCACAAGGGAATTACAATAATCCTATGTAAGACAGTATCTAAGGCACGGATAGAATAACATAATGTATGCCTAAATGAAAGAATAAGTGTAGCAAGACAGAACATAGAAAGAATCAAAACACCAATTTTACAGGTATATTCCCAAAAAACGGAATCTAAAACAAAACAAGCGTTTTAAGATATTTTACAGTTGAGTTAGAAAAATACGATCTCATGGTCATAATGGGAGATTGTAATGCTTACGTCGGTCAGGGTAACCGTGGAAATGAAAGAATTATGGGGAACATTGAATATGGTGGTATGAGAGAAAGTGGAAAACAACTACATGTAGTTTGTAGGTACAACAATAAGGATATTGATTGAACATAGTATCCCCACACATGCAAATTCAAAAGTTGACTTGGGTTTCAGCAGGAGAAAAGGATTAGAATACAATTGACCATGTTGCTGTTAATTGAAAATGGATGAGGTTTTTTAAGATGTGAGAGTGAGACGCGGCGCTGATATTGGAAGTGAACATTCAGATCGTCACAGCTAGTGTCAAACTAAGATTGATGTAATCAACAGTGCCATTCAGCACAATGGTTAACGCCAAGACGCAAAAACAAAAGAAGACTTTAGATTAGAACTCAGAAACATTTTCCAAACGATAATGTAACAAAGAATAAGATGAAGTGAAATATTTTTGATAGATAGTGGAAGCGACGTTTAGCAAACCCAGCAAAAAAAGATTCAAAAGAAGTCAAGTACATAAAGAAAGGATTACACGAGGAACATGGGGATTTATAAAATATGCGAATGGCGTACATTTGTATGAAAATTATGTCAACGTCATCTCACCGAAATTGGTCACAAGATTGTGTGTTACGTCACAGATAACAGATAGCAGAGACACAGAGAAACGAAAGAGAATAATGTAATACTCAATCAGGGAGCATAAAATGAAAAGAGTGTCAGAACATTACTCATACATCAACAAAGAAGCAAAGAAAGTCCTAAAGGTCAGCAGGTTTTTATAGAAGGAATAGAGGTAAGAGAAGCCGAGAGAGATGTATCAGAAAAAACCAGAAGTCTTCCGAATTACCCAAGATGTTATGTTGGAAAATTTAGTTTCTTCCTCACTACGTTCATTTGTATACTTCATCACTAATTATTTTGCTCCTAGTAGACGACGATTACTGATCACACATCATAGAACCTAGATTCTACGGAAAACGGGGCTGAAATTCACATTTGAATAATTTATCAATTAGGCAAGTCACAACTGCAAGGTTGACGATTAACTAATTTATGAATTTTTGAAATTCACACCCAATTTGTTGTCTAGTAATACCGTCTCGTTAACCGACCGATGTGTTTAATCGAAAAAGAATTTTGTATTCAGGGCAGCTTTGATACAATATTTGTAATTTGCATTCAAGACGACAGGATGATTTGGAGTTAATTTATCAAACTTAAACCAGTTGTAATAACCGTGTTCAATATTATGACAGTTGTAGTGATTATTGAATTCGATGTTCCAAACGGAAGTCTCCCAAAATTGTCAATTAAATAGACAATTATGATTTTCTTAGATAGCAAGTGTGCTTCATGATTAGATTTTAATACCACGGAGGACTGTTAACTAAAATTGTTCTACGTTTTTTTGCAATAACAAAGACGGTTTGTCCAATAGAACAGTGTTACAAAGACAGAAATTTTCATCTTAGACTCCAGATGATCAATCTCCATACATTGCTGATTTCCGGCAGCGTTCGTTGATCAATGGAATATTTGCGTTCATTTACGGAAACTACCGACATACAATCAAACGATTACTAGTACAGATCAGTGACTCCTACTATTGGTATCGCACTGCCTCGGTTGGATTGAGCGGATCAGGGTGATTACTGTGTACGGTTCAATACATTGACCGGCATATTGTGTATCTCTTGTAAGACATTAATAAATAGGGAGCTTTAATCTTGGGCTCTAGACGATCAAATCTCCATGCATTACTGATTACTGATTTCCGGCAGCGTTCGTTGATCAATGGAATATTTCCGTTCATTTACGGAAACTACCGACATGCAATCAAGCAATTACTAGCACAGATCAGTGACTGCCCTGTCATGCCGAATAAGGACCGGTCACCCGAATACAACGCAGGAGCTGTATTATTCGATGTGGCACTGCCTCGGTTGGATTGATTGGGTCAGGCTGATAACTGTGTACCGTTCAGTACAGTGCCCGACTTATTGTTCATCTAATCTTAGACATTTATAAATAATTTAACACCATTGGTGCAAGCGGGATGTGCATATTGAACGAACCTAATTGTTGAAGTGTTAAGTGTATGCTTGGATATTAAATGGTATTTAAAAAGTGCTGATCAGCTCATTGATTATAGGTTATAGGGAACCATTAACACTGCGGTATACCGTACACCTGGGTACTGCGAGAAAATGAGTAATGCAATCATCATGTTGTTCAATACTCCGTACACAAACTAGACTGTATTTGGCAATACTCAGTACAGTAAATATCAATACTCTGTACTGTTGGTTGTATCTGTTTTAGTAAGTATCTTTTTTGTACTTTCGTCATTATTACTAAAATTTTGATTAAACATGTTTGGCTCCTCACAAAAAAATTCTCAATTAACAAAACAAAACCTTGGTAACAAAATCATTCCAAACACATTTGCAGTACCGTGAACAACATTTGGGAGTGAATATCGGTATATTTCCAGGAATTTAAACATTTAAACGAATACCTGGTACAGTTTGATGTCTTATATGGCTAACAAACATATCTGAAGAGGCTTAAAACCATTTAAAATTCGTTACGCTATCAGTATTCGCTTTACACGTTCAGTCATATATGCAAAAACACCCACACACTTTCTCTAAAAGGACAACGTGCAGACACGCTTTTAAACAATTTAACAAAACTTAATGGTAAATTTTGTCTTTTGTCTTTTATGTGGATTGCTTGGTAAGCTCGTAGTTTATAATCACCATATCTTAAATCTAATGTGTTGTTAAAGTTCATTAGGAACGATTTTTACTGTTGGTCATTTAGCTTATGCATTCAAATTGGGCATTCTGCTTTTTGATGGTTGAAACTAGTTCATTCAGCTTTTCGACAGCTTAGAATTGGGCGTACCATTTACTTGTTCAGTTGGGCATTGTGACTTGTATGTGTTTCTCTGTTTTCTGTGCTCGGCTGGTTAAGTTGAGTGCTATCTTCCCTGACTGACTTAATATTACGCTTTTTCTAGCGCTATGTTTTGCAATATACATTTTTTAAAGAAAGAATGTCAGAACATCGACGTATTCAATCTAGCCTAATAACTTATTTACATATGTTTATTGATAGTGTACTGATTTATTTGATATTTATGTGCATCACGGAATTTGGTCATGACTCTGAAAATTGTTTTGCTTTACGTACATGATATGTTATATATATCCCCATGTAATTGCTTTCGACAGCTTAATGTTCTATATTTTCTATCCTTTAACATGTTAAACATGTGTTTTTTCTTTTTCTTTTTTCCTTTTCTTGTAATTGTATTTTCTAAACACTGCCGTACTTGTTTCCTTTGTCAGACAGGTGTACGTAAGGCACGATAAACTCCTGACCACATTCATGTTCATCGTTGAGGATCTTATGAAAGGTTGTCAAATTCGTCATCAAATTTAGTATTTTAAATTACTATTCATGTATATTATTACCATATCGACTCCCAAAGAAACCACGATTCAACTGTTGCGTGATATTTTACACCTTAATGTTTTGTTTCATAAGCGAAATCAAATTGCACATTTATAAGTCATCGCAACCTCCCTAATACGTCTAGTACACGTTCTCGCTAGCGTATGTTTGGCAACCTCCCTAATACGTCTAGTCCATGTTCTCGCAAGCGTACCATTCGCAACCTCCCTAATACGTCTAGTTCATGTTCTCGCTAGCGTACTATTCGCAACCTCCCTAATACGTCTAGTACACGTTCTCGCTAGCGTATGTTTCGCAACCTCCCTAATACGTCTAGTACACGTTCTCGCTAGCGTATGTTTCACAACCTCCCTAATACGTCTAGTACACGTTCTCGCTAGCGTACCATTCGCAACCTCTCTAATTCGTCTAGTACATGTTCTCGCTAGCGTATATTATGCAACCTCCCTAATACGTCTAGTACACGTTCTCGCTAGCGTAACTTCGGCAACCTCCCTAATACGTCTAGTACATGTTCTCGCTAGCGTACCATTCGCAACCTCCCTAAAACGTCTAGTACACGTTCTCGCTAAACGTACGATCGCAACCTCCCTAATACGTCTAGCACACGTTCTCGCTAGCGTATATTATGCAACCTCCCTAATACGTCTAGTACACGTTCTCGCTAGCGTACGCTTCGCAACCTCCCTAATACGTCTAGCACACGTTCTCGCTAGCGTACGCTTCGCAACCTCCCTAATACGTCTAGTACACGTTCTCGCTAGCGTATGTTTCGCAACCTCCCTAATACGTCTAGTACACGTTCTCGCTAGCGTACGCTTCGCAACCTCCCTAATACGTCTAGCACACGTTCTCGCTAGCGTACGCTTCGCAACCTCCCTAAAACGTCTCGTACATGTTCTAAAGCGCGAGTTGCGTAACCTCTCAAATAGTTTTAAAGTCTATAAAAATGTTGCACGAAACTGCACATTCACCTAAAGTCACTTTTTTGGTTTCAAAAAGACTTAACTTACAAGTTGTCTATAACAATTATGAAACAATCCATCACGCTACAGTACTGGGTAGATTTCAGACAAACACAAACATAAACAAAAAACCATTGCTAGGTGCGTGCTTCAACTCTTTCGTTGCCTTTCCTGGCGTTCTTTGTTCACGAAAATTATCGCGGAAATATTGTTTCCATGATACGGAGATTTCAATAGCTGACTTAACAACAATAATGATTATGTTTAACGTTTTATTCTCTCACTGAGCACAAAGCTTTTACCGACAAAGTCAGACAACAAAATACGACCATCGTAAGTTATGTATTGTATTGTAAACACTACAGCATAGCAACAATGTACAGTTTACGTAATCCTTGACCTTAAAGACATTAAAGTGGTATGTACCGTTTAAATCAAATGTGCATTTTGAACAAAGAAATATGTTATGCAACGTGTATTGACGACCTCGATCCTGTTTCAGCTTTTCTTGCGATAGCGACGCATGCGTCATAACATTATGTTTATATACCTTTTAGTTGCTGTGGGCGCCGACGTTCCTGTAGCAACGATTATTTCATTGTTGCTAGAAGATGCGGTACATTTTGTCTGGTGACATTTATATTAATGTACTACCTTTCCAGATAAACATCATTTCTTCAATAACAACGGTACAATATACTGCGGTCGTAACGTGACTAAGTTTTGATTTTCTGTATACATTGTATGTGATTTAGGTGCTCACTCTGTATTGTAATGATGGTTAGAAACAGGCACGTACGAGGGATGATCCATATATAAGGAGAAAATGCTTATAATTTTCGTATGATACTTTAGATTTTACTCATACTTTAGCTAAAGTAATAACATACATTAGCAATATTTCCCTGATTTTTTATGATTACAGCGACACCATGCTAAAATCTATGGTTGCTAAGGTAACCCCCGAAACGCCTAGGGGGGGGGGGGCTTTTTTCGGATGTTTACCGTTTTCGCGCTAATTCAAACCGTCACAGTTTTCATGTAAGCAATAGCAATGTAATGAAAATTGGTACTTGGTGTCACTTAAGACTCGTCGCAATGACGGTGACGTCATACCCGGGTTGTGTTGCCATTCGTTAAATTACGCACGTTTATTATTTGCTTTCAATGGATTATGGAGATTTTTCAGTGAAATAAACAGTGAAAATAACAGTGAAATTACCACTTTGTTATTTTCACTGTTTTAGAAGCTGGTTCCAGTATCATGCAGAAAAAGAAACGTAACGTCAACGGCGCCGGGCTTTAAAATATGCGTTACGTCATCATGACGTCACAATTGTCACGTCGTGACGTTCCAATTTCGACGTGATTTTTCCAATTAGGCCAATTACGGTACCCTTTTAAGAGAAATTGAAGCATATAATAAACAGAAAATTTGTTGATTTTTGGTGTAAGATCAATTTTATTTCACTCGTGATCACAGAAAATTACATTTTCACTCGTGGCTACGCCACTCGTGAAAATATTGATTTTCTGTGATCACTCGGTGAAATAAATTTCTATCTTACACCAAAATCAACAAATATCCTCTATGTTATCGTTCCGTGATAGCAAAAATAACGGACGACAAACGATTATTATTAAAATATTGATTTTTGAAGAAAACAAGTAATAATGAAAGTGTGCATGGTATTTAGTAATCATTTCGTGACCAGATCATGTCAAAAGCTTCGATTTGTGTACATAATAACACAATTAAAAATACACTTGAAAAAGGCTAGTGATCTAACGCAACGTAGGCGCAGCGTGACGTCGGCGTCAGAACGAAGCACGAACATAGTGGATGTTCTGAACGAAATTCCAAAGGATGACTATCGTGCGTCTTTTTCAACTTGGTTTTGCAATGGCGAAGATGTATAAATAGTAAAGGAGGATAATCTGACTTTTAAAAAAAAATACAGTAGGGCCTAAGTAATGTGATCGTTAAATAGATCATAGTTAAATTCTGAATGACGTTAAAAAGTTGAAAAATGATGTTGCCCCGCCTACCGGTAGCATAGGTCGGCAAAAATGTTTCAAACAATTTATTTTCGGTATATTTTAAAACAAATTCGTACGTTTTCTTCTAATATATGTATTAACCACCACATACAATATTTATAGAAAATAACATGTAATAGCAAAGATATAAGCATTTTCTCGTTATATATGGATCATCCCTCGTATACCTTAAACTATATTGACTTACACGCAAGAAAATTGTCCGTTTCTAATATTCCTACCTACACTAAAATTTGCTGCGTTCTAGAATTTTTCCTGGTGTCTTAATAAATGGTAATTTTATACTTTTTTGAGTTCTAGTTGCTCTTTATTAAAAAGAATAAATACAATTTCGTACCAACTTTACTAATTTTTTTCATGCTACCTGAGACAAACAACTTTTTGGTCTAAAGAGGAATATTCTGGCTTATTAAAAACAAGGGAGGCTATATCGTTGTTGCGAACTACGTGAATACTCTGGAAATGTTGCCCTAATCTTGGAAATAAGATAGTTGTGTCTGCTTGAAGGGTAAGCACTACATCATCTTCAAAAGACTGCGCTGTTCCAAAAACTGACCTTGGTCAAGTTTTATACTAAGTTTATCGCAGTGTTTGCCCTTTATTTTGTACCGGGTATTTTGGATATAGACATCTTCAAATGACTTTAATACACCTTTAAATGCCAGCCTCACTCATAGAACATTTCTACAAAAAGAGGAAAAACTGACCTTTGGCAAGGCTTACACCAGTTTAATTACAGTGTACCCCAGAGAAGCGCATCATTAGGTTACGAAATCAAACGTAATGAGCAGTTAATGACACCTAAGTATATACATGTGTACTAGTATAATAAAAGCATTGTTCTAATATCGGACATAAGGAGAACTTACGCCGTACAGAGTGGATCACGGAACGTAAATAATTAATGCTACAATCTAACCACCAGAACGTTTAATAATTAATGACCGTGCAATTAGGAGTCTAAAATCTCCAAGAGGTGTACAAATGCTTAAATGAAAGACTCGTCTGGCTTGAAACGGGGATGAAATAATGGTACCACGTGATTATAGACTTTGTTTTCTTGCACGTAAGCAATTTTTAATCGAAGCGATTGATGGGTTTTCATTTGATCGTATTTCAAGAACCACGTGTAGAACTTGCCCAGTCATATTATCTTGATACTGGACCTACCAGCAATAATCGCCAGACAAGATTAATACGCTAGCCAATCCTGGGCGACCATGATGGTAACTTTTCTAATCTAATACTGGGCCAACTATTCCTTGGCGACCATAAAGGTAACTTTGATAATCTAACACTGAGCCCACCAATCCTTGGCGACCATAAAGGTAACTTTGCTAATCTAAGACTGGTTCAACCAATCTAGGGCGACCATTAAGGTAACTTTGCTAATCTAAGACTGGGCCCACCAATCCTTGGCGACCATAAAGGTAACTTTGCTAATCTAAGACTGGGTCAACCAATCTAGGGCGACCATAAAGGTACTCTGCTAATCTAAGACTAGTCCAACAAACCTTGGCGACCATAAAGGTAACTTTGCTAATCTAAGACTGGGCCAACCAATCCTGGGCGACCAACGAACAACTACACTTTACTAGCATGACTCTCGGAAAGGATATATGCTAGTGGCTAATACAATATTACGGATTAGAACATGAACTAGATAAAGCTATGGAACGCCACCATAACACATATAACCCCCGAAAAGTGTACTATTGAAATGTATTTATCACCGGTAAGAGCTAAATCTACATGTGGGATTTCCCTCAAAAGTAAAATCACCTCGAATTGTAAGATGCCATAAAATGGATTAACAATGAAATGCAATGCCCACGAAAAAATATATATAAATTGTTACAATACCGGCTACATTGATTAACGTACCATACAATGAAGTAATTCAGTTGGAGTTTTGGTTTCATACAAATTACAGTCAGGAAATGTCTGGTTATACAGAACAAACATGCCGAGAATGTCTGAGCTGTTTAATTAAACTTGAACAGAACAGCAAATTAAGCAGGGAACTAATAGTTTTTCCTATATTTATTTATTGTATTAGGGATAGACATAATGCCATATACATACATTCTGTAGTCAGCCAATATATGATTAAAACAAAGTTTGCATCATACTCATAAAATCACCCTTCATACAGACATCCCATAGAAATGTCGACAAGTTTGTGCAGATTTTTCAAACATGTTTATGCAGCTTTTTGACATACTTTTTGCAGTTTTAAGACAAATATCAAGAATTATCTCCCTTGGCCTCGTATCTTGTTAAGCCCATTTTCATAAACAGACACTCCATTACGATAAACCAGCTTAAAATACAGTTATTTGACTGAAGAGCCATACATGAAGCGAAAAGCATATGGGAAGGGGGTAAGGAATCATTTGTCTGATTATTTTAACTTTATTAATGCAGGGCGTCTCTGAAAGAACCTTTACAAATAGTTCGATATTTATACACAGAACTAGTGTACTCCTATAACGAACGGTATGGGAGAAATTGAAAAGTTCTAACATAATTTTGTATTTATGTCATTTAGTTATAGTAGCATTGTCAGCAAACATAAAATAGAAAAGTCCTACCGTATAATATCGAATAGTAATACATGATATTGACCATTATAGTAGGCGCTTTTACAAACATTCATTGACATACATAGGAAGTGGATATCAATCTAGAGCTGTACGTCTTTTTTATCCATACTAATTTATTCATTCATTCCGTAAATCAGGATAAGCTGAGTTTCTTTCAGATTAGTATGTACACTGTATATGACAAATCCTTTCAATTTGGCGCGTTCTTCATGACTAGGTTTATAAACCATGATATTAAGGAGCTCACAATATTGAGAATCAACAAGAGAATCGAAAAAAGATATCACTCTGGGGAGGTAGGAGTGGTGCTTAATATCTTGACAAAATATATCTCAAGCTGATTTCTCAATATTTTTTGTTTGGGGTGCAATGTGTGTGCATTGTGGGGGGTAGGGGAGAGTTTGGCGGGAAGGTAGCGGAAGGGGAAACAAACGATATTTTATTTTAGACTTAAGTGACATTTTTTGAGCTGATATTTATATTTTAGCGTAAAAATCATAATTAAACAGTGAACATTTTTATCGCGTCTGATGTTGTTCTATGCCCATGGTTTGCGTTGACCTTGTGTATATTTGGTTTCAGATAGTCATACAATTTGAGCTACATTTTCCCACGTGACATGTGATGTTTGATGTATGTACACGGTTGGCATCAAACCAAAAGACTTGATGTGAGCAACAACTACTACTATTCATTATAATATTATTATGTAACATAAGAACGTCTTATTATTCACCACTAAGGCAACCAAAACCATGTATATATACATAATATGAATCTATACATTTTGTGTATAAAATAAGACAAGATAACGAAACCAACCTTTACGTTTATGCGTTTAAACTCAAATTCCAAACACACATATGCATAGCCTATGATGCTTTCCAATGTATTTCCAACCACTTCCCCGTAAGCTGATGTATTTTATTTCCTTATGAATTTATTTATTCATCTAACCTATTTGTAATGTATATACGTTTACACACAAATGTTTTGAAGGATGCATTCGTAAAAAGCGGAGAACAATAAAATAAATTGTACCAAATAAACATGGTCGTAAATGCGACTTTTTGCAACATTACGTGAGCGTGAACTAAAATTAGATAAAATGTAGTAAAACTTGAGTTAAAGTCACCTGAATTAACTAATTAGACAACCATCTGGCTTAAGCATCCTATAGTATTAACTCCCAATCCGATTAAATCCACCTTTACTAAACAGTCACTTGCTCTAAGCAGTCACATTTGAGGTACTTCTTTATCAGATGCTTAAATAAGTTTATCAAGTAATACTATATAATTCACTTGTATTAAACAGTCACTTGCTTTAAGCAGTTACACTTGAGGTATTCCGTTATCGGATGCATAAGTTAGTTTAGCAAGTAACACTATATAATTCAATTGGATTTAACAGTCACTTTCCCTAAGCAGTCACATTTAAGGTACTCCTTTATCGGATGCTTAAGCTAGGTTTATAAGTATATAATTCACATGTATTAAATAGACACTTGCTCTAAGCTGTCACGTTTGAAGTACCCCTTTATCGGATGCTGAAGTTAGGCTTATCAGTATGTAATTCATTTGTACTAAACAATCACTTGCTCTAAGTAGTCACGTTTGAGATACTCCTTTATTCGGATGCCTAAGTTGGTTTTGTCAGAATAAAATTCACATGTATTAAATAGACACTTGCTCTAAGCTGTCACGTTTTAGGTACTCCTTTATAGGATACATAAGCCATGTTTGTAAGTAATACTATATAATTCACTTGTATTTAACACTCACTTGCTCTAAGCCATCACATCTGATGTACTCCTTTACCGGCCGTTTATGTCAGGTTATAATGTATATATGTATTTCATTTCACTTCATTGCATCACATTGGTTTTTGTATGTTTTAAATTTCGCTCAAGTCATATCGAACAACATTTCCGAACATCAATGAAATATGCAAAATATTAACTTGATACAATCGAATGGTTATGAAAAGGTTTATTTCACTTTTCATGATTCTGATCCATAATAATTTGGTGATACTTTACATATTTGTATAGATGAGTTCATAATTTTATATTGATATTGATAAATGAAAACATACATCAACATACAGTATACCGGACATGCCATCCTTATTATCCGCACTCAATGTTATGTCATTGGCTAAGAATGAGAAGGTCGTAAGTACAAAATCGATGTTTTGAGAAAATAAGAAAAAACTGTCTGAAAACTGCTCTTTAGTTATGGAAAACAAGTTTTTAAACTTCAGTTTGGTCAACAGGACCAGTTCCGATTTTCATGTATAGCCTTATGTGCAGATTTCAAATATGTATGAAAGTCAATCATAAAGTGTTGAAACATACCTCACGACTTACAATATGGACGATAGCACATCTTTGATAATAATGATATTCACGAGTTCTTTGTTTGATCCTATTACTTCACGATTTAACCAACTCACAATTTCAATCTGATACATTTAACGATTTATTCTACGCGACTTGGCGATTGCAACTTCATACTAATATGGAAGAGATAGAATGTCGCCACCACGTTTCCATTACATAACCTGAGAACATATACAATTATTTTTTTTGTTCTGGGAAGTAATGTGAGATACGATCGTATGTAATCGTAGGGTGATTTCAAGCCGCCATCATTTCACAAATTGTTGAATATAAAAAGGCGTGAACTCTTGAATTTCACGATGGTTTAAACATGTAAAAGTTCGTGGCTTGAAAATAATATCTAAGTGATTTAAGACCACATACGAGCCAAGACCTGTACTGTAAAATAGGTCTGCAAAGTTTCACGCAAGACCATTAGCAATGATACTAGCAAGAATATTTAACCTGTTAATAAAGACCATCTGTCAACAATACCACTTTTTGTTCCCATTGGTTTCTTTTATAAACCATCTGGCTCCGTGATTATAAAACATCAGTTTCCATGCTCAACTCAACAGCAAGTAGTTTTGCGATAACTACCATTAGGTTATTGACCGAACATTATAACCACACAAGAAAATTCACAAGTTAACTTGGGTTTTAGCAGGAGGAAGATATAAGAATCAAATTGACCATGTTGATGTTAATTAACAATGTCTTTAAGATATAAGAGTGAGACGCGGTGCTGATGTGGGAAGTGAAAACTCCAATCGGCATAGGGCATGTCAAACTGAAATTGATGAAATCAACAGTGAAATTCTGGGGTGGTATTCACAAAGCATCTTAAGGGAAAACTTAGAATTTTTTAAAAATCTTAAAATTTAAAAGTGTATCAGCAAAACGGGAAAGTCAAGATTATCAATGTTCTACATTGTTTGGAAGCATTATGTAAACATCTACAATAATCACAAAGAAAACATGGGTTATTCTTCCTTGCTCAGAAACTATTTGCAGCTCAATTTCCTAACTTAAGTCAATATCTTTAAGTTTTCCCTTAAGATGCTTTGTGAATACCAGCACAGAGCTTCCGCATTGGTAAACTTCAATATGCAAAATCAAAACTAGACTTCAGATTAGAACTCAGAAACATATTCCAAAAGATAATGTAACATATAATAAGATGAAGTGATATATCATTGGTAGAAAGTGGAAGCGACCTTTAGCAAACCCAGCGAAAAGAAAATCGGATTCAAAAGAAGTCAAGTACATAAAGAAAGGATTGCAATCGGAACCTGGCATCATATAAAATATGCGAATGGCGTACATTTGTATAAAAATAATGTCAACGTTATGTTATTGGAATTGGTCGCAACATTGTTTGTTACGTCACATATAACAGAGACACACAGAAAAAGAAGAAAAAGGTGTCAGAACATTAGTCATACAGCAATAAAGAAGCAAAGAAAACGGCAAAGATATTAGCATGTCTTTACAAAAGGAATAGTAAAGGAAGCCGAGAAAAATGCATCAGAGCAAAGAAGAAGTCGTCAATAATACCAAGAAATTATGTTGGAAAATGAGACACGCAAACGTTTCAATGGACACATACAAGCAATGGAAAGAGAACTTTGAGGATGTTCTAAATTGCACAGACCCAGTAAACTCAACGGATATAACAGAATCAGAATCGGATGTTGTCATTGATTAGAAAGCTTCAAGAAGTGATGAAATATGCATAATAAACAAAAGGGTAAGGAACAATAAAGCCTAAGGTGAAATACTAGTTACCAGCAGAAATATTTAAGACAGTCCTTACAGCAGATATACTCCTTCCAATATAGTAATAATGTTATATCAAAAACATGGTATGAAAGCAACGTCATCAAAATACTGAATACATGTATCTAACAAACTGCAATAATTGGAGAGGTATCAACTTGCTACCAATAACCGAAAGGTAGAACTTAGCAAGATCATAATTGACAGGATGAACTCAGTAAAAGACTGATAAGTAAAAGTGTGTAGTTTGTATACACAATGTTTCAACATTGTATTTTAGTTTCTTCATCGAAAAACGGGGGCTGAAATTTACAATTGAATAATTTATCAATTAGGCAAGTTTCAACTGCAAGAATGACGTTTAACTAATTTATGAATTTACGATTTGAAATTCACAAATTTACGATTTCAATTTACCAAATTCGCTGTCTGGTAATATAGTCTCTGTAACCAAGAGAAAATTGTTTCAACGCATTTTGCCGAAATAAACAAAAGTATGCAAGGCACCTTTGATAGCATATTTGTAATTTTCTTTCAAGACGACAGGATGATTTAGAGTTAATTTATCAAACTTAAACCAGTTGTAATAATCGTGTTCAATATTTTGACAATTGTAGTGATTATTGAATTCGATGTACCGAACGGAAGTCTCCCGAAATTATCAATTAAATAGACAATTATGATTTTCTTAGATAGCAAATGTGCTCCATGATTAGATTTTAATCCCACGGAGGACTGTTAACCAAAATTGTTCTACGTGTTTTTGCAACAACGAAGACAGTTTGTCTAATCACAGGAATTTGAAGTTCTGTCAATAAAATATTGTACAAGTCGGTCCACCACACATACATTATACATAGTACATTGTTCGTTATTGTTATTTTGTCATTAGTCCCATAAATAAGACTCTACGTACGTTTCACAGTACTATAGAGTCTCATAGTTTTGAACTTAGCTGTCTTTAGCAAAATTTTATTTCCGAATTGAACGACTTATTCGGGATTAAACAGTTGAATCGACCGCAGTAAAGCATATTTCGATCATAAAGTACAAAAAACAGCGTTAAACACACCTTTACACAACCAATATTAGATGAAATGTTTGTCTGACATCTGTCGCGATTCCCTTCCGTTTTAAAAACGAAAGTTACCTACATTTGACAAATTCGTCTTAGACGAAATAATTAATCGGTACGGAGTAGTCGTTCTTGACCGACTTAATAAGGCCTATTTTTAGTCCGGATACTGGGTTTTAGTTATAGCCTTTTTTCGTCCAATCAAAATTCTTACAAATGTCAGAACAACAACTTTCGGAATACATCGGCTCTGTTCCACGGCTTCAATGGCGTAAATAAGAACATTTCAGTAGTGAAATGAAACAGGAGTAATTTATGTATCAATGAGGTTAGTGTTCTTGCAATCATTCGTTTTCAATGATAGAAAAGGCACTAATGAAGCCATGTGTGGTGTGCCTTTACTTTGTATTGCTTTTTAGGGCTCATAATCGGTCACCAAACAGCGACAAAGAATCGGGACCCGGTGAGACCTAACGTCATGTAATGTAATGAAATGATACGTTTGGTCTCTGTTGGGACTATTTTGTCATGTGCATTATTACATGTATTGCAGTTTTATTTCAAATATGTTATTTAAATCATTTATAAATGTAACCTTACACCATTAAGTATGCCTTGTATTTCGTTCCGACAAGGTAAACTTAATAATGGAAACACTATACATTTGTAATTCATAAACTGTGTTTCTTTGTACAATTATATTATATGTAATGTACAATCTCTCGGATAATAAGAGAGGTTGTGCTTAACATATAATATCAGTACATAAACTGTAAATTTTCTAAAAAAAATACCGTCTCTCCCGAATCAGGGCCTAAATTTGTCTCATACATATATACATCTGTTACATATATAAACGATTTTTTTAATATGGTATAATATCATATTGCATACTTTCCCGTCATATATCACCATACTATTTATGTAAATGTATTAGTGTTGCTTTGTAAAAATTCCTTTTCGGGACTAAATATGCAATTAAACTATATTCTATATTCTATTCTATGTCCATCAAATTTTAATTTGTAGAAAAAACGCTTTCTGTAAACATGCCGTATCGCACTATAGAATGCCCTTAAGTGTTTTTACAAAGTGAGAGTGACTTTAGACTTTCAATTAGATCATTTTACATTTATCTCCGACCGTTTGCGCGTTTTCCTCGAAGTAAATCTGTAATATTTACAAACCAGTGATATTCCTAAGCTACTCACTTGGATCGGTGCACGGGTTTATCGTGCGCAAACGTGGGCCGATGTGTTAAAAATAACAAAACCAACTGACCTTGAGTGGAAAATACAGGGTTTCCCATATAAAAACTCAGCTCAGTGCGTGGTTAGTGAGACACAGAGGGCGAGTTCGGATGGAACGCGAGTTCGGTCTAGGTAGACTCGGGTTCCATTCAAACAATCCGAGTTGTAACTCTAGTTACGTCATTTGACCTAAACTCGACTAACGCTGCGCAAGGCTGTGGTTACTAGTGTTCCAAGATGGCGTAAATAGCCAAGGAGTTCCGAATGAATGTTAGTAAACAGAAGACTGAAGATACTTTTTCGTACAGTTATGTGACTTTCATTTAATTTACTTGTGTATTAATGTAATTTGAAGCTTTTGTATTAATTTGTTATTGCTTTATCCGTAGATTATCCTGTTTTTATTAAGATTTCGACACCTGCTTTTTTGTTTACGCTCTCGGCTGGATAACCGCGTTCACACGGATTATAGATGTACAACGACCTTCGAAATATGACCCTAGGACGAGTTCATTTGCTAAGGTTGAAACGATATTTACCGTTATTGTTTTGAAAGAGTATGGATATATATATTAAAAAATCACGTTAACTTTCAAGTTCACAGCGTGGCCTAGTGGTTAAGATGATCTATACTTGGAACTTTCGCATACTTTTTATATGGGTTGTGGGTTCGAGTCCGCTGCTAAACTCTGTTTCAATAATTGTATTATCATAATACATGAGTTTTTTAAAATATATTTTATTACTTAATGAAGAATAAAATTATGTTTTAGGTTTAACACAAATTTGCTTTGTTTAGTTTATTTTATGATTTTAGTCCTCCCTGGATATTGTATTTATTGCTCAGATGACAATCAGGTTGAATTACAAACTATTTTCATCATTGGTTTCGCTGGAATCACTATTCTAAGAATATTCTGTAGAAACGTCTAAATCAATAAGCGTTTTCTCTGGTTATATAAGGAGCACAGTTTAGGTGACCGTTGACCGATATTTCTGTTCAACAGTCTTGACGTAGGAATGTTTTTATGGATTAAAATACAAAGGAAATATATATATTTTAGAAGTAAAAGTAAAATAGACGGGCACGCGCATGTTTTATCTAGCAAAATTAAAAAAAATATTCAAAATGGGTGGGATTCGAACTCGAGCAAAAAATATATTTAGATCCATAAGCAGTAGCTTAGCCTACTGCGTCATGGAGGACGATGTAAGATACGATTTTAAATAATTGTGTATATTCCGAATACACCCGTTTTACCTGGATTATTTCATTATTAAAAGTACAGTTACGCCCGAACGATTGTGGTTTATCTATACCTCTGTGCGCATGCTCGTCAATAATATTTTTAGAAACGATGACGTCAGTCCCGACTCGAGTACTTCCATCCGAACTCGTCAAGAATGCCACCGACGATGTACTAGATATTGAACTTTGAGACGTAAATCACAAATATTTCGCGTAAATTCATGAAAACATATTAATTGTCGATCAGATTGGGTACATAGTTTTTATAAGGTTCCTTCGTCAAATGAGCTCATTTGATCGCTTGTATCATTTTTTCGTTAGCACTGACTAAGGGATGGGAGAAAAGGCGTTGTGTTCATTTTATTATTATTATATATATATAGTAGAGTGATGTGTGATGGACCGACTTGTATAATATTTTATTGGTAGAAGATCAAATGCCTGTGGTCTAATCGAACAATGTTGCAAGGACCGAAACTATTGATATCTAACAGCTATTTAAATAGTGCCGATCAACTTATTGATTATTAACCCGCAGGTTATATTGGATTGCCAAAAGTAAAATGACCATGGAGGGGCACGTGACATGTTCTCGATGGTTTACGATTTCAAAAAAATATATTCAAAAAAGAAGCATTTTGTAAGAATGTCGTGAACCAGACTATTCTATTATTCCATGCGGATAACATCGGTCTTTATCGCATTACAATAGTTTATTTACCAAAGAAATCAGAACTATTCCGAAATTTCACTGTGAACGCGAGACCACGAATCTAAACAGCAGGTGTCTGCAGCTGCATTATCATCCCGGTCATTAATAAATATAGTGGGCGATGGACTACATCCCGTAGAGAACACATCGCAAGATTAACAGAAGCATGGTATTGATACATGATAAATGTTTTTCTAATTATTTTGAATTTATTCATTCGTTCGGCACATACATTTAACACACCCAATTAATTGGAGGATATTTGTTTGTTTAAACTGAATACGATTTATATCTCATCATGGCATTTGTTGTTAGATTGATCGGTATTGTTACATGTATTGGAATTTTGACAGAAACATAAATTTAAACTTACACCGGAATAAATTTGAATTGCATCCAAACTGCAAAGAAACACATCATAAACAATACAACTAAGTTATCAGCCGCAGGAAACTATTTGACTTGTAGGTTATATGGAATCACCAACACTGCGGTATACCGTACACCTGGGTATTGCATTGTGATTAAATTAGTAATGCTGACATTATGTTGTTCAATACTCCGTACACAAACTAGATATTTGGCAATACTCGGTACAGTAAATATCAATGTTATGTACAGTCGCTTGTATCTGTTTTAGTATCTTTTTTGTACTTTGGTCATATTAACTAAAATTTGCACTAAGCATATTTTGGCTCCTCACCAATAGAGTGCTCAATTAAAAAAATATACCTTGGTTGTAAAATCATTCCAAACATATTTTCAGCACCACGAACAACATTTGGGAGTACGCAACCGTCTATTTCAAGGAATTTAAGCACTATAACGAATACCTGCTATACATGTAGTTTGATTACTTCTTAACGAATACCTGCTATACATGTAGTTTGATTACTTCTATGGCTTTAAAAAATCTGAAGATGCTTTAAATTGCTAATAAAAATATTTGAGATGCGTTCAGGTTTCAGTCGTTTTGGAAAATATCGTGGCTGATTTTACACTCATTTCCAGTCCAATGTCGCGAAAAGTAATGAAATTACTCTTTAACGTGCAATATCCGGTGTACGGTATACCACTATGGCCAAATAGATTTGTTAATGTAAAGTGACGATTGTTAGACTTTAATTCCAACAAGTTTTAGTATGTGGTCATTTTTTAGTCAAATAAACGACCTGATGTTTTTATGCAGAGTTTATATTATCACGGCCGTCACAAATGTTAGTGGCCCTGTGAAAACACTACGAAAGATTCTGGTCATCAAAGAAACCATTTATTCAGTCATCTTACCGACTGACATAGATCTACTGTAAGCCGTAGGCACATAATTTCAAATAATCAAATTATGGTTTCAAATTATCTGACTGTACCCTATACAGAGAGAAGGTTGTTCAGCAGATATGTTTAGCCGCAACGGATATGACGTTACAGGATCTGGTATCGGTGTTTGCTGTGACAACTGTAGAAAAACTGGGTACCAGCTTTCGTAACATCATCTGTGTTGCGGCTAAACATGGCCGCTGCACAACCTTCTCTCTATATAGGCTACAGTCCTTAATACAGTTAATTGTATGATCGTTGGTTAATACAAAACCAAGTGCCTATGTTCAAATATGGTGTGAAAGATCAGAACAGAACAGAAACAGAGAAATAGGTATATCAAAACTACCTTGACAATATGACCACATTATTCCCACAACCGACCAAGTTTGTTCCGTATTCTTAATCACTCCAGTTGATCATCATTACAACCCATTGTCTATATCCAAAACCTTCAATGAAGTCACAACGAATCCATTCAAATACGAAGTATACATTTATCACAATCATGACGTTACGTTAGTCTTAGAAATATTTACAGCAACCGTACAACACGCTTTCCTAGCTCCTACATTTTTACGTCAGACAGTAAATGTCCGTAACATTTCGCCTTGTACAGGTCAATATTCTTCAGAAAAAATACTTGTTGGCATCCACTAACAAATCACTAAAATTCTAAAGTGCACATTCCACCAGATTCCGTTATTCAGAATATATTATATCAAAACGTAAGATTGGGAAAATCATGTAAACTAAACGTCCCATATGCTAACAAATTGATATAATCATAGTCAGTAACTCACAGTGTTATTGGTATCTATCATCTTATGATGTTATGATGATGTTTTTATTATTTATTGGCCTTGTTGGTCATTTATCGTTAAGGTAACGATATAATACAATTACTCGGACGTTGATTGTTTAGAGTACAGTACAGATTACCTGATAGCGTAAACGGACAACCTACAAGTAACAAAATCAAAGCACTGATAGTGCTTATACGAGGCGACCTGGTTGTTGCTATAAACGCTCAGACGTTTTATATTCGTTTTCTTACTGCCGATCAAAATAGGCTTTTATGACTATATAGGAATGTGACGAATCTAAATAATTGTAAGAAAGGGGCATATCATTTTGCATGCATGTACATGTATTGAATGCGTATATCAAAAGTGGCACTAAAAAAATTATAAGCGCCTATTTATTAAATTCTACAGTATGCTTGTAAACACTGACCGCACAGCCGGAGACATGTCTATAAAAAGCTAGTATATAACTGGGTCAGTGCCACACTATATGATTACATAACAGTACTTGCAGACGATATTACATTCATTCATAAAAGCAAATTGATCACCTGACCCTGGTCTGGAGAGTAGTAATTTTCTGGACTGTTATTTGGTTAAAACAATTAAGTCTACTCTGTATAAATTACGTCAAAATTAACACGTTGTGTATTCATATATATTGCAGTGTCTTCAATGTGGTAATTGGAGTAAAAAGTTTATATTACATGTAAATACTTCAGAACTACTTCGCTTGGTGTAACACTCCTATATTCTAAATAAAGCTACATCCGGAACCTCCAATATAAATTCTAAATAAAGCTATAGATGAACACGTCATTTCCATATTACGAAACAAGTTCGATATAACTCCGGCGGTGTGATTATCTACAAAAATATCGATTTAACAAACAGTTTAACAATGATTGTTGATCTTAGAATAAACAAATGTTGCTGATTTAAGTAAATGAGTTTAACAATTTGGAGAAACATATGTAGTAGTACTGAAAATGTTGAACTATTTCAATGCGGATTCACATAGTTAAGCATAATGGCGTTAAATTTGTATTTAGAAATATGTAGGCAATGATCATTTGAGAGGCTAATGCCTCCCAAAAACCAGTCGTGTGCGTTTAGTGTCTATTTTTTAAAGTGCATGTTTATTTCAAAGGTGCTTATTTCTTTCAATCATGTACGAGTGTATACAAGCCAAGGTCCAAAATAAAGTTTGTTTGATATAATGATTAGCATTTAGATGATGTACTGCAAGATTTAAAAGGAAAGTGCTCGCATGCTTCAATAAACTTGCTTTATATTTTCTTTTCATTTTATGATTAACTCCAATGTTAAAATGTAGTACATCATGATGTTATGCTTATTGTATCAAACAAACCTCCATTTGAAGTAAAATACGTTTTAGAAAAAACATGCACTGTCCCACTATAGATTTCCATTACCTCCTGCTAAGTAGTACTAGACATAAGGTATTGGGCAAATTCTTCTCAGCACTCAAATGTCAAGTAGGTGCGTCTATTTAGTATAGTGTATGCTCAAATTATTAGATTAATGTTGATATACATTGAATATTAATCTATTATTGTATTAATTGAATAATTAAATAACGCAGTCAGTCTTTTGAACAAAACAACGGGTGCTACATTTTCCTTGAATCCAATGTTTACTCATGTCACCATTAGTTACCATAGACCATAAAAGCAATGCAACCGATACATACGGAATATCACTACAGTGTGTTGATCCGTATGGTGCAAGCAACGAGAGGTAATACGGCTTAACGGATCAACACAACTGCAGGGATATTCCTTTTATTATATTTCCACAAATGTGAAAAAAGCGCTTTTACGCGCGAAAATGCGTTTAATGTGTAGGGGAGACCGGGGCTATGTGATACACGTTTCGGTTTTTTACTCTTTTATAAAACATGAACACACATGCAGCCCTTGTAATGTGGTATACATAAAACTGCACTTAATTTTGACCAAACACGTTCTTTAATTAATCAATTTAACTATGCAATAACAATTTACAGCTTGTGGAAAATGGTAAGTACATGTAACAAATAACCCCGTGTGTTGGGGACAAGTGTTACAGTCCCCGGGGCCAAATGTTACATGTAGTAAATTTCGACTACCCTGAAGCTTACCTCCATGAATCACGGACGGAGGTGAAGAGGCGAGGTAGGAAAGGTTGGGGCGGTTGAATTTTGATTGTTTGGAACATAGTAAAAATTTTCATACTTGGCCGCCCTTAGCCCCAAAAGGTCGGGGTAATTTGTGACACTTTACGAACTATTTTTAAGCGGTTGAAATTATTGATGCATAGTTATATTGAATAATCAAGTAACTTGCTTTGTCGAAATTAAGTGTAGTTTTATGTATACACCTTTATTAGGGCCGTATATGAGTTCACGCTTTCTAAAATGTTAAAGTTATAAAAATGTAACACTTAGCCCCGGTGGCCCCTTTGTATTATGTAACAAATTGCCCCCAAGAACACTTGCGTGAATAAATCGCTCTATAGTAAATACCAAAGGTGGCCAAATCCCATTTCTTATTGCTACGGCATGCTTGATGTGTACTCAAACGTTGGCCCATAAGCCCAAATATGTACCAAATCTTGAATATAGAATAAATTGACATTTGAAAATTTGTAAAAATGTTACAAAAAAGCATGAAAATGTGTTTTCAACCTGTAACACAATTTGTGAGGATTTGAACCGGTCGCGACATAGCGGATAAAATGGCGGCTCGAAAAATGATAACATCAACATGACTGATGATGTAATATAAGGACATCATAGGTTTGAAAATGCAGTGTAACATTTTGCCCCGTGTAACGCTTAGCCCCGGTCTCCCCTATACATTGACGTCATGAACGTCGTCATATTTTCGGCATATAACGCGACGTTCATTCATAAAAAGGCAAATGTTTACGTCATGACGTCATTGGCGTTGACATAATGTTTGGCATATAACACGTCAGACAGGCATGATCGCGGATTCGGAAAACCAGACATATATGATACGGAAAGTGCAATCTGTCGCGTTGTATTCAACTGTGCGATTTGGCCGGTATTCGTGACAATACATTGCTAGGTATATGATAAATGCTAGTTATTGACCATGCAGCAAACCCCACGGCTTATCGAAATTTACTTCGAAGTTCAAACTTAATTTACGAACATGCGCAAAATTTAAAAATGTTGATTATTTTAAAGCAGGAGAAAATGTTAATTCTTATATTTGAATACGGTAACTTTAAAAAAGCAATACTCAAACTGGATAATTACACGTACTTTTGCTGACATTTCTAAAGCATACCAAGCACAACACTAATATTAACTTAAACATTAATGAGGTGATGTTGTTGTTGTTGTTATTGTTTTTTGAAAAAAATTAGAATACTACCGAATAAACGTAATGAAATAGCTCTACATTACTGAAAATTAGGGACAATAAAGACACAGTGTTTAAACGAGTCAATCTCCAGTTATCGCAATAAGTCAAACTCATTGAATTGTATAGTCTCCGAATAAGTCAAACAGTGACCGGAAATCATAGATGATTTTGCTCGCAATAAGGCATACAAGTTTAATTGTATAGTCTCTTCAATAAGTCATACAGTGACCGGAAATCACAGATACTTTTGCTCGCAATATGTCATACAAATTGAATTGTATAGTCTCCCAATAAGTCATACAGTGATTTATACGCTGTGAAATATATAACCACGTGGGTGTAATAGTACATGAAAAGTCACCTGAAGTTTCCGTGATTGACATTTTATCAATTAATACCACAGGTGGTCGTAACGTTTTGTACAATTTGATTAAAAGTATTAATAAGAAGGTTTGAAAGTCAAATTCCAATATTCGTTTAGATTCTACCTTGTCACGTTTAAAGTAAAATAAAATCTAATTCCGATATTCAGCTTATGTAAACCAAACATATGCACAGCAGAATTATTGAGTGAATCATAAGTGAAAACCACGTCGAAATCGGTTGATTGTTAAGAGAGACAAGTTACTGGTATCACATCGCATCCAATCGTTACGAATAGTATGGTATACATGTACAAAATGTATATTTAAATTTTATTTTACTCGTGATAACAGAAAATTTAATTTTATCTCCTGGCTACGCCACTGGTGAAAACATCGATTTTCTTTGATCACCCGGTGAAATAAAATTCGGTCAAATTTTCAGTAAAACGATTTACAACGTCATATGAGTTTAAGTTTGACTACTAATTGATATTCCTTCAGATTCAAATTACGATTAAAAACAAACCCACATATTGCATAGTTGCTAGACATTTGAAGTTTATTTTAATAGATGCGCATTTTCAAAATCGCAATGAAGGAGCGTTTACACGACGCCAAAACAAAATCTTAAAATGTTATAACATCTGCACAATCCCCTGGAGCGTTGATGCCCTCGCCTTTAGCACCAACCGTCCCTCGGGACTCTGCAGATGTTTTAACACGAATAAACATGCGTTAACCCTACGCAATAACATTTTTGCTATTTTCGTTTTTTCAGAAGCTGGTTCCATAGTCATGTAGAAAAAGAAACGTAACGTCAACGGCGTCGGGCTTCAAATCATGCGTTACGTCATTGGGACGCATTATTGTTACGCGGTGACGTTCTAATTTCAACGTGATTTTTCTAATTAAGCCCCAATTACAGTACCATTTTACGAGAAATTGAAGCATGTAATAAATATAAAATATGTTTATTCTAATTCATTCGTGATCGCAGAAAATATATATTTTTTGCGATCACTCGTTGAAATAAAATTTGATATTTGAAAACATATCCTTTAAATACATGTATAATCGTATCTGTCGAATAAAATGATAGATATAATTGTACATGTGATTTTTTGCTCAGAGTTTTTCTTCTGTAAATGTGATATCGTAATCAGTGTGTTTTTAATAAAAAAAAAGAAATTTATTATTACACATGTTATACCAGATACCCTGTGGTCGAAGGTATCACTTTAAAGGATGAAATGAACTCAAAATGAGTTTGTTCAAATAATTCAGAAACGTTATTAAAATTAAATGAAATGAGCATGTTCAAATAAAATATAACCTTGTTGGTGAACCACTATTGTCGCTGTTGGCTTATCCGGCACACTGACGTCATGAGAATTCGGTACGTCCATTTGTTGTGCAAGCTTATCCTGTTGTCTGTACAAATCATCTTAAATATACCTTATTTCTACTTTATGAAAACGCTGTCAAATTGTCATAGCAACGAGTGAAACACGAAGACATTTATGTATTGATTCCTTGGTACTCTGATACATACATTAGCGCTGTCATCCAAAACTATATTCATTAAATGAATGTATAAAGTACGAAAAGTCTGGCGTCAATGCCGCCGCTATCATATTTCACATAATTAAAATGAAAGCCCTTTCCTTTACTCGCGCGATAGTCTGTTGCGTCTGTGATGTGGGTTTTTTTCTTAATGATATTTATCCCAACTCTTTAGATTATATTTCACTGTCTTGAACAAGTTACAAAAATCTCATATTTAATATGTCACATTTTCTTCGTGGGCAATTATTCACGAGACTTGCAACTTACATTTTCGCTCGGTAAAACTCGATCAATATTTCGCAATTATTCCTGCAGTCTTACTTGCTGAGATCTAGTAGGTTCCGATGTTCTTAAATATTCCATTTCTTTATTTTTTTGTTCTTTTTCATTTCCTTGAAATATATTCTGCTGAGCGTCTTGACATTGATATACTAGTATATTCTGTAAATGCACGAGACATTTTGTTACGCCGCGTGTATATTAATCATAACGCGTGACTGCACGTGATGCTCGCAGTGTTATTCACTAATACAAAACTATCATTAACATGAAATCACTATTAACCGATATTATGAAATAGGTTACACGGTTTTCCATTCATAGTACCACTACATGTGTACATCATTCAGCAATACAAAAGAATGCCAATAAAGTAACCTTCCAAAAGGAAAGTTTTTAAAAGCTTTAAAAAGCTTCATAATATTCACTACCATCCTAATTGTGAAACATCGAATCTCGACACGCCGCCCTTGGTCACCTATTTAAAATGCGCTTTAAAATTCAGTCGACGTTATTTAAAGATAAAATTTAACAGAGATCATTTTGAAGTCAGATAATCAATCGCCGAACAAACAGTGATTGCGCAATTTTGCCAACTTTTAAGTCCTCCAATTCATATCACATATTTGTCATAATATAAAACAAACTTCCCGTACACCGGTAACGCTGTTGATGAAGTTGACGAATGTTTGTACATGTTCCATTGTACTGATTAGTGTTATTTAATATTTATTCCACAGACTCAGGTTGTCAATGGCGGCATGAAGCATTGATCTTGTCGCGGCCTTTTCAACTCTATAACACCTTGGCAGAATATGAATAAAATCAAATCCTGTATTGTATAGACGTGCGACACTAATTAACGTTGTCGCTAGAGTCAGAACGCCGTTACCAGCAGCAACTATTAACGCTTGTTTGCAATAAAAACTTGGAGAGGTGCTATTGATGCTATTGATGCAATCTGAGAGACGAATGTATCGGCTGGAAATGAACAAAAGTTTGCACTGTCGCTACCCCGAGCAATATTTATAGATAAACACAGATCATGCTGAAATCGTTGATAGAGATGCTTTGAAACACATTGTGTGAAATATAACGATTATATAAAGTTATGTTGCGTGTTCTCAACCTGATAAAAATCCAATAGAAAATATAATGATGCTGATGTAATAATATGTCCAGTCCTGTCAGGGTAAGAATAGAGTGACGCAGCGGTCGAGTCCATTATTACGGTGTAAAATCAATTATAAAGGCTTACATATTCAGACAGCTATAATTCCAATGCTAAAATAACATACGCTCCACCTGTTCAGACAATGGTTGTAAACAATAGCGACAACGTCACTCTCACAATATCCTACCTGGACTGTACGTATATTTTGGATAAATATAACCAAGCCAATGGCCGAGAGCTTAAGGCACCCGCTTTGGTAGCGGTATGTCTAATTTTAAATTCCCATTAGGTTTTGATCATGCCAGTAACTGTTGCTGAGGCACCAGCCACTTTAAACGATTGTTGACATGTTCCTTCCTATCGGGTACCTGTCTGATATCTGCCTGTATGTGCTTCAAGAGACTGGGACCAGTATCTATACACGCACATTAAAATGTTAAAAAAGTTAAGTTACCAATTATCGGAGGGCTGCTTCCAGCAGTTCAGCCGTTCAACCACCCTTTGACATTTTAGCTTCTGGTCATTTTGCTACCTTTGGAAACCAGCGCTTGGTGCTCCCTGTGGAGACTATTTCTCTCCTGGTGGTTGTGCAGCCAACATCGATCTGCGGCGCCCAGGAATATTGAAAATGTTTAGACACAGCTCGCATAGGTACCAATTAACACATTGGTCAAATGGAACATGTGGGCTATTCTTGCTCAGAGAAATTAAGCAGTGGTCGAGACGAGGGCTGAACCCTGGACCTCTCGATCCCGAAGTGCGCGCCCACAAAGGTGCCAGTAATCCCGTATTAATTAAAATTAAATAAATTCAGCGATATACACACAAGGTTTATCAGTCCAATCAAACAGACATAGAATTATTGTGTGACATTCCGATCTGTTTTAAAAGTGCCAGCCTCTTACAGTGTACAATATAGACAATCTATCGCCGTCCGTCATTATATATACTGCCCCCCCCCCCCCCCCCCCCCCAATAAATAAGTATACAGAGGTTGTTGCTCCACTCGAAGAACAGTGAAGCATTAACGTCATAGAAGACAATGAACATTTTTGTGTATTTAGTGTAAAGACCATACATTGATATAGTTATTGGTACTGTATATATACCCCCAGAGTCATCACGTTTCTTTAACCTCGAAGAGCTTTCTGTACTAGAAAACGAGATAAACTCTATTTGTAACGAGTATGACTATGTACTTCTTGCAGGTGATACCAATGGTCATACGTCCAATCATGATGATTTTATTATACCAGACGTATCATTAAATAATTTGATTGATTTTGATGACCCACATGAGGATGCTTATACACAACTACAGATTCTAAGTAATACGAATCAAAACATAAATGTTAAACGCACATCGCTGGATCATAAAAGTAATACGATTGGTAATTCACTCCTCAATATCTGTAAAAATAATAATTTATGTATCTTAAACGGTAGAGTTGGGTCAGATAAGACAATAGGAAATTTTACATTTAAAAACGTATCCGTTATAGATTACATTATTTGTTCATTGTCAGTCTTGAAACTAATCTCTGACTTTGAGATTACCGAACTTGACCACTTATTTTCTGATGGACACTCATTAGTATCATGTAAACTAAATTTTCCCAACCAAGAATCCCAAGGTATTAATAACATACCCCATATAAGCAATAAACCCCCATGGCGACAAGACAAGGGGTCTGTGTTTTTACAAAATATTGATCTCGACCTTGTAGCCTCCGTTGAACTGGAGCTTGACAGTATCGCAGTAAACAATATACAGCGCGAAGAAAAGATAAATGACATTGTCAATTCTATTTCAAAAATATTTTCTGACTCTAGCGCTAAAACTTTTGCAGAACGCAATTCGAACTATTCATTAAATAAAAACGCTAACAAACGTACAAATCAGCCGTGGTACGGGCCTCAATGTCGCAATAAACGAGTAATTTATAATCGTGCTCGTAAACAGTACCGGTTGACTAAAACTCCACGTGCTCAAGATGTATTGAAGCGTGCGAGCCACGACTATAAACAAACAATGAATTCTCACATACAGACGCACCGCTTCCATAACCAGTCTAAACTGCGGAACATAAAATCAAAAAATCCCAAATCCTACTGGAATTTTCTTAACAAGTTCAAACGTAATAAAACCGAGAAAGCACCAACCTTACATGAATTCTACGAATATTTTAAGAACGTGAATAGTGGTACTGATGTTGAAGATACTGATAATATAGAAATTAATCCAAATATTGAAAACGCTGATGAAATTCTTAATACACAAATCGTCCCTGATGAAATTGATAAAATGATTGGAAAATGTAAGAATGCGAAAGCATGCAGCCAATCTGATCAAATCCTTAATGAATATCTAAAATCAACGAAATCCATAATGCTGCCTATATACACTAAACTTTTCAATATCATCATAGATACCGGAAACATTCCTAAATGCTGGACAGAAGGCTTCATTGTCCCTATATTCAAAGGAAAGGGTTCGCAAACGGCCCCTGAAAATTTCAGACCCATTACTATTTTAAGCTGTCTCGGTAAACTATTTACATCAGTTCTAAATGCACGACTCACCAAATTTGTCGAACACCATAATATAATTGAAGAAAATCAAGCAGGCTTTAGAAAAGATCATTCCACTACCGACCATATATTTGTCCTTAACACCTTAATAGAGCTATTTCGATCACAGAAACGAAAGCTATTTGTGAGCTTCATCGATTTTTCACGTTGTTTTGACCTTATCCCAAGAGTAGAATTGTTTCAAAAATTATTAAGTAACGGGGTAGACGGAAAGTTTTTTAGAGTTATTCATAATATGTATGCAAATATCAAATCTTGTGTTCAGCTAAATGCCGATATATCATCATTCTTCTCTTGTGACTCAGGAGTCCGACAAGGAGAAAATTTATCCCCTCTGTTATTCTCGTTGTATCTAAACGACTTACAAAAGTTTCTATCTGACAATGGAAACACAAGTATTAATTTAGAATTTATGGAAAACGATGTGCTGAAATTTATAAGAATTCTTGTCTTATTGTTTGCTGACGACACTGTAATTGTAAGCAAGACTGTGGAAGAATTCCAAAAATGTCTTAACGATTTTAACCAATATTGTCAGAATTGGAAACTTAAAATAAACACAAACAAGACAAAAGTCATAGTAATTGGCTCAAATAGACGAGGCATTCATCATTACAATTTTACATTGGCTGGTTGCAGACTTGAGATTGTTGACTCATATAAATACCTTGGTATTTTTTTCTCACCAAACGGAAGTTTCTATAAAGCTAGGTCCCATCTTTTATCACAAGCTAGAAAAGCCATGTACTTGTTATATAAACGTATTTATAACCTCCACCTACCAATCGACCTACAGCTGCAACTATTTGACCATACAATCCTTCCTATCTTATCATATGGTTGTGAAATCTGGAGTTACGAAAATACGGATATAATGGAAAAGATTCATCTCGAATTTCTTAGAAAAATAACATATTCTAGAAAAAGTACACCGGCATACATTCTCTATGCCGAACTTGGTCGTTACCCACTCACTATTTATTTTCAAACTAGAATGATAAAATATTGGCTAAATATTATCAATGGCAGTAAAGAAAAATTCTCCTACATGATATACAAACATCTTATTCATGGTAACAAACCAAGTAAATGGATATCTTGTGTCCGAAATATTCTAGATTCAACTGGTTATTCTGACCTCTTTATTAACCAAAATGCTATACAAAACAAGAACTTACATTTGTTAATAAAACAGAGATTAATAGACCAATTTAAACAAAACTGGAGTGGTAAACTTGAACAGTCGAATAAAGGGAAAGAATACAAAACTTTCAAAGATAATACCGAATTCGAAAACTACCTAATCTCCTTGCCATCTAGATACCTTATACCACTTCTGAAGTTTCGTACTTTCAACCATAAATTCCCCGTCGAGACCGGGAGATGGGATGATACCCCTTACAACGAACGAACTTGTACTTTTTGTAGAGGTGGTGTAGGCGACAATATGCACTATCTGCTTGTATGTAGCCACTTTCAGAACAAACGCACATTATTCATAGATAGATACTACTATACGCTCCCAAATGTAATAAAATATCAACAACTTCTCAATAATGATAACATGAATGTCTTAAAAAAAGTAGCTATCTTTGTCTCCTATCTGATAAACGCTGTAAGTTGATAAATTTATTCATTATTCCAATAATGGTGAAAGGAGTATACACATTTGTTTATTTTTGAATGTTTGTGTGACAGTAACATTCTGTCATAGAGTATACTGTGCTACATTTGTACCTGTTGTTGTTTTGTGTTTTTGAAATATTTAAAACCAGTAGTATTTACTGCTAATTATTCAATGTCGTCATGTATTTTAATACTGTACCAAATATGATGATATTATACGCTAATAATCAATTTCCATAATATTGCAATACTATTTTTCGTATGTTGCTATGCAATTCCATATATTCTATACCAGAAACGCTACCATGCAAATGTATACATACTGTTTTTTTTTAATAGTAAAAGTAAAGACGCAATGTAACCTCTTTAGTAACGATCTGCATATATATATGAATTTCTTTAATTCGGAAAATCATCTTAATAGTTTATAGATATGCACATTTCTAATATTGGACACCACTCTTACTTATATGTTAAACTTCTGTTATACTGAACTACAAATAAGTTGCTATGAAATATAATTAACATTGTACTATGTATGTTACTACGCTAACCCATATATGTCTGTTGTTACTCATGTAACCTTGACGAAATAAATGTTGTATTGTATTGTATTGTATTGGTACCCTAGGTGCAAAATATAAAGTATTTTGTCCCGCTTGAAAGATCACTTTGTCATAAAAAGATGGAAACATACCGCCTACTGGATCACATGGTTATTTTAATTCAAAGCATCTCAATTTAACTTACATCTCTTTTTGAATCAATCAGTTACTGTAGTTTCTGAAACTAGTATAATTGTGAGCATCTGAGAAGCAGGTATTGAATAATTTAACCATGTTCAATCATACACATACTTATTTTTGGTCGGCACTGTATACTCTGTACACTAAAAATCGCGCTCATAATAGATATTTTCTCTGCTTTCATGGACTTATACAGCAATTCAGAATAATAATAATTAACTGATTTGGCGTGTATGTTCAACAATTACGTACGTGCGACATGTTCGTATTAAATAAGCCTAGCATGCCTAACAATTTCATAAAATAACACCAAACAAACACAGGTAACCATATGCCAGCTGCCCTGCGTTCAACAAGGAATTACGTGACACACGTTTCGTACCTGCTTCGTACCTGTTACACGTCAAGTAATTCTTCGTTAAACGCAGGGCAGATTTCTACACAATTATGTAAATCGAGCATTGAATTGACCAATAAAATTATTTAAATTTGTTTGTAAAAGCATTTAAAGTATTGCACGTGTAAAATGCGTAATCCAATTGGTTCGGAAAGAAATTCGACAAACAAATCGGTGGAGCTTTTTTACGCTGGCGTCTGATGCATTACAAGCGTTCGTTTTTATGGGTTCGACAAAACCCTTCGACAAACAAATGGGTGGAGCTTTCTACACTGGTGTCTGATGCATTACAAGCGTACGTTCTTAATGTACTAAGTATACTTGGAATGGCAATCATAGAACGCATTGATTATTGATTATTTCAAGTAGTTCAACATCTAATCGGGTAACAGCTAATTGATTCTTATTTATCACTCACTCTTAATGCTGTTTATTTAGTTACCGTTCATTTAAGGGCATCGTATCATAAATGTTGTCCATGTCCCAGACGCTGGTGTAAGATCTTTATAGCTGCACTATGATAGCGTGACTATGTTTTGCCCAAGTTCTTCAGACGCCAATCAAAGACAAACGCGATAGAACTGTCTTATCTTTATTGGTATTCGAAGGTCATCACCACATCCAAACTTGAATATAGGCACCTGGTTCCAAGTTATCTGAGTTTCAAATTATCTGAGTGTACAATATATAGATAGATAGAGAAGGGTGTGTAGCGGCCATGTTAAGCTGCAACGGATATAACATTACAAAAGATGGTAGCCAGTTTTTCTAGTTGTCACAGCAAACATGGACATCAGTTCCTGTAACGCCATTTCCGTTGCGGCTAAACTTGGCCGGTGCACAACCTTCTTTCTATAATGGTTACACCATGAAACCATGTGCCAATGAACTTGAAGGTCGCAATACAATAAAAAGGCTGTTGTCTAAAGAGGCAGACTCTGTGTTAATACATGTATATAGTTTTTGTTTCCATAGTTTTGAAAATAAATATAAGGTTTCCATTTGGAATTGCTGTAAATAGTTATGTTATTACTAGTGTCCGCTTCGAGAGCGGAACGCTCTGGGTTCGATACCAGGCTGCATGATACCAAACACGATATAACATTGGTACTAGTAAGTCGTTTAATATACGATTAGCATAAAAGAGAACCTGGCTACCCTCTCATACCCTCATGGCGAGGAATACCATCAGGAAAGAGTTACTTGATTACTTGAAAACGTGTTTAGGCATAATCGACCTTAAATAAATTGGTAAAAATTAATTAATTAAATAGTACCTTAACTATGCCATATTGAAAACAACAGTGCGAAAAGATCACAAAGGAAAGGTTGCAAACAATTAATACAAAAATTTGTTCATCAATAAGAAATAGATTAATTTCTAGCGTGGAAGACTTAATTGTGCCGCATAATCTAGAATGCCGATCTTCTAAACACCCTCCTCTGTACGCCGAGGCAGTGTTTATACATTCATATGGTATGCAGTAACCATTGCATTACGTGATGGTTTACTTATATTGTATGATGCATCACGCAATAGTATTTAGAAATAACTATATCCATTCAAGGTCAGTCATGCCTGTCTGTAAGGAACACCTATGTGAACAGCAGAAACAGGTCAATGCTGTCCAGTAATGTCACTTATGATTGAAAATGGCCGGATATGAGATCAAGTTGGTGGTATTGGCAGACAGGTTAATATGTTTATGTCTGTCTTTGTGACTTGTGATATTTCTTCTTTGTTTGTTCTTTTTGTGCCGTTCGTATGTTGTTGCTTCCGTTGTTTTCTGTTCTTCCTTTCCAAATTTGTTATTATCTTTTTAACAAAGGTCTTGATTTACAGGTGTTCTTTAACTCAGAGGTGTCTGAACGGGATCAGTAGGAAAATCAAACAAAAGCAATGACAATTAGTGCTACAAAATGAATACACGTTGAGTAAAGCTGAAGCTATGTATTTCAGTTTTTCATAGCTTAAACGACGTCATTCAACTTTTTATGGTTGAAACTATGTGTTTCGGCTTTTTGACAACTGAAACTTTGACTTACAGTTGTTCAGTTTCAGTTTCGCGGTTAGTGGTTATGCCGAGTGATTGTGTTCTGTTTTATTTCTGCTATATGTGCTCGGCTGTTATAGTTGAGTGCTACATTCGTCTTGTTATTACTTTCATTCGTGTTACCTTGAAGCAAAACAAACGTAAGTGTTTTTTTTCGGAAAATAACTTTATTGTATATCAAAGTTCACTAATTAATTATAAACGGTTTCAAAAACAATTCATGTATAATCGCCGTTAAAGTGCAAAAACACAATACTCTCTAAAACTACTACATTCATATTAAATATCACAAGGTATGTAATGAACATATCACACAAATAAAATACCCTCTGTAAAACAACACCCTTTGGGAGCTGCAAATATTGACCCTTCTATAGATGTCGCTGATATACAGAGGTTAAATAAAGAAGGTGTTATAATAGAGAGGTTGGTGCTCTACAGAGGGCCGCTTTAGAGAGGTTGTACAGTATAGATGCTAAACATTTTGTTATAAGGTCTCGAACCAAACGGGAATGATGCAGTGTACATCGTTTTTATTCATACTCTGAACTATACGGGTGTCCCGCTTTTCAACGCGTTTCTGTTTATTTAAAAAGTTAGCATTGGTCCAAAGCTACATGAATGTATATGTGAAAAGAATAAATGAAATGACACAGTGTTAAAATTTAGCGATTTTTGCGAATGGACATGTTAAGCACCCCATATACAATGTACAGAAATCCAGAAGCTCTTCAACCTCTATTATATTTCATCAACCTCACATGACCATGCATAATAGATATCTATCAATAAAAATACTTCATATTCACCCTTCTAATTTATCATACATACATACATGCAAATATGCATACATTCATTTGGTAAATAAACAATGTCATAATCCATGTCTTTGACCATATACATTGTACAATAAACAAAATGACGGACAAGACGCGTCATACAATACATAATGTACAATAAAAAGTCAAAAAAGTGTAAATACATACAAAAATATGAGTGGTTATATTTGTGAATAAATATCAATTATCTATATTGTCAGGATATTGTTAATGTATATATATACTATTGACAAACAGGCAATTAAAAATAAAATATGGATTAAGGTTGGATACCCACATTTGAATATTCCGCCGAGGTTAGGAGTGCAGCGTCATTGGCAATCCGGAGTACTCGACACTGTTACTTGACACATGCCATTGCATGACAATTTAATAGAAACATATCAATGAGTCAGCATAGCGTAATAATAACAAAGACTTTATTTATTGAGGGAGCTTACTTGACATAATTGTCAATCTGCCGTAAGGCCCTCAACAGTAAAACATTGAAACAACAGAAAAATGACATCAATAAATCTAATGAATATATTTAAAATATTAGCAGTATGGATATATAATGAAATTATAAATATGTCATATATTTTGTTTTAGGTGATAGACATGACAGTTGGTTTAGTGAAATAATAAACATATCAACTACAATCTCAATACATACCAACACAATTGTACATGTACGTTCTGCTTATTATGTATCAGAAAATGCATCCTCCTATAGTAAAGGGCTAAACAAGAACATTCACATCAGGAATAATGCACGTAACTGCTAAAAATATTTATAAATTATTGGGCAAAAACAAATTAATTATGTGGTTATAGTAACCCGACCGACCCTTTTTGCGGAATCGGCGATTTTCCGGAACGGTACGAAAACTACGGATAAAATATCATTTTTGCATTTTAGTGTTTTCTTATTGTGGCTCTCTGCTACTTCTGTTGAGTACTACCTTCCCGTCTGATTTGTTATTATCTTTTTAGATCTTCACCAAAGGTTAGTGAGTTTGCTCTATAATATTGTTATAAAAGGAAAATTAAATAGAGGATCTTGCATGAGTGCTCATTACATACGAGTTTTATTAAACGAGTGGACAAAATGATATGACACGAGGCTTTGCCAAGTGTCATATTGTTTTTGTCGACGAGTTTAATAAAACTCGTATTTAATGAGCACGAATGTAAGATTCTATTTATCACATAACCTTAAAAAATGCACATTATTGTTCTGAAGGATGATGTACGCTGCATATGTTTCAGCCAAAAAATTCAGCGGTACAATGAGCGCGACGTCATGGCGACGTTGAATTTATCCTGACGTCATTGACGGATCAAGGCATGGATTGGCTAACGTCACGTCAAGCTAATTTAAATATTTATTGCACAGTCTGGGAGTGCCGAACGATATTTACGTAACGGCTTTACGGCACTCCTGGACCGCGGGTTATGTGATAAAATGATTTTAAAAAATAAAATGTTTTCCCTACCTACCTACCTACCCTATTTTTCTCCATGTTTCCAGAACCACATAATTTATTTGTTTTGGCCTAAGTGAAATATGACACATACATGCACTTAAAATAAATAATAATTTAAAAACTCTACTTGATATTAACAGACATGTGTCAGTATAATTCCAAAATGGTTATGTAAAAACTTGTATAATAATAATAAACAAACAAAAACAATACAACTCTCAAATATTTAAGTAATTACGGATCGACACTTACAAAAAGTAAAAATAAAACAGACATTTTGTTCATGGGAATTAATAGAAAAGGGGTATGCGCGTAAATGTTGGCATAATCATGTTCCGATTTTTGATCATTTTTCGCAAACTTGTGGATCGGTTCTATGTATATTCATACAGTCGTATGCAAAATTATTGAACATTCCACGAACAAAACTAAGAACTACGATGAAAGGCGATTTGAAAAATACGCAGACACCATGTGGATCAGTCGAAATAAAAAATAATAAATATGTGCTGGTTTACACAGACAATAAAAACTCACCTGTTGAAAATGACATAGCAGTGATCAGCGAGTTTTAATTGATTTTCAAGACACTTACCAACTTTCAAGGAAATATCATGTACAGCGCTTTAGAGACTGGCTTTAAAAGGCGCTTTACACTACAATATTTTAATTATTCAATTATATTATAAAATTAACGTTTGGCATACTTTAACATAATTCATGTATGATATGTAAGCTAATGTCCAGATCTAAGTAATCATAGATAGTTTAACTGGATAAGATAAAATCACTCGAGTCGATTGATTGATTATCTAAATGAAACAATCAGGACAGGATAGCGTGCAGACTATCCGAAGTTATGTATTATTGGGCAATACATCAAACGTTGTGAGTTTTCTTAATGCTTCAACCATAGCGCATTCGTTTGGAAAATCATTATATCCGTTGACTGCTTTACTTTGTTTTATTGCGCAATTGACACATTTATTGAAATAATTAAAATAACTTTCATAATTAAATCAATCGTAGTAATAGCCACGGTAGTGAATCCCGATACACCAGCGGCTGCTCAGTTCTGTCCGTCGTAAATCTTGAGTTCCCTCCGAGCGTTGCATCGGTTTTCAGTTACGTCATATCCATATGAAAACTGCACAATTTTCCGACTGAACAGGGAAACGGGGTATCGGGATTACTTCCGTGAATAGAAAATACACACAGTCAACTCTCGTTATCTCGAACTCGCTTATATCGAATTTTCCGTTATGTCGAAGTTTTTTTGAAGTCCAGATCTTTTCTCTTCTTTGTCTGTATGAAATCTGGCCGCCTATCTCGAAATTCGCCTCGAAGAATTTTCGTTATGTCGAAGTAATTTGCACGGTCCCGAAAAGTTCGAGATAATGAGAGTTGACTGTATATTTTTTTCCGCGTGAAATTTACCGAGTATTTCCGAGCTCATAAGTTAATCAAGCCGATATATTTTCACAGTATTTCGTTCAATATCAATAAGCGTTCCTTGAAACTGAGTGACAAGCAAACGATCAGCGTGCGGACTCAGACAGATTTTGTTTGGGAATGAAATTCCTTCTTGTATGATTTCTCCCATTACCTCGCCGTCTGTGGTGAGCAAACCGACGCTGAAATGAAGAGAGAGAAGAAATAGATAATAAGAAACTCAACAGCGTATAAACCAAATCACTGTATGACGTATTGGGATATTATACAATTAAACGTGTATATGACTTATTGTGAGCAAAAGCATAATTATGTGACCCCCGATCACTGTATGGCTTATTGGAAGACTATACAATTCAAAGTGTATGACTTATTGCGATAACCAGAAGTTGACTCGTTTATACATGTAAACACAGTGATGAAAACAAGAAAATAGTTTTATACAGAAACAAATGGCATACAACAAAAGGATTGATGTAAACTTTACAGGATGCCTTTTAGATATTAAAAATGGCAAACAGATCACAAGTTTATGTCCAAATCTGAAAAGTAGATACATTGTAACCTCATTGCTACAATTATAACATTTTTTTTGAACTGCAGGTTTATATTTATTCTCCCAAACTATGTCATACCGTATGAGATATTAATACACCTGTTACTATATATAGTAACATTTTTACGTTGACAAAATCTGTATTATCGCCCCACCGGGGATTTTATCATCAAAATGTTGAAAACTGATAATATCCCCGGGGATATTATCGATCACGTGATCAATAATCGCCCTGCGATCGTGCGCACGCGCGTGACGTTATTTACGCGGAATTTACGTTAAATGTACGGCTCCTATTGTACATAGACGTCGAAAAGTACGCTTGGATGCTAGGCCAAATAAATTAAGGAAAACGGGACATCCACACTTATTTATTTTACTAAAAAGACAAAATATTTAATTGACCGTTTTCTTTGTTTAGTTCTATTTTGCCTCGAAATGAGAATTGCACCGTGCTATTTCTCGTTGTTTCGAAGGTTCATTCGTATCAATTGACGAATGAAGACGTGTAACCTTTATTCTATACTCTTATGTAAGATGTTGACATTGAGTGCTTTCATATATTTCCTTCGCTGAAACATGTATATTAAACAGTTCAATAACTGGGCGCGCTGTGGCATTGGATGATAATATCCCCGGCGCTTGATAATGGCACTTGGGCTAGCGCCCTCGAGCCATTATCGTCGTGCCGGGGATATTACCATCCAATGCCACAGCGCGCCCATTTATTAATCTCTAAATAAAAATAGAGACGTTACGCACAAGATTGCGATTAATGTGGAAATTACGTGAATTGCAAACGCATAAGATCAAGTAATGCCCTTGTTTTTGAAGACACATCAATGAATTAGATATCAAACTATGCAGAAACGAAAACGTAACTAATCTAACGTCATCATATGTGCTGAATGAATTACACTATTTGTAGTGCAACGTAATACGATTTTCCGACGCACCTTACAAAAACAAGTATATCTTTTTCCAATTTTTGCGATAATATCGGGCGTTTTCTAGTAAACGGCAACTGTATGTTCAAGTTAATGTTGCTGGAGACTTATAAAATCGAGTGATGCGATGACTTTTATTTACTACAAGTCATCGCTAACCATTGTTTGTTGTTGTTTTTTTACGTTCAACTGTTGGAGTAGTTAAAGCGTGGTTATTCTGGACCCTCCCTCCAAGATTTACCATTGACGTCCAATTTCGAGGGAAGAGATGTATTGGTGTGTGATACAAGGCATCCGGAAGCAATGCACTAGCTCTTTCTAAAAAGACACAGTGGCTCCTTAACGTGCCTAGTGTACAGCACCAAGACACAAGAGACTCTATCAGAGTTGCCAATCAGTTAATGTCAAGTTGATTGGGAAACAATGACATGCGTTTCATAAGTACCGCGGCCGAGATTCGAACCGGGACCTCTCGATCAGTGATTGTTAAAATCACGGTTAAAATCAACCGATTCCTTATTTTAACTTTTTTACTATGCGGTACAAGTTATTTATCGAACTGTTTGTTTACCTATGGGATCTGCACCCTGCTACGTACAACCTGTTTCCTACAATGGCGATACCACGTGGATTTTTCAGACCAGGATAGCTGCATTCCCATCGTTTCTCTCCGTCCATCGTGATACTGATCACAGATTTCTTATACTTATCTGTCACATACAAACTTCTCCCTGGGAAAAAACAAATAACAATAATTTAAAAAACCAATCCATTCCCCCAACCACTATATATCTTGGACATATGCTTTTACCATAAAGTCAGACACTTCCGATCCATTTCCGGTTACAGACAACCGTGAATTATCGGTTATTTCCGGTTATTTCGCGGTCATCTTAAATGAACAAAGGCTGAAGATTAGTGGTACTCCGTTCCATTCATATTTCAATTAATGAATTCAAACCCTCGCAATATTCCGTACACCGGTGTCAATGTGAACAATATCGATGTCTTGTATACTAGAGTAAGCTACTGTAAAATATCTATTTTTCGAGGGAGTTGAATTTTCGTTGATTTTCCCAAGATTTATCAATCTCCCAAATACATAATATGTTTTGTAATCCACGAATTAACGACCCCACGAAAGTGGAATTTTATCATTATCCTAAAATTTAAACTTACGAAAAACTACATGGGGTGAACGTTGTAGCGGGCATTAGGTATAGATTATTACACAGGGACGACGGGCATTAAGTCGATATTTGGCATACTAGGTTAGGTATTGGCTCCAGAGGGCTGCATTTACTGAATGCGGTGAACGTTGTAGTGGACATTGGTGAATATTACTGAATGGGATGAACGTTATAGTGGACATTGGTGGATATTACTGAATGCGGTGGACGTTGTAGTGGACATTGGTGGATATTACTGAATGGGGTGAACGTTGTAGTGGACATTGGTGAATATTACTGAATGGAGCGAACGTTGTAGTGGATATTGGTGAATATTACTGAATGGAGCGAACGTTGTAGTGGATATTGGTGAATATTACTGAATGCGGTGGACGTTGTAGTGGACATTGGTGAATATTACTGAATGTGGTGAACGTTATAGTGGACATTGGTGAATATTACTGAATGCGGTGGACGTTGTAGTGGACATTGGTGAATATTACTGAATGGGGTGAACGTTATAGTGGACATTGGTGAATATTACTGAATGCGGTGGACGTTGTAGTGGACATTGGTGAATATTACTGAATGGGGTGAACGTTGTAGTGGACATTGGTGAATATTACTGAATGGAGCGAACGTTGTAGTGGACATTGGTGAATATTACTGAATGGAGCGAACGTTGTAGTGGATATTGGTGAATATTACTGAATGGGGTGAACGTTGTAGTGGATATTGGTGAATATTACTGAATGGGATGAACGTTGTAGTGGACATTGGTGAATATTACTGAATGGGGGGGGGGACGTTGTAGTGGGCATTGGTGAATACTACTGAATGGGATGAACGTTGTAGTGGACATTGGTGAATATTACTGAATGGGGTGGACGCTGTAGTGGGCATTGGTGAATATTACTGAATGGGGTGAACGTTGTAGTGGACATTGGTGAATATTACTGAATGTGGTGAACGTTGTAGTGGGCATTGGTGAATATTACTGAATGGGGGTGGACGCTGTAGTGGACATTGATGAATATTACTGAATGGGATGAACGTTGTAGTGGGCATTGGTGAATAATACTGAATGGGATGAACGTTGTAGTGGGCATTGGTGAATAATACTGAATGGGGTGAACGTTGTAGTGGACATTGGTGAATATTACTGAATGTGGTGGACGTTGTAGTGGACATTGGTGAATATTACTGAATGAGTAAAACGTAGTAGAGGGCATTGGTGAATATTACTGAATGGGGTGAACGTTGTAGTGGACATTGGTGAATATTACTGAATGGGGTGAACGTTGTAGTGGACATTGGTGAATATTGCTGAATGTGGTGGACGTTGTAGTGGACATTGGTGAATATTACTGAATGTGGTGAACGTTGTAGAGGGCATTGGTGAATATTACTGAATGAGTAAAACGTAGTAGAGGGCATTGGTGAATATTACTGAATGGGGTGAACGTTGTAGTGGACATTGGTGAATATTACTGAATGGGGTGAACGTTGTAGTGGACATTGGTGAATATTACTGAATGAGTAAAACGTAGTAGAGGGCATTGGTGAATATCAAGTTCAAAATATGTTCATATACAATTTTCTGCAACGAGTAAAACAAACGGCAATCATATTGGTAAAATATGCACACCCAGATCAAACTTGGGTGCGTTCCAATACACGATGTTTAGCCACTAAAACTGCATCTCAATCGAGCAATGTTATGCCCGGATGTAAGATCAAATTACTTCATTCATTATCGTGATCATGACATTACAAGTGTATTGTAAAATCATATATTTCGTAGGCATTAAAAAGGTTCTGTTTTCGGAAGGTCGATTAGTCTTTGGGATGTGATTTCGTGGTCGAATTCAACAACGAAATCAACTAAATTCAACTCCCTCGAAAAATAATTATTTTACAGTATTTAGAATGCATGAATGTGACTTGCCGGTGATTTTCTGAGATCTAGATTTAAGATATGGTCGAACCCAATGATGACATGCTGTCAAACATTACCTCCATTTTGTCATTCTTGATTACTCTTCAATTTGATTTGATATTTATCATACATGCATGTGTTTTTTCACGGTCGACAATTTAGACGTGAACTCGACCACGAAATAATACAAAGCAAGGCACTGCCTATATTGGGGATCATGTTATCCGTACGAATTTTGGTGCTTAAAATTATTGCTGTTTGAAGTCCAATTTTAGACCAATTTTATCTTCAAACTGAGTTAGACAACACTGTACCCGTGATGGGCCCAGTCCAGTTTGTTTAACACCCCACTTATAACCCCCGTTTTCAGGAAATTCGCATTTAGCATTTTAAAAACCGCTTATTTACGAACTTTAGAAATCCCCCTTTTCAACTGAGCAATAACCATGCAATGTTCTTGTCACTCATTTAAATTACAGTAGGCCTCCGTACTTGAGTATGTCAAACAATTTCGTATTTTCTCCCGCTTTCTAATGATAATGAAATACGTGCATGTGGATACATCTTGCTGGAATTTTAACTATCGTACTATCTAATGAGCCACAGAGGTCCGAGGCTCGAGCATATAATGTATTAGTTAGATGACACATTTGACAAAGGCGTTCATATTGTAGAATTTGTGAAATAAACACATACCATCTCTATCAAAGGCAATGAAGTCTGGAAAAAAGAACAGTTCCACCCCAGTCCGGTCCCGGGCTAATGATTTGATTTCCCGTCCGTCACTTCTAGAGAAGATCTTTATACACGGCGGTTGTGTATAACAGCAAACAGCGAATCGTTTGTAAGATGAGTTGAAAGCCAGTCCCCAACATTTTGCACCCGTGTTGATCGTGAATGTTGGCAGGAAATCTGTTTGTCGCACTGTTTGACGAAAATAGACAATACATGAGTTCACAAAACGTGATAAACCATAGTTCATAAAACTTGAAAAAACACACTAGTACAAATGTAGTTCATAAAACGTGATCAATCAAATAACTTAAATGTGATTAATCATAGTTCATAAAACATGATAAAATCATGGTTTATTAATACAACGTTCATAAAATATGATGATTCTGGATCAGCGTTGGCATGGCTTCTCCATTCCGTTGCTCTGATGGAATTGAAAAAATATATTTATATAACCATCTGCTCTGGCGTGAGAAGCCGTGTATCGCGATGTCGACCTTGTTTATATATGTACACTATTATATTTGATGACAATTTACGTGAAGCAATATCTAGCATTGCGCCGAGTATAATAATAGATGCATATATTGCTTGATATTAAATTTTGCTTGGAGATTATCTATGATTTCCCAGTACGACACTACCACAACCATGCTTCGTTTATATAAGTAATAAACTATTTTTGTTGCAGGTATGTCTATTTCATGTACGAGCATGTACAAAATCCGTCGTTTCTACAAGTAACGAACGAGTTGTAGAGGAAGTCAAGCTTGTAGAAGTCAAAACGGTATGAGTAGGCACGAGAAACTCCAACGGGACGCGCCGTGTTTTGTTTCACACTCATGGCGATTAATGAGGACAACGTGCTTCAGCACGTGACATTTTCACGTTTTGTTTCACAGGCGAACTTAAATTGCAATGGGTAGGTGAAAACTAAGTGGTTTTGTGCATGCTTTACATTTTTACCATTTTATGTGTATATTTGTAATCAACATGACATTGTACAAGAGTGAGACGTTAATAAATGTATCTTATCTTATACATACACGTTCGCGTGCACGTTTGTTTCGAAATATCCCTATTATCTGGTTCCGAGATATACATGTATAATGTCACGTATTGTACGCACCTGTGAATACCTGGATTCTTTTCTCTCGTGGAAACGTAACAGCGATCTCATTGTCCGTGACGTTACAGATATCATACGGACGAGCGGGCAGTACTTTTTCCCCTGCCCAATGGTAGTTCTGATCAAATAACTTCAGTTTACGTAACATCTGATCCACCAGGACAATCCGTCCATCCACAAGATACGTGGCACCGGTTAGTATACAGTTCTCTCGGTCCTGTGCCGTACGAGCCTGTTATAGATAAATATAAAATGTATTCTGCACATATAGCTTGGATAAACATCAAACTATATGAGGCATATCAATTTAAATTTTGGTAACGAACTTCTTGGTTGCGTGAAACACCATGTAAACATAGACACATGGTTTCAAATCATCTGAGTCAAAAAATTATTTGAGTGTACCCTATATAGAGAGAAGGTTGTACAACGGTCATGTTTTATTCGCAACGGATATGACGTTACAGGAACAGGTATCCGTGTTTGCTGTGACAGCTGTAGAAAAACTGGGTACCAGCTTTCGAAACGTCATATGACAGTGTGACGACGTGTCATAACTTATATAGACACATGGTACAGAATATGAAAGTTGTACACACCTTAAAAAAGAATTCCAATGCAGCAGGGTTGCTAGCGAAACGTCTTTGAGATATCCGTCCCATGGGTGTGACTGGTGACAACAGACGACTGTGTGATTTCTGATGCATTTCATCCTCCATGGTGTCCAGAGTAGAATGAAACAAATCAGAACTAGCTCTAGAGTTCCGGGAAGCCTTGGACCTTGGTGTATCTTCTATAAACTTGGAATTCACTGAATTCCGCCGAGAATTCGTCATTGCGGAATTTCTAGATGAGTTGAGTGCTGGTGAGTGTCGGGAGCGTCGAGAGTTAGACCTGCTTCTTGAGTGATGTGACAGTCTGGACGATCTTGGTGTCTCGTCAACAGCTCTCTTCTCCGGTGTGATGACTTTCTCTGGTACTTGTTGAAGGGGACTTCGTACATGTACATGTATCTCAGGTTCCGTCTCCGGTTCCGACTCGATTATAGAATCTTGTATGTTCAAGTTGTATGGTGGCTGTACATGGACGTGGCTATGGCTAAACGATATTTTCCCTATATCTTTCAGTGACCCAAGTATCTGTGTCAACATCCGGTCTGGCGTGAATATCAATAAGATGTCAGTCAGATCTTTTGATAATTCTGTTAAATTCCTCTCACAAGTTTTCGCCTCCTTTTTGACACTGTTAACAGACATGAGAATGTCAGAGTCAGTTCCATGCTGCAAGGAGTTCTTCACGATGTTCAGTGCATTTCCGGTCGTACATACCATCTCCTCGCATTTAGCTACCTCGTTCTCGTACTTTTGCCTCTCTTTCGTTTTCACAGCCTTAAGATCGTCTAACATACGCTTCTCCTGGGTTCGTAGAAGCTCTTCAAACTGCTGTCTGACACTGATTATTTGACTCTTCAATTGAGCTTCTGCGTCATCGAGAAGCTTCATACTGTGCTGTCTGTTTTCCATAATTCTTGCAGACCATCCGTTCTGGTGTCTTAGCTTCTCTGTCAGTATATCGACTTCATTTCTATATTTAGCTGCTGCATCAACGCTAGTGGTCACGTGAGAGCATTTCCGGTGATCAACGGTGACACACGAAGAGCAGCAGACTTTTTGATGATCTTCACAAAAGAAACCAAGCGTTGTATTTTCATGATGAGGACAAGGCGGTCGTGGTAGCGTGTTTTTGATTGGCTGTTGGCGAAGCTCTTCAAACTCCATGAGTGAATGATTCTGAGAATACTTCAAAGACTTGTGGAATGTAACGCATTGCTCACACAATGCTTCGGCACATTCCTTACACCACTTGGCGGCTATGACCTTGTCCTTCCGCCGGAAGCATGGGTCACATTTGCTGACGTCATTGCGCAGACGAACACCATCCATTAGGCTGTTCAGGAGGTGGCTCACCGGAAGTACATCCGCCCACGTGTTAGGGGCCTGGTGGGGATCGGGTGCATCGACGTATCGTTTACATATCGGACAATCGAAACCAGGTGGCGCCCTTTGACCTTTGGTTACCTTGACGACGTGGTCAGATATACATGACTTGCAGAAATTATGAAGACACGGAAGCTGTTTCGGCTCGGTGAAATCATCCTTGCAAATTGGACAAGTTAGAAAATCGTCACTGATGGTATTACTATTATTGTAACCCCGATCCATTGTTGCCAAGAAATGTCTTTTATCTATAACAGTGACCCTACTTCCTGCAAGTAGACAATCGATCGAGAATTAATGAGACTCGCGATTACAGAGAAGTTAAAATTATTACCTTACATAGGCCTTTGTCCCAGACGAGATGTTGGATGGTTATTAGCGGAATAATAAATCGACAACAGGCCAGTACAAACAATACTGGCTTGCACGATTCAAGCTATATTGGAAATTCTGCACCTTTCCCAATAAATACCCAGAATCGCTTTATCCCATATGAGACACGTTATACTTTACAAGGCAATTTATTCCTGACTAAATCTGCAATTTGCAAAGATGTCATTGATAGCAATGTCCTGGTAATATGCACAAGATTTAAGTAATTTGCAATAAAGATTATATGACTTAAACATGCTTAGGTTTATCTCAGAAAGATGTCTTGGTCGAATTGTATTCCATTAAATTGAAGTATTTGAAATAATTATAGTTATTGTTATTCACGCATTTACGGATGGTAGAAAAGCGGCGATTTGTTGGTCGCCTTATGTAGAGACAACTGAGTCGAACAGTCCCAATCTTTGAAAAGTTATTAACATCTAAAGTAATCAAAGCACTGAGAGTGCTGGTGGGAGGCGTTCTGGTTGCTGCTATTAAAGCTCAAACCTACTTTACACGTTTTATGTTCGTTTTCTTACTGCCGATCTTGTCAAACATCAAAATAGGCTTATGTGACTTTATAGCCATCTGGCATATATAAACAATTTCAAAAAGGGGTTCATTTTATTTGGCAAACATGCCTTTATGCGAATATCAAAATCGGCAGTAAAAATTTATAAGCGCCTATTTATCAGAGTCTACAGTACGCTTACAGTAAACACTGACCGAGCACAGCTGGACCCCGATATAGAGACGCTAGTATATATCTGGTCAGTACTACGCTATAAGATTACATAACCGATAACAGGCATTGCAGATGATACGAGGGTAATAGCTATTCATTCATAATAGCAAATTGATCACGTGACCCTATTCTGGAAGTAGTAATTTTCTGGACTGTTATTTGGTTAAAACAAGTACATTGTACGTCTTCATTGTAATATTTAGGTTAGTCAAAATTAACACAGTGTTTATTTATATAGGCCCTATAGTTCAGTGTCTTCTAGTTAGTTGCTGGTGTAATACGTTTATATTACATGTAAATACTTCGGAACTACTTCGCTTAGTCAATAGTGTATATTCTAAAAATAGCTTCTTACAAAACCTTCAATATAAGTTCTAAAAATAGCTATGCAGTCGGGACATTTGATGGATGCGTCATGCATAAATTATTCAAATAGCTATACAGTCGAGACATGTGATTAATACGTCATTTTCATATTATGAAACAAGTTCCATATGGTCTCAGCGGAATGATTATTTGCAAAAATATCGATTTAACGAACAGTTTGACAATATTTTTTTATCTTAAAATAAAAAAACATGCTGATTTAAGTAAAAAAGTTAAAATATTTGCAGAAACATATTTAATAATATTACAAATGTTGACAGTTTCTGGAACTACTTGAAAGCGGATTCACATAGCAGCCTAAAGGCGGTTCAGATTGTATTAGTTTATACTAATTTATTTAAGGTCGATTGTGAAACAAGTTTTTCCAACTTATATTAATCACTCTCGACACCTCATTCCTGATGTTATCCATCGCCACGAGGGTATGAGAGAAGAGAAGCCAGTTTCCCTTTTGTGCTGAGCGTCTAGCAAGGGAGTTTCTGGTACCATTTTTATTTCGTCTTTGGTATGACGCGGCCAGGGATCGAACCCGAGACCTCCCGCACCCGAAGCGAACGCTCAACCACTAGGCTTTGTATTAAGATTGTATTAAGAAATGGGCAATTGTAGTAACGAGAGGCTTAACGCCTCCCAAAAACTGTTTTAACTGCTCAAGAACGAAGTTTGTTTATTACTGTTGGATTTCCGTGTGCGTTTCAAACATAAATCACCGTCTATATCATTATTTAGCAATAAATACACCGTTTCTGGAAACAATCTACAACACAAGACTATAATTGTAGTCATATTACAAATTCAAAATAACAGTCTGAGCTGAGCAGTAACTTGCGTTTTTTCGTGGAACTGGGGCTAGAGGTCGCTTAATAAAGTAAATATGGAGAGCAAGGATTCGACTTAACCAAGCTGCGTTTATGTCGTTGAACCACTCCAAAGTGCCAGGACTCTTGTCGTGCTTGTGAGTGAGTGAATCGAATAAGTATCATTAAATTAAATACAATGTCTGATCAGTTGTGTTTCTTTCAAATTCCGTCATGATGACGTAAGATCGTTGTAAGTAGGGCACTCATAGGACACGACTTGGTCATTGATTGATATTAAGCCAACCGCTGACCTGTCCTTACCTATGAGATGTACAGTAAACCCTTTCCTAAAATTTACCTCAATAATAAGACCACCTCAATATATAGTCCATAACTTTCAGTTCCATGTTTAATGGTTTACTCTTCAGTTAACCTCAATAGCAAGACAAACGCACCAATGTGACCAGTTGCAAGAATCCAAGGAATGTCTTATTATTGAGGTTTTACTGTATACAGTGAACTACAATATTTGGACGCATTCGACCAGTGACGCGTGCCATAGTGTGACATTTAGTGCGTTTGTGTATATCATTTGAATACAAAACAATATATACACATTGTATTTAAAAAACACTATATACATGTAATGATCTTTATGATACAATGTATACAATTATTTTAAATATCTGTTCTCAATTTTTACTTTTGTTTTTACATGTCAATTTAATACAATATTTATTCCTTTGTCAACACGAATATCAAGTTACGAAAAAGAATGTTTTTATCATAAACAACGTTTTGTTTAAAATCACTCGTTCAAGACAAACGCGAAATATTATCTACGTTTAAGTACAGTTGACTAATAGCTCTGACAAAATATAGGACAGAAATAATCATATTATGTAGATCCCTATCTACAGAGTTTCCCGATATCATTAATTAACGTACACAACAACAGTAAAAAAATTAATAATAAAAGCAAAAATATTAAGTACAAAAATTATTTTTGTCGGCGTGCATAACGTTACAACTTATTTACAGACTCACAGTAAGTAGCCATATGTGCCTACAATGTTGACCAGCTTTTGAATAGTAATACCGATACTAAAGTTAGAGCAAAATTCGAACAATTAACTCATGTAAAGTGCAACCTCTAGAGAGCGGCCCTCTATAGAGCAACACTCTCTCTCTCTATAACAACACCTTCAAAATTTCCATAAGCTGATATTTACTCTAAGTGTAACCTCTGTAGAGCAACAACCTCAGTACAAAGGCCAATATTCACTCCGAAATGGTGTTGCTATACAGAGGTTGTATTGTATTTTTAATCAGAAATTAATTGCCTCCTACAAACACGGATGTATGAGAAACATATTGCACTGTTTGTTAGAATTGTTTAGATGGGGACATTTTAATGAGTGATCAATTTACCGTTGTTGATTTATTGTTAATTTAGCATATTACTGTTAGAATACACCTGCGCCTAATTAATGTTAGATATTCTTAATTTCCTCATACAAGACATATATAGGGTGATTCATAATATCTGCCACACGTTTTTCAAATGAAACAGTTTTTATATGTTTGAGTATAAACACAAATAGATTGCACATCCAAAACACGTACACAAAAGATGTATTTAATATCCTTTCCGCTACCACGATTTGGGGGGGGCTAGGAGATATACATATGGACCATATACTCCGTCCCTGAGACATTATTGACTTGCTGTACTGATACAAACTCGATACATCCTGATGCTACACACCTGCCCCAAAGTGAAAGTAGGAAAAATTGTCAACATTTCGACTAAAGGTCACCGGAAATGACGATGTGACGGTGGCCCTTGCGCGAAAAACTTCTCTTTTTTTGGCTTGGTAGGCCTAATTTTGGGCCCCTTTAGGGCATTGATTCCGACCCCTTTGTCTAGCCTTATATTCCTTCTAATGAAAAATAAAAACTTTTCGGCGCTAAATGTTATTGCAATTCGACAGGGAATCGTACAGCAATGGCGGGTAAGTCCAGTAATTTCAGTTTTGGAAAACCTTCGTTCAAAGCCCTCTTTTAAGGGGGCCAGCAGGCTAAAAACATGCGCCCGACCTTGGGCCCGTATTATCCGTTAGTCTGGGAAGCATGTGTACACATGACAGCAAAATTCCTGAATTTTGTCATTTAGGTCGTAAACTACGGAAGCTGGAATGGCCATCCGGCCAGTCTGCATTAGTACGCTATGGTAGCGGAAAGTATATGCAATATTTCAAACATTCATGTATATTTTAGTCCAGGAATGGACTTGAATTTTATGCCATATATTTAATGTGACGTCTAATTGGCCGATGATGACGTCTATGCGTATTTTAATGTGACTTAAAATCTTGCAATCTTCTATAGATACAATTTGCTGAAATCATTCAAAATCATTGTTCCATCCAACAAGACAGTTTATCATAACAATGATAATATGTTCGCCTTGCTATGATGGTTAAAATATTGGAGAATGGCTTCCAAAACAGAGCTGATCAAAAGTATGCTGCATTTAATTATGCTTTAAAAGCGCCGTCTTGGAAATTGCACATATGTTTATGACGTCGTTTATGACGCCATGATGTCAGCGTTATTACTTCGTTTGTATTAGATACAGCACTACGATATCAGCTTTCAAATGATATATAATACATATCTTGCACAGGAACGAAATGTTATAATAGCATTAAACTGGGACAGCTATTATGAATCACCCTGTAGCATATCCGCATTATACGACTTAGAATGACGAATAAAGCATTTTCCGGGTGTTTATTGATCACCCCTCGCATATTGATGTATTCAATCGATTCGGAAGGTGATGTGTCTGAGCTATTTAGGAATGACATTAATCGTGTCTAGTCGTTCTATCAACTGTGTGTTATATACTGACAAACCTGTCTTTAAACACAACCTAAGGGAATAACAAATTTATAATGATCTTAGTTAACGAGGGGTCTCTCTTTACCGGTTAAATATACGGTAGTTAAAAATGGTATCAGGGGATATGAGGTTGGAGGTTTTGCAGACAGGTTTTGTAACAATTTAATCTTTGTTTGCACATGACCTTTAAACACAGATTTAACTGTAATAAGTGTAATGCCATGCTTGTGTTTCTAATATCGATAATAGAGAAATATAAATGCACTTCTTTAATCATCGTACACTCAAGAAGGCCACCCTTTCCCTCCTGTTCATAGACAACTGCTTCGTTTATCATCTAGATAAGTCTAAAACTAACTGTCGATGAATGGCATAGTCAAATTGTCTGTCGTCAATTTTCGTAAGAGATTTGACAATTTCCGGCGGTCAACGATTTTGACGAAACGGAACCTATTTGGTTATGTCAAAACAACGAAAAAGAACAATTTATTCAAATTACGAACACAAAGATGATTCTTTTTAATACTAGTAACAAATAAACAAATAAATAAGTAAATATTTACAAGTTGTCGGACTTATAATCATCAATACACATAAAATTATCATTATCGTGACTGTAATATACCATGATTAATTTGAATTTGGTTATTTTATTCCTCTACCGAGTAATGATAGACATAACAATGCAATTGACGCCTTCCTTGAAAAGTGACAAATAAGTTACCCTTCTACAATAATAGTTCACTATTGAAAGGGCATCATTATGCAATATATTTATTATGGACACCAACTTAAGGTGGATTCCACCCTTTTTGGTGAAAGAGCAATGTACGTCAGATTTCATACCAATTATCATTACAATACGACGTACCTTTCTCTTTCAACGTAAAGGGTCGAATCCACTTTAGGAGGCCATTTTGCTTTAATTTGAAGAGTATGATATAACACCCGTGAATGAAAGGAAATTACGGTGGTATTGTTAATTTGTTATCATTAGAGTCGTTCGTGAGGCAAATTTAACAATGTATTAAAGAGTATGTGCAACAACGTGAAAACTAAAAATAAATACCTCAAATAATATCTGATATTCAGAAAAATCTCACTATCTTTTCATAATCCACTCCGCCATTTTTTTGTTAAATTCGATCAGTTGAAAAACAAACCTAAACTAACCATTATTTATAAAACAAAAGACACTACCGTCGCCTTTTGTATTAAGTGATCTACCATTGGCTTAGTGAACTTTTAGAAGGTAATCCAACCCCACACCTTGACAACAGAAGGGCAGCCATATTGTTTTAATGAAAGTCATATAATGTCGGACATTATTTGGAAATTTCAGGATTGATTGTCGGTAAAGGTTGATTTATTCAATTTATATTGGTTTTTAATGAACATCTCGTTTTTGTTTTATGTGATTTATATAAAGTGTAGTAGCCTAAGTATTTTACACATTTCAAGTGTTGTTTCATTTTTTAAAAATGAATATCCATTAAATCTTTAGACATGTTTTGGACATGTACAAACTTACGATTAAATGGCGGGTATTGACATCAAAAACAAATACATGTAAAACAAGGTTTCTGGTTATGCCTACTGATTTTCATATTTTTGGCTTAGTAGATATATCTCGGTGCCTCCTACTTACAATGTGGTTTTATAAAGTCCTTCTAAACGTTTACTCGTACAATGAATTTATGCCGAGTCCATGAAAGAGATTGGACATAGAATAAAACGGACAGTTTCTGATCACGTCGATCATTTAAGCATAGACACGGAGCGTTATTGATAGTTTTATTGAATGAGTTAAACAACAAGTTATGATCATGTGTCATCTGTGACCTAATCGTAATGTGTATTTGTTACGTAAATGGATATAAAAACCTTCTCTATTTGGTACCAAATTAGAGATAATTTCATGCCTACCAGGACATCGCTAAAATTGACCGCAAAAGCATGGATCACAATTACAATGTCAATCATGTCTGAGCTTAACTGAAAAACGTGATTAATATAATTAATATATAATAGTTACAGCGAACGTGTCTTTGGCTCGAAAAAGGCCATTGCTAACATATGCTGTTTGTTTCAGGAAGACACACATGATATCCATTCGATAAAGTGAGGACATTATCCGCATTTATATTAAACCATCAACCAGTCAGGAACTATGAATGAACAAGATGGTCACGTGAGTGAAGAGTTCCTGTCGTGTCCACTCTGTACTGAAGAATATGCTGACCCACGTTCGTTACCATGTCTACATACATTCTGTATGGGTTGTATAGCTGACCATATAGAAGATAACACGAAGGGTATACATGTACCTAAAGGGTTTGATTGTCCGAAATGTCATCAGTTTGTTGACTCTCCAAACATACTTCAAGGTCAGTAAATTACAATTATCAATTCCAACACGTTTAGTTTTATACTAATTCAGTTTATGTCGATATTAGAACAACACGTTCTTCCAACTTATATGATCTCAAAGGTGTTATCCATCGTGAGACACGGCGGTTTGGAACCAGTTCCTCTTTTTTATGCAGAACGTCTAGCAACAGAAAACTGGTGTCATTTTTATTTCGGCGTATGACATGGTTTGAAGCATACTCCGAGCTCTACGAACTCTGAGTAGAAGCTCAACCATATCTCGGCGGTTAACATGTTTACAATTGACCAATATGCAATTGCAATGTAACTACACTCCTACGCAGGTTAACATAATATTGTCCACTCACACATGTAAGGAATTTAGAGAAATTACCATTAAACAACACGATGGCATATCTATTTCATGAAAGAGAAGTTTTATTTGAAATGTCATTCAACTTCAGATTGTTTTGCTTCCTTCATCGATATAGCAACCACAATCTATAAACCCAAATAATTATTATGTTACTTTGTATGGTAAACGCCAACGTACACTTCATTAATTAGTTTACAATCAGTATATAATCACATTGTTTGTACTGCAATTACTACCTTAAGCTTCCATCCTATGGTAGTTCATGGTAATTACACGGTAACTTGAATGTTTACAGGTCCCGGATCGTGGGCGGAGTCTCTACCACAAAACCAGTTCATTGTTGGTTTGATTGAAGCGGTAAAACTACGCTCAGATGGCCGGAAGTGCGATCCCTGTAACAAGCGAGATACTGTCACTCTAGCAGCCGTGTGGTGTGAGAACTGTGGCGAGGCGATGTGTGAAGATTGTGAGAACCAACATAGCTCCCTGAAGATATCCAAGACGCATACATTGGTGGATATAGCCAGCATTAAACTTCAGCCAATCAAAAGCACGTTGCTAAGGACGCCGTGCCAAGAGCATGGTGGGAAGTTTCTGGACTTCTACTGTGAAGATCATGCACAGGTATAACTCTCTGTCATAGCGGTCTGTTTTCGTTTACTAGTAACACATTCATACATTCAACGGTCAAATGTTTATAAGTTGTCTGCCCTTTAAAGTAGAATCTAGTAGCTTGTAATATGCATTTAAATACTGCATGTATTGAAGGACAGATAACTCCTGAACAAACATGGGAACCATTGATTTCTTTTGTATAATTTTATTTCATATCGCATAACACTATGTTCGTTTACAAAGTCTTCAACAAAACTTCAATCATTCAGAAATTGTGATTGCATGTCTCATACAGGATTCATTGAGTTTATTTTGTCATTGTGTCTGTCCTGATTTGTCTGTTTATGCCAAGGGTAACATACCGGTATATTGGTGATTAAACTTATAAACTGAGATTAGTGCAAAATATAAAACTTGAAATATGGTCTGTCTTTAACGTTAAAGCATTTGATAATATAGATCTACGTAGGGTCAATCGATTGATAGCATACAATATAAATCTGAAAGCTCATTGTGATCTACCACACTGACGTTAAAATTTGAATTTTAAATTCCAAATACATCTTAAAATGTACAGACCCGAAGCGTGAATTACTTTAAGGTACCATCTGTTATGTCATGTAAGGCTTCGTAATTGTGGTATGTGATTATTTGTGTTTTCTGTGCTCGGCTGGTTAAGTTGAGTGCTGCCTTCCCTGATCGACTTTATATTTTTCCAGGTAATTTGCTCCACGTGTGCTACTGGATTTCACCGTTTGTGTACCAGTATATTGAGTTCTTCAGAAGCGGCATCAAAGCAACGTGACGAAGCCAAGGGCGTGATGGAGAAGCTGAAACACCAGACTAGCTGGGGTGTGCGTATCCTTGACAACCGTCAACACGCCGTACAGAACATAGAAGACGCTGCTAGTAACGTGAAGAAACAAATATCTAGTATTCGACAACAGATCAATGAGATCCTTACAGCACAGGAAGAACGAGCGTTAGCACAGCTTGACGATCTGAGAAAAGGGGAGGTTACTCACTTCCGGCGTGAAGTTGAGAGAACGGAAGACTTGGTGAACACAACCAAGAACGCATGCGCAGTTCTACAGAATTCTATGACGCATGGAACTGATGCGGACGTCTTGATTACTTACAATAAAGCAAAACGTGAAAGTAACTTCTGTGAAAAGAGTTTGAAGGTAATGTACAACTACACAAACCATGTGACCTTTATGGCACTTCGGCAACTAATTGACCTTACGACAGAGATAACCACGCCTCATTTTTGTCGGACGTCGTTTGTCGGACGTTACACACTTGTGAATCTATCGGAGTATGCAAACATTAGCAATATACATGTATCAATGTTTGTACAACCAAAATTTTAACCTTTCATTAGTCAACCGAATTGTCGTTTAATACGTCTGTCGTAAGGCCAATTACAATAAAGCTCTGTATTTGCGACGAACCGTTCTGTGTATAAAGTTACTGTATATGTCCAATTCAATTCCAGCCCCGATCATCATTTTCTTTAACTCTAGATCTATGACTATGTCCACCCGTATGTTTTGTTATAGACCGTGAAATGCATATAATTGATCAACAAATATAGGTATCGTGGAATTTGTTATCATATTGAGTGAGTTTCACCTTATATATTATTACATTATACATGTAGCATTTAAAATTAGTCGAAGTATAAGAGAGAAATTCGTATCGTGACGCCTTTTTACACTATACGCCCATTCAAAAGTCCAATGCATGTACAGTATAACCTCTGTAGAGCAACACCCTTTGGGGTCTGCAAATATTGGCCGTTGTTTAGAGGTTGTTGCTTTACAGAGGTTGAATGTAGAGTAAATAATACCTATGGGAAATTTTTATGGTGTTGTTGACAGGTTCTTACTCTACAGAGTGTCGCTCTTTGGAGGTTGTACTGTGCATGTAACGTTTACAAATTAGTTAAACTTCAAAGAGCAGTCGCGGCTCAATGTGCAAACTTTCTCTAAACATGTACATTTACTAATTGACTCGCCGTGTCCGCGGACCATACAAGAAACATAGTGTGATATTTAATTTGTTCAGCGAATGTTGCAGACGGTATTGACATGTTGTTACATTAGAGTATTATTCTGAATTCACTTCTACGCTACAGAATCCGGACTTACCGTCCTTCACACATCATTAATCACGTATTTTACTTTCTGTACATCCAAGTCGTGTTAAAACACCCATTAAATGTCTTAATATGTCTGCATCCTTCGCAAACAGCTCGTAATTACGTATAACTTATGTTACAGGAAGTCTCGAAACACCTTAAAGATGTTGTGTTGGCGTTCTCCCCGGATAATGGACTACAAATGTTTCTTGGAACGTTGAAAGAGATGGGGAAGTTCTCACTGTCGCACCAAGATGTTCAAATCCCACCACCATACACTGTCAGAGCCGACACCATCATGATACCGGAAGAGAGGATAGTCGAGTCCCCTCATGGTTCACCCGACTCTCAGGTCGAACAGAAGATCCATCGTAACAAGAAGGGCAAGAGTAAGGAAGATAACGAGTTGAGGATTTTCCCACCCTCTCCTTCTATCACACCCGTCCATGCCCCGCAGAACAAGCCCGACATTCCGCAAGGTAGACTTGAAGTATATTTCAAGGTTCGTACTGCGCAAGACCGGGACAACTGTTGCATCACGGGAGCAGATGTTTTAAATGACGGTCGTATCGCACTTGCTGATCAGGTTCACCGTAAAATCAAACTTTACGACCCTGAATTTCGATGGATTGGCGAACGCGTCCTGTCTGCGAGACCATTTGACCTTGTCGCGATATCCAGTACCGAGATAGCAGTCACATTGCCACGAGAGAAGCGCTTTCTGCTCATGCAAGTACGCGAGACAGACATATCAATCCTGGCAGCGATTCAAACCGGTGCCAAATGTTGGGGTATATCATACTCGAACTATATGCTTGCTGTGTGTTGCTACGATTCTCCACCATGTGTTAAGCTGATGTCACGTGACGGCCGAGAGCTCAAGATCATTAGCAAGGACAATGTTGGACACAATCTCTTCTTTTTCCCAGAATACATTGTGCTAGACCGTACAGCCGGGTGCATGTACATAACGGACCGGTACAAGAAAACTGTGATTGCAATAACCACACAAGGTGAGAAATTATGGGAAATCCGATACGACGGTCTCAAAATGCCGAAAGGAATTGCGTTGCATGGCAACCGCTTGTTCGTGGCTGGCAACAAGTCCCATAATATCCTCATGGTGAGCACAGACGGTGAAATAATCGGTGACGTCATTGTTGAAGGCGTATCCAACCCTCACAAGATTGTGCTCACTCCTGGTTCCGAGAAACTGTTGGTTACACAGTACAATATGACCTTGATTGATGTAGAACGTAACACTATTAAAGTGTTTTCGTTACCTTGGTAACAATATAAAAATATTTAGACATATAATAAGTAGTAACGAGTTGAATTCTGACATTGCAATAACATTCCTTAGACAAGTTTGGTTTCCATTGCAAACGTACAGAGTTGGTTCCTGTATGTTTCATTATGAACATTAAACGTTTTGCAGTTGTAACGGGTTTGTTTTGCAACGCTGTGTCTCTGCAGACTTTAACTATATACATTGTATATGTTTCTAACAAATTAGTAAACAAATACATGGTAAGGTTTTAAGTAGAAAACACACTGATGGTTTTCTCTGATAATTATAAAGGCTTATCAGCAGTTCTATGTATGAACTGTTTCAGTATTTAAGACACAATGGAAGAAGTCAATCTACATAGTCATTTGTGTTATATATTCGAGCTCTGTCAATTCTATCCGTGTCTCAACTTTGTTACGTATGTACTGCATCAATTCCCTCACTCCCTTTGTTGTGCCCTTACATTGTTTTTGTTTATACATGTTTAAACACTTGTAGTCTGTCAAGCTATTCCTTGTTTCCCATTTATCAAACATACTGGTATGTTTAGCGGATCCCTGTCCGGGTGTGTTGTTATGTGTATGTAACGTCTGGAGGAGCCATCGTGTTATGTGAATATGATGTTTCATATCATGACTGAAAATGTCTCTTAAAGGGACAGTTTACTTCTTTGTATCAAGAATAAGATAAATATACATGTACGTGGGTTATCCCAGAATTAGTTCATAGTATTAAAGTTTGTACGAACGTAGTTGGAAACGAGTTCTATGTACATGTACTTAGAGATTCGTTTGTTCTGTGTACAGATGAAGACAAAATACATGAACGGTTGTTACATATTTGTACCAGTTTTTAATGTTGAGTGTTTAAAATTACATATTATGTGGATCAGCTTCTTCGTGAGATGTTCCGCATGTTTTTTTCACCAATGTATTATTTGTGTCACTTTTGAATAAATACATATTTGCAGTGAATTTATAACTAATCCGTTTTTGTTATTCCTTTCTGTTTTATTGTTTTGCTTTGTTTGCTTTTGTTCATCATTCACCACTGAGAAAACCACATATGGACAATGATCTGCTGAAAGATACTATGCTTTGTGTTTTTATGTTTTGGGGTTAGTACAAGATATACCAGGACCATGTGTCATGTTTCTAGAAGCATACTTGGTACATACTTGTTTGCTTTTGTTCATCATTCACCACTGAGAAAACCACATATGGACAATGATCTGCTGAAAGATACTATGCTTTGTGTTTTTATGTTTTGGGGTTAGTACAAGATATACCAGGACCATGTGTCATGTTTCTAGAAGCATACTTGGTACGGATGTTGATATGTAACGTCATGCACGTGACAGTCTCATCCGTAGTACCTATACGTAAGTATCGTTATGGAAGTTCGGGGAATTGAACTAGCAATCCATGGATTTCAAATACAACATGTTACCATGTGCAACTTTTGTGTCATAATACTATAAAGGGACACAACTCTCCAGTATGGTGTGTAGTTTATTCTGAATTATTTCCCTTTAGTCCTTTACCGTAGCATTTGTTCAGCACTGTCCTGTCGACTTCTGAAAGCATTTGACAACCCCTCTTCATAAAATCAGAGAAAACAGGATGAGGGCATATTATTTTTAAATGCTTGTTTTCAGGCAAACTCTGCTACCTGTAGAATATTCACATTGCTGGTTTTCAGTTAAAGTCTGCATATACAGTCGATCATACCTGTCTACAGAACACCAACAGAACTTCAAAATGTGGTCTTTAATGACAGGTGGTCTCTCTTAACAGGTTGAATATCATAGAAAATAGTCTAATGTGATTATATGAGAGAAAATTGATAAAATCTTGGAGTAAATCTGTGCTTTAGATATATAGAAAACCACTAAGTCAACTGACATGAGCAAAGCAATGTACCATAACTTCTTCAAGGGGAGGGGGTATAATAAGTACCAAAAAAATAAGACTTAAGTAAAATATATCACATTTATTATCACAGATAATAATAATAACATAATAAATACACTATTGTAAATATTAATAATATACATGTAGCTATTTAGCATAAAACTAAACGATCTTATCTATGTATGGACTAATTATAATGACATGAAAATAACCACATCACTGGGTAATGTCATTTTTGGTAGAATAAACAAAAAATATTTCTGGAAATAATTGAACTTTAAATCAAAGATCTAAAAATACAAAGATTGGAAAGATGTACTAAATCTCACAATATCTCGCAACAGTCTTCCGAAATCTCGCAAAATCTCACTTGCTCTAAATACCTTATATTTCCTATTTAAATGTATATAGGCAAAAACTAAAAAGTTTATGCAATAGATATATTATTCATCCTTAAAATGATGCCTCATTTATTGAAATCAGTCAAGGAATAAAACAGGAGTTCGCAAATAGCTAGACCTACTCTCATTTTAATGGAAATTCCAAGTTTATTAGAAACTACCCAATTGGCCTCATTCCGAATTATATAAGAGGTAGACAAAAACAAGTTACCTCATAAATAGAAGATACTTAGCTCTTCAAAATGAGACATTGGTCATTAAAAAGGAATGACAAACAAAAATGTTTATGCAAAATAACAGAATTTATTATTTGCTTTCAATGGATTACGGAGATTTTTCAGTGAAAATAACAGTGAAATTACCACTTTGTTATTTTCACTGTTTAGAAGCTGGTTCCAGTATCGTTCAGAAAAAGAAACGTAACGTCACTGGCGCCGGGTTTAAAATGTACGTTACGTCATTATGACGTCACAATTGTCACGGCTTGACGTTCCAATTTCGACGTGATTTTTCCAATTAAGCCAATTACGGTACCATTTTAAGAGAAATTGAAGCATATAATAAACAGAAAATTTGTTGATATGCTGCATGCTATTTCAGTTCTCAATTGAGTGTTTAATCTGTGTTTTTAGATCTTTGTTTTAACAAATATATATGTACTTCAAACCAGGGAAACCAATAACTCGGTGTAAATTTATTCAAGTATACTTTAATTAATATGGACAACTGAGCTAGGTACTAATTAGTCCAGTGAAATTTCATTGAAATCAGTCAAATGTTTCCAAGAGAGATAGCGCAGACAAATTTTGCAGATCAACATCAATACTCAAAATCATGAACCTCCATACATAGAAATTTTATTCAGTAATACAAGAGCATACCCCATATCACTGGGAAGAAATTCTTTGCCTAATAACACCTAATCATATTTGAAATCTGCATCAAAAGGCATATATTACAAACCTAATTTCAGGAAAATCAGAAGAGGTTTTAAGTAACGAGTAACTTAATAAGAAAAGCTTGTTTTTCTGTAAGTTCAGAGAAATTTTTTCTTGTTTGTTTTCTCGATGCAACATCTCAAAGAAGACAACAAAGTGTCCAGTTTGGTGTCACTGTGAGGGGCTGCTCCAAGGATATCACATGGGTACCTTATAGGAACGAAAAGTGATTAATATTCTGTTGGTATATTGGTTTGCCAGAAAATTTCTAATTCTGTGGGGGATGTATAGACTCCCAATTCTTAACCAAAGCCCCTTGAATCCAATTCTGGAACAGCCCTAAGTGACAGAATCAATGAAAGACCTATTATAGCTTTTTTAATGAAACACAGTTAACACAATTATTCTTACTTATCATAACTTACAAGAAATTTAAAATGAGATTAAATATTTTTAAGAAATGCATATACATGTAAAATAATTTTTTGCAGTTTAAAATAAGAAATGGTTTACATTTCAGAGTAGTTCACACAGTTAAATGTTTGCTATTTCTAAAACAAACTACATCCCGCAATTTGCTAACGAGTTTGTCACGAGTACAAATTTTCATGAAATATGGAATTTGTAAATATCGAGAAAATTAATCCCTTGTAAAAAATTCCTGACTTTACAGTAAATACTGGAAGTGTGAGTAAAGTACATGTATGCCAAAAACAAATTCACAACATCATTATACTGGTGTAAATGACAATGAAAGTATATATTGTGGAATGGAATCAAAATGAATAAAAGCTATCACTGGTTATTAATACCCACAGATGCTGCCCTGACACAGCCATGAATAACACAATCCAAGGACAACATGGCAATCAAAAAGACAGCTATCCCCAGCTATTAGGAGCTAGATCATTAGATATAATTATTGAAAAGGCTGACAATAAACTATAATGGTGTTACTATATTCTTCAATATTTTAAATATATAAATCCACATCCTCAAAGACGACTTCAATAAAGTACTAAAATACGAGATAAACAAGAAATGTTGACACCCAATGGCCTCTCTGCCTGCTGAATTTACCAAATCCAATAACTCTATTTCCAATGAAATAACAAGTAAAAAACCCACAAAAACAATACACTAGACATTGGTAACATATCAGGTTTCATCAGTTGAGTATTCCAAATCATCACTATCTATGGGCGAGACTTCCGATATCTCATCTTCCTCTTCGTCCTCGTATTCTAGATCATCCTGATACATGTTACGTGGTGGGTCCCTCGGTGTATCCCTCTCATCTAGAGCCGCATCTAAATCAGCCGCATCAAATATAGCTCCATGTTCAAAACTTTCCTTACTCTCATAGCTTGATTCTCTCTCATAGCTCACTTCCCGTTCGTAACTCACTTCCCTTTCGTAACTTACTTCACGATCGTCAAAAGTAACTTCCTTTTTAGACGCTTCCCTCGATCGACCAGTATCTATACTACTGTGTAAAGACCTGTCCGCACTTTCCCTAACAGCAGATACAGGCATATCATCAACTTCCCTCTGACTGCTTCTCAAATTTATGTCTTCATAATTATCTTGACTGGTTCTCAAATTTTCTTGTCTATAAGAACTGACTGGTTCTCTATAAGAACTGACTGGTTCTATATTTTCAGGATACCCATAATCCTCTACATCATCTACTTCCTGTTTCTGGGCCGAGACTTCTGGGAGAGCGAATTCCGACTTACAAACTTGGTGTACAATATTTTCTTGAACATCTTCCAATTCTTTTTCAATTTCTTTCAGGCATTCATTCATAACTTGGTCTGATATTCTGTAAGTTACAAAAACATATTATACATGGTTATAAATGTAAGTCAGGGTAAACTACAGAAATGTAAGAGATTTACAAGACGTTAATTGTAAAACATCAACCTGATGGTGATTGCAGTGAGACATGTAATTTTTAAGTTCCTATATATTTTTTTTAAATTAGCTTTTTTCTATGTTTTCTACATATTTTCAGAAATATATGCAGCCATTCTTTTTCTGGAAGTAATTATCAAACACATCTAATTTGCTCTTCCACAAGCAACTGACAACTTTTCCACTCGTGGATGTCATAGCAGTAGCTAATGTCATGGCAGAATAAAACCAGCCAGATAGTAAACATTTGATTTTAAATATAATTTACCTACTGCTATGATAACTTTAAACCAATTTACTTTTGCAAATACTAACTTCAAGTTTTGCTAATTGTCGGCATATTTCGCATTTTTAAGTTTCCGCAACTTCCAAATTAATGCAGCAACTTAATTTCGTGAAATTCTACCACTCTCGAACTCCCCGAAATGAAATCGCGTGAAACAAGTTCTTGGTTTACAGTATTATGTTTCCTTTTTTGGCCCCCTTTCTGAAACTAATTTGAAATGTGCCCCCTCCTTGGAGTATTATCTTTAAATAAACTGGCCCTGACACCCAAATATAATCTTTTTCACTTACTCTTCCACAAGTTTCCATGGGTCAAATCTACCATGTGCCTGGTGTGACGATTTCTTTAAATGTCTTTCATATTTCTCCAAGTTGCTATGAATCTCCTTCACAGCTGACTCAGGAAGTTTTAGACGCACCTTACCACATCTGTAAGTAAAACATGTTTACTGTTAATACTAATTCATTTTAGGTCAACTGCAGGGGTTCTACAGAGACATTATAATCAATCCTGAAAATGAGTCACAAGTCAGTTTCAGATACCAGTAGCACACCAAAACTTAGTTCAAACATGGTTCTATTGTTAAAATTCAGCTTTGTCAATTCTTTGATTTTTTTCATCAAATAACTTTAGTTTTTTCTAGTGTAGCAAATCCGGATTTCCAGATTATTCCAGAGTTGTAGGATCCCCTGCAATTGTGAAACAAGTTTTTCCAAGTTTGATTTATCATCCTCCACACCTCATTCCGTATGTTATCCATTTTATTCCTCTCACATATTCATTCCCCAAACCTTAGCTTTATATTCCTAATTTCCCTGACTTTTGCAAAAATTTCCTTGTGATAACTAAAAAGTCCCCGACTTTTCCTAACCTAGAACATACACAATTTTCTGCTGACTTTCACTGACAGTGAAAATAAACATTTTCCCCTGAATTTTCGCTGACCTTGAGAATTAATCATTTTCCACTGACTTTGCACTGACATTGAATATAAGCCATTTTCCACTGACCTTGAGTGTATAATTTTCCTTTGACTTTTCACAGGCCTTGAAAATGTATCATTTTCCTTTGACTTTTCACAGGCTATGAGAAGCCTGAAGTGATGTACTATAAAAAGTGAAGCTAACTGTATACCTGAGAGGTAAACCTAGAGGATAGTCTGACTCGAGATCTTCCTCTGTATCCCCTAACCTTGTCTCCTGGTGATACTGAGGTACAGGGGCTGACTTGGTGAAGATTATTGGAGCATCTTCATCTTTGTTGTATGTTCTGAAAATAACAACAATAACAATTAACAGCAACAATTAATCCCATTAACAATTCACAACAATTAACAGCTACAACAATTGTTATTATAAATAACAACTTGAGTTGTCACAGAAGGGGATTAAAACTCTCAAAATCAGAGTTTGACACTGAAAAAAGGTAATGCTGTGGAGAGATTGGCACAAGGAATCAACTTGTACCAGTATGGTATGGTAACTTATCACTGCTTCCATAATAATTTATTTTGAAAATGGAAGCTTTGGCTTCACCACTGTTTACTTCGTTAATCACAAAAACTTTTACCTTGAACTTTGTACCATGTGTGACTTTGATGGATCTCTTCTAGTGATCTCCATAGCAACCGGTCCAGATGGTCGCTCAATGTTTCTTGTCTTCAATATTGAAGAGCTTGTCTGCTCTTCAAATTGAAGAGTTCCCCACCTCCTTCTGATATCCAAATGTTCCAACTGTAATAACAAACCACAACATTACTACATAGTTTCTTTTTGTCAGTGAGACGAACATATATTATTAGGTTAGAGCCTCATTAAACAAACCGAAGTAGAAATTTCAAGTTTATTCAATCTAACCAGTTTTCCAGGGCTGTAATATGTGGAAGAAGAAAATCAATAGTGCATGTCAATAATTTTAAGGAAAGGTATGATCTGCTGCAAAAAGGAATTGAACCCAAATTGAATATGGGTTCAATTTTTTTATTATTGCCAGTTTACAAATCCAGCCCACTAACAACAAGAACACAGCCGTGACTATGAACAACAATTTGGATCAAACCTCATGTATTTATACTACATAGCTATGCTTTGTGACACATCTTCTTAATTTCTATGTACATAAGAACAACAATGTAATTTCGAAAGTTAAATCAATCACAGCGATATGGCAGAAGAGAAAACACATATACAGATGCTGCAGTCTCTCTAATTTCCATCCACAGCCCATTGCTCAGAATATATGGTCTAAAATTTGTAAATTAATCATAAAATTACAATTGTTTCATACCTCCATCTGTTCTAGCCTCTGATATATATTTTCGAGGGTAGGGTTCTGTTGCATAGTGACTGCTTCATCATGGATATCGTCATCATCTTCCAACGACTGAAGTTCCTGTGCAGTATCGTGTACTAGATCATTCAACAACATATCACTGATCATGTCCCTATTGATTCCATCCTGTAAAACAATAGTGAATAGTCAGAAAACATCTTTTTTAAACATTTTTCATAGAACAGAGAAGCCATAAGGCCATAACATTATTATTGTATTTTCAGATTTTGTCTTAATAATTGAGGAACGATAAATGCAATAATTTCATAAAATTAGCCCAAAAATTCATGACATATGAAAACAATGACTTACATTTCCTGCCGCTCTATCTGTTAACAATTGTCTCATCTGTATCTCTGCTACCTGTCTATCTCTATCCTGTACCATAGATGCATCCTGGTAATATATAAAGTAAATAAATAAATATATTTATATAGCGCTTTTTTCATGTGAACACACATTTAAAGGCACTTTACATATAGTGTTGCAGCCGAATGGGCACAGGTGCATCCTCTATCAGTGCAGATAAAGACAAAGTCCCTGAAGGGAGAGCGAGATATTAGATACAGGCGTGTCCGGTGCAGCAGAAGTGCGCCTAGCTCTTATTTCAGATAGTTCTTTAATGTGCCCGGTGAATAGCACCGATACACAGCTTCCTGGCACCTTTACCCAGATACTTTGCAGTACATACGGTCAGATACAGGGGATATTTCCGATAAGCCCAGTTACTATGCTGGGGATTGAACCCACAACCTCAGGATTGACAGCCCCAGTGCGTTACCACTAAGCTATCGCTGCTATATGTCAAACATTATCAATTAAAGACTGGGTTTTGGCACTTACTATGGTTACCACTAGTTCGATTTTGTTCTTCTTTAGTCTGCGCCATCTTAAGCTATTCAAACACAAATATGAGTCTTGGCGATTTGAGAAACAAGACAAGTGCAGATCATCGCACCAGACCAGATTACAGTTAGCGCCAAAACCCAGCCAATGTACCAGTAGTTTATTCACTTTAATGTAAGGCAAAGTTATTATAATAGTCATAAACTAGGGACAGTTGATAATTTAAATTCCCATTTACAGAACTTGTTCAAACATTGCACATAATTTCACAGACAAAGAATCGTCATCTTAGAAACCGAAATTGCAAACAACAGGTCAGCAATGAACATGCTTGTTTATGTGTTAATTGCTTTTGAATAATGCAAAAACAAAAAAAATTAACCTAGCATCTACATGGCAGTTATACCAAAATACATGTAATTGAAAGAAAATTTGACCCATAAGTTTGAATCCTGAGGTTTAAATGTTACCTCTGATGTTCAAATAAGGAAATAAAGAAAATATACATGTACAGTTTTCATACCTCGGCATTTCTTTGTAATCGGCCTAATTTATTTCTCAATGCATGAGCCGCAAACCTGGATCTGAATAAACAATATACATGTCATTAATTTATAATACGCTATGTTAACATAATGTATGTAGTGTGTGCACTGTTTATGTTAGGAGTCGCTTTGACACAAGTTTGTGGGTTGTCCTTAAGATGTGTGTTCATCCTTTTGCTTTGTTCTGCTGGCTCTTACTTGATTGACTGTTTTAATCTTTTTGAAGATTTCAATCAGAATCCAAAGGGAGTAAAATCAGTACCTTATTTACTTGAAAACATACTTATTAATTTATTTTCAGTTAAAAAAAGAAATGAATAATAGAAATTGCTGGATAGACAGGAACAAGAGAAAACAACTTTCATTTACATTAGCACCAAGTTATTAAAAGGACACAATGTTCTGCTGTTTACTTCATTGTTCCAGTACTTGTACCAGTAATAGAAGGAAATAACGATATTTGAAGGAAAGAACGATATTAAATTTTGAAGGAAAGAAGGTATTTGAAGGAAAGATTGGTGTTAGAAGGAAAGAACGATATTTGAAAGAAAGAACATAAGTATAATACTTTACAATTCATTTTGCCCTTCCTAATGATTTTAAGATTGAAGTTGAATCATATAGATAAATACAAACCTAGTAGCTGGTGACCTTGGTGGACTCATTGACCTCTGTCTCTGTGACCTTGACCTTGGACTAGTTGACCTCTGTCTCTGTGACCATGACCTTGGACTAGTTGACCTCTGTCTCTGTGACCTTGGACTAGTCGATCTTCCCCTCCTACCCATGCCATCTACTCCTTCAGGAAACAATTCTCTGTAATGGCAAATGATAAAATATAACCTTAACAAGAAATATAACTAATCTTACAAATGTGGTTTAGTCATGTGGTTTTACTTTTAATATATTCTTCTCAAAGCATTGCAATATAGTCATGTGTAAAGGTCAGGATATATCTCTGAACTGTACTTTAACAATAAATATAGATGATAAATGAAAGCAAATGATCATATAAACAAGAAATAATTCATGAAAGAATTTTCCAAAATTAGTTCTACACATCTAACTCAGTGATAATCTAGCAACATATCTGAAATTAATTCCAAACAATTTAAATATTGAATTTCTTACTGCATGAGTTCAGTGTCCATATCCTGCACTACACAATTTCTGTATGAAGATCTTGGACTTTTAGATCGACTTCTATCCATGGAGCGACTTCTAACTTGTGATCCACTTCTATCACGTGACCTTCCAGGTGATCTGTGAGAACTACCACCTGGTTTCCATGGTTCCCGGCTGTTAACAACAAATCATATTTTATCAACATGATTCCCCACTGTAAATAACAGGTTGGGGACAAGACTAGATTTAGTAAGGCCTTTTTTAGTTACAAATGTTGACAATACTGCATGAATTGTTGTGATTTGATCATTTATCTTGAAAAATTGCAAGAAATTGACTAGGCAGTTTTCTAAAGTACCTTCTATAACTTTGAAAACTTACAAAAAAATAAACATTTTGGAGCAACTTATTTTAATTAAAAGGGAAATAACACTAATATTGTTTTCCAAATGTTCTGATTCCAATCAGATAAACTGCAAGACATTTTAATTACTTATTGCAACACCATAAACAGCAATTAAGGAAAAATATTTTGATTATGAATGATTATAACTCTTTTTTAAACGTTACTAAAACTAGCATTGTACCCAACCTGAAGAAGGAATAATAATTAATCCACAGTCCATAAAAACTTTTTTCTTCTAAAAAGCAGAAAACAGTGAAAACTTGACAAGAGCAGTCGTAAATTTTAGCTGGTTGAACTACTGTTACTGAGGTGGTCTCTATGTGAGGTTTTACTGTATTTTCCAATTGTATGCAAGGGAAGGAAGGTAGCAAAAAATATCTACATATATTAAACCAACCTTTGTTCTTCCTGTTCATTAGCTTGTTTAGTTTTCAAACTTGATGCGAAAGTTTGATCAGTGAAGTGTGTCTCTGGTACAGCTATAGCCACAGATCTCTGTGCCCGCTCTCTCTTATGTTGTAGACCTTTAGGAAGGATCAAACTTGTATGTCCTGGTTCAGACACAGCACTCTCATCTGCAGGAATATTCCATGTTTCACCATACCCGTCCCTGTGTCTAACATTCTCTCGTATCAAAGCTTGTAGTCCTGCTTGTAACACGTTCTGTCGTTCTGGAGTTAGCTTTCCTGCAAGGAAATCATCATTTACAGGGGTTACAGGGCTCTAGCTAGCCTAAGATTTTAGGGAGAAGTGACTTGTCCCTCAAGGAGAAATAATGTGAATTCATGGCACGCGTTGTAACATAATTTTTTATACTAGACTTACATAGGCAATCAGCAATAAGTCAGTATTTTGACACAAATCTAAAAAACTTTTTAGTTGTCTTCACTTTTCCCCTTGGCTCCTATTAGGTCGACTATTTTGCCAAAGTCGCCCATTAGCGAGAGCCCTGGGTTACACTAGGGGATCCGTATCAAGGGTCATGTTGATCATTGAATGCTTTTATAGTCTATATTATATTAAGGAAAACTTGCCCCTCCCATCAGTTTTTAGAGGGTCAAAATCTGACTCATTAAGAACTTTTAAGGGACAGAGGGCCAATTCAAGGTTCAAGAAAACCCCTACAATAAGCGAAAATTCTTGATGTTTAAATCAAATATGGTATGCTCCAGCACTTTGACAACCCCTCTAGTCCCTAGTTACTAATGATAACTGTAAATAATCATAAATAAAATGAGACAAACTCAAGGATTTATTGACGTTTCGACAATATTTGCAAGTCTTCTTCGGGAAATGCAAAGGAAGCTTTTTGAGTAGAAGGACATAGTCAAACTAATTATACACCAAGTCACATGCAGGTACATGACAAAATATACAATAGCTGAAACACATTCCAGTTTTATATAAAAGTTGAAAAAAAATTGAAATAATAAATATCAAGTGCACTTACTTGGTTTTGGCCCTTTCTGGAATGTTTTTGGACCCTTGTTGAATTGTTTCTTTAGGAGACCTACAAAGGATTTCATAATTTTATAAATACTAGTATTACTCAATATCTCTACATTTTTCCTCAAGCCAATTGTTAATTTCAATTACAGTCAAGACCTGTGGTACAGACTACCTGTGAACAAAAAGGTTGGAGGTTTAGAACAAACAGGTAGATCATACACAGCCAACAAGGTTTGAACCAACAACCTCTATAATAACCTCTATATAGTACAACAAGAGATGTTTGTAAAACATGTATGTCCCCATGGCAGCCAGAAATGGTGAAGGTCACAGTGAGCTTGACATTAGACCTACTGACCTCAAAATCAATGTGTAATCTGCTGTTGATGATCAACTTCCATGTAAAGATTGAAGATCCTTGGGCAAAGCGTTCTTGGGTTTTTGAACGGAAACCATTTGGTCAACCGACATGTGCAAAGCAATATAGTTCATACAAAATTCTCCCACCAAAATTCAAGGGCTTTTCAAGATAAAATAGGTATTTTCAAGGCATTTTCCCAAACATTAACCAAGATTCACTTGTACAAAAAGGCCATTTTATACACTATTTCTAGTGACTTCATACACAAGAATACCCGATTGCGCTCAATTAATTAAAATTAATTTTCAGTGACATTAGCACCCATACATTTCTGTACTTTCAATTTTTGAGAAAAAGAGAGTATTTCTGTTTCATTTTTGATGCAGACGATGTGTCATTTTGACAACATTCTCAAACTTTTATATTATTCAAGGCCGTTTGCTTGAATTAAAGGATTATTAATTAAATTCAAGTACCATTTAGGCATTTTTTCAAGGTAGCACTAAATTCAAGTTCTTTTCTAGGCATGAACCAAATTCAAGGATTTTTCAAGACCTGTGCGAACCTTGAGCAAGATACACCCTCATCAAAGATGGGGGGCATAATCAGCGGCTTCACTCCAAGCTGTTTCTTAACTGTCATTTTGATAATTTGGTATTCAATCTAACCATTTTTTAGCTAAATACTTATGATTAAGTTGACCCTTCAGTCAGAACTTCTCCATTCACTTTGTATGCACTTACCTTTGGGCTTATTTTCTTTACCGAGTTTTTTCACCGGTTGTCTGCCCCTAGATTGAGGTGCTGACTGTATGACCTGCCTGCTGACTGGTGACTTACGTCTCCTTTCTTCTGTAACAATGTCTACCTTATTCTGTACAATATCATCTTGCCAGGCCCGGTGTAACTCCTGTATGATATTACAAGATATACATTTAAATATGAGAGCTCATATGGAAGCTTTACTTTATTTTATTTTACTTTACTTTACTTTACTTTACTTTACTTACTAGGGGCATAATCCATGAAATAAGTGACAGACAAGAGTAGAAAAGCTAATGTTGGCATAATTATGACCATTACTAAATCATCAGCTGTCTGTGTACCAAGTATTATTTACATATCTTGAGCAGTTCATGAGAGAAACTCCGAAATAGAAATGTGTCCAAAAATTTGAGTCAACACCAACATTTGTGTATTGTCACTCAATATTCTTCACAAAGTCTAGCAAAAGATTTAATAATAATAATTATTTAGAGAGTTTATTGATAAACATGATACTCGGCAACAACATAAATTGAAGAATTTGAGAACTAATGGATACACAGCATGTACTTGGGTAAAACTGAATTTTAATTTATATGACCAAATGCTTTTAATACAATTTAAACAAAATTGTTGTTAAGATTTCATGAGAAACTTTCGAAATATCAGGGCTCAATGGGTCAATTCAAGTGTCATATGAAACCCTAGGACACAATAAAAATGACCAATAGAACTTCATCTTATATAAGGCGATAACTTACATCGACCCTATCCAGCATATTAAGTAATTCTTCATGTACAACAGTTGTATCTTTGTTGGTACGGATCTGTGTACTAAGTAAAGCAAGTTGACGAATGAGTAATGCTAACTCCTGGTACCCTGCAGGGAGGCCTTCATTCAGGTCATGTTGTGGCAGTTGTTGGTTGACAAACCCCTGTATGGCCCTTACAGCCCCTCGATGTGCAGCTGCTAGACGCAACATTACTTGACTCTATAAATTAAACAAAAGGTGTTTATAAAACATATTTGCTCCCATGGCAGTGAACTAGTGACCATTTAGTCTACAGACAGCCAGAATCACATAAGCAATATAGCCGAGAGGGGAATAGCAGACAGGACACTCTCCACAGAGGCTCAATGATACTATATGTTAAAGGCAAATAAAGTTTACATTGACTATCCCTATATAATCATAATGTGCCAATAGAACATGGTGACATCATTTTTAGCTTCCATAAAAGCGATCATATTTCATATCAGACACAGTAGTTAGTGTAAGAACCTTATTTTTTCTGTCAATTTAAAAGGCAAATAGCATTACAGTACAACCTCTGCAGAGCAATTTCCTTTGGGAGCTACTAATATTGGCCGTTGTTTAAAGGTTGTTGCTATACAGAGGTAAAATTTATAGTAAATATCGTCTTAGGGAAACTTTGACGGTGTTGTTATAGAGAGGTTGTTGCTCTACAGGGGGCCAGTCTGAAGAGGTTGTACTGTACTTTTACCATGAATAACTTTGAATCTCTTATCTCAACATAAAATTCAACATTACCAGTACAGCAAGTATTTACCTTTTGCGTATGTTTAACTTTTCCACTACCTTGTCGATTGACTTGATCCTGTAGCGCACGCACCTGTTGTCGTAGATTATATATCTGTCGTGCTGCACGTGTAGCCTGCTCCTCCTGTCGTAACGTCTTCCTGGCGGGATCTTCTTCATCACTAAGGTAACCATCTTTCTTACGAGACTTTGCTGCGTGAAGATTTTCACCTCCTCCATCTATATATGGTATTAAATAGAAATGTGTAATAACATAATCTATAACAAGAGCACCGCCATGCGGGCAATTTACACCCGAAGGGTTTAGTTTCAGGTTTTGGTTTCAGTTGTCGAAAGGTTAGAGAACAAATGCGAAACCAAATATTTTAGTCGTTGAAAAGTAAGCCAACCGAACAGATGCCAAACAAAAACATATTACGTTAGTTAAAAAGAAACATATTAAGAAGTTTGAAGTGAACCATCTGGAGATATGCAATCTGCACATCATACTGATTTTAAACTTCAGTTTTAGAGTTACAGAGCAGAAGGGAAACAAAGTCATATGACCTTAAAACCTTAAAGTGTTACCTTAATGCGACCCCCAGAACATGCACTCAGCACGTCGTCTTGATGAGGTGAACATTTGTTTCAGGTGTCTTTAAATTCTTTCAAGGTGTTCAAGAGTTACAGAGCAGAAGGGAATCAAAGTCATATGACCTTTAACCCCTAAGTGTGACCTTGACCTAGAAGGGACCCACCCAGAACATGCGTCTGCATGTCGTCTTGATGTGGTGAACATTTGTGTCAGTTTTTTTTAAAAAATTACTTCAAGGGGTTCAAGAGTTACAGAGCGGAAGGGTAATTGCTAACGACGGATGGACGGACACGGAGGTCATAACATAATACGGCCCTTTGGGCTTATTTATAAAAAGTATACATAGGTACAGAATAATACAATAACCAAACTATGTCTACTAAAAATGAAAAATTATATTTGAATCTGATAATGCATGCAGGGGTTATACTGAGTCATAATGCCCAATCCTGAAAATAAGACACAAGTCTGTTTTGGTGCCATCCCTACACAAAAACTGTTTCAAACAATGTTCTATTGTCAAAATTCAGCATAGGAAATTTCAAAAGGCCATAACTCAGTCAATACTGGGTATTTTTTCATCAAATAACTTATTTTCTGCACAAAAGTTCAATCTTTCTGATTATTTTATTTTATAGGCAAATGATGCATGATTTTAAGAGAAAATGACCATTCAAACCAAAATATTGAGGGTCAAAATGTGACTTTTTGGAAATTTCCAGGGCCAAACTCCTAATCCTGAGGCAGATTGAACCCCCCCCCCCCCCCCCCTCTGGTAACACAGTGGCACAGTAAATTACCTCTCATGGCACGTTGTTCTATGACCTGTATCTGTTGTAAATATCCTTCCATCTCTTTCTGTAGACGAACAATTTCCTGACCGGGGTCATCTAATGGAGCTGATCGTGGATAACGATCTGTATCCCGCGTCGGTGGTGAGTTTGTAGTAGCTGAATAGAAAATATTGACATATGAGTGATTGAGTATATGCAACATACATAACCAGACTATAGTACATGCTAACCTATCATCATAAAGGTGGGGGCTAGTGAACTTGAAATCAGGTTAAGTAAGTATAAATACTTATTATTACATTAATATATATATATATCATTTTATTGTACAAAATGTATACAAATACCTCAATGTGATCAAAATCTGCAAGCAGGCATTTATTAACGAGGATGAACTCTGTAAATTTATCCATGTAGTGGGAATCGACTCAGAAAAATACATAAAAATTGACCCTCGAAATCAACTAATAACTGTCTGTCTGTTGAACATGTATTTACACTGCACATTTTACAACATACACATGTGTTGTGCTACTTGTGTACAGTCCTGATGAAGTTAAAATAAAATGAAACGTGCTGTTTTGAACACACATTTTTTAGTTGTCTTCTTTCATTGATAGCAATGCACATTCTATTTTATGACACAGTATTACAATTAAACAGTCAGACTAGAGTTAAAAACTATCAGTTTATAATGACTTCATACAGAAATGAACAAGAAACGCAGGGTAGAGTTTAATTAAAGGTGATTCCAAATAAGATTGAAGATCAATACAAATGTGTACAAACTGCAAAAACAATATTTTGGTCTGGTTGGTTGTAACTTGTTTCAGAGAAATTGAAAGTAGTTGAAGGGATGTACTGTACAAATAAACAAAATTAATACAAAATAAATATCTCAATCTAGGCATTTATACCTGGCAGATTCATCCTAGCTTGTTTATCTCTGGGTGGGGTATGCGCACGTGTAGCACTTGTCCCAGAATTCCAACCTTGTTCTCGAACTTTCAATGGATCCCTTAAAACCCTTTTCTGTTCAAGCCTTGTAGCTCTTTCCTTTGCTTCTTTTGTATAAACCATCTTTGTACCACCTATCAGCGTGATATTAAACAAATAATTAAATTACACATGTAATTGTATGTATAAATACTTGACAATTTATATCAACATACAGGGTGTCCCAAAAAAACGGGGACCTAGGTTAAACATTCGTAACTTTGCCTGTTTTATTAATAACACATTGTCAATATGAGAATACATTGAGGGATAAACACAGTTCAAAATGCCAGCTTCATAGTTGTGATTATTTAGTCCAATACCCAGAGTTACATTGTACCTCTCTTGTTTTCAAACACATGTTTCGGTATATTAGCATACAGTGAACATGGAATTTGAGTGTGTTTATAGAAAAAGATTTACATGCTGACCCCAAATGACATCTCAAGTGCCCCGTAGTCAAGGACAAGGGACCTGCATACACTAATATTCATCTTGCATGGCAAACAGATCCACTGTGGGGTTAATGTCCGAGCTATATCTAGACCACTTGCCCTTACGTATGAGGTCAAATGGCAGTACTTTCTTGCAAACCTATCCTGTATTTGCTGCTGATTTGTTGTTATAATTGGCTTCAGCTTTCATACCAATGCTGACACACTAAATGACACTGGTACATACATATGAACTGTTGATTTGGTTAAAAGTTCACCTTATTACCTTTTGCTTCTTACTATGCTTTCTTGTTGATTGTTCACAATAATGATACATTAATATTCATGTTTTGCTTCGTCGGTGAATGTTAATGAATATTTGGAAGGTTGCCTGTTTCCCTTTTATTTAGTAAACTCACCACTTTCCTCCCTTTTTCATTGCAAAGTACTTTGACTTTCACAAGATTTTTATCACTTCTGTGACTTTAAAACATTGCTTTCTTTAAACAAGAGGGCCCAAAGGGCCCTAGGTCGCTCACCTGTCGAACTTGTAGAGATGATCATTGTGACCAAGTTTCATACAGATAAGGCCAATATTGTGACCTCTAGTGACTACACAAGGTTTTTATATGATTTGACTTAATGACCTAGTTTTTGACCCCAGATAAACCAATATCAAACTCGGCCTAGATTTTGTTGAGATGATCATTGTGACCAAGTTTCATAAAGATAAGGTCGACATTGTGACCTCTAGTGACTACACAAGGTTTTTCTATGATTTGACCTTGTGACCTAGTTTTTAACCCCTTATGACCCAATATCGAACTTGACCTAGATATTGTCGAGATGATCATTGTCACAAAGTTTCATAAAGATTAAGTCAATATTGTGACCTCTAGTGACTACACAAGGTTTTTCTATGATTTGACCTTGCGACCTAGTTTTTAATCCAGGATGACCCAATATCGAACTTGACCTAGATTTTGTCGAGATGATCATTGTGACCAAGTTTCATAAAGATTAAGTCAAAATTGTGACCTCTAGTGACTACACAAGGTTTTTCTATGATTTGACCTTGTGACCTAGTTTTTGACCCCGGATGACCCAATATCAAACTTGACCTAGATTTTGTCGAGATGATCATTGTGACCAAGTTTCATAAAGATTAAGTCAAAATTGTGACCTCTAGTGACTACACAAGGTTTTTCTATGATTTGACCTAGTGACCTAGTTTTTGACCCCAGATGACCCAGTATTGAACTTGACCTAGATTTTGTTGAGATGATCATTGTGACCAAGTTTCATAAAGATTAAGTCAAAATTGTGACCTCTAGTGACTACACAAGGTTTTTCTATGATTTGACCTAGTGACCTAGTTTTTGACCCCAGATGACCCAGTATCGAACTTTACCTAGATTTTGTTAAGATGATCATTGTGACCAAATTTCATAAAGATTAAGTCAAAATTGTGACCTCTAGTGACTACATAAGGTTTTTCTATGATTTGACCTAGTGACCTAGTTTTTGACCCCGGATGACCCAATATCGAACTTGGCCTAGATTTTGTTGAGATGATCATTGTGACCAAGTTTCATAAAGATTAGGCTAAAATTGTGACCTCTAGTGTCTACACAAGCCAATTGTTGACGGACGGACGGACGACGGACGACGGACGGACGACGGACGACGGACGAAGAGTGATCACAAAAGCTCACTCTGTCACTTTGTGACAGGTGAGCTAAAAAATGAACGCTCAGACAACAACGTCTTATCAAATGATGCCATTTTCACGAAAGTCAGCCAAAAAACAGAAAATGACGCCATATGTAAAATGATGACGTCACTTCCTGTTAAAAAGAAAAACATATAAATAAGTTCCAAATTTAGAAGAAGAGATCACTTTTACACCCTTTCACAAAAGAGCAGTCAAATTCATTAAAAAATAATTAAGTTATAAGGGTTTTAGGTAGGTCCCCGTTTTTTTGGGACACCCTGTAGGTTACCAACCTGTATTATTGTCTAGAATATTAAATCTGCATGAATATCTTAGTATTGGCAATGACAAACCTATTACCAATGCTATGAATTAAAATAAGTTATTCTAGTAGTATAACGTTGAGGTGTAGGTTTGCCAGAGCAACATTCCCAACCTGGCTAGTGCACTGAAAACCCTAAAGCAAACTTCAACATTTAGTAAAGTTTGATCAGATATAATAAACTTCTATTTTTCAGGAAAATGAAAATTCTGAACAGGACTATTTCAACCAAAGAAACACCAAAGAAATAGACAGGTTTACCTTTACTGAATCTATTTTTCAATGGTTTTGGTGACGGAGTTCTAGGTCTTCCCTCTCTCTGTTTCTGTAAATCTCTCTTGGCTAGACGTACAGCAAGAGCCATCCTATCTTCAGCAACAGAAGACCTCACTGATGGCGGGTCTCTTATTGCTGGATGGACATCGCCATGGGGAACATTAACCAGGCCACCAGCCCTCTCTACAACTATCGGATTTGGTCTATGATACCTGTTAGAAAATAAGAGCATAAAAGAAAACCTGGTTGTTAAAAGCGTTTGGCAGAAAAAACTTCTTTACAATCTGAGGCTACGTGACGTTAGTGTGCGCCAGAGAGGTCATTTGAACATTCATGACCATTTACTGACTGTAGTCTGATCTCTAACAGCGTAAAGGAATGGAGCAAATGTTAGGATCTGATTTAAATGAGACTGTCTATTCACCATATCGACATTACAGGATAAAACCCGAATTAATTGAGCGACAATGTGTGAGATGTTCCGGATATACCTGAGGGGGTGGCTGCATATAGCGTATGGAGCAAATATTAATACAATAATTAGCAACCACACTCAATTTTTAAAGTACCTTGTATTAAGTATTTTTCAAATGCTATTTCAAGCCAGAAAGCACACAATCATGGAACCGTTTAGTTTTTTAAATATCTTAAAAAATAAAAAAGATATGACAATTTAAAGTTTGTGAAATCCAGTGTTTTTCTGGATTTTTTTTAATAATCGAGATTCATTTGCCAACAGATATCGACATAATAGGTTAAAAACTGTTTTCCGGAATTAAGCGGTCAGAGAGGCCCAGCCAATATGCCGTATAGCGGGACTACATATAATTATTCTTTTTTCAACGTTTAAATATGAAAAAATCTTTGTTTTTAAATGGAAATTAGTTACAGAAATAAAATTTACCTGACAGCAACATTGGATGCAGCAAGTTGATTATCTAAATTAAACTTCAGTTGATTTTGCATGATGAAACCACCTTCAGCCATCTGTTGAGAAAAATATAATTTAAATACATTTATGGGTCGGAAAAGTACGAAATGACAAGGGACGAAGTATCCGAAATATTTCGAAGCATTTACATAATCAAACGTCCAGTTTTTAAATTTTTTATGTGTTAGAAGCAGAAGTATCTTAAGTAATGAACTCACTGGCGGATTAAAATGGCAAAGGAACTAATTTAATAATAGGACACACGACGCATTTCAAGAACGGTTTGAACTCTTCAAAAACAAGTGTCAACATGTAAACAAACCGTCACTAGAGGAATTTCTCCGCATAATTAGACTTTATCCACTTGCAAAATGCGTGAACAATTTACTATTTATCAAAAGCTTTACTCACCATCAATAAAGAAATTATTTGAACGCCTTACATTAGTAAATTTCTATCTAAAATAATATTTATCCGAAAAAATTTGCGCTACAGTTCGACCATTTTTTACGTTTGCTCAGCGGATTCCTGAACTCAATATGTGGTCCTATTAATTAGCGGTCAGACATAGTTGCCCCCCTTTACAATGTGAATAGTCCATAAAGTAGTATTTATTTTATATGCACACAGGTGACCCGTTCGTCAAATCCGTCACTTCATGGTATGATCACAGGTAACTGTATCATTACTGATTAGTAAACAAAAATATAATATCTTTGAAGGTTTATCAAACACGGGAAATTGACAAAAAAAAACATTTCATTGATACTGGTGTTATTTCAAATGTGTTCACATAATCAGAAACTAGAGAGCTTCGTCTTTAATTTGATTTAAATATTTTTAAAATCCACCCATAAATAAGAAAATAAACACACAGGGCGTGAAATCACTTTCCTTTTTCTTGTTTGTTATAGCATTGTCGTTTCTATTGAAAGCACCTCAGTGATTGACTGGATACCGTGGTATTTATTTCATGGTATTTCTTTTTAACTAGCTGATCATTTTTGATGGGATTATGCATGGAGGTAGTTCTAAGAATGTTGTATATGAATGTGATTACCTTATGAAGATATCGAAAGCCGATTCTTGTTTTTTGATACCATGAAAATCTGACCACTTTAGTACAAATGCACCTTTCTAAGATAACATAAATTTTATTTAATATTGTTTTTACTCTTAAACAATGATACGGTTACCTTTGGGTATGATAAGTACTTTAACGTCTTGACAGCTGGTTAGAAAAAGAAGAAGAAATAAAAATAAATATACCAGATTTATATATAGCGCCTTTTTCATGCGAACACACGTTCAATGACACTTTACATCATAGTGTTGCAGGCACAAGGACACAGGTGCATCCTCTTCCAGTGCCGCTGAGTGCAGTTACAACATTATCTGACCAGAGGGACAGACTGAGAGAAAGCAACCGAAGGAAGAGAAAGACACTATATATAATACAATTTGCACGAACATTCCTGCAATGATAGGGTACTGCAGTCAGTCGCACCTGTTGCATTGACCCTGTATTTCAAATTCATCATACAAACTTAGTAGTAATGCTGAGAATATATAAAGAACAGAAGGAACGAATTTACATATATGAAACTATTATATAAGCATAATAATCATGACCAGGCCCGGATCCACCGGGGGGCACAGGGGGCCCGTGCCCCCCCCCCCCCCCAGTTGGCCTAGGAGTGACCATTTTGTACATCCCAAAAATGTTAAAATCCTTAAAATATTACAAATCGATCTGGCTATGGACCGATATTTTGTGATAACAGCCTCTGTATATTACACATAACGGAAGCGAGTGCAATAAAATGTGCCCCCTGTTGTTAATCCAGGCCCTATTTACTCCAGATCAATTCAGACGCTTAACAAATGATTTTGAATCGTCTAAATGATCATGATTTAGGGAATCTCTGGAGGTTTGATACACTTATATGTTACTATATAATGTGTGAACTGATCGATTTAATAATAGTGACACGATAGAGCTTAAATTACATTTCGAAATTTTGTTGTTGATAGATTTATTACTGATTATGTTACAATGCAATTTTAATATAATAATAATTTCACGTGAGTTTTTAGAACATAAAAGCTGCAAAAACGATTTTAATGCAAAATTGACAAAAATCTTCGCTGTGTCTAGCGTTTAATATTTTTTTAATGTTTTAAAAGTTACAGAGCGGAAATTTCATGATTTTTATTAAAATGTTACAAAAAATCGATCTGAACCTTTGGAAACTTTCAGTTATAGATCTAACTTGTTAAGGCCTATTTCATGGGTTATGTGTTTTGATTTGTAGCTGTAGACCTACACTTAAATAATTTAACGCCTAACTCAAAAAAATAAGTTCTTATTTGAAAAAAATCTTCAATGGGGTTAACATTTGTTAAAATAATTGCATAAAAAAATTCCGATGTCTGATTATGTAGCGTGAATTTTAATAATTTATCGCCTGGTTTGTAAATTTTAGGGAATTGAAAGAAATTATTTTTAAATAATCGTTAAACTCGTCGTATTTTCTGTTGATGTAGCAGTACAATTTTAGTACGTTTACTTCTTATTTTAAAAGCTTAAAGTGCAGGATATTTAAGAAATAAAAATCTGTTCGCGTTTATTGTCGGTGAATAAAACACGGGCAGGAGTTCGGATGCGGAAAAATTAAATCACGAGTGCGTAGTGCGTAGCACGAGTGATTTAATTTTTCCGCATCCGAACTCCTGCCCGTGTTTTATTCACCGACAATAAACGCGAACAGAGTTTTTATTTCGATTCTAAATACGATAATATCCCGCACTATTTAACTGCGCGCATTCCATTTTCACCCATTTGACATTGAACATAATTCCACGCTGAAATTGAGTGGCTTATTAGCTGGTACAATTACCTCCCTCGTTAATGAAAACGACCTTCGTAATTTGCTGAAGGAAATACCACATTTTAAATATTGAAACAATTTCAATAACACGAGTATATGGTATCTATTTCATAAAATGAAAAATATAAATGAATTGATTATCAGAAGCTTTAATAAAACTTGGTTTCTCGAGTATATTGGAGTTTCTAAAAATAGATACGTCATGGCTGTAACACTGGATTCTCGTGCAACTCGCCTTGTCATCGTGATTGTAGAAAATTTTACTATAAATTTTACGTTCATTCATTCATAAATATGTCACGTGATACTGGGCGTAAATAGAAACAGCCGATTTGATAGGTATGTTTTATGGGGGTAATAATACATTGTTAGGTCCGCTCTATATTTAAACGATTAATCCGCAGATCGTGTTAGAATGCATGATTTTAAGTCGAAAAGTGAAAAGATCTTCACCGGGAGGGGACACCCCTCCCGCAACCACCCCACCATATCATCCCAATAGCTAGCTGTGCCCCCACACTCGAAAATTTCTGGATCCGGGCCTGCATGACTGTGTTTTGTATTACAGCACAAGTGAGCGAGGCAATCCTCATTCAACAGGTATATGTATACAGTAGAAGAGGTATATAATTAGTCACATAATATTGGAAATACAGCATACTAATTACTTAAAGTTATCAGAAGCATGATATGTGATCAGGGATTCAGTGTATTTATCGACTATGTCCTGATACAATGCACCATGAGGCGGACAATTGGTCCAGTGTTGAAAGCTACTTACTGCTGAATTCGAAGAGTGTGGGTTCGATCCCTCCCGCGGACAAAAACAGAAAAACTTATCAGTGTTTCCTACCTAACACTTACTCTAGGTAAAACCCCATGAACTAAAACGACTATAGCATCTTCTTGAGGCCTCGTCAATATGGGTAGCCCGGCGGCGAGGATAAATAAAAGCATATAAAGAATACATTATATCAATATGCTGACTGAGATACAGTCCGTGCAGGATAATGTGGCAGTCACGTGACACAATGTGGACACTGTCAATTGATTGAATTAGGTAAACCATGGTTAAGGTTTGTGATTATAAATCATTCTAACCATCCATCCTTTCAAACATACTTCATAGCCGAGTGGTTTAGTGCGTAGATACTTCCTAACGATATCGATATTTTTGGCCGCGAGTTCGAAACCTTGTCAAGTTGTATGTATTTTTTTATTTCTTTTTCTCATCTTCATAAATTTAAAAGCTAAGAGTTTTACAGAAAAATGGCTTAAATAATCAGTTCTATCCAATAGTGATACAAACCTGTAATTAAAGTTATTAAGTCTATTATTAAAGAGTGTATAGCCTAAATAAACATTTACACAATCAACGTATTGTACATGTATTATAATTAAAGCACAATAATTTTTATTGCTAGTACTTAGGTATTGTAACTTCCAACACGAAGCCACAGATACATTATCTGAGTGTGACTGTAACTCATACCATGATACAGCAGACGAAGTGATGTAAAATTATTTTGTACTGTAATGATTGTGTGTTCTTGTCATAAAAGTTGAATTGAATTAAAAATAATTTTATCATGACCATAATAAAACAAGAAAAATATATAATTAACAAATTATAAGTTCTCTCGAAAAGAATATGAAAATAACATTAAAAATATTGTGATGAATTCAAAAAAAATACTAAAGACTTCTTTGATGGGTTGAACTTGAATCGCTCAGTTACAATTCCTGTGCGTTACCACCTGAGCTATTACAGCATACATAACTATTTGCAATTATTTAGTGCTTATATTACATTGTAATTAGTCAAGCATGACGATAAGGCCAAGCAATTTAACTGCCTGGATAACTGTCTATGTTAAATGTTAAATTTCGTCGTTGAATGGATGGTAAAGGATTAGCTGCACAAGGCAGTCATACTGGTCTGAAAGGTAAACAAACACTAGTCCATATTAAGTCTGTATTTAAACAGTTACCACTTACATAGTATTTAATGAAACGGACAAACAACAAACAATTACATTCTTTTAAAGTTATCTGTAATCCATATCATGTATTACCTGTCGTGAAATAGACTCGACTGCCACATTATCTAGCACGAACTATAACAGTTTAACAGTTACATTTATAAATATTTATACATAGATATTACACCCAAAGAACATTACATAACAGTACAAATTTGATGCATATGTACATAATAGCTTACAGTGCAAAACATACATTGATAACCTTCAAGAAGTAGCATGTATATAGCAAAGGTAAAAACGAGATTAATGTGGTCACGTAATAATGTGATACTTAATTAAACACCAAAGAATTCCTGACGTTGACAGATTTTTTAACAAACATGGACACTTTTTTAATTACTTTTTCATTTTCGGACAATAACAGTTCGATAAATTTTGGGATGTTTGACCTTTTCCAAAAGTATTTATGTAAATATTGTTTTCTCAAATCATCGTATAATGGACATTCTAATAAAACATGAAATTCATCTTCTAATTTGGAACAAATATCACAAATCCTTTCATTGTATGGTATTGCCTGTGGTATACATAGCGAAAACAAATTGATTGTCAATATAATGCGTGCAAGAATATAAGAGATATTGTATTAAAGATATGACAGTTAGCATTACCCATACAGTTACAATATGAAGCAACATGTCATACATATCAGATGAATATGAACATCGAAAGCAACTTAATTAAGAAACAAACAACCTAATAAAATTAGATCGCACAAAAATAAACATCAACAATGAAATGCTGGCATAGCAGTGATAAGCATGGAACTCACCACCAGAAATCGTTAATCAGTCTACATATACATGAAGTACATCTGCATTCTTTACCATCTTAGAACCTAATTTGGTTTACCAATGGATTACAATTTGTTAGTTTTCTAAAGCTTTCTGATTCTGAATTCCATAGTACAGGGGCTGCATAGCGGAACGAGTTCTTACCATACTTTTTTAAAACTTGTTTTCGTCTTTGTCATCTGTGTCATCTGTGTCAGGTGCCATGCAGGCGTTTATTAGAAGCTTATACACATCTGCATATAACATACCTTTAGCCATTTACACCAATCAGACCAAATTTGGCTAGGTAAATATAGACACATACATATAACCAAAGTAACATACATATCAATCTAAATCAAAATTTTCAATAACAGTATTTAGATCTTACGAAGCAGCGGTCATTGACAGTCTTTCCTTTCTCAGTTTCATAGAAGGGGAGCAACTCAAATGACTTCATAAATATACTTGAGGGATCTGAAGTATGTAAGAGTATCTGAAGTTATATCTTGAGTCTTTTTTACTAATAAGTCTGACAGAATTACAGGTGTCATATAATTGAGTATTTTAAGTAGTTTCAGTGGCTATAGTCCTAGTTCTTCTCAAGTGTAGAGAAGGAAGCTTGGTCCTTTTTAATACAGTTTCATATGCGCTGTCATAATCATTGCATACAATCTTAGAGCGAGTTCTTGAATTTTTCTACTTTATTGGTATTACTTACTGAACAGATGTGCCAAGACAATGTACATAAGTTAAAGTTTGATAATACAAAAGTATAAAAAAAATTGTCAGTCTATTTAATTTGCTCATGTTTCTCCCTATCCGTTTTAATATATTTATTTGTTTTGCAGCTTTTTTACAGATAATTTGTTATGCTATGACAGTTGTGTGAATCAAAGTTTAAACTGAAATCAATGTCAACGCACAACAGTTTATCTACATCATCACATTTAACTTCGGAGCTGCTGATATTAAATAACTGCCGTCTGAAGCTTTATTGTAGGTTTAAAAAAGTAAGTGTTTGGTGAGTTTAAAATATGATAATATACATATCTTATTAAGTTTGGATTCTATGAATAGGCTATCAATGTTAGTAATTTAAATACATCCAGCCTCGAACAAAAAGCATGTACTGTCAGTCGTGTTTGCATACTTTTAATAAAACTACAAAATGTATTACATATTTTCGTAGGTGTTAAGATAAATTTCGTTTATTTTAATAAAAGTGCTTTTTCGCGGCATCGTAAATTCGTTGATTTCAATACAGGAAAGGGTAATCCTATGTTCTGCATTAGGGAGGTAGATTACTCGAGGGGATTATATTTCGTGGTCGAGTTCAGCAACGGAATCAACGAAAATTTAATTCCCTCGAAAACATTACTAGTATACCCTATATGTTGCAGGCTGAATCTGTAGCATGATGTCTGAAGAAATGAGGAAGTTAAGCCCATTTCGTTCTAGATTGTATTGTATGTAAGTTAGGAAAGCCATTGTCCAAATTGATGTTATCAAACTTAACATAGTCCTATAATAAATATCCCACGAGCCGTGCAATGATTAAAGGTGGGTATGTAGGTATAGTTTTATATGCAAATGGTAAATTAAGTAATATTGACAGACTTTCGCTCATGTCGTCCATTTTAAGATTACAGTGCAACACCCTTGTGGAGCTGCAATATTGGCTGTCGTTATTAGCCAGGTGTTTGCCCTACAGAGGCTAGAATGTGTAGTTAATACCAGCTTAGGGGTATCATTTGACGCTCAGCAACATAAAAGGGTAACTGGCTTCTCCTCTTATACTACCCCCGAAGCTATCAGAAATAGAATGACCAGTCTGATTCAACATTGCACATACCATATAACATATAAAATATACATGCGTTTTTTAAATATTTATAAATGGCAAGTATAAAACTTCATGATACATGAAGGTTATTGCAATTTTTGTTGCTGGCGATATAATTGCCAATTTAAATGCTTATTTTAAGGTCGCTTAACTTTTGAGTACAAAGAAATCTACATTCGATATTACGGCTCATATACGAGAAATACCAAACGTACTTATCAATCAAGATTTTTGTAACAGTATATTTTAAACTCTGACAATGATTCATTAAGCAATTTTCCATGTCTTTACAATATATGCGTCATAGTTAGAGTTTTGAAATAATTTATATTTTAGTGTTAATTTTCGCTATTCGTGAGTTTTCGCTATTCGTTACTTTTCGCTATTGCACCGTAAACATATTCAAATAGCACAACCGATGGTTCGGCGGAAAATCATGAACTTCATTCACGTTGTTTAAATTGTGTTCGTCAATACAAACATGTCTTTGTTATATAAATGACAAATTTATAATATACCGGGTGTTTTCATGCAACTCAACGAATATTTCTATATTCATATTTAATGTAAGGATATTGTTTCTAATTGTTGATTTTTGAAATAAATCTCATGAATAGCATAATATGTCACTTAATGGCGTGATGAGGTACTATTTAACCGGACCGTGATTACATTACGGGAGTTGGTTTACGTATACCACTAGTATATTATTCAATTTGTAAAAAAACGGATCGAACAATATACGATTTATTTCAGTTTAAATTATATGCGTATCTGTTATGGTAACTAAGTATAACTGTGGGTATGCCTATACATATACAATATGCCATAATTATATCTGTGGTAAAAATCCGTATTTAGAACTGTACATACTCGCTATTTATCTTCCAAACAAATATGATATAAATTGACATTATTAATATGTATTATACATAATACCTGCATTAATATTACAAATGTCCGGTGGATACGTATATACACTGGGTTATATAGAAAATCTGTCTTATATTCTGGATCGAAAAAAAAAATAAATCAATGCCGAACCGACGGTCACAGTGAGAGGACGATACAGTTTGTTTTCGTTTATACCGATTCTAAACAGTAGAGTGACATACTGTATGTGCAACGTTATTAACTATATGGAGATGTAAAGAGAGGTTCCAGTATTTTTATTGTAGTGTGACGGGGAGGTTTAGTCGGACACTTCATATTGTGGGGATATATAATTATGTAAGTAATACATGTATAAGATTGAAGACAAACTTTAATAATGAAAGTACGGAGCACAAGGAGTAAGAAGGATGTGTGGTATACATGTGTGACTGTGGCATTGATATTTCAAATGTTGACTATGATGTACCATATGCATGGCCTACATAACAGTAAGTATGATATATTATTTCCTTAATGTATTTTTGTTGTTGATCAAAGTAGGATTAAACGATCAGCAATCAGCATTCGACAGGCGATATACACATAAGGTTGGAATGCCGAACTCTGCTTGACCATTGACATACCATTGTTAATGGAACTTTCCATTGGAGTTTGACGCATGACATTCGTTAGTCTTTCAGCTGAGCTTGGTGTATAGCAACAGTAGTCCGACTTGTCTTTATGATGATAATCCATAATAAAACGAAACAAAACAATGCAAATATAATTATACTTCAAATGTGGCATTCGATAAAACTTATACAATGCAAAATTACATAAAATACTAGTAACAAATATGATAAATGCATTTATAAAATCAATTAGGCCAAGAAAATATTCTTAAGTTTATATGCCTGATTCGTTTACTCTCCCCTTTCAAGTTCCACAAGCTTTAAGGTTAATTCTGTTGTGGCATTGTTTTCAAAAGACAACATTCATTTTTGACATTACAGCTGGATGTAAAGTTGAATATGGTTACATTGATGCGCACACAGTCTATATTTTGTTCCCCCAACAAATAAAAGAAACCCTCAGTAAACCGAACATAGCTGGTAGAATTGTTAAGTGTGTATAGGCTTTATAGATGCTATTTGTATACATTTACCTTTTTGTACATATTGTCATGACATAACTATTGCGATCTGTACTTTCTGTATGGTGTGTTTTCCATATACTACATAACCTCAGACTGTATTTATATTAAGTTTGACTGTTAAAGTGAATGGTATTGTAACAATCAATCACACCACTAATATTTTGTGAGTATTTAATATGTGTACACGTGAGGGTATGTATGCGTGTGTGCGGGGGTGTATGTGCATGTGTGTGTGTGGGTGTGTTGCGTGTGGGTGGGTGTGTTGCGCGCGTGTGCGTGTGTGCGCGCGTGCGTGCGTGCGTGCGTGCGTGCGTGCGTGCGTGCGTGCGTGTGTGTGTGCGTGCGTGCGTGCGTGCGTGCGTGCGTGCGTGCGTGCGTGCGTGCGTGCGTGCGTATACCAGTGTATAGGTGTGTCTGTGTGGATATGATTGTTTTGTTTGCGTATTTACATATGACTTGTATTTATACATTGTTGTAAACATGAACCATGGGCATTATGCCTTAATTTCGAAAATAAACTGTAAACTGTATGGTTGCTCCATTTTAAGTTGAAGTCACACCTTATCGTATTCGTAATTGTGAGCCAAGGGATAACAAAAATCCAAATCCGTTCGTGTGCGTTTAGTGTTCGATTTGTAAGTTGTAAGTTCAAACTGGCGAAAGGTATTAACGTACAAGATAATTATGCAATGCCTCGTTTTCTTTTCTTGTTCGCCCTTGTCCATTTCTTGCTTGATAAATACGTTACTTGTCAAACGATGCCCGTTCTATCAGGGTGACTGAAGTATTGAACAAGTTTTATATCGAATGACAGATTTTTTCTGACCGTTTGATTTTCGTTGTACGCTATCTGGTAATAACTTAGTAAGATAACTTACTTATTATGAGTAATGGTACAGCTTTAACCCTTTAACAGACAGTTGGGTAACATGATACACACTATATTGTCTAAATTGATCAAATGTTAAATTATGGTATTTTGTACTTGAATGGTTAACACTTTTACGTACTTGAATACTGTTCGAATATTACCACATGTACATATAATTATACTGAAATACGATACAAGCGAGGTTTTAAAAAAACTATACAAAATATACTGTAGAATTCTTTTAGTAAGTGACGTAAAAAAAATTGACGAATTGCTCGAATTTATCAAATTCGCAAACATTTCCACTCTAAATTAACGCAAATGTTGACCTATGTCAACACCTTTATTAAGAAATAAAGAAGCAGACATTTCCTCCCGCCAAATGTCTTAAATTCAAATTTCGCGAACTTTTCGACCCGTGGAAACTTCCATTTATATAGTAGCATTTATGACCGTTGGTCCTATATAAAAATAAGCAATGCTTTTTTTTCGATTCGAATACAAATAATCTGACAGGATAATAATAGTAAGTAAACAAGTTGAAAAAATGATCTTTAAGTTTTGTTCGGTGTTCCGCTTGGACAAAACTAACTTTTGTCTCACCCCTTACCGCGATGCACGATGGTACGATGACAAGATGATGAAAACGCGAAGGCACGATGGTGAAAATACGATATAAGATACATCGTATCATCGCTATTTCATCATCGTGCCATCGTTGTTTCATCATCGTGCCATCGTTGTTTTATCATCGTGCCATCGTATCATCGTTGTTTCACCTCATACCATCGTTGTTGCCCCATCGGACGGCATCGTTGTTTCACCATCGTATCATCGTTGTTTCATCATCGCGCCATTGTTGTTGCCCCATCGCACGGCATTGTTGTTTCACCATCGTATCACCGTTGTTTCAACATCGTACCATCGTTGTTTCAACATCGTCCCATCGTATCATCGTTGTTTCACCATCGTACCATCGTTAGTTTATCATCGTACCATCGTTGTTTCATCATCATGCCATCGTATCATCGTTGTTTCACCATCATACTGTCGTTGTTGCCCAATCGTACCATCGTTGTTTCATCATCGTACCATCGTTGTTTCAACATCGTACCATCGTTGTTTCATCATCGCACCATCGTTGTTTTATTATCATGCCATCGTTGTATCACCTTCGTTGTTGCACTATCGTACCATCGTTGTTTCATCATCGAACCATCGTTGTTTCACCATCTTACTATCGTTGTTTCACCATCGTACTATCGTTGTTTCACCATCGTACCATCGTTGTTTCATCATCGAACCATCGTTGTTTCATCATCGTACTATCGTTGTTTCATCATCGTACTATCGTTGTTTCACCATCGTACAATCGTTGTTTCGCCATCGTACTATCGTTGTTTCACCATCGTACTATCGTTGTTTCACCATTGTACTATTGTTGTTTCACCATCGTACTATCGTTGTTTCGCCATCATTGAATCACCTTCGTACCATTGTTGTTTTATCATCGTACCATCGTTGTTTCACCATCGTACCATCGTTGTTTCATCATCGTACAATCGTTATTTCACCATCGTACAATATTTGTTTCACCATAGTACTATCGTTGGCTCACCATCGTTGTTTCACCATCGTACTATCGTTTCGCCATCGTTTTATCACCTTCGTACCATCGTTGTTTTATCATCGTACCATCGTTGTTTCACCATCGTACTATCGTTGGTTCACCATCGTTGTTTAACCATCGTACAATCGTTGTTTCACCATCGTACCATCGTTGTTTCATCATCGTACCATCGTTGTTTCACCACGGTATACTAGTATGCTATATCATCTTTTTTTTCTTCATCGTGCCATCGTTATATGTACAGTATATGACTAAAATCATAATTGTTAAACATACCATTTATTTGACACCAGGTACATTCAATATGCAACCGAGTCGACCGTGAAATAAGATTAAGTATTTCTATGGAAATTCAAATTGAATCAACATCAACTATAAATTACAACTGAAAAATATCTAAATCGCGATGGGCTAAGCCTCTAATATTTAAAGTTGATGATGAAAAAACCAAGCTGAGCGCTAGCGTTCTACTCTTGTCATTCAAACTGAACATAATTTATACTGAACAAGAGCTGCATGGGACAGCACATTAACATACCACGAATGTGTATGTCCAGTAGGCTCGATATTCGAGTTAGAAATGTTCATAGTTCACACGGGAAATTAACTACACAGTCACTGAGGTGCAGTTTATTTTCAATAAACGTTTCATTAATAATGGTGTTATTTTAAATATATTTACATAATCAGAAACAATAGAGCTTCGTCTTTAATTTGATATCAAGATTTAGAATAGCATTGTTGTTTCTATTGAATGCACATCAGTGATTGACTGGACACCGTGGTATACATTTCAAAGTATAACTTTTTAACTAGTTGATCAATTTCGATGGGATGTTGCATGGAGGTAGTTCTAACGACGTTGTTTATGAATGTAATTACTTTATGAAGATGTCGAAAGCCAATTCTTGTTTTGATACCATGAAAATTAGACCACTTTAGTACAAATGCGCCTTTCTCAGATAACATAAATTTCAAAAAGAATTTTATTGCTCTCTATCAATGATACTGTTTCCTGTGCATTGTACTGGCGAATATCGAAAGTTGATAAATTCTGTGCCCGACTTTCAATAATAGACACACTAAAAACTTTGTATTGCATGAAGAAACACAAACAATGTTCAAAATAAGCATTTACATGTAATTTATATGTAAATATGAAAATCATTAAACGTACAATATTGATTTATATGAAATTTTTTGTACTTTGTGAATAAATAAAATATTCATATCACCGTTTCCTGAGGGGGTGTCATAATTTTAGGCGTTTACGATATGACACTAAAAACTTTATTGCAATACGTCGCCCATGCAGGCCGGTCTCATAGTCTTTGATGACGTATACTATCTTCAGAAATATTCACTTTGCTGTAAGTAGCAATAATGAACATCAAATATATTATATTGATGACTTTCTAATTGATAAGAAATCTCAATGTGATGTTGACATAATTATTAAGTACCATTGTATACAACGGACAAAAGTCCGTAGTTTGTATCAACCAGTCGGTTCTGTTCGGTTCTGTTCGGTTAGATGACCAACGTTTGTTCGAAATATTTCCGATATCTATTATCATTCACGGTACATTAGCGCGCTTGATTGTGGACGTCGATTTGTCCCAAAGTACCGATTCCAGCAGCCAAGTGCTTGTTTGAACTGGACGAGTTATGTGCGCATCAATTGCGGTACACCGGACTGGTCATGTTCAGTGAATATTGATCGACAGGAATTGACCTGCTACATCAACATATTCCGCGACCTTCCTCTGTTATTGTTGATAAAAGAAACATTTCGTGGCGTCTTAAGCCTAGGTACCACTGAGGAATTCCACATCGGCCATGTTGTCCCGATTTCCTCCGATGCTCAGTGGGACTTAGGCTGTCACTACGAACTTTAGTTGGATATAATCTTGAACATAAACAAGCAGGCAGTTAGCCTGGAAATATGCTGAGTGTCAAGCAAGGTAGATAAACCGGTATTCTGACACTCGTAAAACAAGCAGGCAGTTAGCATGGAAATATGTTGAGTGTCAAGCAAGGTAGATAAACCGGTATCCTGGCGCTCGTAAAACAAGCAGGCAGTTAGCCTGGAAATATGCTGAGTGTCAAGCAAGGTAGATAAACAGGTATCCTGGCGCTCGTAAAACAAGCAGGCAGTTAGCCTGGAAATATGCTGAGTGTCAAGCAAGGTAGATAAACCGGTATTCTGACACTCGTAAAACAAGCAGGCAGTTAGCATGGAAATATGTTGAGTGTCAAGCAAGGTAGATAAACCGGTATTCTGACACTCGTAAAACAAGCAGGCAGTTAGCCTGGAAATATGCTGAGTGTCAAGCAAGGTAGATAATCCGGTATTCTGACACTCGTAAAACAAGCAGGCAGTTAGCATGGAAATATGCTGAGTGTCAAGCAAGGTAGATAAACCGGTATCCTGGCGCTCGTAAAACAAGCAGGCAGTTAGCCTGGAAATATGCTGAGTGTCAAGCAAGGTAGATAAACCGGTATCCTCACACTCGTAAAACAAGCAGCCAGTACCATTTTAACGACTTTGGCATGTCGCAGCCTGTGATGATCAAACGCGAAACCTCTCACAAGAAGCGGACGCTCTACGGCTACACTATCAAGGCGCTTACAAGTCTAGATACGAAACGCTTACCGAAGATAGGCGAATTCTGTCCATACATAATTTCAAATACATCTGTTGATCGTCAATAAAAACATCTCTCATGTATCGTGTTGTGGTATTGATGTTACATATTTGGCCTAAGATTATGGTTTGTTTCTGGTATAATACACATTCACATCCCCTTCGCCAATAAAATATGATAGGTATAGATGGGACCTTTTTATCGCTAGAGTGAAGAAAGGGCAACTAAAATCACTGACTTTGAAGAATAATGTCGTAACTAACGACCTGCTTTTTATAAGATAACATAAATTTAACACAAAAATATTCTGTTACTCTTTATCAAAGATACAGCTACCTGTAATAAAAAATCTGCAAGGTGCATCTTATAAACTTGTTTTCATAAAAAAAATTCATGTTGACCCAAATGAAATAGAAAAGGCTGGCTTTTCCTCATGTAAAGATAACTTTTCAGACATTTTTTCTTGCTTTCTCAAAATGCCATTTTTGCACTAACGCCTTTATTCTTCCGAGCCAAAGTAACAAATAAAGAGCATTAACACCCTTAATTCATACCGTGCGTAGCTGGTGAAACATGACCCGACCGAGCTGTTGTACAGTAATAAAAGAATACTCGCCTGGTATGCTGTAGCATGTAATACGACAAACTATTTGTTGAAATGATGGCAAAACAATGTACATTATCAACCTATCTAACAAAGATCTTTTTACCGTGTACATGCGATAGTGTGTGTGTTTGGTTTTACAAACGTACGAATGTTTGATTTTGTGGTGCAGTATTAAGTCATCTGATACCGTTTTGGTATTCTTTATAAGTATTATACTGAAGTCAAAAAGAAACGCTGGAAAACAGATACATGTACTGGCAGTTACATTGATACGAAAATGTCCGTCAGTATTAAAGTGTTTGACCAGCAACTAGTTGTTCAAACACCACCTTTCGCCATCATCATTGAAACTTGTACGGTAAACCAACATATCATTTCGTGCCATTAAAGTTCGCGGAATTTGCGCGTGGTATAAATTCGTGAAATTAAAAAAAACACATGAAGATGTTGCAAACTTGAAAAAAACACGAAAATGTCTCGTTTATGATAGACTTAAAACGCGAACATTTGTAGCCGCGAATATGCCGGCAATCAGAAAAACGCGAACATTTGTAGCCGCGAATATGCCGGCAATCAGAAAAACGCGAACATTTGTAGCCGCGAATATGCCGGCAATCAGAAAAACGCGAACATTTGTAGCCGCGAATATGCCGGTAATCAGAAAAACGCGAACATTTGTAGCCGCGAATATGCCGGCAATCAGAAAAACGCGAACATTTGTAGCCGCGAATATGCCGGCAATCAGAAAAACGCGAACATTTGTAGCCGCGAATACGCCGGCAATCAGAAAAACGCGAACATTTGTAGCCGCGAATATGCCGGCAATCAGAAAAACGCGAACATTTGTATATGCGAAATTAAGTTGGTTTACAACTAATACGAAATTATTATGGTGCCGACGAACCGTAATCATCTGTGATCATGTCATGTTATATCGCGGACATTTGAACAGCTTATAACGAACCACGTTCAGGCTTATACTGTTAAATCATTATTTTTCGAGGGTGTTTAATTTTTGTTGATTTCGGTGTATAACTTGACTACGAAATATAATGTCCACGATTAATGGACCTCTCACATACAAAAACATTGGTTGACCCTTCCATGTTTTGTAATATACGAATTTTCGACCCCACGAAAATGCATTTTTATCCACGAAATTTAATACCCACGAATATATCTGATTTTACAGTAGTCGGGCAATAATAACATGTACAACATTTGCTGACGTCATTTCGGTCGTATTGAATGGCATTGAACAGCTAACGTTTCACAGTTTTATTCAATGTACAAAAAGTGTCAAATACTTTTTCAATATTGAAGCTCAATACACTTGATTATAGCATGAATATAGCACGGAGAATTCGACCTTCTATTAGCACAATTTAACAGCTGATATATTGTCTATATTTATAACACCGAGTGTCTGTTGTCATAAGCGGACAGTATCACGAAGATGCCAACACAAATCTAAAGGACCGATATTGCACGATTCGCTCGGGGAAAAATAATATATTCATTGCATGGACCTAGTAATATATTCGCGCATTAAGGTCAGGATCATGTAAAACTCTCCACGCTATACATATTTCCTGTAACATGGATTTATCCAACATGGGCCTATCATTAAGTTACATATTTATAACGATTGGTTTTAATCATTTCAGCCGATTACAGAGAGGGTAATGTCATCCAAAATACGATACCGGACTCAAACGTGTTGCCTCTGGTAATGTATACTATATAACATTGTATATATCAAAGTCTCAAAATACCGTTTTCTTACCGTTGGTAGAGACCCAGATTGTCAACCGCCTCAACACCTCCACCTTTATGTTTTGCAATACATGCACATAATAGTTAATTTACCGGAGACTACGGAAATATCCGATCTTTCACGATTGCGGAATGATCTTGGTTCGATTCATGGATTTTACATACCATGTTCTTCCATGAATGTCCATATAACGAACATGTTCTTCACATATGGAGAAATTGTCATAAACCCGACACATTACATTAATACTTGACTTCGTTTACAATACAATATAACCTCTCCAGAGTGATCCTCTGTAGAGCAACAACCTCTCTATGACAGCACCTTAAAAGTTTCATTCAGCCGATATATACGGTATATCTAATAATTGTAGAGCAACAACCTCTACATGCTAGCTAACATTTACAGCACACTAAGCGTGTTGCTATACAGAGGATGTATTATACAGTCAGGGCTCGATACAACGACACTGTTTGTTCCGAAGCAAATTGTCGTTGTAACGCATATTTCAGTGTACTGAATTGATACAAAGAGTGTTTTAAAACATTTGTCCTTATAACATGATGTCATTACATTTTTTTTGTATATAATTATGCCACTTTATCGGGTGTCGTTTTGTCGAGACCTGACTGTATACTACGTCGCCGTAAAAACCAAGAACGTCAAATGACGTCATTTGAAATAAGCATTATTATCAAGCTTGACACCTTTAATCGTGTGATTCACAACGGAATACTTTAACACATATTGTAAGGTTTTAATACTGATATCTTTCAGCGGAACTATGGTACGAGAAAACCGATAGAGCGTACCACTGTCAAATCCACGAAGAAGAGTCAATCAATAAAGAACAGTCAATCCGTGAAATCTGAAGGGTATGATCGTGCCCGTCGTTTATGGGAACGTTGTATAGGAGACCCTGCCAGAGAACTCAAACCACACGTCAATGTCTCACAAGGATTTTCTACTCGCATGGCCGATGTGCAGACTTGTCCAATATGGAAAGTAGGTTCTCATACCTTAAGACGAATCTTCATATTGAGCGAAGATGAGAAATTCGAAAATGTTTCGAATCCTTATGACATTCCGTGGTATTACAACTCTCGATATATAGGCACTGGTCATATTTTGAATATACCATATACCAAGAAGTATCTATTCGTTCGGGACCCATACCAGCGTTTGTATGCTGTATATATTGATAAGGTATTTGCACCTAATACAGTGTTTTGGTGGAGGTTTGGTATTCCGGCCATTCGTTTGTCTCGCAAACACCCCAGTGCGAAAAGTCTAGAATGTGGACATGATGCAACATTTAGCGAATACGCTAAGTATGTAATAGCGTCCCTTACTCACGAAAACGGCAAAGTAATAAACGATGTACGTCTGAAGCACGACATGCATTATAATCGTTATCATGACTTGTGCCTGCCATGTGAGGTGAAGTATGATTTTATTGGAAAGATGGAAACATTCAACACCGATGTATTGGATTTGTTAGACGATTTGAATCTAAATGACACTAAAAACTTACTGATAAATCGAGGGAGTGAACTGTCGGCGGAAGACTCTATTAGGGACACAGCATTTCAACCATTTGATCCGATATTTACCAAGAAGCTGAAAGAGTGTATTGGGCCGTATAACGCATTGAAACGTGCTTGGTTGAAACTTCAAATTCGAGGACTGATTGGTGAGAAGCCACTTCCGGTGGAGAAAGCGAATGCTGAACACGTGACATATGATCAGTTTTTACAAATTGCGTTTAATGCAAGGAAGGAGTCTTCTAAAGCCGAAAGAAGCAAATTGAAAAATGATCATCTTAAGAAACATTTCAAGTCTCTAGGTAACTGGGAAATGCAAAAGTTATCGCAAATTTATTACAGAGACTTGCAACTTTTTGAATATGAGAAAATACCCATGCATTTATTCATGTGATATATGGAGTTTACATACATGATGTGGCCAATTTGGTCGTACATTGATCATGGTTAATAATTTACGTTTTGGATTTTAAAATCGCATGTGTTTACAATATTGAACGAACTGCATTTAAAGTAGAAAACAGTGTTCAGTGAAATTGTAAAATTGTATTTTTATAGTTCTCGGTTAATTCAGCCAGCCTAGTGTATTTGTAAATGATGATATAATCCGCAACATAGGCAGTCCCTTAGTTCATATTAGAAAATCGGCCAGGGAAGGCAGCACTCAACTTAAACAGCCGAGTTCAGAAAACATTAAAAGATCACATGTCATAATTACACGGCACAATGTCCCCAACACAAAACCGACCGAGAAAATGAACTTAACCGCTGAAAGTCCAAGTTTCAGCTTTAAAAAGGGCGAAAATCCGTTAAAAAGGTGAAAACCCTATACAAATTTGTATGGAATGGTCATACACGTCATGATAGGTTTTATAAAGCAATAGTGTAAACAAGTTTACAAAAAATTTAAAACAAAGAATCAATACCGTAGTTTCTCGAGACTGCTAGGATGGTTAAGTCGAGTGCTGCCTTCCCTGTCCGATTTTCTATTATTATTTTTTTAAATCGACAATATTGTAAACCTTGCTCATATACTAGTATTTTATACTTAGATCTTGTAAAAATCTTTAATAGGTAAAGAATATTATATTAATGTACAATTTAGTGACAATTATTTCATAAATAACAATTGTTTCACTCCATCCTTGTTGAAATTTCGCCTGAACGTTGAAAAGGGCTATATCAAAATTATTAAGATATATACATGGACTACATGATCGCTTATTTTATCACAAACAGAAACACAATGGCGTAAGTTGGGTGACAATTAGGTTTCAAATAGCTAGATTACGTACATTGCATATTGTTCCCCGACTAAACATTTAGACAGTCAGATGACAGTAGCCAGAGAATACGAGAGAAGCAGAAGCTGATGTCACACAATTTTTGCCGTGTGTTCATCGGGCGTTTGTCAGGTTGTTAGTGCACTTATGTGCCAACTTTGCTATTAAAGTTCGTCTTCAAGTGTGTGTACCGTTATCACGGAGATAGAAATAAATAAAACAATGATAAGAACAAAGCCCAATTTAGGTCTAGAATTGCCGATTTCGAGGCTATTTCGACAGGGTTACCTCCCCTCGAACTCAATAATCAAACTGTGATGCTAAATATTTTTAAAAGTTCACAATCATAATATTGTTGAGTGAAAAATCGCATTTTTTGTTGTTGTTTTTATTTTGATGATACAAAAATATATCTAAAATTCTAATTTACCATACATTTTAAATCATTTGCACCTAGGCGTTTAATGGTTCAATACACCACTGTATTTAATTTTGAAGACAAACCTTAATCAAATTAATCTTGTGGTAGTCAATAACATTTGATAGGTTATATGTTTAAAATAACAAATTGTGATCATGGGTCATCTCAATCCTAATCGTAATATGTATTTGTTGTGTACATGTATATTGATATGAAAATAAACTTCTTCTGTGTTGTACACAAAATGCCACGTAAAAAATGAATAAAAAAGTTATACGGTAAATTCATGAAGAAGACGAAGAAGATTATTTCAAAATGCTACATGCCCCACGAGAACATCAAAATACAATACACAATTTACACAATTTACACAATGGCGCAACAAAATGACATTTTAGCAACATATATTCAAAAGAGTGGGTATCTCTACCGCGATAAATTGCTGTACAAAAACATACACAAAATTGCCTATATTTTTGTTATGGATTAAAATCAAGGCCCGTAACGTTTGCTTTTATAAATGAAAGCATTCAAACATTTGGCACAACATATAAAGTTTTCATACTCCTATATATTCAGAAACGATAAATATTTTTTTTTCATCAAATTTATTCTGCACATAAGTATAGTACAAATAAGACAACAAACTGCACAGCAGTTTGTAACCTGCTTCTTTTAATTATAGGCCTAAATATTTAAAATACACATGTAGAAGTAAGTTGATCGTAATTAATTTTAGATTGGTATAATATACATGTATATCTATGTTAACTTTTGAAAAATGGTTTACTGAAAATACGATCAACTTGCTTTGCATACATTACAAAACAAACACTGAATAGAACATATGTATCACTTATTATTCACTTATCTAAAACGAGTTCACGAGGAGGAGAGATGAGATCAAGTCACTGGTTTTTTAAAGTTACAATTCATTTTATTGCTTCTCTTAATTCGATCGATTAACAAAGTTGTTTCCGTTTTAATTAATATCGTTTTGATATTTGTGTAAATTATATGTATAATTATGAAATTGTGAGTTTAATGTATTTATGCGATTTCACATACTTTGTGATTCTCTTGTAATTCTATATAGAATGGCCATATACATGTACATGTTTTTTATCTGTGATATATTGTTTTATAATAATTGTCATGTATATATGGATACGACTTAAATAAAGTATAAAATGGTATTAAAATTTACACTGTTCATACTGTCACACGCGAATATTCACTATTAATAAAGTCACGAGGGGGGAGATAGTTTAAACTGTTCATAATATCACACACGGAGGAGTATGAATAAGATAGTAAAGTTAAGAAATCTTCTGATTAACATAGTGTAATTGAAATAACTGAATTAAATGCATTTATAAATATAGTCATTAAAAGTGGTGAGAACCCCGTACTGTTGGTATGCTGCAAGTTGTGTATATCAACACAACCCACACCACACCAACAGCACAAAGCAAGAAGCAGGTAATAGCGGATTTTGTGTTTGTTTTTGTATTGCAATTTATCGCGTTGAAGTTATACACATGTACACTTATAAGAATTGTATACATCTATAGGCATTAAACGGCTATTTTTTAAAAAGCAATAATTTGGTTACCTACTTTGAAGAGCCATGGATTTTGAGCACTTAAGTTGAGTTCCAAAGGTGGAAAGCACCATTAGATGGAAGAAATCGAAATACAACATCAAATTGGGTTGTTTACAAAAAAATAATGAATTGTAAACAGAAAATGCACAATTTATAGTCTAAGGGGAGCAACTCTTGATTTTTGGCATAAGTACTATTTCGACAGATACATTTTGTGATTTAACATTATGTCGTCAATAATTGGTCATTTGTGAAAAATATCCTAATTCTTTGTAACTAGACTATTTACTGGATGATCGAAAAAAGGTCTTGGGAAAGATAATGTGGCTTTAAGTATAAATGTATATAGGAATATAGAATGTTCTTATTTCCTGGCCTCTGAAATAACTTTATTTTTGTTTTTTGTCAAAGACAGAACATTCTTATGGTCATCCACAGCCAATCTATGGTACAGTATGTACACTGGCACTCGACCAGACAAACACTTTTATAAATAGCCGTGGCCTACAATCTATATTTATGGTTTAAGATAGATTATAGGCTTTGACAATTTATACCATTGTTTCTCAGGTCGAATGCTAGTAATTATGTATCAATTGAGAACTAAATACTGAAATATAATTATTTTTGTCCCATGGTATGTTTTGAACAATCTTAAGTCGAGGATCTCAAGATGAGCTTTAGATCTACACAACTACGAAAGGTATTCAACTTATATTTGAACAAAATTGAACATCCAGTATTTTCATAAATTTCGAAACGAAATCGAATTGTGTCTATTCGATAGTGTAAAGTAATGTATCAAGTAATATAAACAACCATAGTAGAATGTATTTGTGATATCCTGAGAACAAAATCAACTTTTTTATAGATGGTGTTGTTTGTGCATTTCTCAAGGCCAAAAAACTCCAAGTGCTGATGCTAACAATTCCCTTCTCCAATCGACATTTCAATATTCTTCAGATTTAAATTATATTGTTATTCATCAGGAGACTTCTGTATCCACTGTTTGGGTATAATTGTTCTTCCCAGTCTAATTCATAAGGAACTTTATGACATGTTTTGTATGGCGACAGGAAGTTCAGTATTGGTGAAACGCCCTATCTTTGATATGTCACCAGGAAAATGACGTGCCACAATTTTGTCGAAAAAAAACTTTTATAAACCTTTTGCCTAAATAAAATATGCGTTCACTTAAGTCTTTTGTCCCCTTTTCAATCATTTTGAGTTCTGCTTTTCCTTATTATCAAAAACAAGACCATGTCATGAAAGCGGCCGCGAACACACCAAGCTTAACTTCCAACGTATGCCTATCATCATGACCCTTTCTAATATAGCAGACTCTGTCTATGTAATAATTTCCTCTAAGATAAACCATTAACTCTTCATGGGCGCCACATTTTTTCCAATCACTCTTCCGTTGTCGCATATACAGCCTCCAAGACCTGTGCCTGCGCTCTTTGTTTTGCTTGGCATTGAGCTAATGAACACCGCATTTTTCTGAAATCCTGCATCTAACATTTTCGACATAATTAAATTGAAAGTTGCTACTGATACTTACAACTTCGCTGCCATACGGCTTTGGGTTATTGGATTTGTCCTAGCTATCACAAACCATTTATATTATGGTCATGGTGATTGCAGGTTTCGACCATTTTGGGTGATTTTTAATACTTGGTGCCATTTTGACTAAACTATCAGATGACATGGGCGTAGGAGCGTCTTCAACATTGGGGGGGGGGGGCAACATTTGGAAGGTGGGGGGGGGGGGCGAAAAAAAATGTTCAGAAATGTTGGGTCACATTAACTGTTAATAACCTATGGTGAATGTTTGTGTTTATAATCACTTAGGTAAGGTATATCTACTAAATAGTTTGCTTGTCAAAAGACCGGGTAAAAAAGGGGGCCGGGGGCATTCCCCCCGGGAACTATTTTTAAACATTGGATCAATCTGGTGCGTTCTGAGATAATTATTTGTTAAGATCAATCAAAATTAAGTACTTATTTTGTTAATATTTTTACTAATTATTGCACAGATGCCCGAATTCTGATAGTTAAGTGGTTTAGTAAGGGAATTTAACATAGCAATGGCTAAGTTTAAAAGCAATAAAGGAGCTGGTGCATATTTACCTTACAATGTATCTCTGTAGTCCTTGTAGCTCTTTTCAACAGTTACGTGATAAGGTGAGAACATATTTCATAGATTAAAATCCTTTTGCGAGCGAAACGAGCACGAAAATTCACATTTTATACTTTTTTACCAAGGCTAAAAGGCAAATTACCTATGACAAGACTATTTTAGGAGGAGAATTATGAATATCTAGAAGGACTACATCTACAAGATGATTGTCTTTGGTTAGAAAAATAATGCAAATATTATAATAAAATGAGTGTATTTACTACTAAACACGTTTTATGACACGGTTCAATAGAAATAAATCGATTTTATTGTGTTAGTATGACAAATCCGATGTACAGTTTTGTTCAAATATAAGAACACCTCTCGTACATGTATGTGTATTTATTTGGTTTTGTCATAGATGTTTTAAAATGTTTTAGATGTAAAGTTATGTCATTGTTATCATCACATAGTCTCTTATAAATCAATCATGATTGAACGCATGCATGTATTACAATGGGGATAACGAAAAAAATCTTGATTTTCTTAGTGATTGAACATGTACAGAGCCGACCGTCTCGAATTACAACATTATAGTATTTTGAGGCGTCAGGGGTATCAGTGAGGGACAGCAACCGTCAGTGGTATCATAGTGATTATTTCGTCTATTCTGCCTCATAACCTGACTGCATCGAACTAATTTTGCAAAATGCATACATAGAATAAGGTAAACAATGAAGTTGGCCCCATAAAACAGCAACACACCATGCAAATCGGCAGAAATTCGAAAAAATGTAGACTGGTCGTAACCAAAACAGCATTAGAATCGAGTGTTCTCCTTAATCACAGATTTTTGAAGGGAAAATGGGCTTGGGTCTGCAAGTATCGATAGGGCCGGGTACGGTGGGCTAGGTGATTTCATTGAAAGCGTCTTACAAAACAAAGAAAAATCAAGATTTACTTACCGAAGCGACGAAATTTACACTCGAAAAACCGTCAGGGGTATCACTTCCGTTCTATACGTTATCCCCATTGTATTATTACATTTATATAAATTGATCGTATAAGTTTGAGACCATATGCCTATGAATGTTCCCATTAACAACAAACAGGTGACATCGCGGGGTCTGACTTGACCTATATGTATACATTGGACAATCTCAGTTTCTGAAGCAAGGTTGACATATTTCAACGTTTTTTCATAGCAATGATGCAATTTTTGCAGAGTGCACGCACAACTACATTATTTTGTAATTTTGAACCAACGTGCATCGTTAAGAGGACCAATGCCGTCAAAATACTAATATATCTATATATACTCATGACATATGTATTGTGCTTCTGGGACATTGCTATTTAAATTGATCATTATTAACCAAAACAGTCGAAAATGGAGAAAGACATGTGATCAGATTTTCATATTGTCTTAATTAACCAGCGACCTTGTTATTCACATCAGATAGCCCATAGTGATAGATAAGCCAAAATTGTGACATCTAGTGTACCTTACACAAGGTTTTAGTATGATTTAACCTAGTGACCTAGTTTTTGACCCCGGATGATCCGATATCGAACTTGAATTTGATTTTGTTGAGATAATCAAGATGATAAAGTTCCATAAATATTAGGCAAAGTGTGACCACTAATATGAGGGATGAAGTTTACTTGGAAGACGAAGAAGACTACAAACGGTGTTTCTATGATTTGACCTAGTGACCTAGTTTTTGACCCCGGATGACCCAATATCGAACTTAGTCTGGATTTTGTTGACATGGTCATTGTGACCAAGTTTCATAAATATTAGACTAAAATTGTGATATCTCTTGTGACTACACAAGGTTTTCCTATGATTTGACCAAGTGACTTAGTTTCTGAACCCAGATGGCCCAATATAGAAATTGAGCTAGATTTTGTTGAGAAGGTCATTGTGACCAAGTTTCATAATGATTACACCAAAATTGTGATTTCTAGTGACTATACACAAGCAATTGTGAACGGATGGTCTGACAAACAGACAGACAGTTGACGAAGAGTGATCACAAAACAAGAGCTGTCCACGAACAGCAGCGCCATGCTGGGATAGTACAATCATTATATATTCAAAACAAAATGCTTCATATCAGCAGCATTCCCCTCTGCTGTTTAGAGGTTTGGGCTTCTACGTCGAAAATGGGGGATAATTTGGACAAATTATGCAGGACCGTTACCTACTCATGTGTAGGTCCTCTTGGTCATGAAGGTAAACAAATGAGCATTTCTTAGTCCAAAAGGGGGCATAATTTCAACAAAATGCTTGATAGAGTTACCCATCCCTGTGTTGGGGTCATGATGAAGAACAAGTATGCATAGCATTATGTGAATGCACTCTGAAAATATCAGAGGTGAAAAAACCTGTACCTAAACTTTAACATTTGCACTAAGTTGAAAAAGGGGGCATAATTTCACCAAAATGCTTGAATGAGTTACCTACCCCTGTTTATTTGTTGGGGTCATGATGGTGAACAAGTATGCAAAGTATCAAAGCAATATGTCGATGCACTATGAAGATATTAGAGGTTAAAAAACCTGTACCTAAACTTTAACATTTGCACTAAGTAGAAAAAGGGGGCATAATTTCAACAAAATGCCTGATAGAGTTACCTACTCCTGCATATGGGTTGGGGTCATGATGGCAAACAAGTATGCAAAGTATGAAAGCAACATCTCAAGGGACTTAGAGAATATAACAGGTTAAAAAACCTGTACCTAAACTTTAAAAATTTTAAAGTGTTACGCCGACACCGACGCTCGGGTGACTGCAACAGCTCCCCTTATACTACGAATAGTGGAGCTAAAAACTGTCTGAAAACTACTCCACAACTTATAACCTTGTTGACGTAACACCAAGCCTCCGGTCGTGCAGACTTATCTTCAATTTTAAGTTGCTCTTTGTTTAATATTTGCTAGATGTACATCAATAATGGTTTGATGTTCTATGTTGTTATAGCATCTCCAATGTGTATCAAGTATAGTTCTCCTATGTAGCTAACTATATTGCATATACATATCTCCGATGCTGATCTTTGTGTAACCATGTAATGTAAGACAAGTCCCATACAAGTTTTCATCATTTATTTTCTTTACATGTATTCACACAAATCCAGATATTATAACTAATTCAATTCAGTATAACTTTCCGTAACCATAACTTTTTGTAACAAGGTCGTTGTGAAACCAGATGACTAATTATAATTTAAGCTTAGACACCAATTAATTTAAATGTAGATGTTAACCATTCGAATTCAATGCATATTTATAGACTGATTCAATAACCTTTAATCAAACATACAGAAAATTATCTCAATATTGAAATTGGTCATTTTGTTGTCAGCCAATAAAAAGTCTGCATTAATCATATAAAATATTAAAACATAAAATTGTGAAAAAAGAAAATGAATGTGGCAAACAGGAAAACAAGAGGATCATGATGGCCCTATATCGATCACCTGAGAAACATTGCTTTTGCTACATATACCAAACCAAGACAAGTTCATCTGACAGATACTTAAGTAGAACTATTTAAGATCGGCCAAGATTTCATAGAGACAAATATTCTAACAAAGTTTCATGAAGATCGGGCCATAATTGTGGCCTCTAATGTGCTCACAAGATTTGTCCTAGTGACCTAGTTCTTGACCCCACATGACCCATTTTCGAACCTTACCTAGATTTCATAGAGACAACATTCTGACAATGCTTCATGAAGATTGGGCCAAAATTGTGTCCCCTAACGTGTTCACAAGCCTTTATAAGATTTGACCTAGTGACCTAGTTTTTGACCCTACATAACCCAGTTCCAAACTTGACATAGATTGTTTAGAGACAAATATTCATAAAGATTGGTCATAAGTGTAACCTCTATCTAGTGTGTTCAAAAATTTGGATCCTGTCGTAACTTTAACAATTCCCAGCAAGGTTTATGAAACTTTGTGATTATTAAAGTACCAATAATGAGATTCTGCACATGTAAATCCTTTTTGATTCTGAAAACAATTGTGGTTGCCATGGCAACAGAAACATTGAAAATAATTCAAGGGTCATGGCTTCAACCCGGTAGGGGACTTCTATAATTGCTTGCCGCAAATCTTAATGACTTGTTTAAACTACTGATGAAAGAAAGTTCGCTCTTATACATGTATGCACTTTTTGGCTCTCTACAATCATATGTGATAATCATATAGTTATGTTAGGTGGGAAACACTGAAAAGCATAATTTCTGTGTTTGACCGTCTCGAGTAGAGATTATTATTTGCTGCAATGCATTTTGTTTTATATCTGGGAAAATGTGTAGGCACTAGCCCACAGTGCCGCTGTACTACCTTCTGATTATATAGGGTACACTCAGATAATTTGAAACCATGAGCCTATGTCATGATGGTGTACAAGTATGCTAAGTATCAAAGCTATATATATACGTCAATCGACAAACATCGCACTGACTTAAAAATTAAATTAATTTCTTGGCCTTATATGGTTTGTTCATTTTATGTTTCTTCAGTTTATATTTGCATGTGAATGCAGAACTACACTGAATTTATGACATTTTACCAGTATGTAATTTCATATGTCTTGTCAAGTTAGATTTGATTGTGAATGTATATCCACAAACATCACATTCAGGTGGTTTTTCACCGGTATGTTTTCTCATGTGAATCTGTAGGCTAGCCTTTTGTGTAAAGGCTGATCTGCAAACATCACATTTATAAGGTTTTTCACCGGTATGTTTTCTCATGTGAATCTGCAGGCTAGTCTTTATGGCAAAAGCTAATCCACATACATCACATTTATAAGGTTTTTCGCCGGTATGTTTTCTCATGTGAATCTGCAGGCTAATCTTGTGTGTAAAGGCTGATCCGCAAACATCACATTTATAAGGTTTATCACCAGTATGTGTTCTCATGTGAGATTTTAAGTGACCAATGTTGTCAAAAACAGTTCTACAAATATCACACACATATGTTCTTTCATCGTTATGTCTTGCCATTATATGTCTCTTCAGTATAGATTTTCGTGAGAATGATGATCCGCAATCGCAGTGAAACAGCTTATTACTAGTACTTTCATGTATTTTCATATGTCTTGTCAGATTACCTGACATTGTGAATGTAAATCCACAAATATTACACTTGTATGGTCTCTCACCAGTATGAGTCCGTAAGTGAATATTCAAGGTAAACAAGCGACTGAATGCAGATCCACAAACGTCACATTTATGTCGTTTTTCACCAGTATGTGTTCTCATATGTGACTTCAGCTGAGAGCTAGTTCTGTGAGCAGTTCCACAAACATCACATATATATGGTTTTTCACCAGTATGTATCATTTTATGTGTCTTTAAGGTACCCAACTCAAAGAACGCAAATCCACAAATGTCACATTTAAATGGTCTTTCACGGTCTGTATGTTTTCTTTTGTGCGATTCTAAGTTACAAGATTGTTTGAATACCGATCCACAAATATCACACACATGTGTTTTTGGCATTTTATTATGAATCCTTCTGTGAGTCTTCAAGTTACTAAATTTAGAGAATACAGATTCACAAATGTTGCACTTATATTGTTTTACACTTTCATGTGTTTTCTTATGTCTACTCAGAGCACATGACATTGTGAATGCAAATCCACAAATATTACACTTGTATGGCCTTTCACCAGTATGAATCCTTAAGTGAATCTTCAAGGTAGACAAGAGACTGAATGCAGATCCACAAACATCACATTTATGTGGTTTTTCACCAGTATGTATTCTCAGATGTCTGGTAAGATCATTATGGATTTTGAATGCAGATCCACAAACATCACATTTATGTGGTTTTTCACCAGTATGTATTTTCTTATGTGTCACCAGCATAGACTTAGTTGTGAATACAGATCCACATACATTACACTTGTATGTTTTGTTATCAGTATGTATTCTCATGTGAGTTACAAAGATATCCTTTTCTGTGAATGCAGATCCACACACATCACAAGTGAAGGGTTTTTTAGCAGTATGTATTCTCATGTGAGACGATAAGGTACGCAGTTCCATGAATACAGATCCACAAACATGACATTTGTAGGGTTTTTCACCAATATGAATTCTCTTGTGTCTGGTAAGATCATATTGGATTTTGAATGCAGTTCCACAAACATTACACTTATATGGGTTTTTATCTTCATGTATTCCTGTATGTTGTGTCAATTCATCTTCACTAGAGAAAACAGATCCGCCAAGAAGTTCACTCTTAAACAGTTTTCCTCCATGATCTGTCAGATCCGGTATCCCACTGACCCCAGATCCACAGGTTTTACGATCTGTCAGATCCGGTATCCCGCTGACCACAGACCCACAATTATTACGATCTGTCAGATCCAGTATCCCACTGACCCCAGATCCATAAGTTTTAGGATCCGTCAGATCCGGTATCCCGCTGACTCCAGATCCACAAGTTTTAGGATCCGTCAGATTTGTTATCACACTGAACGCAGATCCACAAATATTACATGTTTGTTTCCCTGTAAATGCAGATCCACATAAATCACAGGTATAGGCTTTTCCACCAGTGTGTATAACTTTGATGTGCTTTGTCAACTGAATATAAGACTGAAGTGCTTCACCACAAAGTCGACATACGAAAGGTTTGCTACCTAATTGTGATGCTAAGTTCTTGTTCTTCACAATATAGGTTGGTACACAAGTTGATTCACTTAGCATTTTGTCAGGTGTACTTTTTGTATCTCTTCTTATTATCCTTTCAACAGTAAAACCTCGAACTTCTGTTCTTGACCAGGCCCCATACATACATCAGATATTTGGCAATTATTGTCAGCAGAAGCAATTTTTCAAGATATACTTTTATCGTAAATTTTACGAAGCCAAGTTCAGCACATTCTGAAATGTAAAAGTATTTATATAGTTTCATTAACAGTTAACTAGATCTATCAAAGTACTACTACATTCGGTTTCTTATTCTAATATACATGTGCAGAGATCTACATCATACACCCAGCGGTCAATTTCCAACTAATTCAGGGAGGTGTTATCAGAGAAAACAGACGTGAAAGATAATAAACAATGTCGTTATTGTTTATAATGAAGGTGTAAAGGATAATTAAGACAAATAAGTTACAGTTAATGCACCAGTCAATTTATTGAAACCACGGCCCCCAACCATGGTGAATAGCGAGGATTGTTACTTTTGCTTTGTCAAACCCAGGTAAAATTCCTGCCCCCCCCCCTTCCCCTATGGGCTATACAGATCATACCTCATCAGTATACACAAATGTAATCAGTTATATTTCCCCTCTATTTTGGTGCGAAACAAAATCCCCACACTCACACAGCAGTGCACGATAATCGATATCGAAAAAGTAAAAAACATTCGACTGATCTCCTGCTCTTCGCCAGGTTTAGGGTGCAGGGGCGTGGTTTCAATTGACTGGTGCATAAAAACCGGGTACAGCTCCTGATAAAAATATAAAATAAAAATTGCATGTTCATTTATTCTCGATATCGACATTACCCAATAAAACCCGTTTTTCCGGACCCGAAATTTCATGGTCAGGGGGTTAGCGAGCAATAAGCGGTATAGCGGGAGTGTATATAATTATTCTTTTTTGAACGTTTAAACATTAAAAACATATAAAACAATTATTACACATTATCATTAAACATCTTTGTTTTTAAACTTTAGCAAGAATTATCCTAAAAAATGCTTTATATTTGAAATATTGCATTTTATTCTACACTGCCGCTTCCGTAGCTCGATACCGATGGCGAGAAAATATACGCATTTTTCAAGTTAAACATATTATTTTGGCAAAAATATTGTCAGCGAGGTCGTAAAATGGTGTTGTCATTGTTTACTAGTAAGACTTTTTACAAATTCCTATCATTTGGCTTAAATAATCGCGATTATTGTACCTGGTTGCTCTATACGCTATAGGTATTTCCCCCCCTGACGTACATTCGGGATATCTCGCACATTGTCGCTCAATAAATTCCGTTATCCCGGAAAACGGATTTTAACCTGGAATGTCGATATGGTGAATAGTTTGATGGCCGTCAGGCGGTCTAGCTAGCTACACCCCTGTCTGCACTGATATCAAATAAATTTTACATCAGCTGTAAATGAAGTTAAGAAACGATCAACACTTTTCAATTAATAAAAATTGTTCGCGTATGTGGGTCGAAAAAGGTCAGTTACGAAACGATGTGGTTACGAAAATGACAGGCCCCATTGCTAAATGAAGAACACCTTTCTTCCAGTCACCCTTTGAAACATAATTCTATTGATCAATATAAGCGTGATAAAAAACAAGAGCTAGTCGACCCTATCCATACCTATATTAAATTAGTTTATTGCAAACAGCATAGGCTGCCTATGGCAAACAGTGATATAGCCTACGTTTTTCCGTTTTCCATCATAACTAAGCCTAAGGTTATACACCACTAAATCATAACAGTCTAATCGGGGGGGGGGGGGCTATTCTTTGACTGAATAATAAAAAGTTATTTGACACCTAGTACTAATGACATATCCGTCTCGTTCCGGGCATTGTATATATAAAAAGTAGACAAGTGGTAAACTTAGATTTTGCTGGAAAGAATGTTTACTGTGTTTAGGTAAAAAAACTATACTGTAAGTATACGGAAGTGGCTAGAGGTCCGGTTAAATGCTTGTAGGACAGGCTAGAGGTCCAGTTATTGATTTCATAAAAAACATATATTTTATCGTGTCAAAACTTTTGATGACATTAAGGTTCATTCTAGGGGGCGAAAATGTGTTTTTTTTCCTCAGTGATTTAAATACCCTTTTGGCAGAGAAACACATTAGTCTCATACATCATTTTGTAGCTTAAAGTTCAAATAATCTATATCAACAAGTGTTTTGTTATATTCACTTGTTATAAAAATGTATTTATAAAAAGTTACAAAATAGGTATACATTTTTCAAAATGTCAGTCTCATTTATTGGGTAACAAAATGCTAGAAAAATTAGAAATTGTGTTTGTCAAATATTTGAACAAGGTCATGCCTGCCCATTCATTTAAATAAAAGCAGTCAAAATGCATTGATTTTGAACAATAAAATACATCAACATGAATTAAAATCTATCACATGTGTATGTGTGAAGGCCTACTTTTAATAAATCCTAAATAGTTTAGGGTACGGTGGACCTGACGGACCAGATAGTTATTGGTTTGTCAATAACCAATTTTATCGGGTCTATAAGACTTAAAACCCGATTATTTGTAAAAGTTTTAAGTTGCCTCGAAAGAACTGAAACAGGTTTATGGAAAATTAATTAAAGCTTTGGTATTTCTTTCATTTATAAACATAATTAGTTAGATATTCCTTTCCACTGTATTTTATTTGTTTATATACCAAATAAATTGCTTATTTATCTATAGTCGAACTGGTCACTGATAACGTTTGTACCGTCCGTTAGCCCGTTTCTTTTAACATGGAAAAATGCTGTATTTGGTCAGTTTGTGTGTTAAAATGGTTAAATATTACTCAAAACCCTATTTGCAGACGATAATATAGCATGGCAGTAACCTCACACCATACATAAACTTACCGATTACGTTGTAACATTTGCACGGACTATTCGTGTGGATTGAATATTTCTGACAGAATGTGTAATGACCGATTTTACACAAACTGTATGTGATCGAGAAACGATCCAGACAATCAAGTTACAAAACTGTGTTTGCAATGATTATACGAGCATAATTAACATAAGGATTATTTAAAAACCCATAGTACTTTTGTAATTTAACTAAAATAAAGTTTGACAGACAGCCTCGTAACACATATCAGATTATCAATTCGCTAACATGTGCAGCATGTGTTGAGATAGGAAAATGCTGATGATGATGTTTCATTGGGACTTATATTAAACTGTTAAACCGTAAGTATCATAGTGTATTCGATGTCATTATTTGTTATGAACGGCACATTATGAACACCGCATCATATTGATTTCGTCGATAAACTGTCGCACTACTTTGGCGCATGAATATAAATTTGCTACACAGCGCGAAATTCGTAAACAAACGAGATGAAAACAATAATAGATATTTGGATTTCATTGTTATTATCGTAGGATCGTTTGTAAAGATGATAAATTATGAATGCATTATTCGATCTGGCTATCGATTATGTTGATTACTTTGTTTGAAAAACATGTTGCTGTACGTTTACTGTGGTGACAGGAGGGATCAAACATGGCGACTTCCTTGTCGAAATTACACATCAACATGAAGGTATTTTTCTCGTAAACAAAACACCAGCAGCTAATTTCAAGCCTGGCATGCCCTTGCGACGATTGATTATAAAGTATATTCAATGAGTTCGTATTATAAAATACAATAATGATAACGTTTGACATTTTGAAAAAAATGCTGTATTTTTCATTCAAAAATCGCCTTTATTTTAGTGCTAGCATTTGAATAAGGCGACTATATGGTACATTTCACATCACACGCAAGTGCTACAATGGTTTCCTGTAATATATGATAAAATCAGTTGACATACGCTGTTTGAAATAGTTTTTATCAAGTGTATGTTTTTCAAGCATTTTCAAGGGGTAGGATCTACCTTAATACGAGTTTATCTTGCTGCACAGGTTAGTATTAGACAGAAATGTAAAACATTAACTTGAAAAAATACGCTTTGGAGATTGCTCCTATTCTACAACATATATTTCAACAATCCATCGACACTTCATCTGCTTCACATATTAGTAATAACACATCTTGTGATACTTCTAGCAGCAACCTTTCATTTTGTACTATAAACTTTCAAAGTGTGGGTAATAATAAAGTAGAACTGAGCAATCTTATTACAAGTTTCGAACCCGATGTTATCCTTGGAACTGAAACCCATCTAGACCCGTCTACACTGGATGCTGAAATCTTACCATACAACATACCCAGCGAACTGAATTATAGAATCTTCAGGAAAGATCGTAAACAACTAATAGACAAGAAAGGAGGAGGTGTCATGGTCATGGTGAAACCGGGGTTGGACAGTGAAGAATGCCCAGAACTGGATGCTAACTGTGAAATAAAATGGGTCAAGATCACTACATCAAAGAAAGATAAAATACTTGTTGGCGCCTTTTATAGAGAACCTAAGTCATCTCTAGGTATACTGGACCAACTTGACATTTCCCTGAGTAACATTGGAAACAACAGTAAATACAAAAACTGCAAGATATTCTTAGGTGGCGATTTCAACTTAGGTGACATAGACTGGGAAGATGGTAACGTAATCCCCGGAGCCAAAGATAAAGCCCATTGTGAGAAATTGTGTTCAATCTTTAACAACCATTCTCTGGAACAGATTAATACATTACCAACTAGGCAACACAGAACATTAGACCTATTTGCAACTTCGCACCCGAACCTAATATGTAAACATTTCACAGGTCCACCACTTGGCCTAAGTGACCATGATATCTTATCCGTTATCACAGAACTGCGACCATCGAATAACAATAAACAAGAACGTACAGTTTATGACTACAAAAACGCAGACTGGCAGAAACTAAGAGACCTTAATAGTAAATTTTCAGACAACTTCCTATCAAGTGACTATTTGAGTTCTAGTGTGAATGAAAACTGGTTAAAATTCAAAAACAAATTATTTTCGAATATGAAGTCAGCTATCCCAATGATAAACTAAAGCAGAAACAGGACATACCATGGCTAAGTAAAGAAACCAAACGTATGATAAAGAAAAAGAAGCGAATGTATAGGCGTATGCGTCGTAGCAACAGCGATGAAGATTATCAAGAATTTAAGTCATTCCGGGTGAAAGTTAGGAACAAACTTCATGGAGACTACCATAAATACCTGAACAACCTACTAGACCCAGAACAAGACAAGACATCAAAACAGTTTTGGAAATATGTAAAAGCCAGAAAACAAGATAACGTGTAACCTCAGTGTTCACTAATGAAAATATGTCAAACATTCCAAATAAAGGGCCAACCCCCTATAGACCTATGAATGGGATTGTTATCAATCAAAACGGAGTCAAAAAATGCATTAGATACGGGTGATATTCCGTCAGACTGGAAACAGGCAAATGTTGAACCAATCTTCAAAAAGGGGGACAGATCGAAGCCAGAAAATTACAGACCAGTATCCTTAACTGCGGTCATATCGAAAATGCTAGAACACATCATAGTTTCTCATGTTATGGACCACCTTGACTCTCAAAATATTCTTCATGATAACCAACATGGATTTCGTGCCAAAAGATCCTGTGAATCTCAACTATTAATGACTACTGATGACATCGCAAAAGATCTGAACTCTGGAAAACAGATAGATATGGCAATTTTAGACTTTTCTAAAGCATTTGATAAGATTTCACACAAAAGGTTATCCTGTAAAATGGACTACTATGGACTCGAAGGTAACACCCGAACATGGATCGACTCCTTTTTGAGTGACAGGATACAGTAAGTTGTGGTTGACAACGCAACACCTGAGACTGCAGCAGTAACATCTGGAATAAAGCGGAATTTGAGATACTGTCCATCAAAAGTTAAAGAAAAGGCATATACCAGCTTAGTAAGGCCAAAATTAGAATACGCATCACCAATTTGGAATCCCCATCAGAAGACACAAATTAAACAATTGGAACAAGTTTAACGAAATGCAGCCCGATGGGTAGTGAACAAACCGTATAATCGAACGAACCCAACAAGTGCTACTGAACTTATTCAGAATCTGCAATGGCAAAGCCTCCAACAACGCAGACTCAGGACAGATGTCACTCTAATGTACAAGGTTGTGAATAACCGCATTGCTGTCCCAGTAAACTACCTACCAATGATGGCACCGCTGAGAACCACCAGAGGGAGTCATTGCATGAAATTCATTCCATATCAGACCAGAATCAACGTTTACCAGTACTCCTTTTTCCCAAAGACTGTTGTGTGTTGGAATATGATCCCGGAACCCTGTGTATTATCTGCAAGTCTGGAGGAGTTTAAGTCAAACATCCAGCTTGTACACTAACTTGAAACTCGATTGTATAGTGTAAATACTTTTTGGTCATTATGACCCTTTTTAATGGAGTAGAGTGAAAATCCTATAAAAAAAACCAAAGGACATAAATAGTAAATAAAAATCAACAACACACTTCGTTCTACACCGGTTGTACAGTTTTCCTTGTCGTAGATGTCTACTTAGTGGATGTTGACAAGTATCCCGATTGATCTGTTTCTTCAGACTGGAAAATTGCTAACATTGTCCCTATCTTCAATAAAGGAAATTGGACCAAACCTTCCAACAATAGACCGGTCAGTCTCACGACTGTAGCATCCAAAAAGTCTCTCACACACGTCTATCATCTAAAATGCATTTCTATGGAATCAGGAACAATACACTGTCATGGATTAATGACTTCTTCTAAGGGACCGCCAGCAAAAAGTGGTAGTCGATGGGGAATGTTCTAAGTCAGCTAGTGTAACATCGGGCGTTCTGCAAGGTACCGTCGTATGTCATAATTTCTCAGTATTCAATTTTTTGACCGGGACCAAAAGTTATATGGAGCTAGGAGTTATTTATTCGTATTTGCCGGTTGTCCTCTTACTATTTCGTCCCCGCGATTCTCATCCTACCTGGTTCGTTTATGAGTTTATGTACAGCGGTGGAGTTATGGATGTAGTGTTCTGTCCCCTGAGGTCATTTAATGTAGTTTTAAGTCCCCTTCCGGTTTTTGACCGGAAGGGACTATTGGTTTGCCATCAGTCCGTCAGTTTTGGTTCTGACGGGAATTGTGGTTGCTATGGCAACAGACACATTGAAAATAGCTTTAAACCGGTAGGGGACTTCTGTATTGCTTGCGATTCTTAATGACTTATTCATTACGTCATATCTAGATTTGTTCAATTACGTCCTTTTACTTATTGAATCTAGGTCACTCGTCTAAGGCTTTCAGATTTTTTGTTGCTGAAATCGGGCCTTTCAACGTTTTAATAGTGTTACTTAACTTTTGAGACTAAAGGCTGCTAAAACTATGTAGTTCAGCAGTTTTACTGTTGTAACTAGGTCATTCAGCGTAGGCATTCTGCCTTTTGTTTGCTGAATCTTTTCTATTCAGCTTTTAAACAGTGCGACAAGGGGTGTTTAATTTTCTTGGTCGGTAGTGTGTTGAGCACTTCTTCGTTTTCAGATTTCTTACAGCTAAAACTAGGCAGTGTAGTCCTTTTGTGGTGGAAACTGGGTCATTCAGCTAGTTATAATTTATTGTTTTATTTCGATAGCTTGGACTTGGGCGGATCTGCGCTTGTTTAGTTGGATATTGTGTCTTAATGTGTTTTGTGTTTCCTGTGCTCGGTTGGTTCAGTTGGGCATTGTGCTTTGTGTGTTTTAATGATTTCTGTGCTCGGTTGGTTAAGTTGAGTGCTGCCTTCCCTGTCTGACTTAATATAATCTTTTTGGTACCTACACTCTTCCTAATTTATATAAATGACATAGCCAACAACATAAAGTCTCATATTCGATTATTCGCCGATGATTGCGTTATATATCGACCCATCAAATCTCAAGCAGACCATGATATACTGCAAGAAGACCTCAACACACTAGTTCATTGGAGTAATATTTGGCAGATGGAATTCAACATAAATAAATGTGCCATTATGAACGTCACAACCAAAAAGAAGAAAGAACATTTTAATTATACTAAGAAGGGTCAAACTGTGCAAGTGGTAAACAGTCACCCATACCTAGGAATAAACTTATCAGATAATATGAAATTCCACCTACATATAGACTCTATCACATCAAAGGCTTCAAGAGTTCTAGGCTTCATAAAACGCAACCTAAAATATTCTCCAAAAATTGTTAAAGAGCGGGCTTATTAGTCCTTAGTACGTCTAAAATTGGAATATGCTTCTGCTATATGGAATCCCCAACAAAAGTCTCAGATAAAACAAATTGATCAAGTACATCGGCACGCAGCGAGGTTTGTTATGAACAAACCTTTCAGTCATCAAAACACTTCAAGCGTAACTAGCATAATGAAGGATTTGAACTGGTCATCTCTAGAACAGCACCGCATCACCTCGGATCTAATATTATTTTACAAAGTCGTATATAGGCTAGTCACAGTACCAGTGTCATACCTCCCACCACGATCACCCAGACATCCTGATTTATTGAGATTTATCCCATGCCACTGCAGAGTTAACGTTTATCAACACTCATTCTTTCCGAGGACTGTTACGATGAGGAACCGCTTGCCTGTGATTACCACAAGCCTGGACAGTTTGGACAGCTTCAAATCTGCAGTCCAACTTGGGGTGAGAGTACGTGTGAATTCAGATAAACATTTATACAGTGTAAATACACGTTGGACGTTTTGTTCTTGTTAAACCAGTTTGTTCCAGTTAAGTTAAAGTTACCGTTGCCGTGCATTTAGCTGCACATTCACCTTCACCAAGATGTCCAAGTTTAGGATTTTGTGTGGAGTATATCATTGAAGTTGAAGTCTAAGAAATATCAGTGATCTCGAGTGATTATTGATCTTTGTGCATCCAGGCCACACCCCGGTCGAGAATAACTTGCTACGGTTACCAATAAACAACTGATGAGAGAACTATTTAATACACATTTACAAAGACTTGAAGTCTACTGTCTAGAGGGATATCACACATATATATATACACTCATTAAATGTTATAAGTACACCGACTTGTTAAGCCTGTATCTTTTTTATTATAATTGTTAGCTCGTTCATTTTTGCATGTGTTAATGGTAGTAGTATAACAACATTATCCGATAATTGAATATTTGAATTTGGCTTGGTGTAAGCAGTGAACCGTGAACCCTCCAAATTCAGAAAAATGCACGTGCACAACACTGTGTATTGTACAATGTCTTGAAATGTTGACTACACATTGCCGAGCAATACATAATCCCCCCAAAAATATCTAAAGAATTCCGATTACAGAAAGAAAAAGAGGTGTTTGTGAAACATGCCTTTCTCATGACAACCGAATAGTCATGTATACTTAAGGCCATTCCAACCTTAACATTTGACCTGTTGACCTACAAATTTGTAGAGGTCTTCTGTTGATGATCAGCTACCTGTCGGTGAAGTTTAACGATCTAAGGACCCATCGTTCTTACGTTGTGGATCAGAAACTGTTGTGTATTCGAAGGTCACGGTAATTTTGACCTTTGAACCATAGTGACCTCAAAATTAATTGGGGTCATCTACTGATGATAAACAATCTCCACTGAAAGTTTGTGGGTTCTAGGTACAACCGTTCTGGAGTCATTGATCGGAAAACATTTACTCTACCAACCGACCGATCGACATGCATGTGCTAGTAATAAACCCCACATCTACGATACGGAGACATACAAAACTTAACTACTTACAATGCCTAAGACTACATAGTGCATTTATTAATGAAGTACAAAATGTCATGTATGAAGATATTAAAGATCAAAGGGTCTAAAATAAAGTCATGGGGAACCCCTTAACTAACATTTATCCATGTACTATAGGAGTCCCCCAAGTCTCACTTGTTGTTTGTGGTCATCATGAGGCTAGCCGCAGTGCCATTAAGGCCGTACGAAGGTTTGAAGTTTTAAAAGGACACTCAGGTTATGAGACAGGCAGTCAAAAGCTTTGGATAGGCCAAGAGTATAGAAGCAACATTCCATGAATATAAAAGCAACATACTCATGTCTGTCTTGGGCTTCCTTCCTGTCCTTAACAAATCTAATTAGAGTAGTTTGGCAGCCAAATTTAGGTCTGAATGTTACTCCAGCTACTCCAGCTAGTGAGTCTGTCACTGCTTTGATAATCCGTGGCTTTCTGACCTTAGAAATATGTTTATTTACATAATCAGTATTTACAGATTTCCTAAATGATTTCCTAATGATGGGTTGTTTTCATATATAATATATAATGAATTGTAAACAAAAAATGTACAATTTTTAATCTAAGGGAAGCAACTCCTGCAGAATCGATAAATTTTACTAATGTGAATTTTGGCATTCTATTTAACATTATGTCATCAATTATTGTTGTAGTATTTTCCACGTCTGCATTAAAAGTTTTTGTCTTTTTTCACTTATTTATATGTTAGTAGATTCACACTGTTCTCTTATATTAATTATATCCATGTATTAAAATTGACAACATATGGGCTTTCTAATGCGCAGGTGCAATTAAGGCACACAAGATCTGTATACATATTAGTGTGTATAATAACCCTATATTGATAGATAAGATTTTGTGTCTTACACATGTATCACGGTGCTCTAATGGTAGACGTGTTGTCATTCTTCTCTCAAAGGGAGATAACACCTCCAAGTCATGTTTCCGGATTCGAGTACGGGGCGATCTGGGTTTTAAACAAAATCTCAAAATGGTGGACGGCGAAAACAAAATCCAATTCGGGGATGTTAATTTTGTCCAATGATGCAGTTTCAGGCCATAATTCGGTACGCGGTGTTGGTATTGAATAGAGATGTTATTTGTAGAATTCCATGGTTGCCTTTATTTATCTAGGGGTCAACAATTTTGTTGACGAAAGTAGACTTTTTAATGACAAAAATTCCATAAAAATCCCCGGCACTTGCACTGTTGCATAATTTTTTATTATTTTCTTGAGTTATTATTGTACTGAAGAAAACTACACTGCCTTACATCCCATTGCAGCACATTAATCCAAATGCTTTCACACACGAACGCACTGTCGAGTCTCAGTCAGCCAAATGAGAATTGAACTCCTTTCGCTGACTTGCTCGTTACAATATTAGAAGGATAAAGAAGATAAAACCCCTTCAGTTTTGGACCCCACTACACAGAACAACATCAGAGCCCTGGAACAAGTGCAATGGCGGGCGGCAAGGTTTGTCACCTGAACGACTACTCAACGAAAACCCCTGGATGCGTCACGAAGATGTTAGAGGACCTCCAGTGGGCATCTCTTGAAAGCCGTCGGAGACAAGCCAGGTTGCAGATGTTATACAAGATCGACCGCGTAATTGTAGACATCCATTCAAGCCAGTTCCTGAAACCTGGAGACTCACGGACAAGAGGAGGCTTGAAGTTTTACCAGGAGCTACTCCACAATACATCACTAGGATTAGGAACCTCCTTCATACCAAGAACTGTCAGAGAATGGAATCAGCTACCAACAAGGGTCACGAAAGGAAGCACACTGGGAGCTTCCTGACTCTTCTGCGAGATATTTGGCTACATATGTATATAGTTTTGACAGTTTTTAAGGAGCGAAATCTGAGACAGTTTTAGTTTTATGCTTGTGCAATTAGTCGCTGAGCTTTAATACAGTCCGATAGGACTCAGGACTGCTCTGTAATAGGAAGAAGAAGAAAACCCCTACCTACACGAAATCCCGAATCACTGCAGTATCCCTGTGGTATGGGAAATGGCCCACTTAACAGTTTAAATCATAGGCAGTCTGCACCGTCTAAGCACATACCCTATTTGGAACAAATACTCCCCCAGCCAAATCAGATTTTACCACTGTTTACTATCTATGACTGGCAACAGAGTATTGACCGATTATAAAAGTGCCTGTCACATTTGTACCTGTTTTTGTGTATTATTCATACAAACTATGCAATGGTACGGGTATCAGCATGCAGCCAAGATATTTTACTTTCAGGATACATTAACACTACTGTAATCAATTTGAGTGTTCAGCACTACCCAGATTTCCACGCTTGTAAATGTGAATTTTGCCTTGAAACAGAATGCATGCTTTACAAACGGGTCTAGCTGGTCATCCTTTCAGTTAGGGCCTAAAGCAAATAAAGTGTGACATTTTGCAAAAAAATAAAGTTTCTTGAATTTACTTTTTTCTAGTTCCATTTCATATTCAATACATCAAAGTTTATAGAAAATGTCAGGTTTTGGAAAATCGACAGACTGTTTAATAAAAAAATACTTGATCATATCATCTAATTAGCGAAAATCTCACCAAAACATGCTTATCTTTGATTGGAATTAATAACAAAGAAAGTGCTTTTTGATACCAAATTAGTTTGTTTTTGAGTGTGTAGAATTGAAGTGAACACTTGTATATTTTAGAAAAGTGACTTCTTCTTTTTTTGACATTTTTTTCTGAAATAATTGATAAAATAAATATAAGAAAATTAATAATGAAACATAAAAGTTTTTTCTATTGGCTGTGAACAGATACAATAGGAATGTCAACCACTTAGCAACTAAGGCAATGAAAAATCTACATACATTTCAAGTTTCATTGCTCTAACTTGAACATTTTGAAATTTGTCAGCTTCGAGATACAAAGGGTTTAAAGCATTAGGGTTGGGACATTTTAAGTTTATGTAGTTGTATGTGGTATTAATTGTTCATTAATTCTGAAGTTAATCGGATTTATTAATATAGGGAAGTTATATCAACATAACAGCTCATAAGTATATTACACTACAGTCTCAACCAGAGCGTGAATTTACGTCAGAAATTTTCATAACTGTTAGGGTTGGGACATTTTTTGGTAACTGACTAAACCAACATTTTTTAGAACACATATTGTACAATAATGCTGATTTTACAATTACATTGAACTTATTAACTGTTGGTCTTTAATAATCAATGGAAATAAAATTGTAAATTCATAGAAAAATTAATGTGATTTTCTTATAATGTTGAGAATCTAACATTAATTTAACAGGTGCGCTACAATGCAAACTCAAGAACATACTTATTAACATAATAACAATAAGGATTTTATGAATTAGTTCAACATACACATTTGACTTGCATATACTGTGATTGAATTCCACACTCAACCTCTGAGTCAATCACATACCCAAATGTCTTTGGAAAAACATTTCAGTTTGGATTAGTTTTTGTGTGTTTATATGGTTGTATATGTTCTGATATGGAACAGATGGCGTTGGGTTTGTTTGTATTAGTTTGTTGGCAAATTGTTAAAATTTAATGATAATATTGAAGAATACTGTTACTGTAAGTGTAAGTTTCTGGCACTGAAAACTCACTATTACTTGAAAAACTAGGTGACAGAAAAAGTGTCCCAACCCTAACAATTGTAAGGATTAAAGTGACTTATGATGGTTTAATAACTGCAATAAACAGATTGAAGTAAACTTTTTCAACTAGTTTTACCTGGGTGTTATTGGAAATAACTGGATATTTAGTTATTTCCGAAAAAAATCAATATTTTGTAATTAATTTTTTTGTATTTCCTGGAATGGCCTCTGGTGTAGTGCCAAAATTAATTCAGCATGCACAATACATAATTACAGTGAATTTCAATTGATAAAGCTTGTGTATGTTGTTACAAAAACTGTCCCTGCAACATTTTAATACTGATCCTCTTTAAAATAAACATGATTAATGTTTTCCGTTAGGGTTGGGACAAAAAGCGTTAGGGTTGGGACAAAATAAAAAAAATCTGATATGAAGAGCTGAGTTAAATACAGTTTTACCAGAAATTTTACTGAGCACCATAAGTGCTAAGGAGCATAATGACACTAGGTAGACATGAACATCTCCTTTCAACAACATGCAGCATGACTGGAAACAACATGACATTTAAGCCGTTAGGGTTGGGACAAAAACAAGCATTATATGGTGCATGATGTGCAATGTTGTGCATGTACCAGTAAAAACTGAAATTGAAGTGTTAGATGTCATTGTACATACTATTGAAAGGAACAGTGTTCTTTGTAGTAGGGTTACTTATTATATTTTGGCACAAAGATGGATGAATATGGTATAATTTAAGTCATTTGGCTTCATTTGGGTACTTTTCAAAATATGTTTAAGATTTTTTTGGAGGACTGAATCTAAATTTTTAAATTGTCGCAACTTATAGGTAAGATGTCAATGTGTTGTTTTAACACTGAAAAGGTATGAACCAAGTCGTATAGAATTTTATTTTAAAGAAAATACATTGTTATAAAAAGTCATGTCACACCGAAACAGCTAAAATTGAAGACATTGGACAACTTCAAATATTCATATTTTCAAAACCGCTTGACCGATTTGTCTGAAATTTGAAATCTAAATAGCCACATACTTTATAATCATACAGGACAGTTTGACTCTATATTTGTGTACCAGGTGTTCATTTATAATATGCAATGAAATGGCTTCACAAGAAAATGCTCTTATTTGCTTAAATAATTTACCTCACTTGCCAAATAAACATCGCAACCTTTCTCTAGATCGATAATTAAAAAAAGTCGACGAAATTCATCTTGGTCAATTTTCCATTCTTTTTACCTGTAGTATTCATATAACCCTTCAACCTCAACAGATTTCGAAGCAATTGCTTGATTGGCTAGACTGGATGTCACGTCATCAATAGATGTTCAATCGTGAAAGCTCGGCCATTTCCTTTGTTTTTTCGGTATACTGTATTCCTAGAAATGGTTTCGCGCATTTTAAGTTAGCGACTTTCGCGGGAGGTATCATTTCGCGAAGTTTAATAGCCGCGAAAAGGTTACCTCCAACGAATCCGCGAACGTTTCTAGCTTCTTCATACTAAAATCACAAAATCATTTGACGAAGGATAATTGTACTTGCGAATACATGACGTGGGAACTTCTGTCAATAAATCCATCTTTATAAAAAGATTAATTGTGTTAATTATCTCAATTAAAACATCAATTTCGATCCTGTAAGAATCGTGCATATTTTAGGCTGTGTAGACATAAACACTGATGACGTAGCGTGTAATGTACTCAATGTAAACAAGCACGGAGATACATGGGTGGGGTGTTAACATTCAGTTTACTTCTACATACGAAAGTTTGTTTTTGTCATGATTAAAGTCAATGTATTCCTGTACAGGTATTTACAATAATCATTTCACATTTATTTGTTTAACATATGTCTGGTGGGTAATTTATAATAATAACTATTTACTGGTTTATGTTGATAACACCTAGTGAAAACACTTTATGAAATCCTTTGTTATGAAGAGATTAATTGATCATCGTAATTGTTATCAGGTCAGTTAAGGTCACAATCAATTGAATTTGATCGTTTATACACGGATGGTGATGACAAACAGTCCAATTAAAATTGCGAGATTTGTCAAACATACCTTTATGCCGTAGCGACTTTAGTTTCGCGGAATTCGCGGACTTTATGATTCCGTGAAAATTTGTAGCCGCGAATATGCCGACGGTATGAAAAACGCGAAATAATGTATCCGCGAAAGTATCTAGGAATACAGTAATATACTGTAACGGCAAATATCGCTAGCAAACCAAATTCACGATTCTGGCTTAAGTTCTGTAAAGGGTGTGTATTAAAGATCAGAAGTGTTGATATCAGGGGTTCTACACTTCTGGAATAATCTGGAAATCTGGATTTGCTGCACTGGAAATAATGAACTTTTCTGTAGAAAATAAAAGTTATTTGATGAAAAAATCTAAAGAATTGACCAAGTTATGGTCATTTGAAGTTTCATAAGCTGAATTTCAACTATATAACAATGTTTGACACTGAGTTTTGTTGTAGGGGTGTGTGCTAATGGCACCTGAAACAGACTTGCAACTCATTTTCAGGACCCTTGTGATATATCGTGAAAGTAAAATATCCTCAAAATATTCCAGTAATTTGTCTGTCTTAATAGGTAGACAATGTGAAGATTGATTTGACTGTTTGGGGGAGTAGTAGGGTACGTGCTGGCTGCCTATATGGTTTACATGGTCCTTTTGTTATAAAAATTAAACATTTATGATGAAAGTAATTGACAATTACCAACTGGGGTCATTTATTGAGAACATGTTGGCACTAAATATCATTTGTCAAATAACAATGAATGCGATACTCAGCTTATTATGTCTCATCAGTTCCAAAAGCTGTGATATGAAATGGCTCCTTACGTCTTAGTCCCAAATGGCAAAAAAACTAAAATAATTCATGATCTTGTTGTTTCCAATTTTATTTAATGGATACATAGGTCAATTTTACAATTGGCTAACTTCTTTTACTTCTTCTCAGATTATAAATCAATGTTATCAAGACAGAATGGTAACAGGTCAAAACAGCCCACTTACAAGAACGGCCCAGTATAAATGTACCAGAACAGCCAACACTTGAGGTTTATCTAAAAGGCCCCCTTTCAAAAATCGAAGTTTACAGACAACATATTATGCTCAAATAATATAAATTGAGCTGTTAAGTGCTTCAATTAGAACTGTCAATAGTTTACTGAAGTGCTCTGAAACAAATCATGTGACAGATTTTCGGAAGTGTCCGCTTAAAGTGGCATCTTGGTTCAAAATCAGTCAATCACTCAATGTCACTGTGACCTTTAACATACCAGTAAATGACTATCGCCATGAAAGCAGGCATGACATGTTTAATAAACATCTTGTTTAATTCAATGTGAGTCATGATTTAGGGTTCATGTTATTTAAAAATGTTTTACTACAATTTTCTTTAAAATCTGTATTTTATTTCCAGATTTGTTTGACTCCCATGCCATTGAGGAAGCATGCCAATACAAGCTCCACAGTGGACAGAGTTTTTATCCTGTCCTGTCTGTTACAATGTGTTCAATGAACAACTATACAGACCCATCAGTCTGGCATGTGGACATACTGTATGTAAAACATGCCTGTCAAAGTTTCAGCAGAGAAAATGTCCCTTTGATCAGTCATTGATCTCACGGGATATTGATGAGTTGCCGGCTAACTTTGCCTTGTTACAGCTGGTCAGTGCCACTGCATCTCCGGATAGCAAGAAAGACTGTGTGCCTAATGAGTATAAGATATACTATGATAGATCAAGAAAATGTGTTGAACATCTTGCCTTGTTGTTGAAACCAGTGTCATCAAGTAAGTTTGAAGTTGATTGATTTTTATGCCCCCCTATCGATAGATGGGGAGGCATATAGTGATGCACCTGTCCGTCCGTCCGTTCGTCCGTCCGTTCGTCCGTCCTGGTTAACCCAAATTGACCGTTTCTTCTAGCATTAATATGGCTTGCTACAAAGCTTTCATACTTGCATGGATGTTGTGTATGAACAATCTCAACACACCAGTATCACCTAACCCCATTTTGACCTTCACCTTGACCTTATTTTGGACTTAGACTTATTTATGGACAAGGCTTCCACAGGGGTCATAAGCGTTTATTGAACGCAGTCTTGTTTAAAGCTGACATGGGCACTTTGATTTTGAAGATATCACAAAGACTGAAATAGAGCGCTTTATTGTGATCAATTGTTGGATGTTTACTGGTTGTTGATTACAACTTGACAACATGATCTAAATTGTCTTCTTTTTTTTACTTAAAAATCTTTCTGAAACCTTGTCACAGTGTGTGTCTCTATGACTCTGATACCCGGTATATTCAAAACTGGGTTATCTTGGATAAAAAAATAGGTGATAAGATGAAATCAAAGAAAACCATTTTATAGTCTTTATGAAGTCTGTTAACAATGTTTGTCATCCAGGGTAAAAACTTGGTCACTAGGCCAAATTTAAAACAACCTTATTAATATTGTAGATGTATCAATTATATTTATAAAATCTGGTGAACACTATATCTTGTCTCTTTAAATTAACATATGTTCAGAAATTATTCAATCATGGGATTGAGCTCATCTTTTATTATGCCCCCCATCTTTGATGAGGGGGTATATTGCTTTGCACATGCAGTTGGTAGGTCGGTAGACCAATTCGTTTCCGTTAAATAACTCAAGAACGCTTTGCCCTAGGATCTTCATACTTTACATGGAGGTTGGTCATCAACAGTTGACGACCCCTATTGATTTTGAGGTCAGTAGGTCAAAGGTCAAGGTCACTGTGACCTTTAACATTTCTGACTATTGGGCTGCCATGGGGGCATACATGTTTTGCATACATCTCTTGTTTCTTTTATTTTAGCGAGTACAGGTTCAATCATTTCTGTACCTACAACAAGCAATGGTAACTCTCCAAATTCAAGCAGCGTTCTCAGCCGTCCAATGCAACGCAAGCTGATCACTCTCGTTAACTGTCAATTAGTGGAGGAAGAAGGTAGAGCACGAGCACTACGTGCAGCTAGATCTCTTGGTGAACGCACTGTGACTGAGTTAATTCTACAACATCAGAATCCACAGCAGTTGTCTTCAAATTTGTGGGCTGCAGTACGTGGCAGAGGGTGTCAATTCCTGGGTCCAGGTATGTTATTTTTTTATCAGGTTTAAACCCGTTTCAGTTATATATATACAGCGTCTGATTTACCTAACAAGTTTTCCTGGAGTGGACTGTGTCCTAACCAGTACTAACTTGCCGTTCCACAAGGAACCAACAACAACTCAACATGTGAAGGAAAATTGATATTGTTGTCATATTGATATGGAAGTGTATGGCCTGCCAGAAATACACATCTCGAGTACTGACCACGGGACAGCAACTTTGTTATGGGAAATTATTTTTGTAATATCCCACTAGCCTTCAGCAATGTCTCTGGTCATTATGCCTCAGTAGAACCCCTGGGATAACTGCCTGTTATTTGTTTACAGTTAACCAAGTCCCACCATTTAGAGAAATTTGCTTTGTGTGCAAAATAAACTGTACAGCAAATAATAAAGTGATGTACTGTAAAATCATTATTTTCCTGAGGGTTAAATATTCGTTGATTTTGAGGTTGAATTTGACCACGAAATTTAATCATCACAATTTATTTTAATTTAATTGATATTTTTGAATTGTGATCTTGGGTTTCCTTTTCCATGTTTTGTAATCTACAAATTTAGGAGGCATTTTACCAAACTACAAGAAAATTAATGACCATGAAAATAAGTGATTTTACAGTGTAAGTATTAAATTAAGTATGAGGCTGCTAAAGTTATATTTAATCATTACAGCTATGCAAGAAGAGGTTCTCAAATTAATACTGTTAGCACTTGAAGATGGATCAGCTTTATCTAGAAAAGTATTAGTATTGTTTGTTGTACAACGACTTGAAGCACAGTATCCACAGGCATCAAAGACAGCCATTGGACATGTCGTACAACTCTTGTACAGAGCATCATGTTTTAAGGTATACTTTGGAAACTCTATATTTAACTGACTTTGAACACAAAAAGATAATGAAAAATCTTACAGGGTAGGAAGCATTCAACTTAAACAACGAGCATAGAAAACATAAAAAAACACAGACTACAATTACACGGCACAATGCCCTACACTTAACTGAAATAGAAAATGGACTTAACCGCTGAAATTCCTAGTTTCAGCTGTCAAAAAGTCGAAAGTCCAAGTCTCAGCTGCCAAAGCTAAAAGACCTAGTTCCAGCTGCCAAAGCTAAAAGACCTAGTTCCAGCTGTCAAAAGGCTGAAAGACCTAGTTCCAGCTGTCAAAAGGCTGAAAGACCTAGTTCCAGCTGTCAAAAGGCTGAAAGACCTAGTTCCAGCTGTCAAAAGGCTGAAAGACCTAGTTCCAGCTGTCAAAAGGCTAAAAGACCTAGTTCCAGCTGCCAAAGCTAAAAGACCTAGTTCCAGCTGTCAAAAGGCTGAAAGACCTAGTTCCAGCTGTCAAAAGGCTGAAAGACCTAGTTCCAGCTGTCAAAAGGCTAAAAGACCTAGTTCCAGCTGCCAAAGCTAAAAGACCTAGTTCCAGCTGTCAAAAGGCTGAAAGACCTAGTTCCAGCTGTCAAAAGGCTGAAAGACCTAGTTCCAGCTGTCAAAAGGCTGAAAGACCTAGTTCCAGCTGTCAAAAGGCTGAAAGACCTAGTTCCAGCTGTCAAAAGGCTGAAAGGCCTAGTATTAGCTGTCAAAAAGTCCTAAAAAGTTTAAGAATAACAGTAAATGGTAAATCCCTGAAATCCCCAAAACCAATAAAATATTTGTTTTTAACAATGTTTTTTTCATACCTACACTATTTTATTTCAGTATGTTTCCAGAACCCCGTTATTGTATTAATTTGTTCTGACCTTAGATGAATACAGTATTTATGGTATGGTTAACATTTCAGGTAACAAAGAGAGATGAGGAATCGTCATTAATGCAGTTAAAAGAAGATTATCGTACATATGAAGCTTTAAGAAGAGAACATGATTCCCAGATAGTGCAGATAGCAATGGAAGGCGGTCTTAGAATAGCACCTGACCAATGGTCATCCTTGTTATATGGTGACTCCACCCATAAATCACACATGCAGTCTATTATTGATAAGGTACTTGTAATACTATGTGTAATAATATTAATATTGTTTAATAGGGTATTTTAGAACTTAATTTAAACCATTCCCTGCTTATGAATATGCTTGGTCTAAGAACATGAACATACTGCCCAATGCCTAGACATCAGGTGTATCGTTAGGCGTCCAGGTTATTTGTGACCTAGGCATTAAAGAACATGGGTCCTTCAATTCTGGAACTCCAGATTTGCTGCACCTAAAAGAAAATAAAAGTTATTTGACGAAAATATTCCGAGTTTTGACTAAGCCTGATGTTTGAAACATATTTTAGTGTGTGTATGTGTGTGCTTATGACATCCAACACAGACTTGTATCTAATTTTCATGATTGTGCATTATGCCTCATTTAACCTCTGTATACTATACTGTTACAGCTGCAGACCCCACAGACGTTTTCCCAGAGTGTTAGTGAACTACTGATAGCGTTACAGAGAACTAACGATCCACATAGCTTATCTAAGTTACATCCTGAGCTTGAATTCTTATCTAATATTGATCCTAGTCCAGGTGAGTTTCCAGTAGAGATGGGACCAAATACCCGAATATTCCAATATTGGAAAACCGGTTGAATATTCCAATCCAAAGTTCATATTTAAATATTCAAATTTATTACCCAACAAGTTAGTTTTATCAAGAACAGGGAAATAAAAAAATGATAGTCAGTTGAGGAGATTATGGAAGCGTTCAAATAGATAAGATTTGGAATGAGTATCGAATGATCCAATATATTCAAATAGGCATTTCAAATATTGATTTTTGTATCCCATCTCTAGTTTCCAGAAAGACTGAGTTATAGTCCTTTTGAATTTCATGGTTTAAATGCAACAACAGAAGAATGTTTTGACCGAGTTTTGGTGTATGTATGTGTGCTGATGGCTCCTGAAATTCTTATTTTCTGGATTGGTCATTACACCTCAGCAGGACCCCTAATGACACAATTTGAACAGCGTAATGGATTTTAGTTCATGTAACTAATTTTCTTAGCAACATTACACCTGTAAACTTGAATTTACAATGGTAAAGATAATCTTAAAAAGACCTTTTCAGTCCATAGTAAAACCCTTGAAATTGAATAATACTGTCATGGATGCAAGTTTCTTCTTTGTCTTCTCTGTATATTTTGACAATTTTTCAGAATTTCAGTTTTTTTCTCGGAATTTCTAACTTGCACACGTGTTTTGTACAATGAATAATTTTCCATTTATATTGTAGAAGTGCCGTGTCCTACATGGGAGAATTTAGATGGGGTGATGAGAGCTGTGAAAACTGTTGTAGAAGGTCTGGTTAATTTTCTGCAGAATGCTGGCTCTAGAAAACATGAATTTCTCACGCCGTTTAACTCCCGATATAAAACCAGTATGTGTCGAGATTACGGTGAGCGAGGGAATTGTCCACGTGGCTCTAGTTGTACATTCGCTCACTCAGAGGACGAACTGGAGAGGTTGGTGGCAGTTGTTATATTCAGGGGATCCTATAATTCTGGAATAATTTTGAAATCCGAATTTGCTTCACTAAAAAGAAGGAACTTTTCTGTAGAAATAAAAGTTATTTGTTGGAAACATTCAAAGAATTGACAAAGTTATGGTCATTTGAAGTTTCATAAATTGATATTTATTAATAGAACTATGTTTGAAACTAAGAGTTTGCTGTAGGATATGTGCTAATGGCATCAAAACAGACTTGCCACTCATTTTTTAAGTTTGGGAATTATGCCTCAGTAGGATCCCTGTATATTATTTCATGTGATGATCCTAGGTGAACCAATGGTCAAGATCCCTCAGAAATTTTGCTAAAATGTGCTTTACTTAGAGAGCAAGGTGTTTATGCCCGATTTCGGTCAGACCCTCTCAACTCGAAATATTTTAAACAACTGTTTGAATGAGAAAAATAGCTGGATCTGCTCATGCATTATAATTATTGTACCCTCGTGGTGATGGATTCCATTATTATTGAGGTGTTAAGTTTTATTATAAAACAAGATGTTTGTGTTAGAATCGGTCAATCATCCACCTTAAAGTTCTAGATTAAACTGCACATGCACTATTTTGTACCCCCGTGGCGATGGATTCCATCATCAATGAGGTGTCTTAGAGTAGTTATAAATATAAATTTTAGAACTGAGTGCTGCCTTCCCTGTAATATTATCTTTTTGTTACACAAATTGCTTGTTTAACAAAATGAATTTTTAACAGTTTACTGTATGAACCATGAATTTGTTTCCTTGTTACAGACACCGACAGAAAAACAAGCGATCAGTGAGAGGTGGTGTTTGTGGATATGGTGGGTACGGTATGAGAGAAGATGATACGTTTGGCATAGGAGAGGATGAAAGGTATGTACTATTCAGGGGTCCTACAATTCCGTAATAACCCAGAAATCCAGATTTTGCAATAGAAAGAATGATCTTTTCTCCGGAAAATAAAAGTTATTTGATGAAAAAATTCTAAGAATTGACTTGAGTTATGGTCATTTGAAAATTTATATGCTAAATTTTGACAAAAGTACAATGTTTGAAACAGAGTTTTGGTGTTGGGATGTTGGCTAATGGCTATCGGAAACAGACTTGCGTCTCATTTTCAGGATTGGACATTATGCCCTAGTAGAACCCCTTTCTATTGAACTAACTGCAGTGTGAATAGTATCTTTGTATGGTCTATAAAGTTCTGCTTTGAGACCACTTCATTTACGTAAAAATTCCAGGCCCATATTTGCATATTGTAAAGAACAAGTCTTAATATTCAAACAAAGTGGCATGCTATTAAGAGTTTTAATGTGATGCATGAGTTTTGCTATGTTACACAAATTATTAACCCTTTGCTCATTAGGCTACTTTTTTATCAAGGCACTTGTGCAAAACTTGAACTTAAGCGCAAATTTAAAGAGAAATGCTTTATATTAGTTGATTTATGGTTTGCCTTTTAAGTAGATTTGTATATGGTACCAATGAGTATATATTTTACTAGTTTTACCAGATAAAATAATGATATATTTCAGAAACACAGGCAATATGAATGAATCTACAAATAGATCTAGATCCACCATGCTTAATCCAAACCATAGAATTCCCTATCATTCCCCACAAGCTACCAATGCTGTACCACAACTACGTCCTCCAGTGGATAGGAACCAGCTACCTAATGTACCCAATGATTTACATATAAACATGGGAACCAACCCAAACCCGTCACCCGGTGGTATGGAGATGGTTCCTCCACCTCATGAAATCATCCCACGAGTTGCTGATGTTGCCACGCCCTCTGGGCAGCCATCTGCAGGTTATGTCACGCCCATTAATCCATCAGCCCCGCCTCCGATGGTAGAATCGCCTATTGTTGTAATGCCCCCGAATGGAGATTCTGCCATTTTACAAGCAGGAAATATTGTGCCACCTGGCATTCGACAAGGGTTACCTCAGCCAACTAGACCTGTTGCCGCTATGAATCCGTATCAAAGTCCACCACCTACAGTACATATGGGGAGTGGTATTATGGCACCTATGCATGCAGCTGGAATAGCGCCCTCCGGACCTATGGTCCCAGGTGGTATGGTACATGCCGGACCAATGGGGACAGGTGGTATTGCGCCCACAGGACCAATGGGGTCAGGTGGTATGGCGCCCCCAGGACCAATGGGGACAGGTGGTATGGCACCCACTGGATCTATGAATGCAGCTGGAATGGCGCCCAACGGACCTATGAATGCAGCTGGAATGGCGCCCGCCGGACCAATGGGTACAGCTGGTAATATACCGCCTGGAAATATGATGCAGAATGTACAACAAGGGATGTCCCCTAACATGCTACAAATGCCTGGAATGATGCCTCCATATATGGGTCCTTACGGAGCACCAGGTAATCATAATAAAAGAAGATTCAAACTGATTTATCTTACATCAATTTTAAAACAAGTAATTACAATTTCAATTTATAATGGATATTATTAATCATTCTTGATGAATGCTTCCAACTTCATGACATATTTCATGGATTGTAATGGTCAAAATTTAACCTTGCCTTTATCTGGATTCAAAGGCTTATTAATGAGGTTTTACTGTTTTGTACATGAGTTGCCTTAGACTGAGACAGTTGTAAGTGTATGGTCATTCAGTTTTTCCCTGCCTGATTAGCCAATGATCTCCAACCTCAAGGGAAGAGACATTTGTAAATTGTATGATACACAACAAGTTCAATTCTAAATTCTAGTTGGATGGGTTACACTGTATAGTTTTTCAGAAATGAACAAATGCCCTTGCTGAGAATCGAACCAGGGACGATTTGACCCATAGTGAAGAGTGTTTTCAATTTTACGACAGTGCCACTCCATACATGTATTACAATGTTACCTAATATGTGTTTGTTTCTGGATATTTTCTTTCAGTCCATAAATACTCTGTGGGTCTCAAGTTTATTAAATCACCAGCCGGAGATACATTGTATTTGACTGATGTTATGTTTTATTTTAGGGGCTGCTATGATGGGTCCCAGATTTCCGATGCACCCGATGATGTGTGGACATTACCCGGCCTTCCATCCTATGCATCCGTACATGAACCCGTACTACTCCCAGGGTTTTATGAGCCCTGAAAATGCCCAGATGCAGTATGAAAATTATTACACATCTTTGAATCCCTTCGCTGAGCCCTGGAACCCCTCAAGTGGTGTCCCTAACCATGGATCCGGCATGCATTACGGTGGGAACCAGTGCGAGAAATGTTCAGCTTGCTCACAGGTAGATTTAATATTGTAATATAGTACAGAGAATTTGACTAGTTACTCGGCCTTGTATTAGCATAATTTAATAGCTGATATCTTGTCTATAATTGTTTATAACTCCAGGTCAGTGCTTTTTCTGTTCATTTTGGGAAAAAATATTGGTGTATTTCCTGTTTTGGGATACAAAACAGCAGGTATAACGTTTGATTTTTGGGAAAACTGCATGATTTTTAAAGACATTTTCTATTGGAAAGGGGACTTTTATAGGCCTCTGTTATAGAAGGAGAAAAACTCCTGCAGTTGTTTTCATAAAGAGGCTCGAGGTGTAATACAAACACTAATCTAAAGGACTGATATCGCACGATTAGTTTGTGGAAATTTAAGTACCGGTATTCAGTGCAAGAACCATGTAATAAATTCATGCATAAAGGTCAGGATCAGGTCAAATTCTCCGTACTATAACCACCATATACCTTGTTATACAATTACTATGAAACAATGATATTTTGTCCTTTGATTATATTACATAATGCATCATCTAGTCAGAACAATAGTATTCTAGTCACCCTTTATGTCTTGTCAGAAAGTGTGCATTCCATTACATTCAAGAACTGTACCTTCAATATGTGTTCAAACTGTCTTTATTAGTTGTAATATTTATCATTTCATACTATATTTTGATTTCATTGTGTTTTCTATTAAAAAATCAAGCCTTTGTTGTGTTTTTGCCTTTTTCATACACAGCAATTTTCTGACCTGTCGCAAGTCATCTGCTTGGTTGTTTATAATGTGAACAGCCTATTTTACTTATGGGTATGTGCCCGTACACAAATCATTAAACGATGACTGTACAAAACATGATTTGCAGGAAATTTATTGTTATTTTTTCAACGACTATAGCTGTTTTAAATCATATACCCGTCCAATGAATATTCAATGACAAAGTACCTGGTACAGGTGGAAAAAATTGACTTATACATGTGTTTATATTTATAACTGTGTTGTATGCCAGTACAATGGCCCGTAATTAGAAAAAAAAATCTTCTTTTCAGAAGCAGGAAGAACAACGAATGAGGCAACAACAACAACAACAACAGCTACAGAAACATACAATCTGTGATAAACATGACAACGAGGCTAGGAGTGAGGTACATTGTGACAACATGGATGGTAGAATAGCAACTAGGAATTACTCCGAGTTGACAAAGTCAAACAAAGATACGGGTGGAAAACCAGTCATGGAACGTTCACAACTAGGTTTACAACCAGCTAAGGGAAAAGCTCAACATTATCAAATGGTTCCGAAACAAGGTTATTCACAGGGGTCGTCTCAGCAGCATACCAAACAGCAGAACTATTACTCAGATAACGGTGGTTCTGAGTCTCTAGATATATACAATGTCGCACACAGTGATGATCAGTTAGACAGCTACGGACAGAATATAAATTATAACTCAGCAGACGAGGATAGGTATCAGACAAGCAATGCTAGTCATGAACATTCAGAGTGGAGCACGTACGATGACGATGATGATGATGACTCGGACGAACACAAGAAAGTTTATACTTACAATGGTAGTCATGGCGATAATTCTACAAATGATGCATATGTCACTCCTGTTTCTATTAAGAAGTCCCAGTATCATCAGAAAGGAAAAAGTTGGGCTTCAAATATAGAGAACAAGGATAGTTCACGATCAATGGTGAGATCATGTTTATTGTTTACCTCTTTTGCTCTGCCATTAATTTCGTAAACTTTTATTGGGGTCTAAAGTACTGCAATTCCTCTGACCACCAAGTCCTTTCTTATTTACTTTCTTATTTATTAGTTTCCTATTAATGACAAATTACTCCTGAAATGATGTATGTGCCTTTTTTGACCCCCACTAGTGAGAAAATGAACAGAATATTTTGACTTTTCACATTTTCACCTTTATAGAGAATGGTCTAATTAAATATGTTTAATCAGCCTCAATAGCTGTGTTGTGGTGTGTCTACTTGGAGTGTGAATGGTGCCAAGTTTTGTCCCAGGCTGCAAGATACCAAAGTTGTTAAAATTGTACATTTTTATCTCCCTTGCTTGACACTCAGCATAGTTAGCTCCAGGTACCTGCCGGTGTCAGGATAATATAACTGCATAGTTGCCATACGAGTGAAATATTATAGAAGTAAAAACAATATTTAAAGGTTCTAATTCTAAAGCACTGTGTATTCCCTCTTTCTTGCAAAACATGAGGATGATTAATTTGAGATTTGCCTTTTCATATTTATCATATTAATCAGTAGTTTGTTTATTCTTCTCAATGTAGAATAATAAAATATTGAAATTTAAACATGTTTAACACTGTGTATGACTTAAATTATATGTTTATTTATAGAGAACTGAAACAAAGGTGGCTCATTCACACATGTCCTCTGGTGTTCCAACCATCCCGCTGATGTCAGAACCTAATGCTAAACTTTATGTAAGTGTTTGCTTTTATTTACTGCCTTATCAAGAATTTATTTATAGATTCTGCCTAGACAACTATTACATGGATTCGAACATTAGCTCACCATTGATATGTTTGCGACATTCTGTACAGCCATCATAGATTATGCATCCATTCAAAGATGTGCATATTATAACATGTTTTAAATACTTTATAGCAAATTTAAAACCATATTCATTTATACTGCTAGTGAAAAGTTTAGGGTTGTTCTTATTAACTGGTAGCGGCTAGAAAACTTTGTTTGAAATCGTGTTCCGATTTTTATGCCCCCGTATCGATAGATCGGGAGGCATATAGTGATTCACCTGTCCGTCCGTTCGTCCGTCCTGGTTAACCCAAATTGACCGTTTCTTCTAGCATCATTATGGCTTGCTACAAAGCTTCCAAACTTGCATGGATGTTGTATATGAACACTCTCCACACACCTGTATCACCTGACCCCATTTTGACCTTCACCTTGACCTAATTTTGGACTTAGACTTATTTATGGACAAGGCTTCCACAGGGGGCATAAGCGTTTATTGAACGCAGTCTTGTTGTAAAAAGATTTTTAGAAACAAAACCAAAAAAGGGTCTTTGCCCAAGCAGCTGTTTTTCCTGCCAATCTATTTATATTGCAAACCCTGGTTCAGAACAGCATTGTAATGTCTGTGTGTTATTTTGTTTACAGAGACAATCGTTGAATACTTTGAGAGAACGAAGGAATTCATTGATACAACAGTTACAGGAAATCAATATAGAAGCTACTGCTCATGAACATAAACTGGAAGAATTGTCAGAAAATCTGCCAAACTTATTTAGGTGAGTTAGTATACACCACTAAATTATGAAAAGACAGTTATTAAACTATTACAATATAGTCATTACAATTATAAGGAAATATAGTTATAACATTACTAAAATTAGAGTTATCAGAAAATAAATAAGCTTTGGCAATTAAGCTAGCTCTATACTCATGGTGTCCTGTCTCTGTCACACAAGAATTGGATTCCTGTTGAGTAAACACTTTCATGTGACTCCTGTAGACACTTGTGGGATTTTGTATGGTATATTATTAGTTATTGTATGTATTACATGGTATTGCACAGAAAAATATTATTTGAGTAATTTTGTTGTATTGTGGTCTTCTGACAGCTGGAGTTCATCTATGTTACCATTGTAATGATTTGTTTATTTGATGCAGTTTTGAGAACGTAGATGTAAATGAAGCAGCTGTGTATACAAGCACACTGAAACATCCTGAACCATTGGATACTGGACCTTTAAGCCTGAAGAAAACAGCACCATCTAATGGAGAGATATTTGAGAGATTAGGGGCCATATCTGGGGTTCCACCACGATCTGTCAATGACAGTATAATGGCATCATGGACTGTTAGTACCTTGAAATGCTCAGGTAAGGTGTATGCATGTGCTAGGCTTACATTCACTGCTGCACTAGCTTATTTTATCAAATTGCTACAGCCATGGTCCAGTGGTTCGTGAACTGGATTAATGGGTTTGCTTCCTGGCCCCTGTCTCCCGAAGCATCTTAAGTAGAAACCTCCGCTCAAATTGAGATTTGCTCAAATCAAAGTCGGAAGTTTGAAGTTTCAGCTCTTTGAATTTTACTGTTATGTTATGTAATAAACTAAGAATAAGGTTTTCTGTTTTGTGATTCGAATTTTGGGTCCAGCCTCCGATTGATATTATCTAAATGACACATGGCACTATTTGAGATGAGATTTAGCTCAGATTGAGATGTTTCGGGTGATTGGGGCCAGCTCACGACAGGTCATACCCTTTCATGAAAATTTGACTTCCAAAGTTGATTTTCCTCCACATGTGGAGAAATTTGCTGGTTCCTGGTGGAAGGGTAAGTTAGTTACATGTAATGGTAAGGATACTGTCCAGGAAAACTGGTTAGGTTAATCAGCCCCTGTATATAACTGAAACAATATTAAGAAATTGTGTTAAACCTGAATAAATAAACAAACACTTTAAATGATCAGATATGATAAGACATTATACACTTGGCAAAACTTATAAGTACACACTTGTTTATTTGCCCATAGCTCCATCAATGCATGCATGATCGTGCTGAAAATTTGAACATATGTAAATTGGATATGTAGAGTTACAATACAATCGATGTTTTTAACATCTGATTTAAATTGTCAAAAACAGAATAAACTAATGATGCCAACAGCAGAATCTAAAAAAACACAATAATGCCGTGTGTTCATCGGGCGATTGTCAGGTAGCTAATGCTCTTATGGCCCCGCTGCGCTGATACAGTACGGTTTCAAGTCTATGTTTCTATCACGGACACAGTAATAAAGAAAACAATGATAGGAACAAGCACACTTTAGGTTTAAAAATATCAACTTCTGATAAAAAATGAAATTTGGAACATGGTTAACTCCCCTTGACCATAACAATAAAAAATATTTTTAAAAGTAAAAAAACATCATGTTGTTGTTTGAAAAATCGAATTATTTTGTGTTTTTTTAATTTGACAATAAATCTAAAATTCAAATTTACCTTACATAAAAATAATTTGCAAATACGCGTCAATTTCACGGCCATTTTACGGTTTTTGACGTTTCATGGTTCAATGAACCGTTGTATTTAATTTTGTAGAAAAAACTTTATTTATCCAGTCCTTTGACAGTCAATACCATGTACACAAAATTTCATGCAAAAATAATAAAAAATAAAAAAGTTATAACGATAAAACGACGTGTGTACTTATAAGTTTTGCCGAGTGTATTATGATTGCAATAAGTTATTTTTTTTAATACCTGATTTTGTTAAATCCTCCAATCAGTCCTGCCCACCAGGCATGTGTATATAAGCCAAGTGAAGTTACAAGTATATTCCTTATAACTAAAAAATTTACCATGATCCAGTTAGGACAAGTAGTATACAGCATAATTATGTAATTGAGTAAGTATTGAAAAATAATGTAAAACTTTAAAGCAAATACATGATAATTTTCTTACTGTAAATTGAGATTGTTTGCATGTTACAGAACTTGATGACAGTAACACAGACACTCGCTTAGAGGTCATATACAGTAGTCATGTAACGAATGAGGCAGTTACTAGTGAGACAGTGACGAGTGAGGCGTCGAAGGAACAACAGAAGAAGAAACACATTGTGAGTATCTCATAGGGATCATAATACAGGATGTTTGGCTTGATGTTCTCAAACAACATTTAAAAGAATATTCTACCATATTTACTAGAACATATTATCATGCAATAGATATTGGTATAAGGGGAGAGTCGTAACTTAGATTTGGAACTTGTGACTCAACCCTTTACCCATGTTTATCATGTGTATATATATTTATATGATAGAAATCCTGTATAGTATTTGCCTATTTGGGTAATAAAATATGTTTAAATTATGTTCTCAAACAACACAAATATCATTAATACTGTAATGGCAATGAGAATCTAGATGTGGCATGATGTTGTTGCCTGAAAGTTGGACCAATACTAAGTATTCTTCTAATTTATCATTCCCCCAATCCAAGATGTGGGGTTATATTGCTTTGCACATTAATGTCAATCTGCTGACAATGGGTCTAGTGAGGGATTTTATTTGGTGGTAGGTGATTGATTTTGAGGTCAAAGGTCAAGGTTGCTATGACCTTTAATGTTAGTTACTGATTGGCTGCCATGGGGGCATAGACATTTTGCTAGCAACTCCTGTTGCCATTTTCCGAGGCCAATACATACCAAAGTACAGTAAAACCTCGGTAATACAAGCAGCCACTTTTTGAGCAAACGGCCTAATTCGAACAAATTTCAAAGTCCCGGCGAATTTACTCTATATTGTACATTAATTTATCCCTCTTATTTGATTAAAGTTATTACGAGCATCCGGTCTAATTCAAGCGCAGGTGTTGGTCCATTCAACAATTTTCAACGATAGTTAGTTACTTTATCTCGAGGCAATCATCCGAGCAAAATTTCACACCTCCGAAAAATGTCAGACTTAATTTTGTTACGGTCCATATTTTTCACTCATCGTGATAATCACATTTTATGACAATAGCGTAATCCCTAACACTTAAATTGATTTCAGTATTTTCGATTCGATACATTAAACACGAAGTAGAAGATATTTAATTAATGAGCGTGATTAAAACAACACATACGTTTCAGAACAAGTTCAATAGGCAACAATTGGGAACTTTAACACATACAAGAATTAGAATTATTAAATGCACCATCAATGCTTCGAACGTACTGACTCGCAGAGACTTTTAATTATCGTAAGATCAACCAACGCACGTGTTGAATCTTAAATATTTAGGCGCCGTTCGTTATAAAACTGCAAGTAAAAATCAAGTCCAATACTGAATAAGTGACATAAATCAAGTCCGCGATTAAATCCAATTCTCATCAAACAACACTGAAGAATAAAACATTCCTCGAAATTGTTAAGTAGAAAATTAAATGTCAATTAAATCAATAACATCCCCAAGTGTCCAAGCGTTTGAACTGGAAACCGCAGGGATTTAACTCATTCAGCTAAACATCATGCCCTAAATAAATTATCATAGATAATACAGTGCTTGTTTTTTACACAATGAGACGTATCCCTGTGGTGGAAACTGGATCGACTTTGCATCCGGGATTTATTTTATCACGTCATCTGATCGATTTGAAAAATGGGTTTAAATGTTGAGATGATTTTTTTGTGCGTGGGTGTTTGTTCACACATTGTAGGATATATCGTGCGCATTGAGTAATGTTATCTTTTTGCCGATGTGAACTTTTATTACAACCGTTAAATGGAGTTTGATATTTAACATAAAGTATTCATAACGACTTTCATATGCAATTTGTTGAATTCGGCAAATGTCCACACGATTCAAATTGCGTATAGACATGATAAACAATGACAATATTTGTAGTTACAACCAAATACTTGTATCAAACGTCTTTTCATTATAAACACAGTTACACTTAGTAATAACAACAAAATTCATCATAGACTTCGGATATTTCGAGCACCTGGCTAAACTCTAGCATTTGGCTTGACCCGATGGGTCCTCTAGATAACGAGGTTTTACTGTAGTTTAAGATATTTCTGATGTACCTCCCTGGCCTAAATAATAGCTTTTGAGGTTAGTTCCAGGTAAGTCATGGTTGGCTCGGTGTCAAGATTATGTGACTGGGTAGTCTCCATTTGACTGAAATACCAGTTGACCAGTTGATCTTTTTGAAGAAAAAATATTGTCAATTTATTCAAGTTGCAGGGCTTTTTTTCGTTATATTCTAGGGGCCGTTAAAGGACCCCTTCCCCTGGAATTTTTTTTTTAAATCATGCAGTTTTCCTCAAAATTGAATTTTACCTCAACAAAATCCTTACCCATGTTACCAAAATACCAATACACTGCCCACCAAAAATAAGTATACATAGGTTATTTCCCCTTTTGCCCTTTTACTCGTGTGTAATATCTCTATTTGCAGAACAGTGAAGCATCAATATTTTTGACAATGACTATTTTCGTTCATTAAGTATAAAGACCACACATTGATTGGTATCCTAGGTGCAAAAATAAAGTTTCTTTGTCTTGAAAAGTAATTTTGTCAAAAAAATATGGAAACATCAGGCTTTTTGGATCACATGGTGATTTAAATTCAGAACATCTTCATCTTTACTTTTCTTGTTTTTGACTCATTTAGTAACTGTAGTTTCAGAAACATGTATAATTGTGACCATCTGGTTACAGATATTGTGTTTTTGTAACTGTATACTTATTTTTGGTGGGCACTGTATATTTTTCCCCTAATTAATTGTAAGGCCCCATCCCCAAGGTACTAAAAAATCCCTGTGTTGTGTTATGAACATTGATTTTATTATTCTCAGGAGAAGAAGGATAAATGGGACAATGTTGATCAAGATTTTCCATATTGGAAAGATGTTACCCAGAATCTAGATTCTCCAATGACAACGCCCCCAGCTACACCCTGTCCCTCGTCATCCTATAGTCAGCATACAACTGTTACTTCAAGATATTCTGCACCATCATCATATTGTACTGTAAGCTCCGTGGCAAGTCCAGCCAGGAGCAGTTACGGTGGAACAAGTCGCAAGTCGGCCGAGTTGATCGGTGGTACGAATACATCCACGTATAGACAGTCAACCTCATTTCCAACCAAGACCTCATCACATGGAAATGCTCCTCAGACAAAAGTCTCATCGTATGAGAAAGATAACAGCCACGACGAAGCCTATGAAATGAAGGCTGATACAAGTAGTTCTAAGGATGTTACTAAAAATAATACAAGTTACGCTCCCACAAGTGCTTATAGCGTTAATACAAGTAAAAACACGTCATCATATCAGGAGTCAAATGTGTTTAATTCTTCAGTGTATAATTCGGTGGTTAAGAGTAGTGTAAGCACATCATATGGTGACACGTCCTACTTTGCGTCTTCATCGTACGGTAATGGAGTATCAACATTCGCGCAGTCTACTGCTTATAACAAGGATACTGTAGCTAAAAGTTACACAAGCAACTATGTGACAGCATCAGGACAGGATTACAGTACACCCACCAGTTACTGGCCATCTGATACCCCGGAATACTGGCCGTCTGTGTCTTACCACAGTAAGAATTAAATAATTGTTTTATTACAATTTGATGTATGCAACTTCCTAAAAACTCTGTCTTATCTCTGACTGAACTTGATAGCAAGTATGGCAGCTATTGTAAAATTTATACCCCCAGATACATAGTATATGGGGGCTATATTGGAGTCATGCTTGAGGATGGTTGGTTGGTTGGTTGGGTGGTTCGTCCGTACAAATTTGTCTGGGCTATTTCTCTGTAACCATCGGTCATATTTAATCGAAACTTTGCATGACTGATCAATTCCAAGTCTAGTTGTGCATATCGTCGGCACACTTCCGTCGGAATAATTTTAAGGGAGTTATGACCTTTTATTTTTTTACACTTATAAATTTTGTCCGGGCTATTTCTCTATAACCCCATTGATCGTATTTCATCGAAACTTTGCATGACTGATCAGTTCCAAGTCAAGTTGTGCATATCGTCGGCGAAATTCCGTCAGATTGATTTTAAGGGAGTTATGGCCCTTAATTTTTTTACACTTGTAAATTTTGTCTGGGCGATTTCTCTGTATCCAATTGGTCGAATTTCATCGAAACTTTGCATGACTGATCATTACCAAGTCTAGTTGTGCATATCGTTGGCCCACATTGGTCGGATCAATTTTAAGGGAGTTATGGCCCTTTGTTTTTTTACACTTAAAAGTTTTGTCTGGGCGATTTCTCTGTTACCAATGGTTGGATTTTAACGAAACTTTGTATGAATGATCAGTAACAAGTCTAGTTGTGCATATTGTTGGCACCCATTAGTCAGATCAATTTTAAGTCTAGTTGTGCGTACCTGACTGTGTCAAGCAGTTTCTGGGGGTATTCATCACATTCAGTGATATTTCTTGTTATAGGTATAATTATTCATTGGGGATTTAATTTCGTGGTTGAGGTCATCCACACAATTAAAAAAATCCCCCTCAAATATTACTGATTATGCAGAGACATTATGGTAAATACATTTTATGTGAGAATGAGTAGATACTTTCTTCAGAGTTAACAATTGATGTTGAATGTTATATTGCAGATTTTACTAGTTCGATAGAAGAGGATCATATACCATTTGTTGAGGGTTCTCCGATCATATCCAAGTATGGACCTATTTCACGTAATGTTAACAAGAATCTACAGCCCAATGCTATACCTGTAAAAGTGATGGCCGATGAAGTAAGTCTATAGTCCGGAGAATTTCACACGACTCTTGACCTTCAGTTAGCATAATCTAACAGCTGACATATTTCTATATTTATAATCCCAGGTGTATATTTTCATAAGTGGAAAGTATCACGAAGACGCTCAAGGTGTGATACCTTTGAACACAAATCTAAAGGACCGGTATGGCAAGATTTGCTCATGTAAATTTATATATTCAACACAAGAACTTTGTAATATATTCATGCATAAAATCATAGGATCATGTCAACTATGAGAGCATACGTTTGGTTGTCAAAAACTGTTTTCGTTAAATTCAAGAGTGATTAAGATAGATCAATGAGGCCCTATTGTTTAACTTTCGTATGTTTGTGCATAATTGATCACCTTTATGTGAGTATTAGGTGAGAAACAGTGTTAAACCAGAATAAATATGTTTGTGAATCATTATATAATTGATTTGTATATCCTTTCAGACAATGAAGACGATACCGATCACCGCAGTTACTCCCCTTGCTGGTCCTCCACTACCCAGTGCACAGAAAGTACCGAGTAGATTCCAGCATGATGATGATGGACATCTGTTAGACAATAAACCTGCTACAACATCTACAGGCTATGAAAAATCATATTCACTATGGTTGGTTGTAAATTTATACAAAACTCATATATTGTATTTCTATGTTACTAACAGGCCTGGCCCTGATCTCCCAAAGCATCTCAAGTAGAAATCTCAACTCAAATTGAGCTTTTGATAATTTCAAAGTCTGAATTTGAGATAAATATGAATCTTGAACTCTCAAAATGTTGCTGTAATTAACTCAGAATAATGTTTCTGTTTTGTTATACCAATTTAGAGTACAATTTTGCATGGAAACTACCTTAAACGATAGGTGACAAAATTTGAGTTGAGATTGAGCTCAGATTGAGATGTTTCAGGAGATCAGGGCCAGGTATTTGTTCAGGCCTGTGCCTGATTTTAGGACTTTTATTCTTGCTTTCTTGCGTGCTTGATTGATTGATTGATTTATGGATTGATTTATGGATTGATTTATTGATGGACTGATTGATTGATGGACTGATTGATTGATGGACTGATTGATTGATGGACTGTTTGATTGATGGACTGATTGATTGATGGACTGATTGATTTATGGATTGATTGATTGATTGATGGACTGATTGATGGACTGATTGATGGACTGATTGATGGACTGATTGATTAATGGATTGATTGATTGATTACAGGACAACAGAAGTGAATCTATTGGAACAGAAAGCCAAGAAGGCTTGTACAGAGGATGAAGTATTGAGTGTCAAATTACAAGCTGTACAGATGCAGATTGCTCTAGTATGTTGTTTACTTACTTACTTACAAATATACGGCTATTTTCTTACATAGTAGGGCCCATAGTAAGACATGTTTCCAAGAAATACTTTTTTTAAATCATGTCAAGTAATACACATTGAATGCAGGGGTTCCACTAGCTTCGGAATCTGAAGGGTCATTTTGATACTTTGAATTTTATCATTTTATAGGCAAAATACCCATGATTTTAAGAGAAAATGACCCTTCAAATAAAAATCTTGAGGTTCAAAATGTGGCTTTTTGGAAATTCCAGGGGTCTTAACCCCTACTGCTGAGTCAAATGGAACCTCTGGAATGGTATAGTTTATGTTTATTCGAGTTTAAAGTCATGTTTCAGTAATTATTTAGTTACATACGACTGCTGCTCACGTAACCAGTTTTCTTTGACTGTGTTTTAACCAGTACTAATTTACCCTTCCACAAGGAACCAGCAACTTCTGCACATATGGAGGAAAAGCAACATTATTGTGAACTTTTCATGGCAGCGAATCCAACCCTGGTGTTAGGATAATGCTACTAGGTAGTCACCATATGACTGCAATACTGTTGACCAGTGGAACTTAAAACAATATATTTGTTTCTCATTTCAGAAAGAGCAAGAATTACAACAGGTTCAACAAATTGAACCTCAACAAGAAATGTCTGAGAATCTGTCCGAGTACCATAAGAACAGAACTAATGTGTCAGTCAGTCCATGGGATTGAGACGTCATACATGAGGCACTGTGTGGTGTGGTAACCACTATTGTTTTAATATTACAATGAATCTCATCAGTTTATTTGATGGATTTGTTTTGGATTTACTGTTTTATCTGTCAGAATCCGCAAGTTCAAAATATGGCTATTTTAAAATGTCAGGGGTCAAGGAATCAACCGAATGGTGAAAAGAAAGCCCTAGATATGAAATATTAAGATACATATATTATACTAGTATATTGTATCTAACTGTCCCCTTTTGTCATGCCCATTTGTGTATTACATTGTCATTGTTCTAAACTGTGAGATTTCTACTTAGTATTTTATTGTGCATCTTTGTATTAGGTATCTTTGTACATTTGTTTGTATATTACTATGATATGTTCTGATAACTTGAGATAATTGTTAATTGTTTATCTAACATATTCCATGATGAGGAGTGCTATATACTTATCAATGTATTGGTCTATGAGGGGGTGGCAGGGGGATACTAGAACATTTTATTTTAGTCAGCGGCGGCCCATTTCATTGCCTATGTTATGATTAATCTTATGGTTAACACAGAAAGTATTTACATATGGTAGGTACTGAATATGTTTCAATTTATAAACGTTAAAGTAACTAAAATTATCAAAGATTTTATCATACATTAATGAGAAAACATGTCGGAGTACCTTAGTACGTATAAATAATAAAATTTTGTCTTAGCTAAGATTTTTCTCTGAAAGGGGCTAAGAAATAAAATTTTATCTTAGCAAATGTTTTTCCATGAAACGGGGCCTATGTGATTGGCAATGGATGGAAACGGTCTCACTGTGTTGTGGCCCAAGAGGATCTTCAGCTTGCCACTCCCCTCTTAGGGACAATACAGAAATACAGGTAGTTGGGCATTACATTAACATATAATTTTGTACACAATTTTAGTGTTGTTTTATTGGATGATACATACATGTATATAAGTATTGATTACATTTATTAGGTTGTGTGTTGAGGTGTCATATTAATGTGTACAGTTTATATAGTGTGTTATTTGTATAATAGATTGTGCTTGTTTTATATGTTTTATAAGGATTACATTTTTCTATTCATCAGGTCTTTATAAGATGTACAAATTGTTATCTGCTTTCAATTGCTATCTTTATATTGCCCATATATAGTGGGGGAGACATATTGATTCTGTGCTGGGTGGATGTCGGTCAGGATGGATTTCACAAATTTTGTCCATGCTTATTCTCCTTAACCAATAGTTGGATTTCAATGAAACTTCACATGAATACTAAGTACCAAGTGTAGTTGTACATATTGTCATTTAGGTTGGTTGATTTTTAGCTCGACTTTTCAAAGAAAAAAAGTTAAGCTATTGTCGTGACAGGATCGTCTGCGTTAGTTTATTGTCATAGTCATTTTCTATGTCAATTACTCAAAGACTATTAAAGTTATCAACTTGAAACTTTAGATAGTTATTCACTATCACAAGTGAAGTCCATTTTGACAAGGCTGATAACTCTGTGACCAATATGTATGGAGTTATCTGCCCTTGTTTGGACTTAGTGCATAGAAATAGTGGCAAATTTTACACAAACTGAATTTTCTTAAACACTACCAAAGCTTTTAACTTGAAAGTCAGTATGCTTGTAGAATGTGATGACCTACATCTACTGACAAGAGGAATCAACTCTATACAGCATTTTATGAGAGTTATTGCCCTTTTCTGACTTTGAATCTTTACACAAAAATGTCAATTACTCCAAGACTATCAATGGTATCCACCACTTGAAACTCAACATATTTATTCACGATCACAAGGGGAGTTCATACAAACAAGGCTGGTAACTATGTGACCTATATTTATGAGTTATCTGCCCTTGTTACTCTTAGAATTATGACTTACAGATGAGCAAGGTTACTATCAATTACGAAAAGGTTGAGCGTCCAGCACTCTAAGGCGGTACTCTTGTTGTTGGTAGTTATGGCCCCTTGTGGGAGACTTGAGTTTGTGTGTCGAAAACTCTTCTAGTTATCACTACTTTGAACTCTGTAGTTTTTAACAGTTTAATGTTTTAATATATACATAATGTTTATCACATATCCAGTTTATATGGGATTTCATGTTGGCAAGGGTAAATAACCTGATCTTTATTATTTTGTTACTGATATTGTATATATGTTACCGTAGTAACCAGAACTTAGAGAGGTTTGATTAAATTGAGCATAATATACAAAATGTATATTTTTTCCAATGGGAAACGCTACCTAGTAATATTTGTATAATAGATCCTTGAAGTGTCTTACTTTGTTGATGCTTAGGTCTTAATAATTGCTATGCTCTAGGGTAGGTCAGTAGACCCCATGGGTCAGTTTGGCAGTCCCCTCCCCTTGGAGAAAACATCAATGAGTGCATGTAGAGAAATATCAAGATTTGTCATTTTGTAGTCAAGATGTAAAGATTTTTAGAGAAAATATATTATTGTATTTTATTGTCATACAATGTTACATTTTATATTTTGTATTGTTTGTGGAGATATGTTGCTATAGATTTCTTTATATGAAACAAGTGTTCGAGGTCTCTCTATTTCATACCCCCCTCCAAGCTGAGGGGTAGGAGGCATACAAAATTTTCCATGTTATTCAATGAATTGGTCATGATTTTGATCACAATAGCAATAAAAGAAAGTAGCCTGATACAATAAAAGTTAGATAAAGCTAAATTGATGGCTTTATAACTTATGGAGGGAAGCTTTTTTTAAAGCTGTGGTGTTTAATTTGGCCTGATAGTGTCAGCAGTGTAATCTTATAGTCCTGACTTAATGTCCCTAAAATGTTATGCGTTAATGTTACATGTATTCAATATCATCAAACTGGCCGTGCCAGAACTACTCTAGACATTAATTGCATGCATATATTAATATACAACATGTCTTAATATATATAGAGTATGACTTGAGCTCTAATTTATAAAGACTATAGTTATTGTTTGTTTTGGTGTCTCCGTACCTGCCCATTAAGATGTCCCTTACTCCTAAACTATGCTGAGTGCTTTAAAAATTATCTGTACAATGTACATGTTGTAATAAATTGACCCTTCGGCCAGATTAATGGATATTAGAATGTGGCTTTATGGAAATGATAGTTTGACAATTTTAGGGTTCAAATGAAAACCCTAAAATTTCAGAACACTTAATTGTGAAAATACATGAAATGCAACCTTGTGGGTTAGCTCTTTGATGGTCTCATTTCTGTCCCTGTTTCTTTGGGCAATATAGATTGTGTATAAGTGTTCGGTATACTAGTAGTATTGTAGTGATTGATTTATATAATATAAAATACATTAATTACTGTGTAATATCAATTACTGTGTAATTAAACCATGAATATATTATGTTTAAGTAATTATAATGAAATGGCTTAGGCTGAAAAAAAAAACTTTGTTTCCCCTGTCCAAAATAGCCCTTACCTGAAAATTTTTAAATAAGAAAACAGAAGATATTTTTGCGACAAAATTGATAAAAGTTGTAAGGTATATCTGAACTGTAAAAAATATACATACAAACTATTTTTTCTACCCACCTACCGGATCCTAAATGACGTGGGACGTGAAAGAACCAAATTTTTATTTTAGGCCTAGTAGATTTAGGAATATGCACTGTATTTGATGGAATCTTATATACAATACAGTTTTTGATTCATGTACAGCGAAATCACAGGTATACCTGTATCATTGAATAAGAGTAAAAAAAACATGTGAGCGAAACCTTTCTATAAGAACCATGTATTAGAATAACAAAGGTGGTCTATGTTAACAGGTGGTCTTGTAATGGGTTAAATATCACTGAAAGTTGTCTGATGTAAGATCAAATTGGTGATCTTTGTCAACAGGTTTTGTAATAGTTTTATTTGTTCATAGGCAGTCAATAACACAGGTACAACACTTATATTACATAACTAATGACATCAGGGTGCTGCTAGAACTTTCTGCTATATATTAACATGTAATAGAAATATTTATATATTTCTGTTGTACAGATACTGATACGTTCCTTATGCAAGTCTTGAAGTTATATCATGTTTTTTTTCTTATTGTCTGCTTCAAATTTTTCTTTAAAGATACATTGTAGACTTTGTAAATATTGTTGTCATATTTTTTTATTTTTCATGAACCCTCCAGTATGTGTGTGTACTGAATTTTTTGCTTGTAAATTTGGCGTGTAAAGTTAGTTAATATCGATAGTTGTATTAAGTTGATATGTGTGCAAAAAAACTGTGTAAATGGTCTAAAATCCATATTAGGATAAATGTAATGTTGCTTCTTGTAAAATGTTCACTGTTTTTGTAAAGAATGAATGTTTTGAATAATTGTATATTATTTTTTTAGTGATCTGTCTGAGTTCATTGTTCTTTATGAAAACTGATAATCTTCTTCTGAAACTACAGGTTAAATTTGAAAATGAAACACTATATATATGAGCACATAGATTGATGATGTCATTTTATTTTTTACATTTTACACACACTTTGATGACATCATTGATTTGGGTAACATGTGCACACATTTTGATGACATCATAGATTTGGGTAACATGTGCACTCATTTTGATGACATCCCAAGTGTGTTCTTGATTGTACCCTATGCAGTTCTTCAAAGCAAATTAAATCTTATGTACGATTACATATTACTAAATTTGGCTTTTAGTGATCCAGGTTTTGGAATTCTTTATGAAGCTTCTTTTTATTAAAATTCTAATATTTCTGTTGTAGTAAATAATAAACTCGTTTGTAATGAAGTGTTTTAACTTTGTACGGATGTTTGTAAAATATTGTGAAAAACATTGGTAGTAATACAGTTATGTTAATATAAAGAGATTGTACATACATGTATATTTATTGTAGTGCCACCACGATGAATAACTTAGAATACATGATTTCTTCTACATATAGTAGATATATATTAGAATATTGTGGAATGCTGTTTTATGCATTGATTAATAAAATTCATATTGAAGTTTACTTGACATGTAGCTGAAAAATCAAAATGCAATTTAAAAGAGGATGAGTTATTCTGTTGAACCATTTTCAGTATTGTTAAATATGCTGAATTTAAAGTTAAACCCACTGAGCATTTGTTGCCTCGGCGATGTTCTCCTGATTGAAATTATTGAGCTATCAGGACCAGGTTCCTCATGGTCTAGGGGAAGCACGGGGAAGTCATGGGACAGTTTGTGATATCCGAAGGAATTGTGATGAATCGGATGGTATCGGAAGAAAACGGGAGAACATCGCCGATGTGGAATTCCTCAGTGGGACCTAGGCTTAAGACAATGGCATTTTTCAGTCACCTTAAAAAATATTGAATACAAAATGTATGTTCATAAAAAATTGATGGCATTATATTAATGTCCTTATATTTTGTATGATTTTATAGGTTATAGCTATAATAGTTTTTTATGTTGAATTCTGAGAATAATTTCATACTCCACTTGAGGTAAGGAATTACCATATAGATTTGTTCTTTAGTTCAATGTAAATTGACAATGGCGGGCCTCAAATTTCAACAAGTTTTAGTCTATGGCCACCTGGCACATATATTATATATCATCTCAAAGAAGTATATTAAAAAAAATTTTAAGCTTTAAAATAATACAATAAAAAGAAGGGGTCATGCACCTTCTAAGAAATATTTTGCTCATCAAAGATGGAGAACATATTTTCACTAGAACGCAGATTTATCCCAGACCAGTTCACCCTTACTCGAGTTTCACTTTCATATTAAGGTCAAAATGCCAAAACATTTGTAATTAAACAGTTGCACTACATCACATGCGTGACTTGTGCACAATGACTTTAAATTCAATTTCATGATTCCAAAGCAGACTTGTCAATGCATACCACCATTTCCTGTCAATTAAATGTTTCTTTCAGGACTCCTTGAGTGTATCACCATTGGGCACGCTGGTGTATTTAGTGGTTCCTTACCTTGATAAACAACTATGTAGCATAGTTTTAGGTACAAGATATCATGAATTTCTTGAAAAGGTGATTTGTTGGGGTCGAATATTGTAGATTTCAAATCGGAAAACAAAATTGCTGAAGGGGGATTTAATTTAAAGCTGTCCCCTGCAAATAACAATTACTTCTGAGTATTCCCTGTCTCCTGTTATTATTTGATAGTTGTTAGTCCCCTACCGGTTTTTGACCGGAGGGGACTATAGGTTTGCCCTCCGTCCGTCAGTCCGTCCGCCCGCCAAACATTCTGGATCCTGACATAACTCTAAAAATATTTTGATTCTGACAAAAATTGTGGTTGCTATAGCAACAAAAACATTGAAAATGGCTTCAAACCAGTAGGGGACTTCTGTATTGCTTGCAATTCTTAATTACTTGTTTACAAAGTCAATTAATGGTTATGAATGTTTCTTTATAATAAGGATGATATTGTTTTGAAACAGTTCTAATTTCACATGTAAGTGTGTGGAATACTAAACTGTTAAACAATGTTCAAGTTGTGTGTTTAAATGCAAATTGATGAATGTTATGTTTGAACGAAGAGATGTTTTAATGTGAGTGTATCATTGCGTTATATTCCATACACCAGATATTGCAAGTAAACTTGAGTAATATCATCACTTTTCACGACATTGGTCTGCGAATTAGGGAAACATTGGTCAGCGAATGAGGGAGACATTGGTCAGCGAATGAGGGAAAGATCAGTGACATTATTTTCTAAATTGCTGATTTCTTTACACATCTCAAATATGAGAAACAGTCACTATAGAAAAAGGACAAAAAAGATAGATACAAAACAGAAACAAGGAAGCGGACTGGGTATTGCTTACTTAAAGTATCTTGTTATTGAATTGAACAACACTATGAAGACATTATGTCCCTTTGGCACAATAAGTTCAAAAGGGGCATAACTTCAACAAAATACTTGATAGATTTACCTACTCCTCTATATGGTATATAGTGAGATACAACCTTGTTGAGCCTAAGGGAAGATTACTCAATTTTGCTTGCAATGCCCAAGTGTACAGAAGACCACAGTGTGTATGCAGTATAAAGAATTGTGTTGTATTGTTGTGTATACATTTCCATTCTAGGAAAGTATAAATGAATGTTTGCTTATTTTTACTAATGTTTAAAAATTGAAGCACATTTCCATCATAGTATCTTAGTGCATAAAAGACAGCTTACTTGGTTGGCTCTGTCAAGTATGCTACAAGTCTAGAGAACAATTGTAGAAATCTCCTAATGGCTTATTTTAAAAGCTGTCAGCGTTCTCCTGTTTGTTCCCAACTATGGTGTTATATTGTTGTTTTTATTAAGGTTTAGCAGTTGACTGTGTATATTACATGTTGTTATGATCATGTTTGGTTGATCAGTTGACTGTGTATATTACATGTTGTTATGATCATGTTTGGTGTTATATTGTGTTTGTATTCTGTCTCCATGGTTACATTAACCACATAGGTTGTTGGTATGTTTGAACATCACATAGTCCAGGATAGAACATCTAAGTCATTATGAAATTAAAATATAATTCATCACATGAGTTTCCTCATATCTAAGTTAGTATAACAAGTAGGTACTTATACTACACTATTGTAGTATAATGTAATAAATGACGTTAGTGGTATACCGTAATAAATGACGTCATTTAATCTCCTCAATAATGTCTATCATCAAATTCTTTTTGTAGAAAAGTGGAAGTTGTGACTTGCTCACAATGCTAAAAGTTCTCATAAAATCTCCTAAGGCATGAAAAAAATATATTTGATCTAACTGAAATTTGTTGCTATTGTAAATGTTTTTATGGTGTTTTCCGACCTACCTGCCATATTTTTTGCGTGCAAGTTAACAACAGACAAGATAGATTTTTCATAAGGTTATATTTAAAGCCTTTCTCACTGTTTTGGTCAATTGATAGACATCTCGTGTGAAGATTTTGTAAGCTTTTGAACACATCTCTTTTAACCATTGAAGCACATTAAGTTTTTTAAACGGAGTACATACAAAATTAGTCCGCGCTTGTTCTCCTTAACCAAAGGTTGGGTTTCAATGAAACTTCACATCAAGACTTGGTACCAAGTCTAGTTGGACATATTGTCAGGAATTTTAGTTCTGATAATATTTGCAAGAGTTATGGCCCTTTGTGGGAGACAAACGTTTTTGTATCAAAGACAAACGTTTTTGTATCAAAAACATTTCTAGTTTTTTTGCTATTTCAGATCATGTTAAATCTATTCATTTTGTAGTTTTGTGTTATCACCATATCTTTATGAGAGATTTTATTATTGGAGTAGAACTTCTAATCATTTGTGTGTAGAAAACTTTTACTAATTCAAGCACAAACTGTTAGGCTTTGAAATCTACCAATATGTTAGTGCTTATGAATATTATAGTCAACATATTGTTCATAAATATGATTAAAATACATTTAATAAATGTTCTAATAGTTTACACGAAATACCAAATTTGGTTAAATACTAGTATACAGTATATAACATGGTTTTGTTCAATTTGTGAATAATGTTATTTCAACACCTTGGGAAGAAGAAGCTCATAATGTTGCACATTGTATTAAGATAATGTTAGTTCATATATGTTTACAATGTAGACCTTTTGAGAAAACAATAAAGTATTGGCTAAAGTTATTATTGTTGATATGATTTGTATCTCTATGATGGATATTATCCCGCTATTACACATTACAAACAAACCAGTTCTGTGTTTACCTTGATCCATCGGGCTACTACACTCTACAAAAGTACACAACCCAGTTTTCAACTAATAACCTGCACCAAAACTGTTTCAAAGTGGTTACAAGTGTATAGTTATGTAGGGATAGCATTTTAAAGAAACTCACCAAAATTCTTACACTTCCATTTCCCTAAAAACTAGCAGTGTGCATTGCAAGGTTAGGGTTAATCAAGAAAAACAAACGCAAAGTGTATGGCATCTGCATAAATGTACCACAACTAATATCCCTGTGCTCTTAATGGCATCTACTTATTTGCAAACAAAGCTATCCTCACGCTCTTTATGACTTCTATATCATATGCAATCACTGGTATCTTTGTGAATCTCTACAGATGCATGTATATCAGTGCAAAGTCTAGTTGTGCATATTGTCAGGAATGGCGTCAAATGATACAGGTGTGTGGAGAGTGTTCATATACAACATCCATGCAAGTATGGAAGCTTTGTAGCAAGCCATATTAATGCTAGTAGAAACTGTCAATTTGGGTTAACTAGGACGGACAGACAGACGAACGGACAGGTGAATCACTATATGCCTCCCAATCTATTGATAGGGGGGCATAAAGTGTTTTGATGGGCCACATCTAGACTCAAGATGAACGGAATAAATTCAGTGACTGATCTAAATGACCTGTCTGAGTAATTCTGATTATTGTTTGCATTTTCTCTCCAAATATGATAATGAAACTCTGTGTTAACTACAAGATGGGTATTATTTGTGTACTTTTAATTTAAAATTATATATTATAAAACCTAAATGAGTTGTGGGGAGTGACATGGGGGGCTGATGTTTATAGGACAAAAGTCAATGCTTGTTTTGTTGACATATCAATACAGATGCATTAAATTTTTATTTGCACTGGCTTGACTCTCGAGTAAATAAATAGAGATATGTCATGAAAATGCCCAGGTTGCTAGGCACTTAACCATTCGCATGACGACAACGATAATTGTATCCATTCGTGCGTACATTATTTGGAAATTGACAGGCGATAAAAACCAATAACAATATTATTAAATCCCTAATTTCTCGATATTTGAGACTTGTCAACTGTATACCACGATGTCTACCCGAAGAGTATTACATTTTGTATTTAAAGTCGGAAACAGGACGGCGACAGCAAAATTCTTCAGGAATATTTTAGGAATGAAAGTAGGTGGTTTTCTAGTACATTAAGTGAAGAGTACTCGGTTACTATATGTGATCGGATATTCGTTTTGTAATGTAAAGCTTTTCACTGCGAAATCAAATGTTCTGTTTATATTAACAAAATATGTGTTGTAATTTTAAATTTTTATTTAGTAGGAATGTTATTACAACCATAAAATTGGAGGAGGCAAACTTGTACTGAAGTAGACAAGTTCTCATGAACCAGCTCCCAGTCAATCTACCATGGTTAACAGTGTAAAGCCATATCGGGACCGCTCGGTTATAACTGACATAAAGTGACTCAGGTGTAAATAGTTAATAGAACGTCACTATTATTTGAACGGTAGTTAACGGTAATTTAGTGTAATCTGAACTATTTTAAAGGTTTTGTAAACAGGATAAATAATGGAATTTACTACACTGATAAGACATCTTGGACATAAATATGCGCTCAGCTTATCATGCACTATATATATGTTGTGTTAAACATCATATATCTGCTGGGGATGTTAGGGTCTATATTGGGCCAATCATGGACGATATGCATCTTTATCATTCTACTTAATACATCCGAGGGAGCTTCCAGATTATGACGGAAAGACCAGATTAATTACGATTGTGTTAAGCCATTTAAGAGGGGACTTTTCACTGCCTAGACATACTCTTAAGATTTTTTATTAAGATCATTTCATATTTACTAAAATATCTTTGTCAAGTTTACACTAACTAAACAGGCCATGACAATAACATTTTTATTTTCAGTTTTTGCGTCATGAAGAGTTTGAGGAAGGTTGTAAAGCTTCATGCAATGGGTAATGTATCCTTGTTGTTCTCAGTTCAAATATACTACCACCTGTAGTCTAGGACTAAAATAGCTACAAAAAATGTACCCTCTATAAATTATTTCTGTCCTTTAAGCCAGGGGGTTTCCTGAACCTTTGGTAAGCCCTGAAAACGGACCCTTAGCACAGGTGATTTAATGTATGCATCTGCACAAGTGATAATGCTTTTTTATATAAAATACACTTTCTTCCTCAGAGCGGTATTTGGTTATTTGGCTAAACTGTATTTTATTGTTGATTTATGCACAACTTCAATTCCGCGTATAGATAAAATTGCTGTTTCAGGTTGTTTTAGAATAGCGGAATTTTTTTCTTATAAATATAAGACTTTGTTTCTTAAATATTTAAACATGATATCTTTAGCGCAATTGTATCATTACTTCATATCATATTATACAGGGTGCTAAAAAAGTTTGTTCTCAAAATTTAAATTCATACGAAATTTTATCGGAGCTTTGTAGTAAATGTATGCAGTGTCTTATTTTATTTTCTGACTCTAAGCTTCATTTATTACAAGACAGATTAGAACCATGGTAGAACCCTCTGAAATTTAACCGGAACCTTTTAAATTCTTCTGATGTCAGAACAATAAACTATTGAAACTTAAACTTGGAAAACAAACTTTTTTAACACCTTGCATTATTAAATTGTTGTCATATTTTAGTCCATATGACGGAAAGTGGAGTAAATCTATGGTAGGATATGGACCTGAAGACGACCATTTTGTTATAGAATTGACATACAACTATGGTATAGGCTCATATAAACTAGGAACTGATTTCAAGGTAAAGTGAATTTTTGTCATTTTTGTACTTTTAGTATATCTTTTTAATCTTCAATTATAATGGCCTTGGTTGCACATTTCTAGCTCACATGATGAGCAGCAAGTGCTCAGTGTGGGCATTTAGGATAGTTGAATGGCTGTCATCTATCAGTCTGCTACAATTACTGTAAACCAATTTACTTTTGCGCATACCAACTTGCATTTTGCTGATTGTCGGCATATTCGCGACTACAAATGTTCGCGTTTTTAAGTTTCCTGCAATGTCTTTTAGCACTTTCGCTTCAATTTGATTTCGCAAAATTCTACCACTTGTGAAGGAAATTAAAGCGCATGAAATAATTTCTTGGTTTACAGTAGTTTGTTAACACCTATTGGTGATCATCCCATCATCTTAAAGATATCTCAAAGGTATGACTATAATGGCTTAAACCTGATTATCTCCCATCAGACCATGTTCAATTGTAGGGAAATTGTTAAGAGAGACCATATTATATTGTACCCCGAAATATACCAAACTGTAAGAAAAATTAACAGTACATTTGGTATCGTGAGGTGACCTTATCGTTACACCCCTAACCTACACGTTGTGACCATACGCCATAATCTGTCTGGTGGGGCTGTTATTATACGAAAGGTGTTCAGAAAGTTTTGAGACAAGTGTTTTATTTATTTCGTGATATTTTTCAATGAAACTTTCGACAATTGTAGCATCATGTTTCATTGATTCATTAGATGAATGCATGATAATATTATTTCCACTCGGACGATTAATTCTTCTACTTTCCGCTCACCCCTCGTAGTAAATGACATCTTCTTGTAACTGTGTATGTTACGTGTTACAGGGTATCACCATTCACTCATCATCTGTTATAGAGAATATAAAACAACACAAGTATCCCTCCACGGAGAAAGATGGTATAGTTACTGTACAATCTCCAGATGGTTATATGTTCCATATTGTTAACAAAACATCAACAGCAGGTAATCAATAGGACAAACTTTTGTTGTTTTGTTGAAAAAGACTATTTTGTGCGGACGTGATTTCAAGGATTTTGGATTTTATTAAAAATGGCAAGGTCAAAAATCACAAATTATCAGAACTCATCAAAAAATCGAGCGGATTTAATTACTATAATTGTTTTATTACATGTATGATGTTAATATATGTGTAAACTTCCCCAAACCAGTCTTTTATCTGACTGAACTTGGAAGCAAGTATGGCAGCAAATATATTCTGATTAAAATTATATTTCCTTGTTTTAGCACCGCTATGCAGTTAGCTGCCGGGCTATACACCGGGCACATTAAAAAAGCAGGCTGTCTATTCGAAATAAGTGCTAGGCACACTTCTGCTTGTGTGTTTGCATGAAAAAGGCGCTATTTAAATCTGGTATATTTTATTTTTTATTTCAGTGGGTGCAGGCCAATGTGTGTGTGACATTAATATTGGAACTTGTACTTTCTTTAAAATTAAGCAACATGTCTGTATGAAACTGACCAAAAAAGGCATATAAAACTGATCAAGCCTGTATGATAATTTAGCTCTGATTTTTTAATAATTTTATTTTTTTATCTTCAGATCCTGTACAGATGGTTAGTTTAGCTTCCTCAAATCTACAGAAGTCTATTGGTTAGTCATATCATTTATTAATTTTTGTAGAGACGGAATCGTCTGCGTGTATGTGTTGTTGGTTAAGTTTATTGTCCGAGTCATTTTCTCAAAGACTATCAAAGGTATCCTCTTGAAACTCAACATAATTATCCACCATCACAAGGGGAGTTCATAATGACAAGGCTGGTAACCCTGTGACCTATATTTATGGAGTTATCTGCCCTTGTTTTGACTTAGTACATAGAAATAATGTCAAATTTTACATGTAAACTGAATTTTCTCAAACACTATCAAAACTTTCAACTTGAAAGTCAATACACTTGTAGACTATGATGAGCTACATCTAATGACAAGAGGAAACAAATCTATTCAGAATTTTATAAGTTATTTCCCTTTTCTGACTTTGAATGTTTACACAAAAATGTCAATTTCTCAAAGACTATTTGAGGTATCCATGTGAAACTCAACATACTGTAAAAGCAGAATATTTCGCGAGGGTTTAATTTTCGCTATATTCGCGAGTTCGATAAATTCGCGAAAATTGATGCTCGTGAAATAATTACCTTTAAAATAGCTTCAAATATGTTGAACTTCAATATTGATTACGGCTAAGCGACGCCATTACAATCTACCCGGGATTTATAAAATACTGACGATTACGCTGACTTTTGACTGATAAACTAAATTTGTTTGATTGATATTTACAAAACGTTAAATATACAACATAAAATGTGAATATAAAATATTTCTGTCAAAAATCCAATTCATTTAGTAGTTCAATTGAATAGTTCAATGATTGTGTAGCAGTATAAAACTATGTCTACAGGTACAATGTTTAACACCCACGGCTAGTATTGCTTGTTCCGATTAGCTCAAAAACAAGGGTCTGAATACAATATACTTTCACAGTTTTCTCATTACACAATGGTACGGTCTGGTTTGGCTTAATTGAGTTCTAGTAAATACCAACAAGTTAAGCCAATCAGCCAATTAAGAATTCCATCGCTTTGATAGATGACCATTATATTGTACAAACAGTAGTCGTAATTATCAGAGTGATTATCAGGCCGTGGCAACTCAATAATGCATCAGGGATATTGCCGAGAAAGTAGAATTTAATTTTTCTGAAATTCGAAATTCGCAAACATTAACCCTCGCGAACTACTTCCAAATTAGAAATTCGCAAAAATTTAGCCTCGCGGAAATAAATGCTTTTACAGTAGTTATTCACCATTACAAGGGGAGTCCATACTGACAAGACTGGTAACCCTGTGACCAATATTATGAGTTATCTGCCCTTGTTACTCATAGAACTTTTACTCACAGATGAGCAAGGGTACTATCAAGTACGAGAAAGTTGAGTGTCCAGCACTCGTAGGCGGTGCTCTTGTTATATTTCATCATTAGTTACACTCAAATTTTCAATTGAATTTATATTTGCCAGGGTCTGTTTAATTTAACTACTATAGTTAAAACTGTCTGAATCTGATGACCTTCATTGATATGTTTTACAATTCAGATTTTTGGAAGGATCTGTGTGGTATGACACTCTTCAGTATAGAAGGAACAAAAGCAGTATTGGGATATTCTGAAGATCAGGTATCAGAGTCACCTCTCATCAGGCCTATTGACATGCTAAGGCACATAGGGGCGCTTTAAATTGCCTTGGTGAAAATTTGAGAAATTACAGAAATAAGCATGTTTTGGGAGAAAAAAATGCCTCAAATAGACTCTAGAAAATATTAGCCTCAGTGCTGTTTTGTCTCTGGATATGGCCCTGCTCAATATTGAAAGTTATATTTACAGTAAAACTTCTCTCGAGCAACACCTGATGGGAAACACATACTATTAGTTTGGTTGTTGCTATGGACTGAGAGTTAAAATAAATAGTACATGTAAATGGTAATTTCTGTAGCAAGATGATAATATTGCTAAAGAGAGGTTGTTGTGAAAGGGCTCTGGAGAGGTTGCACTTTGTGCTATTAATTTGTTGATTTCTTTATATCGACAATCAAAAGTAGTTCTATGTCATGTCATATTTTTGGTATAAAATGCATTATACATAGAATATAGTATATATGGATTGCTCATAAATCTATTTTTAGTTTCAACAAACCTGAAACTTTGCTATCAAAAGGATTAACTAGATTGCAGTTGAATTATAAATTTGTATACCTGCTTTTTCTCAATAAGAGTTGATTCCTCCCTTAATTTCAGTAAACCTCCCAGTCTCATGGCAGAAATTAAAAACAATTGCATAACAACTAATTTTCAGCAAATATATGAATGTATTTGGATGATTGTATGTTTCAGTGTAAGCTAGAACTGTGTGATATTGGAAGTACAGTAGACCATGCAACAGCATTCGGAAGAATTGCCTTCTCTTGTCCAAGAGACGAGGTATGTTTGAAACGAAGTAACTGTATCTTGTCTTAAATGAACTGTTTTCTCAAGCTTTAATGAACAACTTGATGATCATAATTATACACTAAGGTGCCGAGTTGAAGATGCTCTGGAAACATGGCAATGTTTGACATTGTGTAATTTTATTGCAGAGCGGCAATGTTTCTCTGTGGCAAACATTTAACTCAAAACATCTTCTATCTGCAGCTGTGGTTCAGTGGTTTTTGCACTGGCTTTGTAACCAGGCAATCCATCCATGTTGATGCCCCATTGCGGCAGGTCATACTCTTCCATGAAAATTAACATCAATATCAATTTTCCACTACATATGCAAATGTTGCTGGTTCCCGGTGGAAGGATAAGTTAGTACTGGTTAGAATACTTCCCAGGTGAAGTCCAGGAAAACTGGTTAGGTGAATCAGCCCCCATATACAACTGAAATATTGTGGTTAGCAAAACTGCTTAGGTAAAGTCCAGGAAAACTGGTTAGGTGAATTGGCCATCAAATATAACTGAACAAATGTTTTTGACAGTGAAATGGTACTGTTAAACAAAAGCAAACAGCACCATCTTCTTAGTTAACACTTAGTTATATTTCAGTTACCAGGGATACAGGATGGATTGAAATCTGCGGGTCAGACTATATTAACACCACTGGTCAGTCTGGATACACCGGGTAAAGCTACAGTAGAAGTGGTCATACCCACTGATCCTGTATGTATTATAACAACTATAGTACTTTTATTCAATAATGGAATCATACATCAAAACTCTCTCCTGACAATATAAAAAAAAATATCAAAAACTTTATTCACATGGATTTACTTGTTCTGAATTATCGAAGTGGAAAAACATTTTTATGCACAAACCTGTGTTTAGAACAAAAAAGTTTCTTTTCTGACCTCTCTGGCCCAGTGCTGACGAAAATCCATCGTTTTGTACTAAGAGTGTCCAGTGCCAGCACAGCGAGGGGTCTGTTTTCTCATTTTGCACAGTGAGGTGTCTGATTTGCATATACAGCGTGGGATCAAATTGATGCAAAACACATTGTTTTACCTTTTTATTTTAATATAATAATACTCCTACATGTAGGTTCATATTGAAGGCGTTTTATGGTCTTTAAGAAACAATGAACATGGGTGTCTATGACAGAGGTTTCTCCATTTATGACTGATGTTTGCTCTGTACAGGTTGCACTGTGTTTTGTAGACCTAGCACCGATCTCCTGAAGCATCTCAAGTAGAAATTTCAGCTGAAATTGGGATTTGCTGAAATCAGTCTGAGTTTATGATAAATATAAGTTCCAGCTCATGACGTTTTACTGTACCAACTCAGATAATGTTTTGTTTTGTGATGCAAATTTTGAGTCCATCTCCCATGAAAATTTATATAAAGACACTGTGACATGAAAATATTCGAGATTGTGCTCGGATTGAGGCGCTTCGGGAGATCGGGGCCTGATACATGCATACATTACAGGATGGTCATGAGATATGTTTCGTGGGAGATGAAGCTTTCAGGGAATTATCACAGGTCGATCCAAAAGCAGATGAACTTCTTGATCAGGTAATTGTAACTGTTTTTGCATAATTGTAGAATTTTAGATTTTACAGCAAACCATTCACATTTGTTATCAAGTGTGGCAACATGTTGGTTGTTGTAGGCGACCTTTGATATGCACATATTCCTCAGATATGTTGTGAATACATGTTACATTGGTTGTGATATATGGTACTGGCCAGGGTGTATTTGGTGTAACTTTGGACGCAAGTGCTGAGAAATTAGAAAACCGTATACATCAGGGGTGTCAACAGGGCCAAATTCAAAATCAGGAAAATTGTATGCGGCCAACCATTTTTGCCAAACAAGAGGCCTTCAATGACTTTGTTTCCATAATTAACTCTGTTTGTACTTAAGAAATTCCTTCAGAGCAGATTAAATTGACCGTAACTTTGCCATTTCTGGAGATATTTAGCTCAAATAACTTTTATTTTGGTCAGAAGCCATTGCTCTTTCAGGAATGATAAATCCGGAATTCCGGATAAATCCGGAAAATTGACACCCCTGATACATACAGTGTTTTAATTGTCTTGAATCTTTCGGTATCATTGAAAATAATAATTTTGTCTAAACGAAAATGAAGGCCATACTCTCATACATGAGTGACTCCTTCCCCACAATGTGTAATTCAAGTGAGAAAGGTTTCACTGTATACTGAAAACAGATCATTGTTTATCAAGGACCATACATCATTTATTCAGACTGTTCTCTTATTTCACAATCTCTGTCCCAACTGATGACAATTGATAGGACATGGTGTTATTTACAAATCATATACAAAATGTATTGTCTGATGTATTACAGAATTTCAGAGTTCATGATTCTATTATACATTATAATTTACAGGGAATTACTGCAGATAAAAGTGATGAATGGTTTGCTAAGAAAGGGAAGACAAAGGCTTCAGCATAGACGACTGTAGAGAATGAAATCTAGAATTAAAATATCGGATCACGTCAACTTGTTAAACCGATAGTTTTTCTTGCACATGAAATAGCCGATAAGTGGCGACAATGGAATTGTACATATTCGATGGCTCATAAGTGGTGACCATAGGAATAGCACAAAGGTGGTGGCCACATGGAATAACCATGTGGGAATTTCTGTGATTAATTTCTATTCTGGATGAACAAAATATTTAGTGATTTTATAAGAGAATGTCCTCTTTGTGATAGCCCTCTATCGCTTATCTCAATAAAAAGGTCTATCACAGCCGTATTGCTTTATCTACCTTTTTATTAATTTATGTTTTAGCTGTACATGTTGTACATTGAATTAATGAAAACATTGTGTATTGAATTATAATTATTTTGAAATATGTTATTCTGTGATACAGAAAGCTCGAGGTTTACAAGGGCTAGTAGAACACGAATCACGCGGTCTTAACCTTTAACCTACTGATCCAAAGAAGTTATCTGTTGGGTCGTGACAAAACACTATAACCATGTTTGATGCTCATAGGTTATATAAAGCGTTCTCAAGTTATCATCTGGTAACTTTGGTCTATAGACAGATGGACTAACTGATGGACATCAATAAAACAACCTATGGGGAGGCTTAACCAAACAGTCATGGTAATATTATCATTAAAGCTTTAAAGGCATAAAAGTATAAACTCCACATTGTTTGATTTTCTTTGTATTTTTTGTTTTTAGCTCACCTGTCACAAAGTGACAGAGTGAGCTTTTGTGATCACTCTTCGTCCGTCGTCAGTCCGTCCGTCCGTCCGTCCACAATTTGCTTGTGTAGACACTAGAGGTCACAATTTTGACTTAATCTTTATGAAACTTGGTCACAATGATCATCTCAACAAAATCTAGGTCAAGTTCGATATTGGGTCATTCGGGGTCAAAAACTAGGTCACAAGGTCAAATCATAGAAAATCCTTGTGTAGTCACTAGAGGTCACAATTTTGACCTAATCTTTATGAAACTTGGTCACAATGATAATCACAACAAAATCTAGGTCAAGTTCGATATTGGGTCATTCGGGGTCAAAAACTAGGTCACAAGGTCAAATCATAGAAAAACCTTGTGTAGTCACTAGAGGTCACAATTTTGACCTAATCTTTATGAAACTTGGTCACAATGATTATCACAACAAAATCTAGGTCAAGTTCGATATTGGGTCATCCGGGGTCAAAAACTAGGTCACAAGGTCAAATCATCAAAAAACCTTGTGTAGACACTAGAGGTCACAATTTTGACCTAATCTTTATGAAACTTGGTCACAGTGATCATCACAACAAAATCTAGGTCAAGTTCGATATTGGGTCATCCAGGGTTAAAAACTAGGTCACAAGGTCTAATCATAGAAAAACCATGCGTAGTCACTAGAGATCACAATTTTGACCTAATCTTTATGAAACTTGGTCACAGTGATCATCACAACAAAATCTAGGTCAAGTTCGATATTGGGTCATCCGGGGTTAAAAACTAGGTCACAAGGTCTAATCATAGAAAAACCTTGTGTAGTCACTAGAGGTCACAATTTTGACCTAATCTTTATGATACTTGGTCACAATGATCATCACAACAAAATCTAGGTCAAGTTCGATATTGGGTCATCCGGGGTCAAAAACTAGGTCACAAGGTCAAATCATAGAAAAACCTTGTATAGTCACTAGAGGTCACAATTTTAGCCTAATCCTTATGAAACTTGGTCAGAGTGATCATCTAAACAAAATCTAGGTCAAGTGCGATATTGCGTCATATGGGGCCAAGAACTAGGTCACTAGGTCAAATCACAGGTCTTGCATGTACTGCTATAACAAGTGAGCGACCTAGGGCCCTTTGGGCCCTCTTGTTCTATGATGTTCATCAAAGCTGTGTTATTGACTTGGTATGTCTCAGGCTCTTTGGAAGTCAAAATGAATAAGATTTGTACCTTTAGTGCTGCAAAGTTACCCATTAACTGGGAATGGACGTGGTCACACATACAAACACGGTGTCAATCCATTATATAAATACATTGCAATGCATACATAGTGTATTAGGCATCTGGGTACTGTTTTATCAAAGCACTTAGAAAATCTCAAAGTTACGCTCAAATTAAATTCTTATAATTCTGTAACAACTGCAAATTGGTAACGGATATCGTTTGTAGAGTTCATAAACTGAATCAGTATTAGTATTGCAGCTCCATTTACCATACTTTATAATTGTAAACAAACTATAAAGAAATTCAATTTTATGGTAAGTTTATGATTTCCACCAGTGCTTTGATAAAACAGTACCCTGGCCATTGTGGATGATGAAATGGATCTTACCAGGGTACTTGTATATATCATGCTATAATGACTGTCACATGGATAAGTTAACTGATGAACCTATACTTGTCCAGTCATGTGTGTAGTCCAGTAGTTAGTGTGTCAGATTTCTAGCCCAGTTATTCGGGTTCAATTCCCATCCATAGCAGGTTATACCCTTCCATGAAAATTTAACAACAATGTCGAATTTAGATGCTGGTTCCCGATGGAAGGGCAAGATAGTATTGGTTATAATGTATACAGGAAAACTGGTGAGGTTAATAAGCTATTATATGTACATGTAACTGAAAAATTGAATGGATGAAAGGATGTTAAACCTGAAATAACAAACTGGAAAGGAGTCTAAATAAATCAGAGACATAACTACAGTTCAAAATAGTTTTTATTTCAACTATCAATAAAACTCACAAGCCAATCTACATTGTATTATAAGCTTTACAAACATGATACAGTATTTATATTGCAATGGTAACCGTATACCCTCTAATCTAACACTCCACGAGCGATGAAACATTTAGCAAGGTGGGTGGGGTGGTATATGATGTGAGAGTGTTTGTAGAAGACTACACGGTAATCACCTGTCTAATAATATATTCATACATCCATTGTAATGTACATAGATTGTGTGATTATAATATAGACAAATGAATAAATGGTATTTACAAATGATAAAAGCATGATTGTATTTTGATACGGTAACTAATTTTGTACAAAGACATGTTATCAATAGGACTTAAACATCAATTAAAATCCTGAAAACTAAGAACATAATAAGAAGGACAATTATGAACACTATATTACAAATATTGATGGACCTTGGTCAATGGAATTTATTGTTGAATGGAAGTATTCCCCCCTCTCATCCCTACACACAAAGTACAACATTTGTATTCCATTAGTTACTTGGAAATACATGTAGTAACATTACTACACTACACTGGCACAGAGTCATAATGAGTATAACACGTTTCCCTGGCTTAGAATGAGAAGGTCGTAAGTTATACTTCTGGGCTGGTATTCACAAAGCAAGTGAAAACTTAAATATTTTGACTTAAGTCAATAATTTATGCAGCTCATATGTCTCGCAATTTGAAAAATAATCCCTGTTTTCTTAGTGATTATTGTAGCTGTTTACATAATGCTTCAAAACTATGTAAAATATTAATCATCTTGATTTTCTTGCTTAGCTGATACACTTTAGAAAATTTTAAGATTTTAAGAATTTCCTAGTTTTCTGCTAAGATGCTTTGTGAATACCACCCCAGGCCTTTATAAGACTCATGCATATTTGAAATCTTCAGCTCAAGGTGCTTTTTATGATCCTATTTTCACGTGGTCATGATGACTGAACTGAAGTTGAAAAAGCTTGTTTTTCCATAAGTAAAAGGGTAGTTTTCTCAAAATATTGATTTTCTACTTAAGACTTTCTCATTCTATGCCAGCGATATATTTAGGTCTGTCATTGGTATACATACAGCTCAATTCTTTAGGTCTGACACTTGAACATACATTATTTGTAGTATCATAACATAGTATTTTTATTGTTTTAATGGGAGAAAAAGGTAGTGAAAATCAATACTCTATTCACTAAGCCACATACTGCAACCGTGGCAGAGTGGTTGGGGCATCTGCCTTGGAAGCGGGAGATCGAAGGTTCCAATCCCGGGTCGGGTTGGTGAGCCGCAAGCTTGTTTAAGAAAGTTTACCTAAGGCCCAACACTGCCAGGCGCCCGGCAATATTAAGAAAGGATTCGGGAGGTACTGTGCACACAAAAGATAGGTGTCTCATAAGTCAATTTGGCTGGCTCTTTCAATAGGTGTGATACTATAATAAACAAAGCCTTTACCGTACACTTCTAAACACAATTTGTTAAATAAAGAAATTAATAAGTGAACTATCAATGTTTTACACTATGTAATGTGAACGGATGAGTGACCTGAATATGTGAGTCTACAAATACTGGATGTACTTAAACATTGTAATTCTTCATACCAATGTCTAAATTTAACCGATAATTTGTCTGCCAGAATGTAGCCTAGTGGATAAGGTATTGATTTTCTTAGCCTTCTTATCTGGTAAATCTTAAATGTTCAAAACAATAAGTTATAACACACTATGTTTTGAAACAAGTGACAGACCTAATTAAGCATATTGTTAACTGGTGATGAGTTTTCTGACTGTACGGTGTTGTGTTTGATTTTCATCGGCAATTTATCAGGCTAGACTTATACAGACTGTTCATTGTAAAACACTTGCGAGAGATGGTGACGATGCAGTCTATCCATTATGTCACCTTGATATGCCAGGGGCGTAGCTTCCTATAGGCTGTGTCCTACACTTTATCACAGCAAGTCGAAAAGAGAAAATTGCCAAAAATGAAATAAAATCAATGGGGTTAGAGGGGTTTCAGATTCAACTAGACAGTGCTTGTTTTAAGTCTTACAGTGCGAGTCATAATTATTCTGAGAACTACTACGAAAACATGCACCTGCGATGATAAAGAAATTAAAATAATCTGAGGTCGTATTCAATATTGATCTTATTGAATTGGATAATTAGGATAACCATTCAATCATATCGCCTGTTAGTGACTAAGAGTTTAATAGGTTTGATCTGATTGGTTGTCCTCATCCTCAAGTCAAGTAAGATCAATATTGAATACCACCCCTGGCCTACACATTTGTTTAGACCAAGCTACGTCCCTGTATTCATCTTGCCTGACTGTATTATATTTATGGCACTTGAGGATGAAAGAAATTATCGAATAATTATAAGGAGTAAAAAATTCTACAATTTTTCCAAAATCAATAAAATGAATGTTCCTCGCAACGTTACTAAATTTTGTATCAGTACACTTTTTAACAAAGTAACAAATTTAATGCAATTTTTTTCTTGCTGAAAATCAAGAGATTTAAATTTGGAACACAAATTCATTTGACAACCATATAAAATAATAGTATAGATTATCGAAAAACGAGGTGAATGTGTCACATAGTAATTACATGTATCGTATATTTTAATACTGATATTCACATGGAAAACAATAAAGTCATTTGTATCTATGATCAGTGAAATCTATAGGGTACCATCACACCAGAAATTGTATGCTTGCCGAGTTTCAACAGGAGTCACACAAGAACTAGACGCCAGCCGAGTGTCAACAGGAGTCACACAAGAATTAGACGCCAGCCGAGTGTCAACAGGAGTCACACGAGAATTAGATGCCAGCCGAGTGTCAACAGGAGTCACACAAGAATTAGACGCCAGCCGAGTGTCAACAGGAGTCACACAAAGAATTAGATGCCTGTTGACTCAACTCTTTCGCACAACAGGTATCCATTCTCATGTGACAGTCGGCGATGGGATCCAGCATACTGTTTTATCAAAGCACTAACTAAAAAAGTCTTTATAATTCGTTAACAACTGCAAATTTTTGATGGATATGGTTTGTAGGAGTTCAATAACTGAATGAATCATTATCAGTATCATAAAGCAGCTCCATTTACAACTCTTAAATTATATTTGTGAACAAGTTATAGATCATTGAATTTTGACAGTAAGTTTATAACTTCCGTAAGTGCTTTGATAAAACAGTACCTGGGATCCTGTAAAATCTGTTGATAAGAAACGAGGCAGCCACCATCATGGTAAGCAACACTTGAAGACTAAGTCACTTCTAGAATAAAATCACACAGCATCAAGGTTCAATGGCATACTATGTTAACTTAACACTGTGAAATGTAACACAATTGTCAAACCGAGTTGATCAACTATTACACTATAGTCACACTGAAGACTTAACAATACTGGTCACAACGTGCTGTCCCTAGCCACCATTTTGTACTTTGAAAACCATTTCATGACAATGTTATATGATAAATTAAACACTATTTGAAAGTTCCACTTTCTTTAATAATGTCTACTAGTATGGTTTTGGCAATTTTAATCTTCGACGCTGCAAATTTAAATGATACTTTTTGATAGTTAAGATGATTTAAATAAATATAAAGGAATTTGTTTTATAACAGTTGAAATATAATATTAGATAGACTAAAGTGAGGGTTGTACTAAATACCATTTAGAAATTGATGACTTTTGTAGAAACTACACAAAAAGTGACCCTGCGTTAGCAGGTAGGTCAGCACATTGGACCAGTGTTACAAGTGTAATATAAATAATGAGATTGCACATGTTCCCTCCAGTATCACAGTAAATCAGGCATCCACATTGTACTATACAGATTGACGCTTGGCCAAACAAATATACAGTACAAGCTGTGTAGAGCAACACCCTTAGGGAGCTGCAAATATTGGATGTTGAATAGAGGATGTTGTTATAGAGAGGTTGTTGCTCAACAGAGGGTCGCTCTGGGGAGGTTGTACTGTATGTAAATGATTTTGCAAATCATACTTATCTTAACTTTTTAATGAAGCATTGCTAATAATTTTATATCCATGTTTCAACTTTTTTGTATTGTATTTTGGTATTTACCAACAATAAGGCTGGGTGAAAGTACAGAACTAGCCTGCTAGCCAGAAAAATGCCAACAAGTTTCGAACAGGGAAAAAATGCTCAAAATTTAAATTTTCTGAAAAACACAGCATACTTTCTAGTCTGAAGTGTCAGCTAGTAGAAGAGACCATTACAGTAATGAAAATGCTAACATTTTTAATTTCTGAAGAAACACTGCATATTTGTCGTAGTGTACGTGATAATTTCTTCTTGGTAGCAGTTAGCACATGGTGTAATTGAAATGAAATTAAGCATGGTACCAAAATAACCACTTTGCTGATGTATAAAGTATCTGTTTTAACACCAAGAATTGTCGGCAAATTTGAGACTAGTTGTCACCAGTTAGTGAGAAGTCTTGCTAACATACTTTTAAACACATTAAACGAAGACAGTTAGAACCGTGTTAAAGATATTCTAGGACATGTCTTGGTGGCATTATGTATCACCTTGACAGTCTATTTACATCTGCTACCATAATGTCTGCTGCCCAAAATGTTTGGTATGTCTCGCAAATAATTAAACGTCATTTAAAAACCATAAACACATATTTTTTTAGTTTTTGACAGATCAGACAATTCAGACCGATTCATTATCTCAAACCCTATGACACAAAAGCCTGGAGGCTGTACTGAAAATAACTTGTAATGGTTGCCACAATGTGCTCGATAAGAAACCTATAATATTAGTCAAGAACACATCAATATTGCAATTCTGGTAACATGCTGAGAAACGATAGGGTAGGTAGAAAGGAAAAACTTTGTTTATTTTATGTACTGAAAAGTCAACAATTCACACCGACTTCCAGCTAAATGCCATGTAATAATTTAGGATAGGGGCAATAAAATATGGAACCAGAATTTAGGGTTACCAAAACCACAATATTATTTTGCTTTGACCTTATTGTATTTGGCGGAAGTATTATCACTGATAAATTAAAACACAATCATTTGTATAGAGTTCTCAGCAAATGATAACAACTTAAATAAATAAATAGTAATGCATTGTTAACAATTACTGTCAAATAATAATTATATATATGGGAACATGTGCAAAATCATCTATAGCTGTCGATGCTGCTGTTGCTACGGCTACGACGACGTCGATGTGAACTTGTCCGATGAGAATGACTACGTGATTTGCTGCGTCGATGATGGTAATAATCGTCCTCAGAGTCGGAACTTGAGGGTGGGGGAGTGGGTCGATGATAAGGAACTGGTCTTTTTCTTGCGCTGAAAAATTCAATATTTAAAGTATCAAATTATCATATTTAACTAGTGAAACTTTTAAAACTGAAAGTCAAAGGGACTGTAAGTCAATAATTTGCATTGAAAAAAAGTTAATATTTTTATTTAAAACTTAAAAAACCTTTTAAGTGTTTTTGACACAAAAATGTATGTCTCCCAAAAGGGGCCACTACTACAGCAAACATAATCTGACCAAAAATTCCTGACAATATGCACAACTAGGCTTAGTGCCAAGTATTCATGTCAAGTTTCATTGAAATCCAATCAAGTCTCTCCCCCTGCCCCCCTATATGTGGGAGACATAACTGTTTAATCAGATATAAATTACAGGAATGATACTACATGTGATGCACAGAGAGAATAAACAAATCCCACAGAAAGTGAAGTTCCAATTCAACACACCTAGTCTAGCAGACAAGTCGTAAAATGCCACTGTTCCTTTTAATCCAGACATCAAATTAAAATAAACATCAGCTTAAAACTTATACTTAGCACAGTACACTAAGTATTTCATGAAATACAAAGAGTTCAATACATGTTGCCGGTATATGAAAGTTATTTGAACACGTTCTGTGCAAAACATAAATAATTACAAAGTTCATTATCAAGCTAGGAACTGTTACTTTTTTTAAAATAGTTGATTTTATATCACTTTTAAAGCACATGTAGTATATGTACTACAATGCACACCGAGTCTTTTTTAAAACATCCCACTGGTTAACAGTATTTCAGTCATTATACTCTACTACCCTAACAGTCACAATATCCTTACACCGGGTGAACCAGCAGTTGTCTGGAACTACTAATCATGCTGAGTGTCAAGCATGGTAGATATATACCAGTACCATTTTTTATAGATTTGCTTATTGTTGCGGCCTGGAATTTAACCAGAGACCTCTCACACTTGAAGTGGCAGCTCTTATTGAGGTAAATTATTCTGTTACATGCTTCTTAATAACTGGTTAGTATATGAACTACATATCGTAATACACACTTGCCAATAACTGGTTAGTATTCTTACTTCACTATTATACACTTTCTTAACTTATAACCGGTAACTCTTTACTGCTGCATAATAACTGGTTAAAATCTATACTTCATTACGAATGTGCTTATTACCTGGTTAGTATCTGTACTTCATTTTACAATTGTTATATCCTTCATTAAGTTATAATTCAGGAAAATAACTTTACTATGTGTAATTCATTACTAAGAAGTGCCGAGCATCAGCTTTCTCCTGAAATATGGCAGGCATATCAGTGCCTCCACCCGTATTTGAACCCGGGTCATCAAATAAGATGGCAAGCGCGTGAACCATTGAGCTACGGGGGCACACATCTTCACAGTAAATTGATTAGTGGACGAGTATTATAAATACATAACAGTAAATAGAGAGTACATATTTTTTATAATGGAAAAAGCGAGGCTACAATGGGACATTTCATAAGGCATAAGAATCACAGGTAACTGTATCATTGATTAAGAGAGAAAAAAATATAAATGAATATATAAATTTTACAAAAAAATATTATTTTTTTCTCTAAATCAATAATACAGTTACCTGTGATTGGAACACCTTGGATTTCAATGAATCGTCAGTTACAATGCATCAAAGAAAAAAGCAGAAAACTGAATTGGATAAGTAAGCATAGTACAATTTCTGTATAGCAACACCCTTTGGTAGATGCAAAATTGGCCATTTTTAGAGGTTGTTGCTCTACAGAGGTTGAATTTATACTAAATATCGGCTTACAGAAATTTTGAAGGTGTTGTTAATAAGAGGTTGTTATACAGAGGGCCGCTCTTTAGAGGTTGTACAGTAGAAAGCATAGGAGTATATGAATGAACAAGAATATTATAAGCATCACAACACTACAAGCAATCAACACCAAAAGCATGCATAAACTTTGAACTAAACACAAACTAGGATTAAATGAACAAGTAAGAAAACCTAAACTGGCTCAAAGAAGCCATCAAGTTGAGAAACAGTTAATTTTCAATAAAATGCATGACTGAAGGACTTTAACAAGTCAGATCCCCACCCTGTCGTATGTTCTGGCTGGATAATGTCAGATTCGCATATTACCACTAAAACGGGCATTTCTGGAACGTTGTATATCCTTTCCGCTACCATAGCGTACTAATGCAGACTCGCCGGGATGGCCATTTCGGCCTTCCGTAGTTTTCGACCTTAATGCCCAAATTCGGGAATTTTGCTGTCATGGGTACACAGGCATCCCAGACTGCAGGATATTACGGGCCCAGGGTCGTGCACAGGTTTTTGGGCCCGCTAGACCCCTTTAAAGAGGGCTTTGAACGTAGATTTTACAAAACTGAAATTACTGGTCCTACCCGCCATTGCGGTACGATTCCCTGTGGTATTGCATTAACATTTAGCGCCAAAAAGTTTTTATTTTTCTATAGCAGGAATATAAGGCTAGACAAAGGGGTCAGGACCTATGCCCTAAAGGGGCCAAAAAGTAGGCCTGTCAAGCTAAAAAAAAAAAAGAAAAAAAAAAAAAAGTTTTTCGCGCAAGGGTCACCGTCACATCGTCATTTCCGGTGACCTTTAGTCGAAATATTGACAATTTTTTCTACTTTCGGTTTGAGGTGGGTGTGTAGCATCCGGATGTATCGAGTTTTTATCAGTGCTGTAAGTCAATAGTGTCTCAGGGACGGGGTATAGGGACCATATGAATTTCTCATAACCCCCCAAAAAATCGTGGTAGTGGAAAGGATATAAAGAACTATTAAAATCTTGACAGATCTGAAGCAGATGCTGTGGTAAGGAAAATAAAGCATGTTAGTTCCCCACCCTGTAGTATATCTTAGACAGATTGAACAACATGGCGATCATTTGATTGAATAACATGGTGATTGACTGATTGAATAACTTGGCACCTGACTCATTAATAACTCGGCGATCGACTGATTGAATAACTTGGCGATCAACTAATTGAATAACTTGGCGATTGACCGATTGAATAAGTTGGGGATTGACTGATTGAATAAGTTGGGCGATTGATTGAATGAATAACATGGCAATCGACTGAGTGAATAACTTGACAATCGACTGATTGAATAACTCAGAGATAGACTGATTGAATAACATGGCAATCAACTGATTGAATAACAAGTTGATCGTCTCATTTAATAACTCGGCGATTGACTAATTGAATAACTAGGCGATTGGCTGATTGAATAACTTGGCGATTGACTGATTGATTAACTCGACGATTGACAGATTGAATAACTTGGCGATTGACTGATTGAATAACTCGGTGATTGACTGATTGAATAACTAGGCGATTGGCTGATTGAAACACTTGGCGATTGACAGATTGAATAACTCAACGATTGACAGAATGAATAACTTGGCGATTGACTGATTGAATAACTCGGTGATTGACTGATTGAATAACTTGACGATTGACTGATTAAATAACTCGACGATGGACTGATTGAAAAACTTGGCGATTGACTGATTAAATAACTCGACGATTGACTGATTGAATACCTTGGCGATTCACTGATAGAATTACTTGGTGATTGACTGAATAAATAACTTGGCGAATGACTGATTAAATAACTTGATGATCGACTGATTGAATAACGTGGTGATCGACTGATTGAACAACTTGGCGATTGACTGAGTAAATAACTTGGCGATGGACTGATTGAATAACTGACAAGGGAGAAATAGGTTAATATAGTAAAGTTAGTTAAGTATGTTAGTATTACACCGGTCATGGTTTATACTTACACTTTTATTTCAACTTTTTAAGGGAGGCTAGCAAACAACTTGAGTATAAACTTGGCATTCAAATGTTAGTAACAGTTGGTTAAACTTCAAATGCATAATATAACAAGTTTAAATACCAATGGAATATCCAACCTTCCTCAGTATCTATTTCTTGACCTTGGTGGAGGCGACCTTGGAGGTGTCCTTGACCTATGTGAATGCTGAACTGGTGACCTTGAAGACCTTTTGAACACAAAATAATGAAAAACACAAAACTAAACAGACAGTACAACATAAAATAAATACAAAATTAAAATAATAAACTGAAAATGAAGGTGCTGAAATGAAAATCAAAGTCATACCATATTTATCTACATACCCCCAGACAGTTTCAAAACCACTGATCCTTAATATACTGTATAAGTGGTTATTTTCGCGTGTCGAAAAGTTCGCGAATCCATCATTCCAGGCATTTCGCGTACATAAATCTTCGCGAAAATACGATTTTTCAAATAGCGTAATAACTACACGTCGTGAAAATCGCTAAGAAATGCTATTTCCTGGTATTACCGTACCGGACAGATTGTCCTTTAATAATAAATTACCTTCATTAACGAGGGGATTAGTTTTGGTTTGACCTCGTATTTTATGCATATTGTGTGTATTTAACATGATATGTGATCAGATACGCTCACAAGAAATAATCTTTATGTATGAAATTAATATTACTGTTACTCATTGATATTGACTCAACTGAATATAACTGAATAAATCGTAAAAAACTTGTCACGTCTTTGTTTTGTGTTGGTGTTTTCTTGTATCATTGTATATAATAATTGTTCACACCTAGAACAATAGGCCCCCTTTCACAGTTTATGATAAACTGCCATAGATCAATGTAGACACACGTCTTTCACCCGTCGTTTGTGCATGTGTGATCAACCAGCGTTTGGCATAGTTGATGTTTTCAAGGCAGATCGCTAAAACTTTGAAACTTTTAATGAAAACACACCAGAAACTCGATATAATCCGAAATGCATTCGTGCAGTGTTAACAAAGGGAGATAAATAGGACTGAATTAATCAATCATAATAAAGTATGTTTACACCGGTGACTCACCCATGTGCGTATGTAAACTAGTCGTGACGGTTGAAATGTCAATACAATATTTATTTCACTGTAATTTTCTAAAGTATTCGTCATTTTACAGCTATGTTTTCTTTATTTTCATATCACACTCCATTAACATTTCCTATATTGGTTTGTATAATACGAACAAGCATCGTAAGTGGTGAAATCATAGTTGATCTTACATAAACACCGTTTAATGATGGCAAATATTTACGCGGGCGGAAAACTTCGCGAAAATGTGCCATTCGCGAAAAACGCGAAGATTTCCACGACGCGAACTTAACCACTTATACAGTACCTCAAACACAGTTATGCATATATTTTGTACTGTAACCTTGTTAAGGGCATTCACGGCCATTTTTTGTGAGATAAAGGGCAATTTTTCCCAATACATGTATGTAGTAGGATTTGTCCAAACTTTGTATACAAACAGTGTACCATATTAGAAAAAAATTTCAAAACAATTAAGTCACAATTAAGATGGATTCAATCTTAGGACGAAACATGCTTGTATATCTTTACAATATGGAGGTTTTATTATAGTAAATATGGTATGTTAAAACGTAGGAAAAACTTCCCATTTATAGTAAATAATGTGCTGCAGAGAGTAAAACATACATTATTCAATAAGACAGGAAAGTGAGCAATGATTCTTATTGGGCCAAGCTAAATAAATTCCTAGATTATCATCCAATACTGCCCATTACTTTTCATGCCCTGCCTATTATTTTTCATGCCCTGACTTATGTTTTTCTTTTCCTGCCCATTACTTTTCATGCCCTGACTTATGTTTTTCTTTTCCTGCCCATTATTTTTCCTGCCCTGACTTTTGTATTTCTTTTCCTGCCTATTATTTTTCCTGACCTGACTTTTGTATTTCTTTTCCTGCCCTGACTTTTGTTTTTTCTTTTCCTACCCATTATTTTTCCTGCCATTGACTTTTGTTTTTATTTAAAAAATAACTTAATGATCAGGGTTAATGTTCATAAAAAATCGGTCAAAATACAAATATTTTAATATCAAGTTTTGGAATAATAGCAATAAAATCCCTCTCCCATCTATAAAGTGAAATTTGGATGAACATCTGGCAATAAAATCATATAGGCCCTACAAAATATGAATTATAAGTGGATATTTCAAAAGTTAGCAAATTTTTAATTTCAGACATTCATTGTTTGGAGTTTTTTCATTTCTTTGTCGCATTATAAGTCGAAATTTACGCTCTAGGAAATGTAAGCGAATTTTGCAAATTTATGCTATTTGTTAATAATATTTATAGTGTAAATTTTAGCCTACATAAATCTCGACTTAGAAGAATTAGAAAATATCACTGATATTTCTGCATGCCAAATATCTATACATGTACTTTTCATCCAGAGAAATGTCCACTTAAAATATAGTATACAGTAACAAAACATGAACTTCTGACCACAATAGAACACAATACAGACTTCATTTGGCAAATTGTGAAATAAGAGAAATGGACAACAATAAATAAACACAGTATATTATCTGACCTGTCAAACAAGTCTGGTCCACAGAAACATGACACCATGTTGATGTTGTACCAAACACTACACCATAAAAGGCCACAGGTTTTTTTATATTTTTGGTTTACAGGAAATTTTTTAAACATGCAGAAATAACTTAAGGCCACTAGCACTGACCAGAATTTCAGATTTTTTTTAAAAATCTCTGTATAGATTACAGGGCATGGCTATATATAAAATTGTTTCTCAGGTTGAACGCCATGAGTGCTTGAGGCCCTTAGAAAGATCACGCTCACAGCAGCAGGTGAGCGATATAGGGCTCTTTCTGCCTACTGCTATTTTTGTATTCCCTATGCCAGACAACAAAATTTTCGACAAAAAATCCTGTAAACCGAAAAATAAAATAACTGTGGCCAAACTATATGAACACAATAAGTAACAGACAGAAAATGATAACACCAATACAAATAATATAACAGTGTAGTAGGTTTATTGTTGAGACATCATATAATGCCTTGACTTCATAATTTACCAATACTGACAAATGAAGACAGGAGACGCAATAATAATCTAAACTTTTCCTGTATACTAGTATCATGAGACCCATAAAATAAAGGATGAACTGTTTCAAGGATGATTCATGTATACTACTGTAAATTCATTATTTTTCTTGATTTCCTTGTTGAACCTGACCACGAAATCTAATCCCCTTGATTATTCAACATCCCCAACAGAGAACATAGGTTTACCCTTCTGTGTTTTGTAATCCACAAATTTACGACCCTGCGAAAATTCATTTTTATCAAAATCCACGAAATTTAGTACCCACGAAAATATGTTATTTTCAGTATTACATCTCGTATTATGAGAAAAACGCTGTTGAAACCACTGATGGTTGTATTGGCTTTTTTACAATTTGTGTACCGTAATAAGTTTACGTATTCATGACACTTAGTAAGTCAAATCCAATACTTGTAATCATGTAAATCGTCATATTAAACGAAATAATTAATTCTAACCTCGAACTTTTAGCTATTTGACAACCATATACATAATGACATAGAGGAATGAAACTGTAGTATATGCTTATTAGGTGAAAACTGCTTCAAAATCGGTGTAATCATGAGCAAGGAAATTGTATTTTATACTTTGACAGTAACTAATATCATGGCGGGTTGACAGTTAGTACGGTCACATGAAGCACTGCCTAAATGAGTACTATTCAAGATTACACAAATTGTAAAAAGAAAACCACACAGCCACCTGTGGTGAAATGGAACCATTTATCTTAAGAAATTCTAATAAATTCATTTTTGAAAATTTCAGCATTTTCATACTGTATGTAAGCCAACACTGTACTTCGATACAGACTAACTACATTTATTGGTGTCACGGGCCACCTGTTCTTCGATACAGATAAACACATTAATTGACACAAGGGGGCGCTACCACACTCATTCGTTACCTGGTAATTCTTCTACGGTCTAAGTGACTGGGTGACCCCTTTCTTCTACGTATGGAAGGACTACGTGACTCTCGATCCCTTGACCTACTTCTACTGTGCGATGATGATTTGTCACGACGAGATCTATGATTTCTAGAATCAGACCTTGACCTACTGAAAGAATGTGAATGATAACTTTACATCAAACAATCAATCAGACAATATTGCATCAAAACTTTGAATATCCAATAATCTTAAACATTATATGAGACCATGATAGCCCCAAATTGCTTGCCAAAGATAGGCAAGCAGACAATATCAACATTGAAATAAAACCTAGACATTAATTGTATCAACACTTTCTGACCACAGGTAACTGTATGATTGAAACATATTTTAAGTTACTTTAATGCATTTATTAATTTTACAAAACATTGTATATCAATGATACAATTACCCGTGTTTCTGACTACCTGATGAGTTCCATAAATAAATGCTTTTCAAGCAGAAAATGAGATCTCTGTTTACCAAATTGTTCATAGTTTGGCAAATCAACCTATTTTTTGACCTGGTACCTAACTTGTTTCGCATTCATTAACTCCAAACATCCTGATCAAGTTTGGTGTCTCTTACATAGAATATATTGGGTCTGTCTCTGGAGAGTTGACAAGGATTTTTAAGAGTTGATCTTTTGACAGATTTTTGTAACCTAAATGGTACATTGACTTCAAACTTGACCTAGATCTCGTTGAAGACATTTTCTAAACAATTTTAAATTCATAAGGATTATGCCAAAACTAAGAATGGACAATGATCATCATGTCACCATGAAAACAAGCTTGATCAGGTGAGCTAATAGTATCTAATCATTGATTTAACTTAATAATATATCATAGTTTACGATTTTACCTTAATTCCTTCGGTGACCTTGACCTTGATCCCTGGTTATATCGACTACTACCTCTCGGTGACTCTGATTTCTTTGATTTCTTTGACAGGGGTGAAACTGATCGTTTTCTCCTCTCTGCTGGAGAGTAGCTGAGTGATCGACTTTGTTTCCTACGAGATGCAGAAGGGGATGGGGTCAAGGAAGATAGGGACTCACTGCGATCCCTTTGTCTCTCTTGGGGTCGAGATCGCCTGAAAATATAACAATACAAAAGGGTTATCAAATATAACAAGCATGCTTAACATTATATAGATAATTTTTGTCTATTTGCACTGTAAGACCGAATTTTAGTGATCACAGAAATTAATATTTTGTGATATATTAATACCCAAATTCAATTTTCGGTGATCACAATTTGTTTTTTATCTTTCACCAAAAACAAAAATCAACAAATTTTCTGTTTCTCTCATATGCCTCAATCCCTATTAAAGCAAGAAATATCACTGAATGTGATGAATACCCCCAAATACTGCTTGACACTGATCACTTCAATGTGCTCTGACAAACAACTAGACTTAGTACTGATCATTCATGCAAACGTTCATTGAAATCCATCCAATGGTAACAAAGGAAAAGTGTAGACAAAATTTATATGTGTAAAAAACAAAGAGCCATAACTCCCTTAAAATTAATCCTACCAACACGTGCCAAGTACATGCACAACTAGACTTGGTTACTGATCATTCATGCAACGTTTCATTGAAATCCGACCATTGGTAACAGAGAAATAGTGCGGACAAAATTTATATGTGCAAAAAAACAAAGGGCCATAACTCCCTCAAAATTGATCAGATCGACATGTGCACAACGATATGCACACCTAGACTTGGTACTGATCAGTCATGCAAAGTTTCGTTAAAATCTGATCATTAGTTACAGAGAAATAGTGCGGACAAAATTTGCAGGGACCAACCGACAGACCGACCAACCAACTAATCAACCGACCGACTGACGGACCGACCGACGGACCGACCAACCAACCAACCAACCAACAGACCAACCTTAAGCATTGGTATAGTAATTGGCTTAATTGGATTAGAAAGTCAAAAAGTGACATTTATGATGTCATTAGTTGCAAGCTTTCCAGTTAACTACCTAGCATAACTATATTATACATTCTCGTTCATGAAAAGATGTTCAGCCAATTATCCAACAGGAAAAAAGTTAAACGCCTGCCAAATTAATCTAATTACATTAGACTATTTTTTTCCATTGGGAAAGTTAACGTTTTTAAAAGTCCACATGAGCACAAGGGAATGCTTTAAATCTTAAAGCAAATGGAACACATTTATTTCAATACACCCGAGCCTAATTTAACAGATTAAAATATATTATTCTGGTAAGCTTAAGTGACTCAGTGTCACTTCCTTGAATTATTTGTAAGACCTGACTTTAATATCATTTGTGAAACTAAATTTACTTAGAACAAGCTCTAGACAAAGGTCTAAATTCAGAAAATCAGAACACTGTTTCCTAGGCAAAGAGAAAGCATTCAGCATTGGGCAATTTGATTTGTTTTAGTACAGTACGTTTCTCTGTTTGTTTGTGTTCAACTGAGAGAGTTTTAAGTACAGCATATATTATTCCGTTTTTCCCTACCAGGTTGGCCAATGACTCCCCACTGAAAGGAATCGAGGGTGTCATACAAGTAACCAGGGTGCAATTCCCAAGCTCTATCGTAACAAACTCTTTGAGTACAGCACAGATACATGTGAGACTACGACTGGGTAACCAACCAGTTTATATTTAGTAAGGTGGGAAACACTGAAAAGCATTTCAGAAATGATCTGGCAAGTGCCCAGGCCGAGAATCAGACCTAAGATCTTCTGATCTGTTAGTCAAGACTGTTATCCATTTGACCACTTAATTAATTAGGCCTTTTCAACTGGGCTGTTTTGTGAAGCATGTTATTGTCTGGTTCCCGACTCAATGTTACACGTAATGAATATAAAGAAATATACAAGTTTGGAATGAATAAAATGACTTCAATCTGATTTCATTGACAGCCCTTACAGACATACAGACACAATACGTAGCAATCATGATGAATTGAACATCAACTCATCCCAATTAAAATCTGAGTAGACATTTTATGAACTGAAATCTCATCAAGTCAAAATATAAAGCCTTTAATGATGCAGAAAATGGATGTAAATTGTCAAGGAAAGACAACACTTTTAATATTAATGAGAACTTTTTCAATTAATTTGGGAAAATTTACAAGAAAACTAGAAATTATAACAATTTACTATGCAGTAAATATGTTAGTTGGAAAAGTATAAATATTTTATGCCATCTAATTAAATGAAATACAGACATATATCCGGGAATTTTAAAACAACATTATTAATATTAATAAGTCATTTTGGTAAAGTCTGCTAAGATAATACTTCAGTCTTGTTAACAAATTTTGGACACTTGCTGCCAATAATACAAACTTGACGCGTACAGTATCACACTCTACTCAGGTGGGGGATAAAATAGACTAGGTCTCTTCTTCCCCCATCTCCATATTAATTATATTCAGGTGGGGGATAAAATAGTCTAGGTCTCTTCTTCCCCCATCTCCATATTAATTATACTCTGGTGGGGGAAAAAATAGACCAGGCCTCTTCTTCCCCATCGCCGTTATAATTATACTCAGGTGGGGGATAAAATAGACTAGGCCTCTTCTTCCCCTATCTCCATATTAATTATAATCAGGTGGGGGATAAAATAGTCTAGGTCTCTTCTTCCCCCATCTCCATATTAATTATACTCGGGTGGGGGGAAAAATAGACCAGGCCTCTTCTTCCCCCATCTCCATATTAATTATATTCAGGTGGGGGATAAAATGGACCAGGCCTCTTCTTCCCCCATCTCCATAATAATTATACTCAGGTGGGGGATAAAATAGACTAGGCCTCTTCTTCCCCCATCTCCATATTAATTATACTCAGGTGGGGGATAAAATAGACTAGGTCTCTTCTTCCTCCATCTCCATATTAATTATACTAAGGTGGGGGATAAAATAGACCAGGCCTCTTCTTCCCCCCATCTCCATATTAATTATATTCAGGTGGGGGATGAAATAGACCAGGCCTCTTCTTCCCCCATCTCCATTATAATTATACTCAGGTGGGGGATAAACTAGACTAGGCCTCTTCTTCCCCCATCTCCATAATAATTATACTCAGGTGGGGGATAAAATAGACTAGGCCTTTTCTTCCCCCATCGCCATATTAATTATACTCGGGTGGGGGATAAAATAGACCAGGCCTCTTCTTCCCCCATCTCCATATTAATTATATTCAGGTGGGGGATAAAATGGACCAGGCCTCTTCTTCCCCCATCTCCATAACAATTATAATCAGGTGGGGGATAAAATAGACTAGGCCTCTTCTTCCCCCGTCTCCATATTAATTATATTCAGGTGGGGGATAAAATGGACCAGGCCTCTTCTTCCCCCATCTCCATTACAATTATACTCAGGTGGGGGATAAAATAGACTAGGCCTCTTCTTCCCCCATCTCCATATTAATTATACTCAGGTGGGGGATAAAATAGACTAGGTCTCTTCTTCCCCCATCTCCATATTAATTATACTAAGGTGGGGGATAAAATAGACCAGGTCTCTTCTTCCCCCATCTCCATATTAATTATACTCAGGTGGGGGATAAAATAGACCAGGCCTCTTCTTCCCCCATCTCCATATTAATTATATTCAGGTGGGGGATAAAATGGACTAGGCCTCTTCTTCCCCCATCTCTATTATAATTATACCCAGGTGGGGGATAAAATAGACTAGGCCTCTTCTTCCCCCATCTCCATATTAATTATACTCAGGTGGGGGATAAATTAGACTAGGTCTCTTCTTCCCCCATCTCCATATTAATTATACTAAGGTGGGGGATAAAAAAGACTAGGCCTCTTCTTCCCCCATCTCCATATTAATTATACTTGGGTGGGGGATAAAATAGACCAGGCCTCTTCTTCCCCCATCTCCGTTATAATTATACTCAGGTGGGGGATAAAATGGACCAGGCCTCTTCTTCCCCCATCTCCATAATAATTATACTCAGGTGGGGGATAAAATAGACTAGGCCTCTTCTTCCCCCATCTCCATAATAATTATACTCAGGTGGGGGATAAAATAGACTAGGCCTCTTCTTCCCCCATCTCCATATTAATTATATTCAGGTGGGGGATAAAATGGACTAGGCCTCTTCTTCCCCCATCTCCATTATAATTATACTCAGGTGGGGGATAAAATAGACTTAGTCTAGGCCTCTTCTTTCCCCATCTCCGTTATAATTATATTCAGGTGGGGGATAAAATAGACTAGGCCTCTTCTTCCCCCATCTCCATATTAATTATATACAGGCGGGGATAAAATGGACCAGGCCTCTTCTTCCCCCATCTCCATAATAATTATACTCAGGTGGGGGATGAAATAGACTAGGCCTCTTCTTCCCCCATCTCCGTTATAATTATATTCAGGTGGGGGATAAAATAGACTAGGCATCTTCTTCCCCCATCTCCATATTAATTATACTCGGGTGGGGGATAAAATGGACCAGGCCTCTTCTTCCCTCATGGCGAAACATAATATATTGATGGAATCAATACATTTTTACAACTATTTATTTCATAAACAAACTCACCATCATTAATTTATTCACAAATATTATTTTTAGCAAATTAGCAATTTTTTTTATTTATTTTAGATGGGGGAAGAAAAGGCCTGGGGTGGGGGAAGAATAGGCCTGGGGGGGATAAACTGGGCCGGCCCAGATAAACTGGGCGGGGGATAAAATTGACCGTTACACCGGGCTGGACAGTCAAAATTTAAAAAGCAGCCACAAGGAGACAGCAAGCAATTGTCTAATACAAGCATTGATTGAAAATGTAAGCATTACCTATGTTGCTATAATTCATATATCATAAACATTTTTAAAGCATCATTTTAACGCATCAAAACATACACTCAATATTGGACACGAGCCATATCTCCCAAAAACCTTTGTACATGATCAAATTTATGAACAACTGGCAAGATATACTGTAAACCAATTCACTTTCGTGAATACTAACTTTCAGGTTTCGCTGATTGTCGACATATTCGCGATTTTCGGGTTTACAAGTTTGCTGCACTATGTTCATATGAATGTTTTAGCACTTTCACGGTGACTTATTTTCACAAAATTCTACCACTCGCGAACTCCGCAAAATTAAATTGCACAAAATAATTTCTTGGTTAACAATAGTATAGTTTAATTACCAGTATTAGCTTAAATATTATACAGGATACAGAAATCAGGAGTGTTTTTTCTTCTTTTATTGTTCCTTAAAATCTGATTTTATGGAAGTGAAATTTCCATAATTACTTAGATTCATCCTAAAAGCCCACTGAAGAAAGACCATTAATCCTGTATCTCCATTCCAAAGGCTTTTAGTAGCACTGAGCAGTAATTACAATTGAGCATAATAAAATGAAGAAAAACTTTGTTCAGTTTGAAGTTTATTGTAAATGGAAATGGCAACAAATAACAAAACATTAAAAGACAGAAAATTAGAAACTGAATCATTAACTTAAGCAAGTTTCGAAAAAAAAACTGACTAAGTAACATACGTGAAACAATGCTTTAAGTACTAGTATAATGATAGTTGGAATCCATTAACGAGAGACTTGTTCCTTAACACAGATAATGCTAACAGAGTACATTTAAATAAATGGTAAGGTGTATTAAGCTTGTTCAGCAAATTGAAAGAGGCAAATACTTTGAGTAATATTTTAAGTTCATACAAGAATTGATGTTTTGCGCGGTGAAAGGCAGAGTCTGTCCTAAAAGGTGGTGTTTGCTCAAAGAAGAGGCGGAGTTTGTCCAAAGAAGAGGCGGAGTTTGTCCAAATAAGAGGTTGAGTTTGTCATAAGAAAAGGTCGAGGTAGTCCAAAGGAGTCCTTTGTTGATCAGAATCAAATTTTGAGTAGTATATAACACAAACACCAACATTATACTCAGCAATAAACACAAGTTAATATCTGAATATTATCACCGAGACAAGAACTCAGCTTTGTATTGCCAACAATCAAGAAATTTCTTTTTTTACAATTTAAATTTTTGAAAGCAATATTGATGAAACATGCTAGTTTGCCTCAAAAATTGCCCCCATTAGCAGTTTTTACACAACCAGATCAAATAAATTAGAGAAAAAACATCTCGGAAGAGAACCATCATGCCCTGTTGCTTCACAATCTAATTCCATTTAAAAAATTGATCGAATCTTCTTGAAAAATTGATGTCAAATGGCACATATTTGGTAGCAAATTTTAAATATTAATCATAACAAATATTTTATGAGGGAATGAATTATAATCCCGACAGATAATCGAATAAATGTCAACCCACCTTCAATATCATAACATTTACAATCTTGGTGTCAGAAGGTGTCAGGACGTGTCAGGAAGATGTCGGCAACATTAAACTTGAACTTCGAGTACAAGTTTTCTTAAGGGAATATTGTGCTGCTTTAAAACTTAGCTTCTATTGTTCTAAATTATGCCACTTCTGTTTTTATGAAGCATCATAAAATAAACCTATTCAGAAAGATGTCTGAGAGCCAAAAGCACAGTTATCCATGTGAAGTTTTGAAAATAAAAAACAATGATGTTTTGGCTTTGGGCAACATTCACTAAATATTTTACAATAACTCTTTTTGAACAACTCCATTTGACTTGAGATTATTTCTGTAATAATCTTACAAGACTGCAATTATGTATACATGGGAATATTGACATCAAGCGTGTTAGTTACTTTATATACTGACTTATATATAGAAGACAAAATATATCTCCAAAACTTGCCGTAAACAAGACTGCATGCATTCAATAAACGCTAATGCCCCGGTGGAAGCTATGACCATAAAGTAGCTAAGTCAATCAGGGGCCACAATTCAGTTGAAAAGTTGAACAAGAGATGTTTGTAAAACACATATGCCCCCATGGCAGCCCAATAGTCAAAAATGGTTAAGGTCGCAGTGACCTTTGCCCTAAAAATCAATAGGGGTCTTCTACTTTCGCTGACCAACGTGTAAAACCATGTAAAATTTGAAGATCCTAGGTCAAAGCGTTCTCGAGTTATTGAACGGAAACCATTTAAATAGTCAGAAATGGTAAAGGTCACAATGACCTTGACCTTTGACCTACTAACCTCAAAGTCAATAGGGGTCATCTACTCTTGCTGACCAACCTCCATGTAAAGTTTGAAGATCCCTAGGTGAAAGTGTTCTTGAGTTTTTGAACGGACACCATTTAAATAGTCAGAAATGGTAAAGGTCACAATGACCTTGACCTTTGACCTACTGACCTCAAAATCAATAGGGGCCATTTACTCTTGCTGACCAACCTCCGTGTAAGGTTTAAAGATCCTAGGTCAAAGCGTTCTCCAGTATTGAAAGGAAACCATTTAAATAGTCAGAAATGGTAAAGGTCACAGTGACCTTGACCTTTGACCTACTGACCTTAAAATCAATAGGGGTCATCTACTGTTGCTGACCAACCTCCCTGTAAGGTTTAAAGATCCTAGGTCAAAGCGTTGATGAGTTATTGAACGGAAATCATTTTATACGACCGACAGACAGACCGACAGACATGTGCAAAGCAATATACCCCCTCATCAAAGATGGGGGGCATAATAAAGTTACATGGCGTTGACAATGTAAGGTGTTTATGACAGTGAACAAGTATGCCAAGTTTCAAAGCAATTCCTTGATGGACTTTGAAAATTTTTGAGTTTCAAGAACTTGAAAGTTTTGGTTAATATTATCAATAGGACACGGCTCAGAATGACAAACAGACAGGACAATTACTATATACAGTAAACTCCCTCAAAACCGGACTCCCTCAAAACCGGAATCCCCATAAAATCGGACGATTTCCTAAGTCCCGTATTTTCTTCTTATAAAGTTAACTTAAAAAGCTCCCGCAATACCGGACTCTCATAATTCCGGATTCCGGACGGCATTTTCGGTCCGCTGACAAGATTTTCAACGATAGTTACTTGCGGAATACCGGACGCGTATATTTGTCTCACCTGACGGAAAACTTAACGCGTACATTTTTCTTGTCTAAAATGTCACTTTGTTAATTGTTAGTTAAAGAACGTGTCATAACAAAAGGTGCGATTAACAAGTCGCGTTTTTAATGTTTACTCTTAAACGGTCTCGCGTGTAATTTGCACAGGCGTGAAAAATACTTTGTAAAATTCGCTGCGATAAAATTAAATAATTGCCTAATTACGAACGTATTGAGAAAACGGTCCTTCCATTTGATGTTTTGTTCTCGAGGTAGGTATTGCAACAAACATTTACTGGAACAAAGGATCGTTTAGCCCATCAAAATGTTGTAATTACGACAAACACTGCACTCAATCGTATTTAATTAATATGTCTCCAATTAGCTCACACTTGCATTTCGGGAATTGTAAGATTGCACTGTCTATGTCATTGGATAGTTTTGATGGCCAATAAAAAAATGAGCAATTTGAGTACGCATCGATGTTAGAATTGAAATATTTGCAGCTCCCTTAATGGTGATGCTCTTCAAAGGTTGCACTGTACATGTAACGTAAACATGTATCATGAAAAACACAGTATATTCCCTATGATAACATATCAAAGTGTACATGATACAGAACTCCCTTAAAACCGGACCTCCCACAAAACCGGACTTTCGAACCGGTCCGGACAGGGTCCGGTTTTGAGGGAGTTTACTGTACATCCTGCATCAGTAGATGCCTGGGCATAAAAAATATACTCAACTTAAGCCCATGCTCTAATGAAAAACAGACCATACTTCAACATTTTCGCTAGGATTGGTGACAAAATTCTAGTTGATTGTATTATACTACAGTCATTTATAATAAGTGGAAATATTGGTGAATTTTAGTCACAAAATGATCTAACATTTCCTCGTAGCCTGCAAAGGAACTGCTCCAAAGAATTTTAAAAAATCGCTAGTATCTGGCATGCCAAATGTCTAAATTTCAAAATTGGCTAACTTTTAGATCATGGCAATATCTACTTAATATATACAGCATAAGAAAATATTAAATTATCATAAACGTATAAAAGCGGTCATTAGCGGTCATTATTGATGTAAATAATATTGAATTACTAACAATAAAACAATTTAAACTTCGAAGACCTGAGATAACCAAACTGTTGTTATAACAATCCAGCTTTTATTTCTTTCGATTCGATTCATTACAAGCAATTATAAAATAATGCCACAATTTCACTTAAAACATTGTGGATAAGAATTAATCACATCATTTGAGGAAAATAAAGCATCTATCTATCCATGTAGATATGATATTTTGTTATCAAATGAACACAGCAAATTTCTGTAGTATAGTGCAACCACTCCAGGGCTGGTATTCAATATTGATCTTACTTGACTTAAGGATAAGGACAACCAATCAGATCGCACCATATTTAACTCTTGGTCAGTATTAAATAGGCAATATGATTGGCTACCCTTATTCTACAATTAAATAAGATCAATATTAAATACCCACCCTGAACAACCCTCCACAGAACAGCAACCTGTCTTTAGCAACATAATCATTTTGTTCCAGAAATTACCATTTACTATCCAGTTTACCTCTCCACGGCAACAACCTGTGTACAACAACCAAACTTTGTGTTTCCCAATGGCTGTTGCTCTAGAGAGGTTGTACTGTATAAAACATTATGCAATGAAGAAGACTGGGAAGCAAGAAATTAACTTAAAACAGTAGTAGACTAATTAAATATTCAACACTTATCTCTGTTACTATTGCTATATCTCTCTGAATAACATTCAAATGTCATCTAATTTGTAAAGGAAAGACAAACTCAATAAGCCAGGCCGTTAACAATATATTAGCCAAGAATTTTGGAAGTTAACGCTATCGAACAACGTCAGTAAGAGTTCTGACAAGATGCTTGAATTTAAATGAAACTATAGTGGGAGGTGAAGTGACTATTCTGGGTTTTAATTGTCAGTTGGTAATTGTATTTGAAGGTATTGGCAAGCAGCTTATAAGACTAATTGGCAAGAAAAGACACGAAAAACAGATAAGATTTAATCGCAAGAACTGAAAATAACATAACATATATTTTACTTCACAGCCCAAAACAGTCTACTAATTACAAAATTAAACATACTTTCAAATCAGTCTATATAAGGCGTGTAGTTCATCAGATACCCAATCTGCTAAGAACTGAACAACCCCCGCCGTTGAAGTCTCAAAGACATAAAGACTCTAAATTCTCATATTGTTTAAGCAAAGTTCAGTTGCCTTACTTGCACACATATCAACCACATTTCAACCAAACATGCCATTTTCTCTTGTTTTAAATGACAAATAGACCTTTAAATTTCTAACACTAACAATGAGGGTTTGTCACAAAATTTGAACAAATTTAAATCCGTCCAATTAGACTCGGCTAATTGAGGAATCTTTTTTGAGTCCCTTAGGATTTGAATTTCTTCTCTGCAGGTTCAGCAATTAAACTACATGAACTTGAACTACAAAACTGGAAAGATTATAAAAGCAGACAGACAGGTTAATTACCCAATAGATTTTGGTAACAAGTTATAGCAATATTCGGGTGAATGTTGTTACAAAGTCAGACTATGCTCGGGGCATACAATCTAGTTGTACAAGAGACTACAGCTGGTAACCAGTAGCACCATGTCAATGTGGCAAGGAACACTGAGTCTCGCAGACATGAGAGAATGTTTACTGCAGAAGAACACGCAGCACAACCTAGAGCTAACTGTCACATGGTAATCTGAAATAATTCAACACCAGATGGCCCAACCTAGGGCAAATTGAGACATGGTCAACAGAAACAATTCAACACCAGAAACACTCCGGAGACTATGAAAATTGAGGCAGATTAAGGGAGACCATGGCTGTCAGACAGATAGTGGCATGGCAGAGTACATGGAAAGAAGACAATTTATACAATTAATTAAAAGGTATGGTCTTTACATACTTTAATATGTTTGTATGATAACTGAATATTTTTGTCAATACTGATGGCTAGTAACAATTCACGTATCCAATCTGAACATGTAATTACTGTGTTTCTAGAAACATTCATGGAAACAAAATTGATTGATAAGTCGACATAGGCATATCAACATGATTGTACAGCCTAAACTATGTTTTCACACCTTAATAAACTTGTTTGTGTTTGACATTGTCTCGGTGTGATTGATAAGGGGTGTGGAAGTTTTCAAATTTTTCACTTGCTAATGGGGTTGGACTGAAAAATCCACTTACCCGAAGCCTAAATGGTTTAATTCAAAGTTTATGTTATTTAAATTATTTTCGGTTGTTAATTTAGGGATTCGCTTTTGTGTCAAGGTAAGATAGGATGTTTAATATTATTTTCTCATAGCAATTTTGCACTTGCCCATAGGCAAAGCGGATGGAAAAATCTACTAGCCCATCGGCAAAAAAGCCCATGTCCGGCAAGTCGGACATAGGATTTCCACACCCCTGTTGATATTCAAAAGGTGTTAATCAACCATAAAAAAATTTTCTAGCATACAAGTATAATGCTTACTTTTCAGGTGATGTTGCTGACCCCGAAGACTCTCTAGTAGTTATTCTCTCGGGACTTGAATCCCCTGATGAACTGTAACATAAGATAGAGATGGTTGTCAAACACACAAAATACTCCTTGGGTGGTATTCAATATTAATCTTATTTAATTGGAGAATAAGGATAGCCAATCACATCGCCTGGTACTGAACAAGAGTTTAATATGGTGTGATTTGATTGGTTTTCCTTATATTTAAGTCAAGTAAGATCAAAATTGAATACCACCCCAGAGCCCTTTATGTTCAAGTTCATAGTGACCTTGACCCCTGATTTACTGACCTTAAAATCAAAGTATGTCATCTACTGGCCATACCAAACCTGCATGCGAGGTTTGAGGATTTTAGACTAAACCATTCCTTTTTACTTGAGACTTTTAACTGTTCAATGTCAAGAGTACCATTGATATTTGACTGACATATGAATAACAACAAAGTAACCTCCACCCACTTCCTCAAGGAGCAGAATAATACATACTATTAATGATGACCAATCTAGTTAATCAGTTTAAGGTTCCAAGGCCAAACCATTCATAATTTATTGATTGAAATCAATTAAATTTTAGTCTACCGACAGACAGCCAATTAACATGTCTGTAGTATATCTGTTCCTCTTTGAGGGACGGGGGGGTATAATAATTATTGAAAAGAGATAAAAACAGTCTCTTTTATTTATTAATTGAGATGTCCTTTCGGTATGACAATAGTACAAATAACATATTGACGACATTCCTCTAGTTGTGAATATGAGTGGAAACACCGAGAGGATATGTAATTTATACATTATGTATGTAGCATTTAATTCATACATGTGCTGATAAGCCAATCTATGCGCGGAATATATGATGACATTTATAGGGGTGTGCATATTTTACAACAATAAACCAAAGGGATTCAAAGCGGAACAGAAACATATAGGTGGCGGTAAGTTGCAAAAAATATGTCCCACTATCAAATCGTCGTACTAATATCCTGAGATTGTGTGTAAATAATGATTTCTCTTCTTTATCGAAGCCCGTTTTCTAGTTTCTGTCTGTGCAGGGTTATGTCGTCAAACCGGGTTTTACGCATTTTGTGAACATTCTATGCTCGACACAGGCGACATTGTGTACGTGTATTGATAAAAGTTGTATTTTTTATGTATAATATTATATTGTCTTGAAGTGTGCAGTACAAATTAAATGATTGTATTCGGCTTGTTTAAAATAATGGACATAATGTTGAGTTGGGTATATGAGGGCCAGTCATAAAGAAAGACCCCTGTCTTATGTATTCATAGTATAGATGTGAAAGATATTTTTATCGGGTCGAATCCCTTTGCAATAAACCACAATATTTGACTGGAAAGTCTGAGAGCAGCAACTTGATTCAAATAGTGTGTGTAGTGAATACTGTAATACACAGACAATTCAAAGTCATACAGAAGCTATGACATCCCCTAGCCACCCATACAAGAGACAGACACAAAACATACTATGTAGTCTATACAGTGTAGCAATACCACATGACTTTTGGCTTCAGGACCAAGACGAAATTTGCTTCATTTCGAAAACAAAAATATTTTAATATAAGTATTTTATTTCTTCACTGATTTCAATGAAATATACACCACGCTAAGGGGAAGAGTATTTGCTTTCCATGAAAAATACAAGATCTATTTCAGCAGCGGAGCCATTTTGTCCAGCACCCTGTGAAAACATGGAAAAGCAGAGACTTGAAACAGGTTTCACAGGGTGCTGGAAAAAAGGCCAAGCTGCTGATAAAGATCTTATGTTTCATGGAAAGCAAATATTTCCCCCTAGCGTGGCGTATATGTCATGGAAATTGATTAAGAAATAAAATACTTATGGCCATTTTTGTTTTCGAATTGAAACAAATTTTGTCTTGGACCTGTAGCCAAAAGTCACATGGTATTGACAAATTGCTATATACTGCCCTCACAATGAATGACACACTGCATAGCTTCTAAAATTAGCAAATCACAAGTAAGTATTATTAAGTAAGATGAGAACGTATAGGTTGGTTTAACTCACATTTTGCAGACTTAACACACTTAATGGTGCTTTATGGCCCAATGTTTACATAAGTAATGAGAACACACTTAATGAACATGTAGCAATCAATATACTTGAAATCTGACGCATTAGGAAACACTAAGATAATCTTTTTTTTCACACTAGGAAAATATAACTTTTTGCAACAAGAAATTGTTCCTTTTCTTGCTAGGAAAATCTTCCTGTTTGCAATAGGAAAATGTTCAAGCTAGGAAAGTCTTCCTTTTTGCAATAGGAAATTGTTCCTTTTTGCAATAGGAAAATCTTCTTTATTGCACTGGCATAGGCATTATATTTTTCGCCAAATGTTTTTGCAATGTATAGTTAGATTACCTGTCTTGTCCTGACTCCTCATCGGAACTTGATCCGGAACTTGAAGACGGCGATGGTCTCCTTTTATGTTTCTTCTTTTTCTCTTGTGTGTCACTGAAGTAATATATCATAATGACATTAAGTCCCTGGTGGGGTATAAAGTGTACTTTAAGCAAACTTACAAGTTTTTTTACAAAATGGTACTGGTAATCGTCTCCCACAAAGGGCCATAACTCAAGCAAAAATATCCGAAATTGTAAAGCGTGCTTAAACAAAGTATAAGGGGGTCATGAACTCCACAGTCAGAAATATGAAACGCTATCACTAAGTTCACCCTTAACAATAAAAACAAAATTCAAACAAATGTGGGCAAGTCATAGAAATTATAATTTGTGGAAGCAAACTGTCTAATAAAATATTTAGCACAAATTTCCTAGTTACAATTCAAGAATCTTCCATGAAAACAACCACAAACATTGACCTCCTTGGAGTCACATAATGAATTAATCTTGGCATAACATGATGCGTGAATTCAAAATCATTCTGAGCAAATGAAATCACATTGTTTTGTGAAGATTTGTCAAAAACAGCTGCACTGAAAAATAATTTTTCCGAACAGGAAATGGAATAAAAGCTCGTTATTCAACAGACAAGAAATAGAGAGTGATGGAAACCTAAACAGTATAATTCCATTTTTGTATGATAAGAGACATATACAATTAGCTGAATTATGCATTATTAAGTTACATCAAAGGCGGCAAGTAACAGCCAGGCACTCTAGGGAAATGCATATAAAAGGTTTATGTAGACAGGCATACTAGATATAACTGCTAAAATGCAGACACACTGAATTGTTTAAAAACAAGAAAATATCAAATTTGCATAATTTTATACTGTCAAGTTAATCTTTCGTGCATTCAGTGGAAATTTGACCACAAAGTTTTATTTTCACTAATATACACAAGAAGATTGACACGCAAAATCATTATTCTCGCAAAACTTTCGTAATACTAAGTCGGAATTGGACATTGTCACTGACGCGAATTCGATGTTCTCGTGAACAATTGCAGCTCAATGATCTGACAGTTGCTGCATTTTTACTCTATGAAAAATCAACAATTTTGTATGAAACTTAAAAAGTTTAATACCTTTTCTTGTGCCGGTGCTTCCTGTGTTTGCTTTTTCTGCTTTCCGACCTAGAGTGATAAAAAAGACGGCAAAACCATAAAATCATGCCAAGAAAATCGCGTTTTATAACAAAAACAAAACACGAAATTTAACGAAATATTGGGGAATAAAGTAAATTAACAAAAAAAAACATGTTCGATCATATTAGATGAATGTTAAACGCTGATGTGCTCATGAAACATGGGAAATTCCATCAATAAAATCAAGACTACCCACCCCAGGAGAGGGTAATAAAAATGTTTTTAACCAAACATGCAAATTGATTCATTACGTTTAACTTTGTTGATGGAATTTCGAGTAATGAAAAAGCATTATCCTTTATTAACCATTTTAAGCAATCATGGTGCAAAAGTTTGAAATCTTCATATTAGGCCACAGTGTTTATTTTTTTTGGTTTATGGGATTATTTAAAAAAATAGGGCACTTATGGCCACATGCCGCTGTGTGAGCGACCTTAGGCCCCCCAAATGGCCTCTTTTTTCCATTTCTTCCTCAACAGCAAAATTTTCACAAAACTTTAAACATGGAAATTTATCAAAAAGGTGACCTTAAAGTTGAGCAGAGGGATTTACTAGTGGAAAAATGACAATACCAGCAAATTTTGGACTTTGTTATTTCTTTTTAGATTTTAAATAAATAATCAATGAAAACTTAGTCTACTAGAGCTATCATGTAAGGTGATTTAAATACCCCCAGGCACATACCTGTCATTGGAAAAGGTGTAGCTTAGGAGAGAATTGGTTCAATTGAATTAACATGTATTTTTAAATACGTTAAACATTGACTTTTGTTGAAGGTAAAATATATAATAATAATATACATAATCCTCATGGTCATGTTCCGTTAGCTAATCCTGCGAATTTTGATAGAAACCATGCAATTGTAGCGATGGAGTGCGTAATAGCAACAAGAACAGAATGACAAGAAGTCCAAAATTGACTGGCAAAGTCATCTCACCCATTATAAGTTATACTGATATTACTTATTACCATTGGATGGAGTCAAAATATTGATGGTATATGGGAGATTTTTACACCATGAAGGCAAATTATGATAGCATAATTCAGGAGTTCACAGTTTGAAGCATGCAAGGTAAACACATCACAACACTGAAGGTATATACACATTCACAGAAATCATTCAAACACCATATTTGACCCATTAAAAATTCTTTAATTTAATCATACAATACACCATACTTGACCCATAAAACATTCTTCAATTTTTTCATTCAAAACACCATACTTGACCCATTAAAATTCTTTAATTCTATCATTCAAAACGACATACTTGACCCTTTAAAATTCTTCAATTTTATCATTCAAAACAATGTGTTTGACCCATTAAAAAGTCTTGAATTTAATCATTCAAAACATCATATTTGACCCTTTAAAAAGTCTTTAAACTTTCCCAACATACAGTGTTACAAGTTCATCAAAATATAATAAGCAATGATGCAATAAGATTAATTTGATTTGCTTATGTAATAAAATACCATCTGTATGTACATGTCTAGTTACAGTTTACAGTCATGTGGATGCTCGCAGGATGGTGGTCAAATATGAGATTTTGAAATTATTAATAAGGACTTAGTTTCTGTATTACTTTAGAATGAACAATATACATCTTAACACAAAGTTTTGGATACTTAAATTATATAACGTAGTAAACCGCAAAGTACTGCAAAACTTATTATATCTTAAATACCTAACATTATGGGTGATTTATCATGCTCGGTGAAAATTCCATGTCATAAAATGATACCATACGTTTGGTATAGAACGGCTGGGAATACTGTTGACAGCCTAATTGTTGACAAGACTAGCGGATAATGGTAGGAAATGGATGGGTTAAATGACATAAGTCTCGGGAAACAGTCAGATAATGTATGAAATTTTACAAAAACAATAAAATAGGAAATGATATATTTGTATTAACATTTTGGTAACAAAGCCAAACCAAATAATTACTCTTAAGAAAATAGTATTCTTGATATACATAAAACAGTATGCTTTCTACCTACAACATTATGTCAGTTATAATGTCATAAACAACCTTATGTCAGACTACTGTTGCAAGGTCATAAACAACCTTTATGTCAGACCAGTTATAATGTCATAAACAACCTTTGTGTCAGAGACCTATGTTGTAATGTCATAAACAACCTTTATGTCAGACTGCTGAAGCAATGTCATAAACAACCTTTATGTCTGACTACTGTTATAATGTCATAAACAACCTTTATGTCAGACCAGTTATAATGTCATAAACAACCTTTATGTCTGACTACTGTTATAATGTCATAAACAACCTTTATGTCTGACTACTGTTATAATGTCATAAACAACCTTTATGTCTGACTACTGTTGTAAGGTCATAAACAACCTTTATGTCAGACCAGTTATAATGTCATAAACAACCTTTATGTCAGACTACTGTTGTAAGGTCATAAACAACCTTATGTCAGAGCAGTTTTAATGTCATAAACAACCCTTATGTCAGACTACTGTTGTAAGGTCATAAACAACCTTTATGTCAGAGCAGTTATAATGTCTTAAAAACCTTTATGTCAGACTACTGTTGCAAGGTCATAAACAACCTTTATGTCAGAGCAGTTATAATGTCATAAACAACCTGTTAGGCAGACTACTGTTATTATGTCATAAACAACCTTTATTTCAGACTACAGTTGCAAGGTCATAAACAACCTTTATGTCAGAGCAGTTATAATGTCATAAACAACCTGTAAGGCAGACTACTGTTATTATGTCATAAACAACCTTTATTTCAGACTACTGTTGCAAATTCATAAACAAACTTTATATCATACTATGTAGTAATAGATGATAAACAAATTTTATGTCAGACTACTGTACCAGTTGTAATATCATAAAAAACTGTATGTCAAGACTATGTTGTAATGTCATATACTATCTAAATGTCAGACTGGAGACTGCATGTAATTGCCACGTGTTTTGGGGTCAGAGTAACTCAATATGTGACATACAATCTTAAAATGTGTCAGACTAAGTCAACAAGTGACATACAATCTTAAAATGTGTCAGACAAAGTCAATATGTGACATACCATCTTAAAATGTGTCAGACTAAGTCAATATGTGACACACAATCTTACAAAGTGTCAGACTAAGTCAATATGTGACACACAATCTTACAATGTGTCAGACTAAGTCAATATGTGACATACAATCTTAAGATGTGTCAGCATGAGTCAATATGTGACATACAATCTTAAAATGTGTCAGACTAAGTCAATATGTGACATACAATCTTAATGTCAGCCACATATTCATACAACCTGGGCAAGTTGTACATTCTACACATGTCTGATCCATAAATCAAACACTATATCAAATATCTCACAGCATGGCTTTCATCATATAAGACCAGTAATATCAAACAGACTGCTGAAAGATTGCTTATATGTCAATGCACCAGGGCAACCTAATACTTCAATGTAATAGTTAACTATGGAAAATAGCTTGATTACTCCACATCAAACAGAGCATGTGAACTGGTAACTCCGGACAACCACAGTAAATCAAGTGAATATTCACATGTCAAGGGAAATCAAGTCAGTACGATGGAATATGTAGAAATACAGTATGTCTAATAGTTCCGCATCATATTAAGTAGTTCCGTATAATGTATACAATCTTTGTCAAGTCCGTACAATTTGGAATATGTCCATTGGAATATGTCGAAACACTGGCATGTAAGTCAGCAGTATAATTGCGATCCAGAGTTGTATTACACAACTGATTTAATATATAGAAGTCAGATTACGATTGCCAAATGTTGTCAAAGGAAACAGAAATATCATACATAAAATAAACTCTCTAAGGTTGAGATAAATTACCATATAATATAACAGTTCAATTATGCACAAGAGGTGGTATTCAATATTCATCTTACTTGACTTAAGGATAAGAACAACCAATCAGATCACACCATATTAAACTCTAGGTCAGTAACAGGCGATACGATTGGTTATCCTAATTCTCCAATTAAATAAGATCAACATTGAAGTGTTATTTGACATGGAATTTTCAGCTTCGCAATCCATTATAACCCCATTCAACATACCAAACATGGTATACCTAGGGGTTCATATCATAAACTAACAAAAACTTGAACTTTCCAATAAAATATATGCAACCTTCTCCAAAAAGCATGAACAATGGTGAAAGGTAATAATTGAACAATTAAACATCAAATAGAGGATATATCTCAGGACTTTTTCAACACCCCAAAAACAAACATTTTTTCTTGATAAAATGAACAAACAGACATGAAACAAGATATTGCCTGAATAATATTTTTCTTACCTTGGTACGTTCTAATGTTATACATCAGCACAAGCAAGCAACAGAAATAGTATGGGGTTTATAATGATGTCATCGATTATAGAGCAGTTCAAGTCACGTATTAACGTGTACAACAAAATTTTATTTTAAACTATTTTTAAAATTGATCTCATACAAAGATTCTAAAGAAACAAAAAAAAATTAAACCAAAATGATTTAAAATTACAGAAAAGTATTTAGATTTACAGAAAGTTTTTTTTCCAAAATGGTTAGGACTTTTTATAAAAGTGTAACCCAATGAAAATCAATGCTAAAATACAAGGGACTTAAAAGTAGTCTTATTGGACAAGCAACAAATTAATTTCAATTTAATGTAAAACAAGAAAGCAATTGTCAGACATAAAGTTTGAGTTAAATGTACTGCCTTAAGTAAAATATAACTATTAAAATCATTATTGTATTTTCACACACTAAATTGATCCGATACTATGGATCAATTTTCTAGATAACGCTAAAAGTTCTATAACAAAAACATGTTCTGACGCTGAAATACTTATAAGTATTCCTAAGAGATGTCTGGAGGCAAATAACGTCACCCTTGACAGCAGTTGCAGATTAATGACACAAACTTAGAGAAAGTTATGATCGAGGACTGGATCTTCTTCACATGTTAACGTGAACAATCTATAACAGGAATAACCCCCCTTCCCAAGTCAACTTCAGCCATGTACCCATTTAGGAACATTGACTCTTCAGCTTAAAAAATCCTTGACTCTTGATCTCTTTCTGATTACAACTGTTTTAACATTGAATTTTGTGATTTTTTTAAAAAATGAGGATTTTTTTGGTAAGATGGGTTTCATTTCACTTCTTTTTTTTTACATTTCTTTTTTTTCATTTCTTATAATGTATTTGAACTGTTATTGCAGGGCATGTACAAAATGCCGAGGTAGATGTACAGGGTCATTTAATATACCTTCCTTCCTGAACAAACTGTAAGAATACATCAAGGAATTTTTTTCTTGAATTTTTAATGAAAATTCAAATTTAAAAGAAAGACTAAGATTTCTAGTAAATATTTGGACCAGAGACAAACTGGTTGGAAACCAGAGGTCGTCTTACGTGTATCGGTGCTTATGATACATCGGGCAGATTAAAGAAGCAATCAGTCTATTCAGAAAGAGCTAGGGCAGCACACCCTGATACCTTGTATCACACAAACTTTCTGTCTCTTCTAACGAAGCCGGAGGTCATGAGCCAATTAGGCAGTAATAAAATCGAATTTCCAAGCACTACCACTGAGACTGTCGAACGCAAAAATAGGACCATCTTAAATGCTGAATACAATTTTGATAACCAAAGTAACGGACTGATAATAGCTAGAGTGAAGCATAAAAGAATATGTTTAAATAATGTTTGCGCTATATAAATCACATGTATTTGTATTTAGAGTGCATTGAAGAGGAAAAATAGTTTTGTTGCCTCTGGTGACATTCCATTCCATAACTCAGAGAACGAACTATAGCCATGATAATGTGTGGGCAATAAAACAATACAAGTCATGTAACATATTACATAATAGGACCAACACAAAGGAGGTGTCGCGCCACTTCTATAAAAAGTCCAAATTACTGAAAGATATGGGACGGTATGAGGACCTTATAAACTCCTATCAAATCACAGAGGCGCCATGTAGAATCGCAGATGTCAAGAAGGTGCATCAAATTACAGAAGAATTTGTCACAATAACTCAACAAACCAGACTTCTTGTATCAAATCTATGGTAAGTTTTCATCACTTGAGACAAAATATGAGAGACTACTAGAGACTGGAATAAGAACCGTTACTATTAAATTGTCTCCACTCCAGATCCAAGGAGCATTGTAGTAGATCAGAGCAATAGACATGATATTGCATTATAGACGATGAAACACAGTGATATTTCTCAATACATTGTATTTCATCCAGCCTACTGCAGATCATTCAGCCTACTGCAGATCATCCAGCCTTAATTTACTGCAGACCATCCAGCCTACTGCAGATCATGACATTTGTTATGTTCTCGTCACCTGGCTCTTACCCCGGTTTAGTTTGACTGACTCACTAGAGGCAGCAGACTTTTGGTGTGGAATGCTGTGATTTTGTGATTGCACTGGGCATTGTCTGTGGCTTTTTGTTATAAAGTATGCAGACAAGTACTGTTGGGAGCAGACAAGTACTGTTGGGAGCAGACAAGAACTGTTGGGAGCAGACAAGGACTGTTGGGAGCAGATTCTTTTATGATTGCATTTGTAATAATCTGGTAGCATTACATGTTGATAAAGGCTCAGTATACAAAAAGATCATAGAAAATCTGACAGGGAAGGCAGCAATCAAATTAACCAACCGAGCTAACAAAACGTACAAGCATAACATCTCATACCAGGCAAGTCAAATTGTGCACTTTTGTGTTGATCAATAGAGAATTTCCAAATAACAGGCATACTAGAAATTCAGCTAAAATGAAAACAAAACAGGCACTATCAATTTAAAACTTCAAAACATTTACAGCAGAATCTTTTGTCTGTATGATTGCGGTCGACTGAGACAGTGTTTTTTGTCTGTATGATTGCGGTCGACTGAGACAGTGTTTTTTGTCTGTATGTTTGTGGTCGACTGAGACAGTGTTTTTTGTCTGTATGTTTGTGGTCGACTGAGACAGTGTTTTTTGTCTGTATGTTTGTGGTCGACTGTGAGAGACAGTGTTTTTTGTCTGTATGTTTGTGGTCGACTGAGACAGTGTTTTTTGTCTGTATGTTTGTGGTCGACTGAGACAGTGTTTTTTGTCTGTATGTTTGCGGTCGACAGAGACAGTGTTTTTTGTCTGTATGTTTGCGGTCGAGTGAGACAGTGTTTTACGCCCTCTATATTTCAGGCCAATGCCCTAGCTTTGACTTTGAGGGAAACAGAATCTTTTAAACCTGAACATATCAACCAGTATTATAAAATTGAGAAAACATTGTGTTCATTAAAAAGATTAAGAGAGAAGGGAGAATTTTATAGTAAATACAAGAAATGGTGCTGTATGGCAATGGATGGTATGATAAGCCTTATTTTGCTTGTAATTGTTTATCATGCGTATCCAATCAACTAAGTAATTACAGGCAGTAAACAGACTTAACAGATTTTATTTGTTACGTTTGCGGACAATTGCACACGCTGATCAATAGGTGCGTAGCACAATGAAAACATCAGAATACCACACACGTAGTAATATAGGCAGTTTGAAAGAAGGATGTGCAATTTTAATCAAATATCCCAGTACATTAATTTTTTTAGGTATGACACAATGACAGAAAACATCTTCAATAGGAAGAAAACTGATTGTTAGGCCAGCAATCATTACAGTGGCAGGTTACCTGTATGGTAAAAATGTATAACTGCACACATAGCTGCTTACAGTCATACTCTTGGTTAATAGACTATTGCTATATATGTTACTGATACCTACCTAATGAGATGCCATGTAGTACATGCTTATAAGGCAACCTTGATTATAAGATGTCCCCTGGATAAAAGACTGGTACACGGACAATGTACTGGTACACGGACAATGTACTGGTACATGGACAATGGACTGGTACCCAGACAATGTACTGGTACATGGACAATGGACTGGTACCCAGACAATGGACTGGTACCCCGACAATGAACTGGTACCCCAAAAATGGACTGGTACCCCGACAATGAACTGGTGGGCTGACAATGGACTGGTACCCTGACAATGGGCTGGTACCCGGACAATGGGATGGTACCTTGACAATGGACTGGTACCCAAGCAATGGACTGGTACCCAGACAATGGATTGGTATCTGGGCAATGGACTGGTACCTGGGCAATTGACTGATACCTGGACAATGGACTGGTACCTGGACAATGGACTGGTACCCTGACAATGGACTGGTACCAGGGCAATGGACTGGTACACGTATAATGGACTGGTACCCGGACAATGAACTGGTACCCGGACAATGGACTGGTACCCAGATAATATACTGGTACCTAGACAATGGACTGGATAATGGACTGGTACCAAGACAATAGTACAATGGACCAGCAAAGATAGATTTTTGCATAGATCATGGTACAATGTATAAGCCTGGACGCCCTATAAGCAGGTACACCATACCTGCATGTCAAATTCAAACAGCTGCTCTCAATAATTGGATGCGATGTCAATTAACAACAATGCTTGCACATTATTGTACATAATTGATAAGGAGTTAAGAATAAGACAGTACCTATCTGACATCAGGGGCGAAACACTAGGACTAGGTAATTATTTTATGTTTATGGGAATCTAGCTTAAGGGCAATTGAGTCTGAAAGAATTGGATTATAAAATATCAGCAGACAACAAGTCACTTCCTAATACAGAAGTTAGAGATCAAAAGTCAAGGTTCAGATGCACATTTGCATGAAGTTCTAACATCAATGTAAACGGAGGTTTTAGGTTTAAACCATTGAAACACTATACAAACCGAACAATTGTACCGTAGTATACTCACAGTGTAAAGGAAGGATTACCTGCCAATGACTTTATTAATATCAAACATTCAACATCAACAATTCAAAGTACATTAAGCTAACCCGGTCAGCATTTGGTCAGATAAATCAATGGTCCGAGGTGCTGTACATGTAGTAAACAAACCGTCCACAATATTGTAAATAAACTATTTCATTCACACCAGTTGTGAAAAATTACATTAAATATGCATGAGATATTGAATATGCATTAGATTATACCCCATGGTAACAATTTCATAATTCTTTGACACCAACATTATCTTTTTTAACAAGAAAAAAGAATATTGATTGAACAAAACAAGTTTTTATTACCTTTTTTCATGCCAGCAAATTGAAATTTTGCAGAAAAATAAAACAAGAGATGATTAAAAATGCAAACTTTGCACATAACACGATATTGTCATGAGACATCAAGAGATCACAAACAACAATGACACATTCATAATATCAAATACTGCAATAATAATTGTGGCAGTATTCAATAAAGACCACTGCAATGTGGGAAAATGGCAAGATGGAAATACCTCTAAAGATGGTTTAAAATTTCAAGGGCAGTAACTCTTGTTAATTTCGTAATATAAAATACTGCAATAATGATGTTTAGCAGTATTCAATAAAGACCGCTACAATGTGGGAAAATGGCAAGACGGAAGTGCCTCCAATGACAGTTAAAAAATTCAAGGACTGTAACTCTTGTTTATAATATTTGATGCATTCAATAGCCAATATATTCCTAATATAAAGTACTGCAAAGACTTTGCATATTCAATACTGACAGCAGAAAGCCCAGTTTCTGCAAAGTGGCAATGATGTAAATGCCCCTGAAAATGATTTAAAGATTCAAAGGAAGTAACTCTGTCTATGCTTAATAGTAACATTCAATGGCTAAATATTATACCCGGTAGTCACTACTGAAATATTTGTATTACCTTAAGCTTTAAAAACTTGTTAGATCACAGTCATCTGGACAGATCAATGAACGGCAAAGCCACTATTTCATATCATGGTCAAATGTTCCTCCATTAAGGAGAGCTAACCAAATGATGATGCGTGTAATGACTACTAATACCTACTGGTCAAGCTGGGGGAATGACTCAAATGAGCGAGACTGCAAACCCGATTGATAAATAGTCGCTTAAAACCAACATTGACTCTTAAACAATTTCTATGTTTTGTGTAAATTAAGAAACTGTTTATGTTTAATGCCTAAAATGGGCAACAATGCCACTCAGTGACTTGAGGTGAATAAATTATCTCAGTATAGTTGGTTGAATCTCAATTTTGATTTAAGAGACATAATTTATCACTCAGCTTGGCAGTTGTGATGATTATTTAACAAAATAAACAAAAGATCACTGAAAACTAGGATTGACTGACGGCCGATTATTTCAAACCCAGTCGGAATGATAATTAGTAAATTACTGGTTAAGGTAGTTGGGAGATTCCCATTAATCAACAATGGTTCAATTGTGTCAGAAAACAGTATACAATATAAAGCAGATGGATTTTCGTTTTTTTAGTAATCCTTTGTTTATTTCATTAAGACATAATAATATATCAGTACAAACATGGACCAGATATTGCAATTGTAACCAATATGTCAACGTGTCTAAGAATCATGATGGACATTCACACATATATTTCTAAATTTCTAATTCATCAACAAAATGAACACAAATATAAAACAAAAATCATGATGAAAAATAATTTTGAGTCTTACTAATTTACATAACCAAATTTTATTGCATGTTATGCATTGACTTCAACCATGAACAAACATGTATAATTCCATTTAAGAATGCTCCCCTTTGTGAATATTACACAAATATTCAAATAAACTTCACAGACCTGGGCTTGGAATAACAACGGATACTTACACTCAGACCTCCACACTGATATCTATAATGAGCTATTATTTGTCTTAGATTGCAAATCCATGAAAATGTAAAAAATGTTATAGAGTGTTGAAAATAACAACTGGAACATTGTCTCGGCCATTATTTACTATCTATATAAGGTATATATGTAATTACTAAGCCTGAGTTCCACAATCTACACTCAAGACTGATTAATTACTATTATAGCTCAAAAATACACATTCATATTTGAGTGCTGAGTTTAAGTATTAATTGTGATTCGGGGCCGAGATCTTATGCTACATTATCACACTTTCTTTGATATTTTTCAAAATGTTTGCTGCATATCTATTAACCAGATGGTGATACTTTTTATAAATGAAAGTAACTACAAAATGATTGAAATAATGTACACACGAAGATACATATAATTCACACAAGTCAACCAATGAAATCATAGTTCATTTATCTAACCAATGAAATCATAGTTCACTTGTCTAACCAATGAAATCAAAGTTCACTTGTCTAAACAATGAAATCATAGCTCTCCTGTCTAACCAATGAAATCATAGTTCAATCTTGTCTAACCAATGAAATCATAGTTCAAACTTGTCTAACCAATGAAATCATAGATCGCTTGTCTAACCAATGAAATCAAATTTCACACTTGTCTTAACAATGAAATCATAGTTCACACTTGTCTAAACAATGAAATCAAAGTTCACTTGTCTAAACAATGAAATCATAGCTCTCCTGTCTAACCAATGAAATCATAGTTTAAACTTGTCTAACTAATGAAATCATAGATTGCTTGTCTAACCAATGAAATCAAAGTTCACACTTGTCTAACCAATGAAATCATAATTCACATGTCAAACCAATGAAATCATAGTTCACTTGTCTAACCAATAGAATCATAGCTCCAAGATGACAGAGCAATGACCATTTAAGATAAAGAATATAAAACAAATAACAATACTGAACATCAGATGTATAATATGTTCTATCATTGGTCTATTATATATTAAAGGCTTTCACAATTAAACAATGTTTTAACATCAAGTCACAGACAACATAGTCAATACTGATTTTTTTAAAATATTATTTTAAAGCCCCACAGGTCAATAGTATTCCAGACATTTACTAAGACTACCCAGTCACATTATCCTGAGACCCCGTGGAAAACAAGCAACTGTTTTATTCACATGTTTCTACCCAGTCCATGATCGAAACATAGTTCCCTCAAGCACAGTTGTTTATGTTGCTATAACAACAGAATTGCACCTCATAGAACGAAATCAGTCAATCTTACCTTTGCATCCATGCAAAAATGAAAGATAATTTTAAATGACGTTTGTATTCAAAGAATAAGAAACTTTTGTGTCAATGACAATGAATGACTGTACAGTAGAAGTTTGATGCCTGAAGTGCCTTCAGACAGGGCAAGTAGTAGGAGCCTGGCATCTATCTGTTCAAGGTTTCTTGGGTGTTTGTGATGAACCTCTCAGAGGCATCAACGTTCTACTGAACAGTTGTTTCTATTCGGCCGTAACGCTATTTTTTATTTAATTTAAAGCCTGAAATATGTGTATCTCTGAATTACAGCTGAAGTTTAAGTATACAGGTGAATTTCATTCTGATAGTTATATTCTAATTGTTACCATAAATTTAAATAATAAATTATAAACAAATAGGGTTATATAAACAGTAAGTATAAACACACATTGTTATTATAATAGGCTGCAGAAGAAACATGCTAGGTATACGATTGCAGAAATACAGTAATGACTCAATAAATGAAAAACACCATTTAATGGTATATCTTGTTGTTTTGAGGTAAAATATACACAGTTTCTACACAGCTAAATAGATCTATGATACACTATAATGAAGGCACAGCTAAGTAAACAATGATTAACAAAATAAAATTGAAGCTTAATTATATTTCAATAATTAATATTTATCGAACCATAAAACATGTACCAACATGATTAAATTATGAGCAATTTCAAGTTCCATCATTTCTTTATTGTCATATGATACTTATCCCTGGTTCAAATAAATGAAGATCAACTAAATCCTAGTACCCATTATATAGTACAATATCTCATCAAAATTGAAAACATAATGAAAACCCAATTTTTTAAAAAAAACAAGGCCTCAAATATTTTTATATACATGTAAAGTTTCTTGACCACGGCATAAAAACATTTGGAGATATATGACGTGAAATAATGTTCACTTTACCTGGCCTGACCAACATACCCATCCACCTAGCCACCCCACTAATTCACAACTCTAAAAAAACCAGGTTTTCCCCATTAGAAAACCTGATTCATGAAAACACTATACGTAAAACAGAAATAAAAATCACTATAAACAATAATATATTAAAGCCAGAAACCTTTGATACGATATAATACACATAGAAGCTCTATTAAGGCTGATCATAATTTATTAATGACAAGTAAACAACAGGGACAATGTTGATAAAATACCAGGTATTATACATTCTTGTGCTATCTGGAATGTATCTATTTATAGAATGTCCTATTTTTGTACATTAAGACCATGTGACCCGGACATCAGACCTTACCGATCATGCCTGTGTTTTTTGCTCTTCTTTTTCTTCCTCCTATCTGGAGAGTCACTCTTGTCTCTGAAAAAAGAAAGGCGACAAAACATTTAAAATAATCAAGAGATATGTAAATCATTGTTAGATAAATTTCAGACACAGCATTCTTAGATCTCTCGTAAAGCTAATATGGTGTGGCATAAGTCTAACTACAATATTCCCCGAAATAATCGCCCCAGAGGGTAATGCATTCTCAGGGACGATGAATTTACAGACACAGATCTTAACACAACGCACAGAATGTCACCTGCTCTTGACATGTGTAAAGTCCCTTTCCGAGTAGCGGCATATTTAACTAGCTATGTCAATCAGGGACCATAAATCTGTTGAAATGTTGGATAGTGTTACATGGCATTGACAATGTAAGGCGTTTATGATCATGTCAACAAGTATGCCTAGTTTGAAAGCAATGCCTTCAGGGACATTGACGTAGCATAAAATAACATGATATCAATCAAAAGATAAATGCATGATGCACCATGTACCAGATTAAAGTGTTATTTAAAGACAGAATATATCCATAAGATTACAAATGACAACAAGAGAGCCAAATATGGTAGAAAAGCCAAATATGGTAGAAAAGCCAAAAGCCAAATATGGTAGAAAAGCCAAATATAGTAGAAAAGCCAAAAGCCAAATATGGTAGAAAAGCCAAATATGGTAGAATATGGCACAAGAAGGTTGTATCCACCATTATATTTAAGCCTAGGTCCCACTGAGGAATTCCACCTTGGCGATGTTCTCCCGATTTCTTCCGTTACCACCCGATTCATCACAATTCTGCCTATATCACAAACTGTCTCATGACTTCCCCGTAGCTTTCCCAAGACCACAAGGAACCTGTTCCCAATGTCCTAAAAGCTCATTAATTTAAATCGGGGGTACATCGCCGAGGCAAAAAAGGCTCAGTGGGACATAGGCTTTAAATGGTAGATACATCTTGTTGCACCAAAAGGACGTCTAGCTCTCTATGGAGAAACTGTTAAATCTTGCATTTCTCACTATTCCCAAAACACTATCCGATATTAATGGAAGTTTTCTTATCAAAGCTATCTTTCCCCTTTTCTCATAAATAAAACATTCTATAATTATCAGACTACACCAAACTTGAGTGACATCAAATCTAGATATCACAAACATACCAATATACACAGTTAACTCTTCAATGAATATGAAATTGATCAGAAACATGCTACAATAATGGTAGCTCTCTCGGAAGTTTAGTCTGCATCACGAGTATATAAATATACGCTATACTACAAGTTTTCATAGAAGGTAATGGTGAAGTTTAACAAAATGCTCCAGGAAATAAGGCGAACAATTTTATACTACAAGTTTTGGTAGGAGGTAATTGCTAGTAAAAGTTTCACAAAACCCTTCAGGAAAAAAGGGAACTATTTGGTTAATATGGAATGAAATTACAGTGAGTTTAAATAACCTCTTACTATTAAATATATAATTTCATTACATGACAATTTCATTAAATGACATTACTTGTAACCAGGGAAAGTGTAATACTGTAAACCAATTTACTTTCGCAAATACTAACTTTCAGGCTTTGCTGATCGTCATCATATTCCCGACTACAAACTTATGCGTTTACAGTAATACTAAGGCAAGCTAATATATTATTTAATACTACACAAGATCGATGCCACGGAAAGTTATATATTTAGGCTTAATGCACATGATAGACTATATTAGTACCGTAATCATTATTCCTTACTTTTACAACCGTATACTGAAATTACAACAGTGCATGCTTCTCAGACCTAATACACCTCAAGGATGTAATCTTTACGGTATAAAAAACTTGAAATGAAGTCTGCCTATCAGCGTGATTGATTGAAGAGATAGGTCGGTAAGAAAATAATAAGAAGTATCCTCTCATTACCCATCCATAGATAGCATCTTACTGATTGATCAACCTCTCAGTAATATAAGTAACTCAAACACATACAATCCAAACTATACTACATACCAACAAGAAAGAGGGCCCTAGGTGGCTCACCTGTCGTAATAGTTCATGAAGGCCGACATGGTGACCAATGAAATCATATACAACTTCAAAGAATTAAGTAAATCAGTTGCATGTACAAGGTTATCATATAGTCCTTAACCAGCAATCCTGTTATTTAAATCAGATAACCCATGTTCGGATTAGACAAAAATTGTGACCTCTAATGCCTGCACAAAGGTTTTCTTTGATTTGACCTAGTGCCCTTTATTTGGACACCAGTGGACCCAATATCAAACTTGACCTTGATTTAGTTGTGATGATCATTGTGACCAAGTTTCATTAAGATTAAGTCAAAATTGTGAAGTGTAGTGACAACACAAAGTTAAACTATGATTTGACCCACATGACCCAGTTTCAAACCTGACCTAGATTTCATAGAGACAAACATTCAACAAAGTTTCAAAAAGATTGGGTCATAATTGTGTCCTCTAATGCCTTCACAAGCTATTATCTAAGATTTGACCTATTGACCTAGTTTTTGACCCCATTTAACCCAGTTTCAAATTTGACATAGATTTTATGCGGACATACATTCTGACCATGTAACATGAAGATTTGGCCATAATTGTGGCCTCTAATTATTGTTCACAAGCTTTTTCTAAGATTTGACCTAGTTTCGACCCCACAGGACCCAGTTTCAAACTTGACCTAGATTTAATACAGACATACATTCTACCCATGTTTCATGAAGATTTGGCCATAACTGTGTCCTCTAATGTGATCACAAGTTTTTTCTAAGATTTGACCTAATGGCCTAGTTTTTGACCCCACATGACCAAGTTTTGAGCTTGACCTAGATTTTATAGAGACAAACATTGTGACCAAGTTTCAAAGATTGGGTCATAACTGTGGCCTCTAGTGTGTTCACAAGTTATGGAGTGAACACGATTTTGCTACAGATGGACATGATGCACAGTGCAAGCATAAAGCTGTAGGAGACATGTGTATGTATACCAGTGAGACAGTCCACCGTACGTCACATATTGACTACCACATGCTATTACAGTACAATCAATCAGATATTGTCTGCACAAGTAAACATTCCATATCTATGCCATTCAATCACGCAGGTAATTACTGCAGATATGAATTGTCTACCAGCAGAGGAGAAAAATATCGAACTGGAAAATCAGAGAAATATTAAACGGACATTGGGCATGTGTCACACGCAAAGAAGCCCTAGATCAGGCTCATATTCAGAGTATTTCCACATCACAAACATTTTAAAGAAATAACTAGAAATTCATGCCCTGGGGCATATTATGTCGAGCCTCGGCGCACGTTGAAAAACGAACCAACTTTAATGTGCCAAGAAGAAATGATTCGTACAAACTTTGACCTCAAACACTGACCTTAACCTTAGAGAAAGTAGCCTGGGGTTGCTCATGACACTCCGATTAATAAAGGTTAGCATTCATGCCAATTATAAGCAAGATTGGTCAATGCATGTCAAAGTGATGGTCTGGACAAACTTGACCTTTGACCTCCAACTGTAACCTTGACATTTGAGATAGGAACCTGGAGGTTTTGCATGACACTCCTCATCATGGAGGTGAACATTCATATAAAATATAAGCAAGATTGGTCAAAGCATAACAAAGTTATTGTCCGGACAAAATCAGACAGACGGACACACACACTTACGCATGCACTTATGCACATACACCAAAAGTGGCCACTAAGTCTCGCTCACAGCAAGCGAGCTCGACAAAAAATCATACTATAGAAAATCACTGATAGATCGGCAATGAACATGTGAATTTCTCCTACAAAATTTTTATAAATCTACTTATGAATCAGTTTCTATTTTGGGTTAAATCACTCAGTTGTCTTGGTGGTTGTGTCTCTGGTAGGGCTTTGCCCCCAATACCCCACAAGGGGCAACCATCCCGATGACACCTTGTCTCACGCTTGATTTTTGACAGCCATGTATTGAGTGTTAACAAATTTCAGGCCCCCGATTGCTCCAGGAGTAAAACATTATTTTTGAGTAGGTCTGACTGAATCTGGACCCTTTTTTTTGTTTAAAGACTTTAAGACACAAAGGTTGAGCTCAGCCTACAGGAGGAATTCGAGAATTTATTTCAATTAAATTAAACCGTAACAATGTATTGGATATAATAGTTAAAACATCAGTAAAGATGCATTATCCCAGAATAATAATCTTTACATAATCCTCATTATCGGGTAAAAGAAGTTAGCATTGGTTTTAAGTACAAATAACAAACGGGGATTGTAACAAGTTCTGTGCGTGCCTAATATGATTACATTAGAATTTTTAAACTGATAAAGAGAAAAACATTATATTGCCATCGTGTTCACATTAAAGATGTTTTCCTAAATGTAGAAACAACCATGGAGGAAGCCTACTCATTATGTTTGATTCAGTTTTATGTTATAATGTTTGTTTATTTTGTTGGTTTATTTGGGTGTAATGTCTTTTCTCAACAATTTTTCAATTGTATACGGTGACCAATTCACTAAACCAGTTTTCCTGGACTGTATATTAATTAAAATATTGTCAAGAAATTTACAGCAAGCTTTTAAGAGCCGGGTTACCTTAAGATTTGTCTCAAACTAAAATATGAGCAAAATATCATTTTGACACAAGATTTCAATTTGAAATTTTTAGTTACTTCCGAACATTGGGCCCCATCTAAGCCTGAATATGCATGACAGACAAATGCTGTATTTGACAGTTATTACTTCGGTGGCTTAGAATGAGAAGGTCGTAAGAACAAAATCAATACTTTGAGAAAACAAGAAAAAACTGTCTGAAAACTACTCTTTACTTATGGAAAAACCAGAAAAAAAGAAGCGCCTTGAGATGCCAATTTCAAATGTGCATGAGTATTTAAAGGTCGTAAGTAGAACTTACTATCTTCTCATTCTAAGCCAGCGAAGTGCTCTACTTGACAGTAATTACTTGCAATTATACTATACAGTTGGGCCATAAAATTCTTTTCAGTTATGAAGTTCATTGCATTAGATACAGAGGAATACCTATTGATAATCAATACACTTGGGGACCTTGAAAAACTCACTCAGCCTGTCAGCTATATTCTTAATAATTTGGAAGTGAAATATGTATCTAGAGACTAGAGAATTTGTGGGTTTTTACTCAGTGTCTATTGTATTACAAAGTCGGTTTTGTGTTTCTTCCAGAGAATATCACACCAGATGATCTTAGAGGAAATATTCAACATGAAACCTAATGAAATGTGAATATACAACAGATGACAAGGGAAACCCAATAAATTCTCTCTCTAACTTTCATGTACATCTTATCAGCTTGTGAATAGATATAGGTACTCTGGAATAATACAAATACCAGACACAAATCCTGCTTGAATCATAAAGATGGCATTTTACATCGCATTCAGTTTTAACGAATCTGAAGTTAAAACTTGTAGCTAACTCTGTTTAAAGCTTTTCAGTAAAGCCAAGGTCCCACTGAGCATTTTCTCGATGTACTCCTAATTGAAATAATTGAGCATTCAGGACATCGGGAACAGGTTCCTCATGGTCTAGGGAAGCTTTGGGGAAGTCATGAGACAGTTTGTGATATCGGAAGGAATTGTGATGAATCAGGTGGTATCGGAAGAAATCGGGAGAACATCGCCAATGTGGAATTCCTCAGTGGGACCTAGGCTTAAATTGTTAATTTCAGTCACTGAAATTAGCTTTTGAATATTATCTGCCATTAATTAATTTGGGGAAGGGACCTTCATGAAATATGAAGTAGGAAGTAACTCATCCGAACAGAAAATCAGCAAAATATAATCACTATGGCCTTCAGTGGGTGCTAATTTCGATTCCCTACGTAAAGGGTCAACCATTTTTAACTTGTCTATGAGACACCTACTTTATAAGCATTTTTACATCTCGATTCTACAGGCAGGTATAATATAGGAATGTGGTAAGCATTATTAAACTAGCCTTTGAGTTGATAACCATTCAGCCTTATCTGAAATTAACCCTAACTAGATTCGAACCTTTGACTTCTACTTCCAACCCCCAAGGGCCACATAGGCCTTATAGCCATACAGCCACAGGAGATGGTAAGAAAGCAACAATATGTACAATGAGAGGAACCCTTTGCTCTAACCGATCAGTTGTATTTCATGCATGTTCAACATCATTTCGTTTTAAATGAAGTTCTAAAATTCATATAAATCTAGACTGAGGTACTTCTTAATTTCATCTAAGGAAAGATAACCCTAAACTCTGAATTCACAATTATCAGATTTGATTAACAGATTTGGCACTTAACTTAATCTTAACATCAAATGGATTTAAGGAATGATCACTTAGAAGATCATCTCTGTGTATGTACAGGGTTGTACAAATGATTTCATGAATTCAGTTTATCTTCAAAAGTAGGCGTGGGTTTGAAATCTCATTTAAAGTAACAAAGAAGAAAATAACAAAAAGTAGTCGGCAAGCATGTTCATATATCCAGTGGATTTTACCGCCTTCCGGCTCATTTCTACACCCCTGTATATAATCTTAAAACAATGTTACACCTATTACATACCTTGATTTCTTTTTCCTTTTTCTGGACGTCTCTTCTTCCTCACTCTCAGAATCTTTCAATATTCTGTAACATATTGTAACATCAATCATCAATTAGAGGAGGTCACATATTCCATACAAGATCTGCCAGAAATAGTTCTCACCCACAATGATAACTAGAAGGGGTTTTGACACAAAACAAATGTCTTCCACAAAGGGCCATAACTCTGGCAAAAAGCATTTACCCTTAATGTCCTGACCATGCGCACAAAAACCCTTGGTACCAAGTATTCACGTGAAAACTCATTGAAATCTGACAAATGGTTAAGAGGAACTAGAGTGGACAAACTTCATGACAACCATCGAGACAGACGTCCGGCACAAAATCATTATGTTGACCTCCCCCCGGCATATAAATTATGTCACCCACATATAGAGACTTAATTAGTATGAATGAACTCTTTAAGCCATCAATTAAGGTTGTCGAATCAAAAGAAAGGCAAGGCAAGTATTCATCAAATTTGAGTGTAACATCGGACATTAAAACTGTCAGTTTCAGTGAACTTACCATGTCTTATTGGTCTTTACTATTTATGATAGTAGTATACCTTGTGTGCAGACTTGTAATGCTATCTGCCTTTCAACTTAAGCTGACCCAATCTCCATGAGAATCCAAATGCCAAGATTTCTCTTAGACTAGTTATTGAACTGTTACTACATATGCAAAACAAAACACCTCTTCAAATATATCGATGGGGTGGGGCATAATAATAATATATTTCTGCAATCCTAGACTTGCAAATTAGCAAATAGAGTTGCATATCCCATAACCTTAGAACTAATTTATCTGTCAAAAATGAATAAAATACACACATGTTTAAGTATAACATTGTTTTGTGTTGTGTATGTATTACCACAGCTATAATATGTGGCATGAATGTCACTATTCTGACAAGCCATTTCTAAAGTTACCAGATTTAGAAAGCATATTTATGACAAGTCCTTGAAATCAATAAAACAAACCTGTCTTGATCATGTTTTATTCTTGCACATATTTGTATAAATTATGCATCATAACGGCTTACAGGGAAGACTAGGCTTGCCAAACAGTAACAATTTGCCTCCTTAAAAAGTCATTAGGGTGGGATGATGGCAGTTTGCTACATGGCCGGCCATCATCATACAAAAGATGAAACTATAAATGATAATACTGGTATTTCCATTGTTAAGTACTCAGCATTCAAAGGGGAAACTACTTTCTCTTCTCTCGACATAACCTTATCAGAATAATATTGAAGGTGATCTTAAAGCCAGTAGGTCACAAATGAAAGTTATCAAAATTATTATAAGTTGTAGAAATCAATAGGGGTCATCTACTGTTGCTGACCAACCTCCTATCCATGTAAAGTTTGAAGATCCTAGGGCAAGCATTCTTGATTTAATGAATGAAAACCATTTGGTCTACTGACCAACTGACAGACATGTGCAAAGCCATATACCCCCTCATCAAAGATGGGAGCCTTAATAAATCTTTTAAACAGCAAGGCTCAGTGTTTCACTTTGGTGCGAGTACCGAGTCCATTGGCTTGGGACTTGGAAATACTTTATTTTTACATAGTGGGACTCATTGATGTTTTAAGTTCAGTGGGAAAGGAATGTTACACCTACGCATATTTTTTCTGTGCCATGGCAACAGCCTTTGCAGCTTTAGCAGCTTCTTCTTTAGCTTTTCTGTTGGGATCAAAAGCACTACCATCCACATAGAACTCACTGAGACCAAACGCTTCTTTGAGTCGAGCATTTTTTTCAGCAGCAGCTTCGGCTATTTGATGTGTTTCTTTGGCTCTGAAAATAGAGAAATATAATACATTAATATAATACATTAAACATGTTCATTTTCTTAATTGGATAATGTGTTTTCTGAGTTCATTCTTTGCCTTTCTTGCTCTGCTGTTTCTGTTGAGTGCTGCCTTCCCTGCCCTTAGAATCGCATGGGTGCAAGTAAGAAATTCTGAAAAACCTAAAATCCTATAAATTTGTCCATTTACATACAGAGAAATAAAGAAAATCAAGACTTTTTGGACCACTCAAAAACATGAAATCAGCTTAAATTTATAAGGTGAAAACTTGCATCCTTAGAATTGTTATAATCATTTTTATTTAATTTCGCAGGCATCAAATTTCGTTTGCAGGCACCAAATTTTGTGGTTTCCTCATAACGGCAATATTGTTGGCATGCAAAAGTACATTCTGACACCATATTTCTATATAAATCCCAAAATTCATTTAGCTGACAATCTGCAATTTGCTAAATAAATGTAAACATTCTTCAATAGCTCTAAATGTGGGGAAGTCAGTGATGATGATCATTACAGGTCACTTTCCTTTTAAAAACCTGTGGTAACGAAAATTCTTCATATATTCAATTTACACAGAGGGTTGACTAAATAATCTGTTAGCATCAAATAGTCACTCTGTTAGCACTCTCAGAGCATCAAATAGTCACTCTGTTAGCACTCTCAGAGCATCAAATAGTCACTCTGTTAGCACTCTCAGAGTATCAAATAGTCACTCTGTTAGCACTCTCAGAGCATCAAATGTCACATCTTTAAATCACTCCATCACATTAAAGTCAAAGGTGATTGATTTTTATTGAAGGTATAAAATGTATAAAGCCATGCCATGCTATAAAGAAGCCCCAATGATGCTGGTTTTGATGGAAGTTTTAGACCATTAAACCTTGGGCAAAGTGTAGCGGCACCAGTCAGAAGCTCAAGAGGAAGCCAAGCAATAACACATTCCTTAAGGATGATAGTTCTGTGGATCTATAAATAAACTGTGATGGGCTAAAGATCAATGGTCAACAAACAAAAACATTTAGCAACACAGACTTTGACAACGTGTAGCAAAGGACAAAACCAAAAATAAATTAATAAGTTTTTAGATATTTCATAATTTGTAAAACATGTATGCTGGCCCTTAAGTGGCAGAAACAAATATTAACTGTTTACCGCAGAATAAACAAGGTAGTTTGAATAAACAAGGTAGTTTGAATAAACAAGGTAGTTTAACCTTTAACCTGTTGAATTAAAATGCAATAGTATTTGAGCGCATGGCAAGACTATCGACACTACCAAGGGAGAGCATTGTTACTTACTCAAACTACTTACAGTTCATTGAATTACTGATGGACTGACACCAAATGTTTCCAGAGTGAGACAGTCAAATAACAAGTAATTGAGAATTGCAAGCAATACAGAAGTCCCCTACCGGTTTGAAGCCATTTTCAATGTTCCTGTTGCCATAGCAACCACAATTTTTGTCAGAATCAAAATATTTTTAGACGTGCATAATCCCCATATTGTCCCCTATCCACATACCAAGTTTCATAAACCTAGCTTGGAAACTGTTTGAGTTATGTCAGGATCCAGATTTTTGGACGGACGGACGGACGGACGGACGGACGGACGGACGGACGGACGGACGGACGGACGGACGGACTGACGGACTGACGGACTGACGGACTGACGGACTGACGGACTGACGGACTGACGGACTGACGGACTGACTGACTGACTGACTGACTGACTGACTGACTGACTGACTGACTGACTGACTGACTGACTGACTGACTGACTGACTGACTGACTGACTGACTATAGGACTGACTGACTATAGGACTGACTGACTGACTGACTGACTGACTGACTGACTGACTGACTGATTGACTGACTGACTGACTGACTATAGGACTGACTGACTATAGGACTGACTGACTGACTGACTGACTGACTGACTGACTGACTGACTGACTGACTGACTGACTGACTGACTGACTGACTGACTGACTGACTGACTGACTGACTGACTGACTGACTATAGGACGGACGGAGGGCAAACCTAAAGTCCCCTCCGGTCAAAAACCGGTAGGGGACTAATAAGGGGCAAAGCATACGGTGTTCTTCAGCAAAACTCCAGACAGAATTTTTTTTTTGGATTTACTAAAACTAAAACTACGGCATCAGATTAACACAAGAAGACACATCTTTCTCACAATCTGGACAGTTCATTAAGCAAAATAAATTAACAGAAACATATGATTTACATTTTACACTTAGAGACAAAAACCAGTGAATTACTCCGAGAAGAATTAGCGCCATTTTGACAGTAGTATTTTCAAGCAAAAAATAAAAACCATTTACACACTTTTTTGCAGGAAAATGGATTTCCCAAGTTGGTCTCAAACCATTTCAGATTTAAAGTACCATGTTAATGAGTTAGATCTGTAGTCCCCAGTGTAAATGTGAAATACGGCCCTACAACTCCAATATTCTAACTAATATTTTACAATTTCCAAGGCCACCTTTCAGACATTATTTGCATGGTGGCCACAAATGAAAAGTTATTCACTGCCTTATAGAATTTGTTTTGATAATCATCCTGCTATCAGGTTGTTTCATGTGTTTGGCGATTATTACAGTAAAGGTGTTTTTTCCCAGGAAAAATTTCCTAAATTTCATAATAGTACAAAATACCAAAAAAATGAAGTCAGTGGTTATTTGCCAATCTGGTAGAGTAAAAAACAATAACAACTGCCTCCGTAGCTTGAAAACAAATTAACAACCAAAATATGAAAACATTTGAGTTTCCTATGTTATAAATTACCAACATTTTCACCAAAATTTAATAATGAGACAATACCCCAAGTTGGAATACAATTGAGTCATATTTAAGCCTTTAGGAGCATTATTATGTATGTAAAAATTTATGGATTGTGATGGACATTTGAAGGGGAAGTGACTATATGTATACGAAATTACAATAGTAATGACACAAGTCATAAAAACACACCATACAACTCTTGGCAACTTTACCTACAATATCATCCTAAGAATTCAGTACTGTATTCATACTAATAATACACAATACACTACGTTTATAGTATGTGGAAATAACTGTTAAATTATTCTATGATCAGAAAGAGTTGACAAAACATTGCCTCTAAGTGTCCATTAATGATACAAAGCCAAAAAGGGATATTCTCTACCATAGAAGCTTCTAAGTGGATATTTAAAATCTGGTGTCCCAAAAATACAGTAGAAAGTGCCGAACATTATTGCTCTGCTCATTGATTGTTTGGACAATAGTGCAGACTTATATACAGTCTAACTTGTACTAGCGACCACGCATATTAAGCGACCTTTGTCTTAAACGACCGGTTTCAATCCCAGTCCTGACCATATTTGCTCTATTTGTCAACTGTATTAAGCAACTTTTGTCTTCCGCGACCAGCGACCACTGTTTAAGCACAAAATTGATTGGTAAAATTGCATTAAGCGGCCAAAAAAATGTGTAAATTTGTAGTGACAGGTTGTTAATTGTTCTCTGTACCTCGTCTTAAATCATTGTTTGTTCACACTTCGGAGTTTGTCTTTTGTTAACTGGGCCCCAATTAACAGCATTGATAATCACCATGGTGTCCGTGCATGTCATTCAGATGATTTTAATCCGTCCATTTAGATTTGACTAAAACCCGGTTTATTTCGGGGTTTTTTCTTCGAGGGCAACAACAACAACAACGTGCAAGCAAAACTGACTTACATTAATTGCATTGTTTAATATATGAGTAAGTTTATTAAAATGATAAATTAAATGCGTATGAAGACGATGCATACTGTTATAGAATCATCATAAAACATTTTTACACACTAATATATATGTTTATCAATTGAAGTTGAATAGTATTCGGACAGCCTAAAGTCTGAAATTCGTTAATTACACACGATGTTTCTTAAATTTGTGTTAAACGACCATTCTGTTAAGCGACCGTTTTCAGACCTTCCCCAGGGTGGTCGCTTAATACAAGTTAGACTGTATTGCACATTATAGCATAAAAACGGTGATTTTGCCCATATGGTAACGGGACGAAAACCATGCGTAAGCATAAAGATTCATGCGAGCACGCGCTGTTGGTGTCCACCCGTGCAGAAACTGAACAGGAATTCCTAAGATTATAGTTTTACATATGCTCATTTCAGTACCAAAAAGCATGCGTTAAGCCTACAATAAAACAGAATTTAAACTGTCTCGATAAACTCAATGTCCATGATTTATTGCTGCATGCAAAAACAAACCCATATAAGTGGTCAAGACCTTAGAAGTTTAAGTGGTGCATACAATGGAACAAACAAACCCTGAGCCAACCACAAATATTGTACAAAGCGCCAAACATTGTTTATATCACTCTCTGCCAATTGATCTTCGGACAACTTATGGCTATGTTATATTTAGAACAATAAAACAGAAAAACGTCTGAACAATTTCGTTCATGATGTCCTTGCTGCATGCAAGACAACAATCATACAACTGGTCAAGTTCTTATAGTAGACAGGTTTTATAGATGACTTGGCTTCATATTTGAGTAATGGAATGGCCACAGCAGGAGCATAAACACACCAATCATTGTTGTTTATGGACATCAGACATAAATATGACCCAAGATATAATATATAGCAGCTTCTACAACTGTCATAACAACTCGAGTGCAACATTAGTTATCTAAATATCATGGACCTAAGTTATAGGAGAGATCACCGTATTCATATGCAAAATGCCCAACAGCTATCTATTGGAAGAATGAACAAAGAAAACCTGCTATTCACCAATAGCTAGCTGGTGGTATGAATGCCTTTGTATACAAACATGATCTCTCATATTACAGTACACGGTCGGCATGACATGCACAATTGACGTACTGACTCTACACACAAACACTGTGAGCTAGCCTGCTCGGCATGCATATGATTTGACCCCCATAGTCCACTGTGTGACTCTATGGCAGATTTTATAATGTCATTCTCAAATTCAGCAATTTCAAGTAATTCAGTACATGAGATATTGATCCTGCTATTTTTGTGCAGATTGTATCCACAACCAACATGTAGTCAGCATTAATAAAATTTATTTTGCAACAAATAAAAATAGAGACCCCAAAAAAATTTAATTGTTGCAACTGCGAAGTACATGTTGATAGGATGTAGAAGTGACCATTGGCGGTCATATCCACATGCCAAGCACCAGTCTGAACACATAAGTATTAGGTTTGGCGCCATATTGAAATTGCTGAGTGCTGTAAGCCCAGACTGTTAATTAATTGTGACTTTCTATTAGTGATATAAATGTTCATTGGGACTAGCAGATTTTATAATGTCATTCTCAAATTCAGCAATTTCTAGTAATTCAAGACATGAAATATTGGATCCTGCTATTTTTGTGCAGATTGTATCCACATTCTATCAGAATCTGATCTCTGAGCCCTAACCTTTATGTGTATACATATATCCACTATATAAAGCCTAAAGCTAAAAGTGCAGTTACGACTCAAAAACTCGTTTTTCAATCTATATGACTCACGGCTACAGGGAAAATGTCTTCACATGATTATGTTCCTCTAAAATGGCCATCAATTTTACAACTGCTAGTTGCATGACAAGATGATCGTTTTTCATTGACATAAAAGTAATTTTAAGAAGGTTCTGACACAATAACACATTTACATGGCCAAAAAAATTCCAATTTTCCATTTAATGGTAGTACTCAGGACGCCTGGAACAATATGACTGTTGCGTCAACAGATCCAGGCACTTGCAGCATTTGTATAATGCTTTGCATTTACATTACATGTATTAAGGGGAATACAGTTAAAACAAATTAGATGTGTGTTTTCATTGGACTTATAATCTGGCCTGCCATATTGGCCATTTAATGACCTTTTACTTTTAATATGGGGGCAGAGAAAGTTGTGTAATACAAATTGTACCCAATCTGGAACAGCTTTATACCCAATTTTATAAAACTCTTTCCATATAGACTCCCTATTTCATGTGCCTGTGGTGTAATAGCACAAGACAACCTCGTATTTGGTCACAGATTTTGGTCAATATCTTTTTAACATAGCAATCAAGAATTTCAGATTAAAATTTTTAAATATTAAAGTGATTTTTCGGAAGACCTTAAATCGGTCTAAGTGCAATGCAAAAAAGTCCTGCCGTTTTAACAACATGTTTTATGACCTTTGACGAAGATATATTATTTGAAAAGGCATGAAAAACACTTAATATTGAGCTGTTACCTGAGTAATATAATTATCATACAAACTTTAATTATTTATAGTTCCAGCATGCAACTGGATGATACTATGGCTTGAAAAATTGTCCTTACAAATAAAATTATAACTGACAATGGGAAACATTTTGCTTGCAATTTGTTTTAAGTCGGACGAATATTATAAATGAAATCATTATAGACACTCGTCCCCTGCAGTCCGCTGATTGAGGTTTTATTTCTATTGAGAATATGTCTGAACAAGAGCTAGCTGTCCGATTATGACATTGCACAATGGATATTTGACTTTATAATGTCAAAGGAATAATATTACAAGAGCTGCAGATGACATGGTTTGCTACTTATTTTTTAAGCCGATATTATAGAGCTGCCATTCCTTCATGAAAGTTCTTTTGGCAGTCATGACGACTCAGGAACACTTGCATGATGTTTCTGAGCTGGAGTTTAGCAAACAAGAGGCATATCATACACCCGTCAAAAATCAAAACATGAGTTATGGGGGAATATGTTAAGAAGTATTGCAGTACTGTAAAATCACATATTTTTGTGGGTATTAAATTTTGTGGATTTTGATAAATAAACATTTTCGTGGTAACATAAATTCATAGACTACAAAACATGAAAGAGTAAACTAATGTTAGATATTTGAGAGGTAGAGTAATCGTGGGGATTAGATTTCGTGGTCAAGTTCAACAACTAAATCTACGAAAATACATCTCCCTCCAAAATATAATGACTTTACAGTATTCCAAGGTATTGTACTTGATATCAGAATGGTGAGATTGAGGCGAGACAGCTAGAATATAGTATGTATACAGCTGATTATAGTTTTGATAAGTTGAGTCAAATTTTAGAATGGCCGAAAAGCTATAATACACCAAAATGCTTTAGTACCAATTAGAGGCTACAATTTGTTTTAATTTAATATCACATACGTATACATTTTAGCAGAAAATAACTATCCTATAGAAAATCTATCTGGAATTTCGAAAATTACACATGATTTTTAGGTGGAATACAAGTGGAATTCCGATGAAAATTTTCACAGAATATATAAATAAATGACTTACATATACACATTATAACATCCAATAGGAATTCCCCAAGGTTGTCCAATTGAGCTATTTCCATTTTCTATGTGTCGACCTCGACCATACTGGCCGACATCTCTATTTGCGGACACAAGCTGTCTTTCAATGCCACTAGAACCACTGTACGTGTCAATTGGGGCATTAAACTTTTCCCAAAATATGTCAAAAATAGACTGTTTTCTTGACCTTGAGGAGAAATCGTGTAATTTTGGTCTATGGCACAGAAAATCTCCCACATTTCGAGACTGAGTTCTGAGAGTCACATGTTCACTACTTGATCTAGCACAACTTGCACATTTCCCAGATGTCCAAGCAACCTTCTCCAAAATCAACATTCCCTGATTTTGATTTTCAATAAATAAATCCATATTGCAATGAATTCTTCTTCAATATTATAACTTTTACACACAATACATTATACTTAAACCTTGCACTGAGTCTTTATCATTGCCATCATCCATTCATTCTAATATAAAATTGATCCACAATGATGCTTTTACCGTTGAGTATTTTAAAATCTAGATCAACAAAATTCACATTATACGAACAAATGATCGACATGAAAATACATTATTCCAGATCTACATTACCAGTACTCCACAAGGAACCAAAAAACAATCTACTTAAAACATGATATATCAATACCCATGGCTCAATACTGGGCGTAACTTTAACAAAATGATTTAATCAAAATAATTCCTTTTTCGAAAAACAATAGTCTTAAACTAGACAAAACCAATTTCGTTAAAACACAAGACCAAACTAAATTTTCCCAGAAATTTTCAAAATGGTTTCACAATATCCCTTAACATGTTTTATCTGACAAGGAATGACAATGAATGACCCTTAAACACAATAAAGTAATTCACCAATCCCCAATACTTCACACTAAATTAATGTTCAAGTAATTGATAGACAATAAAATCTGACAAGTCTTGGAAGCAATGGTTGCCAGACACAAACGATTCTCACACGCTGGCAACTATACTATGTACCAAATATCTGAATTATTTATAACAGCAGCAGTAATCAAAAATACATAGAACGAATCTTGACCTTGTCTTTAATCAATTTGTTGTACATTTCTAGAATGGATACCATTTGTTTTATGCTAGATGTTTTAGACTTACCATCCCAATTTCCATAACGCAACCTGGCAGATCCATTTGGGAACGGAAACTAAAGATCCATTTAGGAAATTATAAGTGCTGAAAATGTATTCTGATATAGAACACAATCAGGGCTGTGGTTAAATGTTAACAATGCACTGACTCAGCCAGTTTTCACATCATATCCATAAAGCAATCAGCAGATTTTTCTACAATTATTATTATTAATAGTTACCAAGTTGTTAGTTTGTACTTAATTTTTAATCACTCTCAACACCTCATTCCTGATATTATCCTGATGTTATCCATCGCAACAACAACGGTATGAGAGAAGATAAGCCAGTTTCCAGTTTACACTGAGCGTCTAGCAAGGGAATAAAAGGTACCATTTGTATATCGTCTTTGGTATGACGCGGCCTGGGATCGAACCCGAGACCTCCCGCACTTGAAGTGACACTTCTTCAGTAAGCCATTGAGATTGTACTTTTCTACGAGGGAGTCATGACCAATATATTAATTATTATAGCCATGAATGAAATTATACCATAATAATAACTTGCGCATACCAGGACAGGAACATTGTATATTAATTCATTCAGATTCAAGCAAGATCAACTTCAAAGCACGAATCTGAAGCACTTTCATCGTGCAATTTTTCATGTTAAACAGCCATCCAGATCAAACACATGCACCATTGCAGCCATTAAATATTTGTCTTGTAAGGAGATATTTAAATTGGATTGAATGCAATAAACTTCAAACAAAAAGAGCCTCATGTTGTTTCTAATAAAAAAACTAATCATTTAAACCAACTGCTATTGCACTTTGAAGAGGACACAGAGATAATGACGGTTACAATGCACACCATTATTTCACCATAAAACCAAATTCAAGTTTTGCAGTTTTGATAAACTTTCATTAATTTTGCATGCCTGTTACGAAAAAACCCCAACTCTTTTAATTAAAACAAAGTGCAATGAATCAATATGAATAGATGGAACCAAATTTAAGACTCTGTTGGCAAGCTGTTGTTAGTATTTGAAACATCCCTCCTGCTGACTCGGGTATAAATCCCCGTGGCCATATTCGGAAAATAATGTATTTAAGCCAAATTATCTCTCCCTCCCCCCTAACTGACCAATACTTGTGATAAAATATTAAATGTGTCTGTCAAAATCGTATGCCAAACATCACATTTAGTAAATGTATGGATGACACAATACTAATTTTGCAAGAGTTGCTCCCCTTAAATTATAAATTGTCCATATTTTGTTTACAATTCATTATTTTGGAAACAAACCAACTGGAGGATGTATGCATCTTATTGTGTTTTCCACCGTTTGAACTCAACTAAAGTGCTCAAAATCCACGGCTCTTCAAATAGGTTACCAAATTATTGGTTTTTGAAAATAGTTGAAAAAAGGTCTTAGGAGAGATAATGTGGCTTTAAGTAGCATTACCATGCAAAAGCATGCGTTAAATTATTTAATGGAGAGAGAAAATCATTCCCCTGACTCCAATAATGATCAGTAGCTTACCTAATTGTAAATGAGTAAATCCAAGTATCACTTTTAAGTGCACCATCAAAGAAATGACTGTTCAATGTTCATAAGAAATCATGTGCAAAATCATACCTGAACTAAAGGCCTTAGGGGTTGCACTATAATGCATAGTGCTTTCCAGCTTCACTGTAATCAATACCTTATTGCTTCTACAGGAAATTATGACGAAAAACACAGTTGAAATTACACTGAAAAGAACAATTAAATGCAACAAACATCATTTTGCCATTGAGTTGTGTTGCGTATTTGATGCAGGTGCATGACTTGGTTTTTTAGGGTATTTGTCAAATTTTTTGGTCATTGCACTAACCTTCTCCCCCTCATGGCAACAATTATAAACCAGAACAATTGTTCTTCTTCAAACAGGCACATGAAGGACCATGACTATCATTGAACTGCCAATGAAGGACCATGACTATCATTGAACTGCCAATGAAGGACCATGACTATCATTATACTGCCAATAATGGACATGGAATCTGCCACTTCTGTTGGAGATTCAGAGCCAGGCACTGTTTTATCAAAGCACACACAAAATTATGAACTTACTCTCAAATTTATATTCTTAATATCCCTTTTACAACAATGCGCAGGGGACAGATAATGTCAGTAGGGATTAATTAACTGATTCATTGTTTATATTGTAGATCCATTTACCACATTTTGTAGTTGATCAAGAATTATAAAGAATTTAAATTTGGATGCAAGTTTAAGTTTTCTGTAAGTGCAACAGTACCCTGTCCTCATTTTGGTGGCTGTAATTTAATGCTCTATGTACAAATGTAATTTACTTAAGTATAACTAAGCTTAACCTGCTGGGTCAACAAATGCTCAACCATTAACCGTTACCACTCAACACCTAACATTGTACTAAACGGTTTACTACACATGCTTTAAGACATGACTGAAATGGTGTAAGCCCGCTGTGAATATAAATATCAGGGGTGTCAATTATAATAACCAAACTAAAAATCATATGCGGCTGACCACTTTTGTCACTTATTGTTTCATTATCAACTCAGTTTTTATGAAAGAAAATTCTTCAGAGCAAATTTAATTGATAGATCTGGAATTTTGACATCCCTGACTTAAAACACTATATTTCTCAAAATATTAGAAAAGTTTCTCATACTAGATCTTAATCATAACATAATTGCCATGGCAGAAAGGAAATATATGAATAATACAAATATTCTTCCGTACAAATTAATGCATTAGATTGAGATAATGAGTAAAGAAAAGACTGTTTATCTAACATTTTGTTAACTCAGCTTTTTTGAAAAGACATAATTTCATAGGATGAGAGAAGAACGTTTATCTCAGTGAGCGCGACGTAACGACCAATTACTGCACAACCATACTGTATAAGGGAAGGTAATGCAGAAAGCAACTATAAAGAGATTGTTTCTAAAACAATGGTATGTCTATGATTACAGCTATAGCTAAATTAGATCATGGTAAACTTGACCTACATTGATTTAAATATTTCAGGATCCATGGCCAAATAGCAGCTTTAAGTCTTGAGTACTTTAGGTAGTGATAGGTATCATTAATGTTGGTCTACTGGGTCAGCCCGACCAAGCAATGAGTTTTTCAGCGTTAGCTGTCCAGCTTGATATTTGACCTGCTTTTGACCACTTTAAAAACCAATGAAATGTTTGCAAAAAAATTAGGAGAAAATAAATATTAAGGTCGGGTTGGTCAGAATATGCTTTACTCATCACAAAAGATACGTAACCGCAAAAAAAACAACATTTTTGTTAAACTTGTAAACAGATGTACGATAGATACACACAGAGATCTGTTTAAATTGACGATTCTTTTAGTGCTTAGCATATTCCTTATTAATTCTATTATTAACTGTTTGACCTTAATGTGACCTGGGTCAAGTAATGAGTGGATATATAACAGTAAAACCGCACATGGAAATTTATTACCGAAATTAGCTACATTGGTAGCGTGTTCGTCTACAACAAATCGTTTTGTGAGCTGTCAGGGCCTCGAGTTCAAATCAGCCTAGTTTTTTTTTGATTTTCTTTTTTCCCATTTTGTTTTTGTCTATAATTTGACGTTAATTTAAGGTCATTTAAGTCCCATCTACAGTTTTTTTCAGACATAATGCGTGCTTAATATTAAAGTCTGACTAAAGTTTGGAATCATTGTCCCTATAATTGCCGGATATAACGGGACTGCAGAATCTAGACTAATACCCATACCCATATTACTATTCTTTTTTGATTTACTGACAAACAATTTACATGGATAAATGTATACATTCTAGTTTGATTTGGGTTCTCAATTTCAACGATATGAAATAACGTCCGCATCTTCATTCAAAACAAGTACACATATCTGCTGTCTGAACGCTATTGATCTTTTTTAAAGATATTCCTTGTTAGATTTGTAGATACCTATAAACCATTTGGTGCTACATTGGGGCAACTAACAGATTGCTGCATGTGCAAATTAGCAATAATATTAAATCCTAATGGCAGTGACTTCTTTGAGGGGGGAATAATTATCTCCTCTGACAACCTTTTACTTTAATCTGTAATATATGTTGTACAATCAAAGTATTAAGCTATTCATTTCAAGCATATCAAGATAATTGTCTAATTGCATGGTGCAAAAAATTACATAATAAAAATTAGGGAAATACAACCTGGTGCACACTGCAGTGCCGAAATCGTAGAGAAAATCAACATTTAGCAGATATTAAAATGGTTCCAGATAGACTGTGAGACAGAGGACAAATGCAAACACAACAGAAGTGCCGAAATCATCGAGAAAATCACCGTATTTCACAGGAGATAACGGTTTATACAGACTGAGACAAATTGCGCGACATTGCGATGTATGATAAGTATATAAGTATTTCTGACGTGTCATGACAAAGACACGAGATCAATAGGAAGAGGAATGATAAATCTGTTACAATGAAAAGATCAATCAGAAGATTAATCCTATAGTAAAATCAAGAAATTTTCACGAGATATTAATTTTCGCTATATTTGAGAAACTGATAAATTCGCTAAAAGTTATGTCTTTAAACTTTAAAACTGCAGAAAGCAACTCTATCTCAAGTTTAAAAATCGCAAGTCTAACACACCCAGCTATATTATACTAAGACATAAGAGGAAACGACAGTGAGCACAAAGTACTGATAAAACTACAGCTACTTCTGACTAACTTCAAACTGCGAATAAGCCTTCTGAAGAAGAAAATAGTGCTGTGGTATCATGTCTTGGTGTGTTGTCAAATGCGGAATATTGGTTATGTTACAATCGAAATAATGAATATGTACCTGTGTTTTATCTTAGAATAAAGCACAGTCACTTGTTCCAATGTGTACATTAAATCAATCGTGCTACAACTACAAACTTCTTTAGAATAATAATTCACGAAACTTTGACTTTAAAAAACTACTTCAGAATAACAAATTTGCAAAACTAAAATTAACCTTGAGGAAACTTTTCATTTTACGGGATAAAATTATGACAATATCTAGATCCACTTTGTAATATATCTTTTCAATATTATAATTAAGAATATAAAATTAATACCATCAAAGTATAATCTTATAACTTATAATGGTAATCCTTATTAAGATAAGCATCTTATATTTTCTAATTACAATCATGTAATGACATACATGTTATCACAGAATGTCAGAAACCCACCAAGATAATTGTTGATAAAAATTAGTAATATCAATTACAATTACCATCTAATCTGTCTTATTAAAGTCAAGGGAAACGACAAGCCTGGCTGTGTAAAGAATGTGGTCCTTCAATCAAGTAAATAATGTTTTATATAATGTCATTCTTCAATTTGTGGAAAATATGCCTATCGCTAAATTTTGACAAAATATTAAGTTTTTCACCAAGATCGCGGCTTTATAAATACCAGCAAAGAACAGGATACATGAAGTCAAGAAAAACCTGCAGTCCTCAAATTGAATACACCTTCCCTTGAACTATTCTTGTCTTATAATTGTCATTTATGTCATTAGTGGGACTTAATAAAGACAATACAGTAATCCCAAAAGTAGTTCTTATATACATTCCATTGCCATGGTAACCTGTACACTTTCCCATGAACTCACAGCTATGACGCAGCCCTTGTGTAACGTAACATTTGACAACAAGAGGGCAATGCTCATCCTCAATGAACTGTCTTTAACAGATCTATGAAATTTATGTTACATCAATTAACTGAATTACTTAACACCCACATTTATTCCTGATGAAGACAATATAGTCGAAACGTTGAACAATCCTGGAGTTTGTCTTGATTTACTTTATTTATGGTTAACACCCACATGTAAGAGAATTTGTTTCTGAAGACAGACAAAATAATGTAACTCACATATGCCTTATAATAGATAATATATTACTGTACACTCCATGTAGAGCAACACTCTTTGGGAGCTGCAAACATTGGCAATTGTTTACAGGTTGTTGCTCTACAAACGTTACATTTATAGTAAAAATCAGCTTACTGTTTGAAGGTGTTATTTTGCTCTACGCTTCATATTAACTTTATAGTAAATATCGGATTAGCGAAATTTGAAGTTGTTATAGACTTTGTTGCTCTACAGAGGTTTAATTCATAGTAAATATTGGCTTGAGGAAATTTTGAAGATGATGTTAAAGAGAGGTTGTTGCTCTACAGATGGCCACATACTCTGAAGAGGTTTTACTGTATAGCTCGCTGGAGATAACGCTAGCCTTATCAATAAACAAACATTGATTATATAAACATTGCACGATCGACTGACTGCTTGTTATCAGCGTAAATTGAACCAATATAAGCATTAAAAGTGATTATGCACTTGTCAGTCTTAACAAAACTGGACGATGAAAATGCATTTAATTTTTATTTGTAAACAATGGCTTGTGTTATCACCGGCAGACTATACCTTAAATTTTAAAAGTGAATATTTTCAAAGCAACAATGAAAAAAAATCATCATAGTCAGCGTAATTATGATATGAGATTATGACAGTAAGCATGTAGTTCTCTGAAGAGAATCTCGTAAAATAACCTAAACTGAAATTTACAATCCTGAGAATTCTGGAGACGTTTTTATTACAACAATATATGCACACATTATCTAAAACTTAACCGACAAAAAATAACATTTCAAAACCATTTAAGTTACTGGGAGTAAAGCGATAAAATTTACGTCAATATGAAGTGACTATGTATTTTCTAGATTCTCAGAAAACCAGGAATTGTCTATCAAAACTGATCGAGAATGCATTATTGTAGAGAAAAACCAACAAAATAGCAAACAGTTGTCTTAAAATGTGATTGTTAAGTTTTATACGAACAGTTTAGAGAAAAGTGAAGCAAAACATTACATTTTTGTTTCACTTGAAGTTTTAAATTCAAAATAAAACGTGTACATAGAGAAAGTCAAATTTACACAGAAACAGTGAATGTTTCATGACGTATTATGAGTTCAGGCTTATGTTAAAGAAATTATATAGAAGCAGAAATTTACTTAAGTTATTATAATTTAGAATTGTCCTGAGCAAGCATTATTATAAACTTTAAAGTGAGTGAGAATTTTTTTCATAGGAATTGGCACATATTGACAGCTTAAATAAAGAATTTCCTGACTTTTCCCTCACTTTCGCTCAATTTTCAGATTTCCCTGAATAATTTCAAAATTCCCTGAATTATCCCTGACATTGAAAAAATTATGGTTTTCTTGACTTTTCCACAACTATTGGAACCCTGAACGGACATACATACAACAGATGACAAGTGATTACATTAAAGTCCACCATGAGCACTTAGTACTGAGCAGAGCTAAATATGTAAACTTTGTATAACTGACATCATGAGTACGAAGTACTGAGGTGAGCGTAATATGTGAACTTTGTATAGCTGACACCATGAGCACTTAGTACTGAGCAGAGCTAAATATGTAAACTTTGTATAACTGACATCATGAGTACGAAGTACTGAGGTGAGCGTAATATGTGAACTTTGTATAGCTGACACCATGAGCACTAAGTACTGACCAGAGCTAAATATGTAAACTTTGTATAACTGACATCATGAGTACGAAGTACTGAGGTGAGCGTAATATGTGAACTTCAAAACTTCTCAATAATGTTACAAATTAAGTTGCCCGTAGGTTACAATTTGTATTAAATGTAATAATCTTAATTACTTCACTCTCTTATTGTGAAACAATATTGCTTAAAGCCCTCAACATGACACCAATTAACAACCAATTATGAATCAAACACAGAAATATTGCTTAATGCCTCAACACGACACCATTCAACAACCAAATAGTCTTTTGACACCTTTAAAACACAAAATCTTCCTTACAAAAAATGCTTAATGTCTCGATTATCAACATCACATGACACCATTTACAAGTTACAACATATCGTCGCTGTTTTTCGAAACCCTCGTATACCAATTTTGGCTACAGTGACTTCAGGAGACGAAAATAACTGAATAACTTTTTACTTAAAGTGAATATAAATTTAATTCTTTGACACAAACATAGCATTTGTAACTCCCCTTTGAATGCACACAAATATACGTGTTTGCAGAGCAAAGGAAAGTCCATACTACAACTTTTAACTCAATTATACGAGCTTTTGCTTCTTATTTCTTGTCAAATTTATTCCATTTGCAGTTATTCAACTTTTTCGCGGTATTATTCGTTTTTTTCGTAGTACGTTATTACGTTTTCTTGGTCCTAGCTCATATAATTTAAGTTGGCCATTTAACAATATTTATATTGTTATACGCTAAAATATTAATGTGTCTTTACTTATCTGTTGTAACATACCATTATAGATTAATTTTGCATATTTGCATATTCGGCATAAGCACAACCTAAAAATAACCGTTATTAAAGTAAATAAAAGTTATTCGAGGTTTTCACAGACAAAACTATGGCCCAATTAAAATAATCTGGAATTTTCGCACAAGTACAAGTTTTTTCATATCAGAGGCTTTTTTTAGACTATCTTATCCGGCATTTTCGCAGAAGACATGTCGCTGAATGGGCTTTCCGATGCGCGTATCATCGTTTTTGTGCCAAAACGTGTATACAAGGTTTTTCGTAGAACAGCGACGATATGACACCTAAAACAAAATTTATCAAACAAAAAATTTGTAACCATATCTCGACATTCAACATGACACAATGTCATACCAACCAAGACATGACAACATTTCAAGTTAGAATTTATGACACCTTAAACACAAAGTCTCCCATACAAAAAAAATGCTTAATATCTCTATCATCAACACGATACCATTTGAGAGTCAAGTAGTCGTATGACTATTTAAACATAAAATCTATTGCACAAAAAACTGCTTAATGTTTTGATCTTAATGACACCATTTAACAACCAAGTATGCGCATCACACCTTAAACACAAAATATACCATACCAAAAAATTGCTAATAATATCTCGACCATCAACACGACACCATTTCATACCAACCAGGACATGACACCATTTTCAAGTTAGAATTCAATGTATGACACCTTAAACAAAATATATCATACAAATATATTGCTATTACTTTGACCATCAACATGACACCATTTCTTACCAACTAAGACACTCGACACCATTTAAAAGTTAAAACGTATGACACCTTAAACAAAATCTATCAAACAAATAATTATCCAGTTACACTTAAACATCACAGTCAATGTGCTTTACAACTTCACTCACTACTAGACTCACTATGAATATTGGACGACTTATTCCACAAGTAGTTAGGTTAAATACCAACACTAGAATACAGAAACACACACCATACAGAGAAAACCCGCACCATACAGAGAGCACCGCACCATTAGGGAATATTGGGGTTGATTCTCTGTTAAGAACATAAACAATCCAGGACAACCCTCCCTCCTAGTGGAGCCAATAAATGATCACCAAAGAATCGTCAAGTATTAACAATTATAATTCAGTCATTGGGATAATATACCAGTATGCAGTATTAATTTTTGTTCTCCATCAAGGCTTAAGCGCTAAGTATTTCATCAAAAGTTCATGAACGTGAGTAAAAAGCTTGTTAGCCTTTTTCGCAGAGAATCCTTGCTAACAGAAAGTCACGAATTTTGTGAACTCTCACTTTCACTCATTACCAAAAAAGCAGCTGCCTACCTCTATTCAAAGTTCTATAGTGACTCCGGACAAAAGTGTCATTATAGACAGACTGCAAAACAGCAATAGTAACCTGCCATACCTTTGGGGAGTCCAAAAATCATTTGGTCAGACCCAATTCTAGTCCAAGACACAAAATCATCAAATACTACAAATAAGTAAAATCAAGCCCCAATCATCACGTACTAACCTCAGCTCAAATTGTGATTTTATACTCAAATCAGACTCAAGTTCGAGCTATTGAAATGTTACTGTCATAATACTTTTATAATCTCAGAACAGCATTGTTCAGGGGCTCTTCAAGTTTTACCTGCAATAAACTCAGAACAGTGTTGCTGTTTTCTGATACCAATTTCGAGTTGAAATTAATTCTATAAAATATACCAGACAAATATTTGAATGGAGATTTTGCTCAGATTGAGATGGTTATACAGACCTGTGATTGTTTAAAGTGCAAAAAGGCTGAAATACCCTACCCCCTAACTCTAGCAAAAACATCATTTTTAGTAGGTCAGACTGAATCTGGACCCTTTCATTTGAAAGATTTTAAGACAAAAGGAGGAAATCAGCCTAAAGGAGGGAATATTTAGAATCACAAACCTGGATGGTTCTGGAGTCATCCAGGCCATGCAGGCATTCATTATATGTACAGTTGTACGGTATCATTGATTTATTCTATCTGTAATTTCCTTTAATCCCTGATGCAGATGCATCACCATATTTTATGCCCCACTGGGCATAAATTGGAACCATCCAACACAAAGCACCTAAATCAACAGACATGTTAATTAAACTATGGTGAGTCTCCTCGAATATCACAGCCTTAAGCGAGATCCTAATTTCACAGCCAAAGTACTTATGAACAAGAGCACAGTCTACTGGTGTTGGACGCAAGACTTTTTCATATTTAAAATAGAACACTTGCTAAACTAGATCTAGTGTAGTATAGATATTGAATAGTTCAGGACCTAAAGCCAACATTTTCAGTTGAAAAAGGACTATAATAACTTCACCAAATTCCTTCTGTTATCTACCCTAGCAAAAAAGTCAACTTTCTAGATTCTTTTAACCAGTTCAGATCATGCACAGTTCATGAACATTACAGTTGTTAAATAGTCAAGAACTGCATGTTCTAGAACCATTTTTCCATTGAAATCCTACAGGACTTATCAGCCTTCTTATTGCTTATGCTAATAGCTCCTTTTGGCTGTCAATGGACAAATTCTAGAAAACAACTTATTTTCATAAGGGCATTGAAAGTTACATCACTCTGACAGTGATCAAATATGTTGGGTTTGAATTTATTTTCTTTTAAAAGTGAAGCTAATATAAAAAGACAAGCAATATGTTTGTAAAACATGTATGCCCCCATTGCAGCCATATAGTCATTAATGTTAAAGGTCATAGCGACCATGACCTTTGACCTGCTGACCTCAAAATCAATCGGGATAATCTACTGTTGATGACCAACCTCCATGTAAAGTTTGAAGATCCTAGGGCAAAAATGTTCTTGATGGAAACCATTTGACCGACCGACCAACATATCCAAGACATTGCTTTATAAATCACTCCCATGCCAGCCAATCCATCATAATGCTTACTATAGCACCATCATATACTGTTAGCATTATGCTAGAGCGTTTCCTCAGGGAAACCAAAATGCCAAACAATATATATCATCATAAATACATAAACTTGTTTTTCATGGTGAAAAGTATCACAACTTTAACCAACATTGACATATCTGTCCATATAAATAAATCTGAAAGAATTAATCAACAACAGTAAGTTGAACAAATGGAAGAGTGCTCTTATAGTTTTCAACATTGTCAGCTCTAATCTACATTATGTATAAAATATATACCACTCAAAATTTAATAAGCGTCGCCAAATTTTTCTTGAGGATGATACTTCGCACATTTCAAGTCTCATCATAATATGATGGAATTTTCACAAAAGCATCTAATGTATAAGGTTAAATCTGCAATATTGTAAACAAATAAAAGATTGCTCAAAAGTTGATGTCTAAGAGCTGATTGGCCCATGCAGTCTCACTTGATTGAATGTTTGTGCTGCATGAACAGGCTATGGTTCATTATAAGTTTAGTATTTCACATCTTCGCAAAATATGACTAAGAAACAGCAAAATAAATCCTCCGTGTTTCCTTGCCACTTCTTGTTTGGTCAGTCCCAGCATGCTTACCTCAAATACTATGCCAACCTATTGTAACATCACATGAATATTTTGTAATTTTGCAATGTAATTATAATGTACATACATGTCTTTCTTTCTTTATCAGCTCAGTGAATATTTTTGCATATTTGAAAGACAGCGTATTCGGTTTTTGATACAATAACATAACTTAAGATTTTTTTAGTTGACCTGCAGAGCTTTTGAGCGAACATTATGGTTTAGCCAGCAGAGCTTTTGAGCGAACATTATGGTTTAGCCAGCAGAGCTTTTGAGCGAACATTATGGTTTGGTGACCCTTATAACATTGTAAGTGGTATACCACGTATATGGATCACAACAAGATGGTTGTATCTGGAAGACACTTAAACCAATGAACAGTATGAATACATCAATTACTTAATGTGTCCCCTTGAGATAATCATCAAACATGTTTATGTAAATACTAACTTTAATTCAATTCTCGAAAAAGGAAAAGTGAGACAAAAAGATACACCTAAGTGTTGTTACAGAGTATCCTATGAAGTGTTTTCCCCAGACATATGGATTTAAATTGTGATCAATTACTAAATAAGAGAAGTATGTAGACAGGCCAGACTGTATGTAACCATGGATCACTCAAAAACTTATTTGATAATAGGACTTTGATGACTGTGTAGGAAGGAAAGAAACAATAAAGAAAAAACTTCAATCCATTACTTACATAGAGGAATATGTTATGATATAACATAGGGTAAACAATACTAAACTCATTTCTCTGTCTCATGATGCTTCACTATTAACACACATACATTATTTGGTATGAGGGAGTCGAAAATTGTCAGAGGTGTCAAGCTACAATGACTTTCAATATCGAAATTTGTGCAAGTAGTCTGAAAGGACTTTAGATGAACATCTGAATTTTCAACTTTTAAAAGTCTTTTGCATTATTAATGAATAGTAAGTCATATATACCAGTATGATAATAACCTGCATGTTACAGGCATTGTACGAAAAAAGCAAACCCTTTGCATACAGATTTATAATCTGATCAAAGCTTAATAACATACATTTACCAAGAAGGTTTGGTTTGTTTTATAGCTGTTCATTTTCATTTTTTCTTGTTCATCACTTTTGTGGTTGTATGTTCTTGGGGCTTGTACATGTTATCTGTGATTATTTTTTGTGCCTTCATGTGCTCTGCTGTTTCTATTGAGTGTTGCCTTCCCAGTGTTCCATTTGTTATAGTATCAGTATCATCTTTTAGGAGAATAGCAATATTCTAAATCCATTTGAACTCACAAAATAGATAATGGTACAGCCAAATAATGTGACAGACCATACTGATATATTAGTACACTGCATCTCACTCCCATGTTAAGTTTCATTGAATTCGATTTAGGGAGTGCTGACAAATAGTGCAGTCACATTGAACAACACCAGACCATTGCACAGTCACACAAGTATATGTACAGCTAGACAAAGCAGTGAATATTACATAAACACATGTTCCCCCTACAGGAAAACTTACTAGTCTAACAGAAGCTTACTATGTTATGCACACATCCATTAAAATTCATTCAATTCCAGAAATGGTCTAGCTGTGCTGAATGAACTACATGACACCACGTTCCCCAACAGAGAAGATAACAGAAGCTTGCTGTGTCAATTGTTACCCATTAAGTTTCATCGAGTTCCATCAAGGGTCAATTGCGGTACTGAAAATCATGAAACCATTGCACTCTGGTTACTAAGGTACATGTACAGACAAAGCAGTATATACAAATGTTTCCCTAACGGACAGCTAAAGAATCTTGCTGTATTATAAGTTTGGTACCAATCAGTGGGAATATTGTGACAGGTTGTACTCCTTCCAGGCATGTTAACCCGTCATGTATTCTTCTGACTTTACAGCCTAACACTTGTTGCTCTCTATCAGTTACAAAGTTTGGTATTTATTTATCTACTCCGAGATTTTGTTGGTGTCAGACCTGGCAAGTTTTCTATACTTCCTGTTGGTGTCAGACCTGGCAAGTTTTCTATACTTCCTGGCTGTAAACTATGTTGTCCATTTTGTTCATTGGGTTGCTTGTCTTACTGAATATCTCTTGTAGGAAGAGTGTTACCTCCTAAATGGCTTCCTTTGTGGTATATTGGGAAAGTTTGTAGTAGGATTCCATTGTCAATGTATAGATGTCTTTGTTGTCACATAGAATGAATAGTACTCATTAATTTGGTGTAATGTCATTAAATACAGAACATGATCTTGCAAACAAGTTATATGGGACTTTTTTATTATATTGGATAGGGTACTCTCAGTCAATAAAAGATGTATATATTTCAAAGGCAAGCACACAAATTCAGTAATTTGAACTGTCTGGCTTTTTAAGTCTGACTATATACATCCATAGTTGCTTCCCTCAGCAATTTGTAATTCATTACCAAGCATTAGACTTAGTATATATAATATCATATTGTAACAAAAATTCCTAGAAGTCAAGCTGAGTTATGAAGTTCAAAACCTAATATAGTTGTCCAGTTATTGTACCATGGTATGTGACTGTTGAGAATATTATTATATTAGTCTTCAATCATTGGTAAAATTGATAAGGATTGATTATTCCCAAAGGAAACTTTTTCCTGGAAACAGCCATGTACAGTTATCATTGCATGACCATTGCTCACAGATGTTTGTACTGTACATTAGACCAGGTTTTTATTCTTAGGTTCACAAGAGGGAATGGGCGAATAACAAAAGGGCCAATTTTTAAGAGCCCTTAGGTTCCTCACCAGCCATTGTGTTAACGACCCCATGAGGCCTAAAAGGCCTCTTTTTTTATTTTTGCATTGTCTTCTTACAACAGCAAAATTGTCAAAATTTCCAAATTTTCTGTCCTGTTCCCTAGGTGGTTCGGATATTGACTTCGCAACACCCTTTTTTTCACTGATATTACAAACATTTGGAGGTGGTAATTATTGTCTCCTGTGTAATATATAGTTCAATGAAAGCAATTATTATGATGGTATTTTATTGTTTTATATGGCATGGTTTATATACCATGGAGTCCCAGGGTTGTATTTCACCTTACATTATTAACTTCATTCCTATTCTGTTTGTTATATCACACAATTATTATCATACAATTATTACAGTACAATAAATGGCTACATTGCATGAATGCATTTGGGTATGGCACAATATTAACCATAATTATATAATGATTGAATCCAGGAGTAGTTTTCAATGGGATATCTATATGAGGCACTTTCTTTTCGTCTTTTGAGTCAGATGTGGCATTCTTAGTAATATTTTCTAGTATCAGAGGTCCTGATAATATTCTGAGGCATTATGAATATGCCCAATCCTGAAATTAATATGTGAGTCTTTCAAACTGGATTCTTTAACAAAACAAAATTAGATCCTTTCATTTGTCAGGGAACTGTATGCTATCAGGTTAATTAATTGTGTTGTGACGAAGTCAATCATTGATACTTGCTTTATAATTCTCATGAAATGAGTAAACAGCCAGTTTTCATTGATATAAGTCTGCCAGCTGGCCGTAGGCTTAAACATGTTACAACTTTCAGGGCTGAAAATTGTCAATTTACACTGAGTTTAAATTAAAGATCAAATTTATTTATGACCTCAGAGGAAAACTGGATCACAGTCAGACTACGTAACATGTGAACCATATAAAGTAACACTGTGCTTTATGTAACACAATAAACACACACTAAAACATTCTACTGTAGTAGACTATACATTACTAGATGTCTTTCTGGAAGCCTTGCACGTTCTGTTGTAGACATTGATGAGGAACAGCTACAATGTATTGACAAACATCAAGTTTGGTATGCTCGGGTGTGCTGGTCATTGATGGTTGAACAGATTCTTCAGTGACTTACTTTTATGTAGATTGACACCTTGCATGCCATATCAGTATTAGTCCTTAAAGAGTAATATATCAGCGTCCTGGATCTATTTTCTACCAACAAAGGCATGCTAATGTTTGCATAATACATAAGATTTCTCTACCCTTTCCATCCATTTTTATTGCTTATTTTCTTGATCATTATGAACCAAACAATGATACAGTAAATTAAAAAATTTAAAAGCTGTAACCTTAGTGCTTTAATTGTTATTGTTTGTTGACCTTTACTCTGGCTTGCTATGACTGACCAACTGATAGGATAGGCTGCTGGGAGTGAGATATAATATTTGTCATTATTTCTAAGCATCTGTTTCTTTTTGTGCTCTGCTGTTTCCACTGAGTGCAGATAGCTGCTTTCCCTGTCCAATTTATTATTATCTTTTACCAGCCAGTTAGGACTCAAGGGATACCTCAAATGTGACTGTTTAATATTCTTTAAATATTTTCAATTCAAATTTATATAAATCTAATGAGATAGTATAACTATTTGGATTAAATAATAATATAAGCGTTTTTAGGACAGATTCAGGATGCTTTTAATTAACTTCAAGTGACAATTAAGACAAGTTCTACTGTACATTGTTTGTACTTTAAGCAATAGATTGAAACAAGAGGCCCCAAAGGGCCCTAGGTCGTTCACCTGTCATAGTAGTGCATGCAAGCCCTGTGATTTGACCAAGGGACCTCACACTTTACCTAGATTTTGTTGAGATCATCATTGTGACAAAGTTTCATAAAGATAGCCAATCATATCGCCTGTTACAATACTGAACAAGAAGCAGTCACAGACAGCCATATCCCCCGCCGAAGGGAAAATAATTGTACCAAAGATTATTGAATACAATCAATTTTTTTATAACATAAGTTATGTGAAAGTTTGGTTTCAATCGCAAGAGAAATGTTTGAGATGCACAAAAGATTTTTTACTATATCCAAATTTATTACATACAAAATAAACAAGAAGCAGTCACACTACACGAAAACCAGGTTAACAGTGACCTTAATCCAAGCAGTCCCACTTTCAATCCCAATTGTTGTCTTCACAAAAGCTACTACCTACTTAGCAATGTTCATCATGATATCGAATTCCTAACAAATGTTATAGAGCAAAAACATTTTATCTATTTTAAGTAACTGTGACCTTGACCCCCTTCAGCCCACTGTCAATTGCAAGTTACATCTTTACATATTAAGCTATATAAACTGCAAGTTTCACAATAATATCTCATTCCTAACAAAAGTTTTTAAGTGAAAACGTTTTTTTCTATTTTTAGTAACGGTGACCTTGACCCCCACTTTCAATCCCAGGTGACTCTTCACACAAGTTACCTACAAAGCTAGCAACGACGTTTCACCATGTTATCTTAATCCTCACAAAAAAATGAGCATAAATGCTTTTTTCTATTTTTAGTAATGGTAACCTTGACCCCACCGGCCCCACTTCCCATTGAAAGTGCCGTCTGCAGACAAACTACCTACATAGCAGGTTTCATTATAATATCTAATCACAAACTTAAGTTATCCATCAGAAACAAAAATATGAGCATAAATGATTTTTTCTATTTTTAGTAACGGTGACCTTGACCCACACCGGCCCCACTTCACATTGCAAGTGCTGACTGCACACAAACAACCAACACAGCAAGTTTCATAGTGATATCTCATCCCAAACTTAAGTTATACATCAGAAACAAATTGTTTCCTCTATAGCTTACACATGTATAAAAAGGGCCATAATTCTGTCAAAAATGGCCGAAATTAATGCGCTATTGCATCTCATGAGGGTACATCTGTGAAGGTTTCATCAAAATTCCTTAAGAAATGGAGCAGGAGTTGCACACAGAAGAGTTTATCATTTTTGCTATATCCCACAAAGGTACAAAATAAACAAAGAGCCATAATTCTGTCAAAAAAGGCCAGAATAAAAAACCCTGACGATATGCGCTAGGGCACCTTACAACAGTACTTCTGTAAAAGTTTTGACAAAATTCCTTGAGAAATACAGGAGGAGTTGCACACAGAAGAGTTTAAATGTAAAAATTCAACAAAGGGCAACTCTGTCAAAAATGGTCGAATAAAAAAATCCTGACAATATGCGCTGGGGGACAAAATAACAGTTATTCTGTGCAAGTTTCGTCAAAATCCCTTAAGAAATGTAGGAGGAGTTGCAAACAGAAGTTCGGACGGACGTTCTCCCAGACTTGACATTGTTGGGTTTTCTTTTGTTCATTCTTTTGTTTGTAAAACCCCATAAGCAACATTTTGCACCCCGTAAGCAACGGAATGAATAGAATCTAAATATAGCCTATTGTTCCGCACCCCACAACTACAAGTGGGTGCGTACAGACGGACTGACGGACGGACGGAATGACGCCTACCATTTCCATATCCCATTCGCCTTCGGCGGGTGATAACAAGAGTTTAAAATGGTGTAATCTGATTGGTTGTCCTTATCCATAAGTCAAGTAAGATCAATATTGAATTTTAAAGTAATTGTTTGTCTTGATTTGGTTTTCTTAAAACATTTTGGCGGCCTGTTTTAATTTGCATTAATTTATTTTTACCATCAAATAATGTGGTATTCATTTGTTTACCACATAAAAAAGGTTTGACTTAATGAAATTGACTGGCATTTTAACATGCCTGCTATATGAGACTGCAGCCGGCATTCAATGTGTGGTACCATTGTGTCTGTGACATGTTTGTTTCCTTAGTACCAGTTCTAGGCAGTGAGATTAATTCGCCCATTGTTGATTTCGTGTTCATGAATTGATCTTAATGTTGTATTCAATCTAAATTAATGAAATTCAGTTTTATGAGATGATCCAATGTAATGCCATTGTGAAGACATGCAAGAGAAAAACACTTTGGTGTTTGTCGAAGACAACATTTCCTGTTCCTCAGTGAGCAGGTCTTATTTAACATTTGAATAAAATTAAATGTATTGCATAACTCTAATACTTAACCCACTTTTAGTTGTTGGTTTTTTTTAAAAACCTGTTGGTGTTTTTTGACACCATTCTCTGTTCTTGGGCTGAAGATAAAATATTGTTATTTTCCCTTTCTCGACCCTGGCTAATTAGAGTTAGGTAGGAAAATATTTTTTTCTTTCGTCAATATAATTTTTATTTTCGTACTCTCATATATACCTCGCTTTTTTATAAAATAGAACTCTTTTTTTTCAGAGGTAACCTGGTGTAGATATATTCTAAGAGAAATGAAGTGGTGGCCAAGACAGGAATCAGACACAGGACCTCTTGATCCCAAGGTGCACGTCTTACCTCTAGACCACTGTGCCTCGATCATTGTTTATAGATCATTGTACTTCGACATTTTATTTAAAGCATGCAAGGATAACATAAATCCAATTTTATTTCCATGGGTTTGAAAATTATAGTTATTGCACGAAATTTCTGGGTTCCCTGGTGAACAATCTGATTCTTTTATTTATATGACTGTAACTAAAGCACAAACAAATTGTAAATTTAGTGATGAAATTATTACCATTAATCCTTTGCCAATCATGGATCTAAGAAATGTTTATAATCCTGTGTAATGATCGGATAGATTTCATGCGGCAAAGTCGCAGCAAAGTCTCCAAGTTTGTTTCTCTTATTTCTGATTTGTCTTAATAGCAAATATTATTCCACGACTTGTAGTAATTGCTTTAGGTTATGGTGTTTACTTAACAGCACCAGTATACAAATTGTTTCTGGTAATGTTACCCAGTAGCGTGACCAGATAGGCCAGAGTTTTTTAATTTTTTGTTACTCAGACTTTTTTGTGTGAAGTGTCAACAGGAGGGAAAAAATAAAAATATAGCTTCCATGTAAGCTATTGGTGGTAGACTCGTCAATGATGGTCTGATTTAAAGCAATAAACTCTAAACAACAGTGTTAGTTTTCAAGAAAACAGCCAATTCATCTTAAGGCTAGTACACTGCAGTGAAATACTAATATACATGTCATACAACTTATTATGAACAAAATAATGAAATAATAAAACAACGCTGGCACATATTTATCATCCAAATATTATATGCAATTTTGTTTTTTTCCCAGTGTTTAGGGTCTAAGTAACAAAAAATCAAAGAACGCTAGCCCTATATAGCTGGGAATGGTCATATATTTCTTAAAGGCTGACCCACATAGCTGTGATCAAACAGAATGTGTCTCCTGGGTGGAAAATGCTGTCAAAATTAAGGTGATTTAGATCTATCTGTTTATCAGGTTTTAAGGCAAAGCTTGAATGGGGGGGGGGGCTTTAATATCTTTCACTTTGCCATAGGCGAGACATTTGATTGTTTGAAAAGTCACACATTAGTACTGACATTATATGAGATAAGAATATGATCATATCAGATTTTCTACAGGACAAAGGAACTGGAAGTTCTGCTGTTAGACTGAGATATGTCATTGGTCAGACAATGTCAATCCAGGTTATAGTAAGGGATGAAATTTGCTGTACTCTTGCTGGCAACTCAGCGGAATCTTAGAAGATTTACTGAAAATTTGAAAATAGGGGTTAAATTCCAGTCAAAGAATCAGGTCATGACAAGTATTGAAAACCTGATTTGAATATTGTGGCACATTTTGCACATGCTTAATTGTTGGTAATTTTGCTGCTATCAATAATATCTATTATTTTAATTAGCAACCATTGTGATGCATCTATTACTTCATACTGATCAATGGGGTGCATCTATCATTTCATACTGACCAATGGGGTGCCTCTATCATTTCATACTGACCAATGGGGTGCCTCTATCATTTCATACTAACCAATGGGGTGCTCTATCATTTCATACTGATCAATGGGGTGCCTCTATCATTTCATACTGACCAATGCGGTGCTCTATCATTTCATACTGACCAATGCGGTGCTCTATCATTTCATACTGATCAATGGGTTGCCTCTATCATTTCATACTGATATCAATGGGGTGCCTCTATCATTTCATACTGACCAATGCGGTGCTCGATCATTTCATACTGATCAATGCGGTGCTCTATCATTTCATACTGATCAATAGGGTGCCTCTATCATTTCATACTGATCAATAGGGTGCTAGTCTACCTCATTAATGCATCTGAATGGTAATTAACTAAATCTGAAGAGTATTCAAGTGAAGTTATTAGAGTTGCCAAGCACCATTAACATTTTGCTATATAGTATAGAGTGTGTGAGTTCCATGTAGCAGATTAACAAATATATTTTCTCTTTCTAAATCCAGAGATAACTTATGAATAGTTCATGAGGTTGTATGTTGATCACATGACTGATTTTATAAAACCCAACATTACACGAAATTAATGACTACTATTTATTCTATGTGACAACAAAGACATCTATACATTGACAATGGAATCCTACAAACGTTCCCAATATACCACAAAGGAAGCCATTGAAGAGGTTACAATCTTCCTACATGAGACATTTTACACCATACTACAGTAAGACAAGCTAGCCAATGGACAAAATGGACAACATAGTTTACAGCCAGCAAGTATAGAAAACTTGCCATGTCTGACACCAACAGGAAGTATAGAAAACTTGCCATGTCTGACACCAACATAATTTGGGAGTAGATAAATAATAAATACCAAACATTGTAACACATAGAGAGCAAAAAAGTGTTAGAATTACATGTACTGGCAGTAAAAGAAGAATACATGATGCTAACATGCCTGGAAGGAATGATTGTTTGTGTGTGCTTGTTGCCCTCCACTGTGTATAGATGTCTGTGTGATGATCATCTATAATATGTCTTGTGATCAACTATAAGTGGAATTCTATGAGACTTAATTGGCAACTTCACTGATGAGCTGATATTGTCAGGATGGTTCCAGTACATATAAACACTTTGGGGACCACATGCATACCTCAATCTTATTTGCGTATTCAGGTTTTAAACGCTGATTCTCAACAGTGTGTCATTTATAATATATAAAAAATTTTATATATTATGGCAGCCATGGCAATTAACTGAAAAAAAATTCCTGGACTGTAATTCTGGCCCCTACTTCATCCTTGACCCTTCTACAATGAACTAAGCTTGTAACTTCTGCACATGCGGAGGATAATTGGAGTTCCGAATCCATGAGAACACTCACTACAGTACTGGAAAAAATATAGCTATAATTGTCACGTAATGGATCATTTATTCCAAATGTTTTTCAACCACAAAAATTTGTGAATATTGTTTACATTGCATGTAAAATATAGTAATACGCACACACCCCAAAATGAATCAAAGCATTTAAAAGCACTCAGACCTTTTTAGGGGCAGGTTCTGTGGCATTTCTTTCTTAATAATATAAACTTATAATTCAAATAAGACAAAATCGCAAACTTAATACTGTAAACCAATTAACTTTCGCAAATACTAACTTTCCCGATTAGCTGATCGTCAGCATATCCGCGACTACAATTTTCGCGTATTTAAGTTTCCCGCAATGTCCATGTTAATGTTTAAGCAACTTTCGCGGCAAATTAATTTCGTGAAATTCTTCCACTCGCAAACTCCACAACATTAAATTATGCGAAATAATTTCTTGGTTTACAGTACTCATAAATATGGCAGTAAATACCTCCACTTTAAGTCATGCTAAAACTAAGAATTCATATGACTTGTACTTACAGTGCCAATCTGTCTTTCTTAAGTCTAATATTCCTATTCAAATAAGATCAAAATAACATGTTTATATTTCAATTTTAAATTCAAATCAAGGTGCAGTACCCTTAAATGTGTAACTATGTGATACAATAAGCTATTTATTCAACTGTTTACATTTATTTCACAGTAATTATAGTCATTTGACTTAACGCAAAGTATCACAATTTAGGATATTATGAGAGTTCCATTACTATAAATATATAGCATGATGAAATACATCTTAAAGCATATTTCACTCCGCTTTGGACAGAATTTCTAGCACTAAGTATTAGTTAGCTAGGACCTTTGAGGATTCACAATATAGCATGATAATACAGCGAATCAATTTTATCAGGTATTAGCATGTCTCGGGTTAAAGTCCTGCAAATATGACCTCTAAAGTTTGGTATTTTAACATTTGGATAATCATAAACTATTTAGCCTTAAACGTCATTATGAAAGAGGTTGCTCACCTGTTGTAGTAGTGCATGCAAGCGCAAGTATCTAGGAATACAGTATCAAATTCATCACGAACATTTAGTTCAATAAAACCTGATGGGCACCAACATGTAAAAGCAATTAATAATGTAGATCATGTAAATCTATTGCTAGTATCTGTTTTACATATCCTCCGAGACACTGAACTTTAGCAGTCATTTAATTATAATGCCAAGCTTCCATACATTCAATGTAAACATGTTGATTATATTACTGGTACGTAATAGTCCACCAAATGTGGAGGAGGATTAATACTTCATGAATGGTGTATAAACAAAATGGAAGACTTCAATCAAAACTGACAAACAAAACCAATGTGAAACAATGGACTACACCAGCAATAAACATACACAAGTATCCCATTAGGACAACTAGGACGATGCCAAAGGACAACTAGGACGATGCCAAAGGACAACTAGGACGATGCCAAACTGCAACTTTGTAAACCTGTGCCTCTGTACTATAGGAGAGATCATGTTTGTATACAAACGGATTAGTACCACCAGTTAGCTATTGGTGAATGGCAGGTTTTTATTGTTCATTAATCCAAAAGGTTGCCGGTGGGCATTTTGCATATGAATACGGTGATCTCTCCTATTGATAATTAGATAATAGAAAAGGGCAACAAAGTCATAGCTCAACAAACATGGTCTACCAAAAATAGCACTAAGAACTTAATTGCTAACTTCGTGTAAATTGTCAATTAATGTTACTATGTACATACAAGAACATTTATTTTACATCGGATATACTTAAACATTGGAATAGCTATTTTCTGACAAAAAATAAGGAACATGTTTAAGTAATATTAAATGCAATGTTACAACCCATAGCCATACAGAAAGGATGACTGTCATGTAATGATACCAGACACAGATCACTAACAGTAACAGACCAAGGTAACCTTAAAACATCAGTAACAGACCAAGTTACCTTAAAACAACAGTAACAGACCAAGTTACCTTAAAACATCAGTAACAGACCAAGTAACCTTAAAACATCAGTAACAGACCAAGTTACCTTAAAACAACAGTAACAGACCAAGTTACCTTAAAACATCAGTAACAGACCAAGTTACCTTAAAACAACAGTAACAGACCAAGTTACCTTAAAACATCAGAAATAGACCAAGTAACCTTAAAACGTAATAACTTTCCACTTCAAGACAATTTGTTTTTTGATTGATTGTTTCAAACCGTAGTAAGACAAAAGTAGAATTAAGGAGGGGTAGTTACTTCTACTTCACTAAATAATGATGGTAGTTAAATTTATTATGTAGGGGTAAAATTAAACCTACATTGCATCCAATGAACCAGCTTGCTTTGGCACAGAACTCAAATTGAAAGCTGGGATGAAAATCCTGTCTCCCAACGCTGAACCTTAGAAAAGAAGGCCCACACTTAAGAGCTTACCTGAGGGCTTTGCACTTTGACACAAGCAGTTTAATTTTCAGATTCATATGACTACCATAGCAAATTTTCGGATGGCTGAAAATCGGACTTTCAGATTTGTACAGCTGAAGCTTGGGACTTTAGACTTTTTGACAGCTTCAAATTAGACTTTCAGTATAGTTTCATTTTCTCGTTTAGTTGTGTGTTCTGTGCTCTGCTGTTTCAGTTGAGTGCTGCCTTCCCTGTCCAATTTTTCATTATGTTTTTACCAAGAATTTGCAGTCACAAACATTTCCAGTTTCATAAAGATTTAGGTCAAAAGTGTGACTTTAGTGAACATTAGCAAGGTTTTTCTTTAAGTGTGTCTCGCTAAAATAGTTGACCTAGTTTTTTTATTCCCAGATGACCCAGTTGAGAACTAATTTACCAAAGCCACAACTTATAACCAGCTTTCATGAAGATCAAGTCAAATCTATGGCATTAATTAAAGCAATTTTACAAGGTTTGTCTTTACTTTGGCCTGGTAACCTAGTTTTTTTACCCCCAGAGCATTAAACATTTACATTTAATCGAAAGATTAGTTTTCAAAAGAGATATATTCATGCAAACTCAAATGACTAGTTACAACAATTGTAAAAGCTAATGCATTTTTAAATTGCAAATATCATATGCTGTAAGACACTTCTCAAATCCTTGACATGATAGTAGTGATTATCTGTCCAATTTAGCATTGTATAGTTTTCTCTAATACTGTCAATATAATCAGCAACAATAACCTAAAAGTCACAAACATTAATGGATCAATCAATTTGAATGTGCTTTGTTATGCCTTAGTCTATAAATATGATTTGAGACAATATCTAAGTAACATTAAACTCTACACTCAAGTCAGTCAAGAAACTGTCAATATACCACCCCTAAATTGTTGCTAAACAACATTGTTTCCTCGCGAAAATTTTATACCTCAACAGACATGAAAATCAACCATAATCTTCTTCTTGCTAAAACCTCATTTAATAAGATTTTCAAAATGATAACATTTAATTAATCTTTGAAAACATAGTGAGGGTAATAAAAAGCTTTATAACACACTAAAATGACAGGTTTGCATGACAGTTTTCATTTTGCTTATATCTGGTTTATAACAGATGAAACTTTCAATAACCCAATCATTTTTCTCTGAGAGTCCTCTTTAAAAATGAGAGAAAATGATAACAAAATAATGAGACAAATCCTTCAAGTTACTGTACACCATAAGTCAACAGTCTGAGGTTTGCAATTTCCGAGAACATATCAGAAAATACAGAAACATCATTACTTATTCACTATACAATTGTAACAAATGTTCTAATGTAGTCTCAGCTTAACAGCAACTATTTACAGTTTATTAATAGTGCTGTTCCAGTGATCACCTTCATATTATGCCATATTTCTATGCAAACAATTTACAATTTGACCTGGTTTGAACCACACATAACCAAGTGCCGGATTTAGTAAAACTCAGAGATTTCATTGTGACAATTAATCTGACCAAAGTTGAAAAACTTATCTCAGGTGTTCTTTGATTTGGCTTCATGACCTACTTAGTTGTTGACCCAATATCAAATACTTAAAGTGCACCCAATATAATGAGAAAGGCGGGAAAATTGCAAATGTGCACGATTGATCATTGATATTTTAGTACAAAACTGATCATATCTGTTTACTTTAGTAATTTGTAAAACCAATTTGCAACAGTTGACCAAACCGATTCATGTTAGTAAACATCACATTATCCTGGGTGCACTAAAAGACCTGGATTTTATAGCAGGGTGATCATTGTGACCAATAGCTTCATTACAACTGGCATAATAATTGTCAATTGCTGAAAGACAATCCAATCAAATAAAAGAAAGAGGGATCCCAAAAGCTCACAATGTCACATAAGCTTAGCTCAAAATACAAAAAAAGAAAAGTATGAATTGAAAAATCCATAGAATTAGTTTCATGAAACAGTTTTTTGGGCCAGTGGCATTGTTACATATAAACATATCTGTCTAAAAAAATATCAGTAAATTGTTCCATAAAGCATATAAGTAAATTAAACCATTGAGCAAAAATCTTAATCAGAATTCTGCACTCATATCCAAAATTGTGTTAGTTACATACTAATCAACTTATATGTTCATCCCCATCCATCACAGCATATATATTGCCCAAAAACATATCAAACTGATATTTTCCAAAGAGTTTTGAAGTCAGTATGTCTGAAACACAGAGAGATATTTGCACGGTAGTATTCAATCATTCCTAATCATTTGTGCTTTGAAACAATCTGTAATGGCGCAGACAACAGACTTTTAAAAGCACACGATTTTTCATACTCTGTAATTAACGTAGTGACATGTAAGCGATAAAAGATAACATAGATTTTAAATCCCTGTTCATTGAACACATACTATAATACAATCTATGATGACAAATGATGTATTGCACACAGCCATTAGTTAAAACTCAATTACTACATAAGCCTTATTCCATACACTAATAGAGGAATAAAATTTATCAAAGCAACAGAATCAAATTATGTGATTTCATTCCATAGGGTTTTATGGTACTTGATAACAAGACCCACAACCTAAAAATTGTATTAAAAGGTACTTATTAATAAAACCACGACATGAAAATTAAATTAGAATGCTATATATCTACTAACTTGAAATGAGATTGATGACTGTTAAATATTATAAAGAATGTAGTTAGAAGCTTTAACTAAGTTATGTAAATCACCTTTTTTTTCGCTAATATTCACGAGGATGTTGACGGGCGAAATCATTATTCTCGCTAAACTTTTGAAATACAAAGTCAGCAATTGGACATTGTGAATGACGCGAATTCTCACAAACAAAAAATCTTGTTACTCAGTTAACAGTGGCAGAGTTATTAATGATCAAACTGCATACCTGAGTTATGTGCCAATGACATGTAAGACAATTCAAGCAGCAGGTACTAATATCTACAGTCAGGTGCCAAATTAAAGTTCACAAAGTAAAAATTTCGTTGAAAATTTGACAGATTTTCTGTATTTAAAATTGCATGACAAGATTATTAGAAATTTACCGAGTTAGAATTTGATACCATATGTTAGAATAATCTAATAATGATTTGGTTCTTAAGAGAAAATAAGTTGTATGTATTATATTTCGGGTTGCTAGGCAAATTTAGAATGTCAGTGAAAATTCATGACATATGGGATTAGCCTGGTTGCCATGGTAACAAACTTTTGTTGTAGTAGCTAAGAAAGATGAAACAACCAGATTTTGTGAAGACTATACAAATTTAAGAGACTGAACAAGATCCTGCAAATTTTGACCTTTTGAAGCAATTTTAAGATTGTTTCCCTACAAACCATGTTTTCCATTTAATATCCAGCATGGTCAGAATTATTGTTTTACTTGATGGTTGCTGTTCTAGGCAAGACCATACAGTAGTGAAATGAAGGGGAAGCAATCTAAATATTAATAGCATTAATAGGGCATTTCCTGTGGTGCTAGTTGTTAAGAAAGACTGAGCAACCCGATTTTATATAGACTATAGATGGTTTTGTTATTATGACTTTACAAGCTCCAGGACTTTGACTATTCACAAGCTATTTTAGACAATATCCATAAACTGTATTTCTATTGCAATATCCACAGAGCGTGGTAAGACATGATTAGGCTCAACTAGTTCCAGGAAAAGTGAAATGTCAAACTATTTATATTTCAAGAGTAACAGTTGAGCATCCTCTGTGGTTCTAGTTTGTAAGAAAGATGGAAACATGTTTTGTGTCAACTAAAATGTTTAAATGACTGTACAAGGTCCTAGAATTTGGTTATTTTAAAACTATTTGAAGGCCATTGAAATATCAAGAGAGTCTGATAAGAAAGATGGAAACACAAGGTCATGTACACTAAAACCCTCCACTTCTGTGGGTATCCAAAAAGCCACATGCACAAAATCATTAAAAATTAATCAATACAAATATAAATGATTTCAGTTTATGTAAATGCACCAAATGATACCACTATATAAACAAAACCAAGTAATGTAACTAGTGACAGGACTCCTGATCACAAGGTATTTGTCAACATGGAGGGTAATAGAAGACATTGCTTGAATCAAGTGTAAGTAGATATGGGAATCAATTTCACGGTACATTGATTCAATCATAGACAAATACATCCTGATTTCCTGCATATCCTACAGTCTAATAAAGGTCTGTATATAGTCTGAGAGTCAAACCAGATATAACAAATCTCAAATGTACTATAGACGCCAAATCAATTGAACCGGTTCATTCACAAAACTAGAAACAGTTTAATTGTTATTAATTCATACCTTTAGGTTCATTTGGTGCTCAGTACGGTAAAGCTGACTTCAAACACCAAAACCATCCACGTGTAAAATCATTTAGAATAACTTCAACTAATTTTTCAATAAACATTTGAATGGTTTGAGTGCAAACCTGTGTAGCATTGCTTAGACTAAGGGTATCAAACAGCTGACTTGGTTAGCTTGTAGATGGTACAGCACAGTGCAGCGTCAACACTAGTGTGGCAGGTTCAGATCAGAAATATTGGCCCAGCTGACTTGGTTAGCTTGTAGATGGTACAGCACAGTGCAGGGTCAACACTGGTGTGGCAGGTTCAGATCAGAAATATTGGCCCAGCTGACTTGGTTAGCTTGTAGATGGTACAGCACAGTGCAGGGTCAACACTGGTGTGGCAGGTTCAGATCAGAAATATTGGCCCAGCTGACTTGGTTAGCTTGTAGATGGTACAGCACAGTGCAGGGTCAACACTGGTGTGGCAGGTTCAGATCAGAAATATTAGCCCAGCTGACTTGGTTAGCTTGTAGATGGTACAGCACAGTGCAGCGTCAACACTGGTGTGGCAGGTTCAGATCAGGAATATTGGCCCAGCTGACTTGATTAGCTTGTAGATGGTACAGCACAGTGCAGCGTCAACACTGGTTAGGCGGGTTCAGATCAGAAATATTGGCCCATCTGACTTGGTTAGCTTGTAGATGGTACAGCACAGTGCAGCGTCAACACTGGTGTGACAGGTTCAGATGAGGAATATTGGCCCAGCTGACCTTGTGAGCTCAGAGGGAACACATACTCATAACCTGAAGGTGACTTGAGCATGCATCCTTGATCTACATATTACAGTAACTAGGATAACTCCCAGCATCATCCTTGAACTCACTGTTTTCAATTTTAATAATGTTAGGAAGAACCTGCTTTATACATGTTTCATTTGTTTTATATTTTGGTATTCTGTATGGCAAATAAATCTTTGACTGGTATTTCGCTCCAGCAATCACGTCAGTCTGTGATAAAATTTACGGGACATTGATGAAATATTTGCGAGAATCCCACAATGGCACATCCTTGGCATAACACCATACATCTGATATATACAAACCAGACAAATGCTTCGCTACAGTTTGGTACACAGCGTAGATCTGGCTTGTTTCATCTATCATCCTAGGAATATGAAATTACAGAAACTGGGCAAAAAACTAAATAAATATCAGACAAGAACATGGTAACTTAATTTTCGAAAATTTACATCACATTCGCTCTTACACTTAATATATCAGAAGAAATCGCATCATATATCATTATTAATGGTGGCAAATACTTTACTATAGTTACACAGGACCAATCTGAGTTATATGCCATCATAAATAAATTGCAAGATTATGTCATCTGATCAATGCTTCCAATAATCAGGAGAGGAGGGAGAACAATTTTAAAAAAACCTGATACACCAGGGTACTGTTCTATCAAAGCACTAACAAAAATATTTAAGTTACGCTCAAATTTAAAATCTTCATAATTCTTTAACAACTGCAAATTGGTGAGATAGGAGCTCATTTACTGAAGCATTATTATTAGTGCAGCTCCATTTACCACACCTTATAATTGTTTACCTTAATATAATAATATTAATAATAATATAATATAATTGTGAACAAATTACAGAGAATTTAAATTTGATAATAAGTTTACGATTCCATAAGTTCTTTGATAAAACAGTACTCTGGTTTCTATTCTGACAGATTACCTGGCAATGATTATCAAGTCTAATACATGATTATTAATCATTACATTTAACTGACTCATTTTATACCATAAACCGAACAACATACTTAGTAATGTAATAAATAGATGAATCGTCAGAGAAAACAATCCTCTATATTGAACCCCTACAGTGACCTACAAAAATATTCCCCTGTTTTTTAACATTTTCCCATATTCGCCTCAACCAATAACATTAGTCCAGATGTGAAAAGATTGACTTATAAGCCACTAGGGTGAAATGTTGACATTTCTCTCAATATACATTAATATTGGTAAGTAACTAGTCTTCAAATGACCAATTTAAACAATTAATGAGACGGCTTGATAGAGAGCAGACATTGTGGATTATTGAATAAAAATATTATATATAATATTCCACTGGCACAAGCTATTAGGGAAACATAATAAATATTTCACATTTGCCAACTTTTGGCCTTGAAATTACTGGTGTAACGTTTCCAGGCACTCACAAATTGTTACCATAGTAACGTTTTAGATTTATCACTGTATTATAAATTACTTATAATGATAACATAGACATGACTAATGTGGCTCTACAAACAGGCTTAGTCTTCATAAAGTACATCTTTGGTATAATATTTTACTTTGTATCAATTTAGAGCATCACCCAGACATAATAGAACACAACGGTCATACTATAAAGTTTAAGGAGGATATGAATAACTGAAATAGTAGTCAACTGTGTAAAATCAAGTTTGCATAGACTATATAAGTAGATGATAAAACCTTTGATTTTATACAGAAAATGCTGTCTGTAGTTTTGATTCATATGCTCCTTGGACAAGGACCGTTTCCCCTGGATATAATTTTCCAGTTAGAATATGACATCTGTTTATGTCATTTTCATGGTTTCTTCAAAGAATCAAGTTATATCCACTGTTAGTTACTTAGTAGAGCATCCACTTGTACATTGGGTATTTCGGTCAGGGTTCAATCATTCAAACCAAAAGCGAAACAAGACCTCCACAAAGAAGGGCGATATACGCACACTAGGAATCTAGAAGACCACACTAAATGGAGAGCCACCATAACCACAAGAGCAGAAAGTAGGTTTCACAAACATTATTTTATTATCAACATTTCTGAAAGTAATTGTGCATTACTTAACTAATATAACTAGTATATCTAGTTGATACTTTTAAAATACTTAACTAGTTATAGAGCTGAGTTAGAACACTACAATTCAAAATTATTACAAGAAATAATTTTATTGTATTTTTGCGCATGACAGTAATGTAAGTGCAAGCTCACTGCTTGATTGGCCAATGACCTCTAGACTTTTCTTTCACTGTAACTTTTGCAATAATTATTTCTGTTATTTACCATTCAAAGGCAAATACATCTAAATGAATAATGGCGTATCAGTGTGCATTCATGACCTTGCCAAATATAGACTTTTAAACAATTTACCAGGAATCAATCGTCAACCATGGGATGCCAAGTTTCAGCATCTGAACAGTGTTAGTGCACTACTATGTAAATATTCAATCAAACATGTACTGGCTGATGACTACAAAGCAGTAATGGAAATGGTAACATCATTTATCAATCGTTTCAAGTAATTGTATTAGACAGGACAACTGTTTGACATCAACACCATTATCATGATGAACTAGGACCATCATTATTGAATTTAGCCAAACAGTATGATCCCATACAGAGCTATGCTCACAGAATATACAATTTGACCTGTCCGACCAAAATCCATATAGCAATCTCAGAGATACCAGCTAGAAAAAAGCAGGATATTTATTCATTTATTATGGTACACAGATGATTCAATACTCAATTCATCAGAGGACACTTGCATACAAGATTTAATCTATTCATTAACACAATCATTCATCATGATCAATGTAATTATATTTCATTATTTGTATGAAGAGAATATCAGTTTTAGGTTTACAGTTACAGTAAAGCCTGATATATCACCCGGGTCAAAGAAGGAAAAATTAACAACAAATATTTTATGTGAGGCCTAATTGAAAATGTGATTAAGTACTCTGTGTATAATATACACTGGCCAACAAAAGTAAGTATAACAAGGTTATTTCACCATTACTCATCTGTAACAAAGTATTTGCAGAACAGTGGAGAAACAATATTTTTGAAGACAAGGAATATTTTTGAAAAACAAGACTGCGTTCAATAAACGCTTATGCCCCCTGTGGAAGCCTTGTCCATAAACAAGTCTAAGTCCAAAATTAGGTCTAGGTGAAGGTCAAAATGGGGTCAGGTGATACAGGCGTGTGGAGAGTGTTCATATACAACATCCATGCAAGTATGAAAGCTTTGTAGCAAGCCATATTTAAATGCTAGAAGAAACGGTCAATTTGGGTTAACCAGGACGGACGGACGAACGGACGGACGAACGGGACGGACGAACGGGACGGACGAACGGGACGGACGAACGGACGAACGGACGGACAGGTGAATCACTATATGCCTCCCGATCTATCGATACGGGGGCATAAAAACATACACTGATTGGTACCCCAGGTGCAAAATATAGTTTCTTTGTTCGACTTGAAATGTAACTTTGTCATAAAAAGATGGACAAATTTAGCCTATTGCATCACATGGTTATTTTGATTTAGAACATCTTCATCTTTACTTCTATCACATGGTTATTTTGCAACTGTATACAAACGTTCTTACTTTCGTTTGGCACTGTATAAATATCACATTCCACATTGGACGATAGGATGAAATGTTCAGCAGGAATAAGTGATGTCAACCAAGCCATGTATCGGAAACCGGAAAACTTGTTTGAACTATTTCAAGGAACAATGGTGTAATCTATAATGACTTTGATCCATCACTCAGCATTTGATGATAAGAATCATAAGAATTCATTCATCAATATATGTCATGATGTAACAGTCGGTCAATGCCAGTTGTCAGGATATCATCAAAAAGTGCAACTTTTAATAACTCAGCTGGTTAGTACCCGCCACAGTATTAAAGCCCGCTTTCTTGACCCCAATTATTCAAAGGTTTTATTATTAGTCATAGGAAAGATTAAATATGTCTAAGTGTTGCTGATTGTAAAGAATGTGTTCGAATTTTTTACTTTTATGTACAAGCAACATTTTCAAAAAAATATCTTTTTTAATAATTAAAATTTATTTGAGGTTTATTGTGAAACAAGTTTTTAACTTAAATTAAACACTCTCAACACCTCATTCCTGATGATCTGCAGGACTTCTCTCTCATACAAAAGCAAACATGTTGCAAGCAACAGTACATGTTGCGCAAGAACAGTAAATGTTGCACAATAAATATCCAGTAGCAGAGGAGAATTCATAAAAATTGACAATGTGCTAAACGTAACATGATTAATACTAACACCACCTTCTCCTGTTTCCATACAATATGGTGTGATCTGCACGCTGCAATTAGCTAGCAGTGAATAAATGAATACTGATTCGGCAATTTTAACACATAAATCAAATGGTAACTTTTTACATAATAGAGAAACAAATATTTCGAGAAAACTGGATTTTTTTTACAATTAATTTAAAGCATTCAAGGTTTTTGTACGAACAGACAGTACGGATAATAGAAGACATTGATTTACGTAACATCCGAATAGCAGTGAACAATTTGTAACACAGATATGTATTGCTGAACCAGCCATATTAGGTATTTCAGCTGTTTTACTGTTGGAACTGGGCATTCAGCTTTTTGATTGCTGAAACCAGTACATTCAGTATGATTTTGAATAGCTTCAACTAGGGCGGATCATTTACTTTTTCATTGGGCATTGTGCCTTGATTGTTTTTTTTATGTTTTCTGTGTTTGGCTGGTTAAAATGAGTGCTGCCTTCCCTGTCTGACATAATTTTATCTTTTTTAATTCATTGCATATAAACTCAGTACAAAAAGAAACGTAAGTTGTAATGTAATGGGTGTTTTCTACATACAATCGGGATATATATAACAAAACATATACTCATCTAAATGTTTATTATTCCATAATCACACATCACAAGTGAGTTTTTGGAATAATTAATATCCATGAAAAGAATTGTGATTTTAATGGACATGTACACAAATGGTCAATAGTGTTATAAATGTCAAAACATCAAAATGAAAAATGGAGGATTTTTGTAAAAAAATGAAATTTCCAAAATAAACGGCTTGTTCACATACCCATGGTTCCCAATGATGAGTCTAGCTCATTGGTCGCCAACCGGAAGCGATTCCTTAGGTGTGCAACCCTGATACAGACATGTTGTCTTTGCGTAGTAACACACAGACTATCTGGTATTGGTCTTTCTTTTACACTACCCGTTGCATTTTAATGTTGCAGTAGACAGGATATTGTGTCAAGACTACGGTTAAACCGTCGTGTGACGTCAGTTTTATTGACGCCAGCACTGAGGAGACAAATAACCCAGTAACAGACAGCATCAGACAGCCGTCCCATAGTTCCAAGTGACTGTATTTGAAAGATGAACATTAATTTAACTGTGCCTATCCACTATCTACAGGGATATAATGATTTCTGCAATGAAATTATTCATGCAGACTGGTAGCACGTGAATCTCGTGGTTTTACAAGTAACGGCAATACTGGGCCATCAAATGCAAAAACAATGTGTTTTTGTATTTACAATGTGTAGAAACCACTTTTGATCGTTTATGCAAAATATTATGTCGATAGGTACTGAACTTTTGCCACAACATCAAAAATACTACCCTAAAACCACTTACGTTTCTTTTTGTATTGAGTTTATATATTATTAGGTTTTGTCCTAGATTAATCGATTAGGACTAACGCTTAATCCAGTAGCATTGCATAAACAAGAGGCTCTAATAGTATCATGTCATGGCATAAAATCACTCACAGTAGCTGCTAGAGTTCAGGCCCTATTATGTATTAGCATGTTCAAAATGTGGAAAATATTGAAATTGGACTGCATTCTGAACAAACTTGTTGAAAATGCCTCAAAAAGTTCTACAAATGCTTCTCTCAATGCAGTCAACCTCTACTTTAAATTCCATGAATTGATGACTCAACAAAATTGCAATGGGCATGCAACATTGATATTGGATTGAATTCTGAACCAAAGTTTTGGAAATCCCTCAAAAAGTGCTCCATTGCTTTCTTCAATGCAGTCGGCCTTTCATTTTAAATCAACAAATTGATGACTCCACAAAAATGCATTTTTACAAAATTCAGAAAACTGTAATACCGTAGGCTACCAAATATTGCTGCTCACACTATATTGTCAACCCAGAATCGAAACCATTAATTGGATGCATCCTTGACTCAACTTTAGACGTTTTCCATTTTTAGTCTCTGATGAGCTTATCAGGAATGACCATATCCTTTTCTAGCATTTTCTCAAATTTTTTGCATTTATCAGATTTTTATTTCTTTGAGTTTGAGATTAATTTCTTCGACGTTTTAGCTGTATCCAATTCATGGTGGGTGGAACACTTTGGCAAATACGGTACCCATGAACATTTGGTGACTTTACAATATAGCTAGCATGATGCTCTACATCACCACAGCTGACATAATTGATAACTGACAAAAAACACAAACCCTGGTAAAAGTGACCAACTTTAACATGGGAATAAATAAGAAAAGGCATCAATATTAATTATCGGGGTGTTATTAAGATAATTGTTTTCTACATGGCACGGAAGATGTCAGCGTCATGGTAACACCTGAATATAATAGAACAGTTGTTTTAATAGCACAATTCAAAAGTCATGAATATTGTCTTTCGGTATGAAAATAATTTAATTATTTAAACAATGGAGAGCCCACTTTCTGGTACCCTTCTACTGTAACTTTCATAATTAAGTATGGTGTAGAAGTTTTAATCTAAAATTAAGATACAGAGGGGGGGGAGGTCATACTGAAGCCTAACGCCCAATCATAAAAACAAGGCTAAGTCAGTTTGTTCATCATAAGCACACATTTGTACACGTCACCAAATCTGTTTCAAACATTGTTTTATTGTTAAATTCAGGTTATGAGATTTTAAATGACAATAAACTACGGTAAGTCAATACTAATTTTTCGTCAAACAACTTTTGATTTCTGCAGAAAACATCATTCTTTCAAGTGCAGCAAATCCGGATTTCCAGATTATTCCGGAATCAATTTTAGGACCCCTGAAGATAATGTCTGATTATTTTGTTATTTTAGCTCTGTGTCAAAATATATGGCAAGTGTAGGAGAGACCATGTTTGTATACAATGGTATTCATTTGCACTCAGTGCCAACCAGCTATCAGTTTTTTTATTGTTCATTTATTCAATAGACTGCAGACGGGTACTTTCATATGAACAAGTGACCTACCCTTTAAAGCCAGTCTCTGAAAACTTGGAAAACACACACATTTGGGTAATTGGGGATGAGTTTGATATTCGGCCCCACATACAGTCCAGTCAGGATAAAAATCCAGTGACGCAGCAGTCGAGTCCATTATAACGGTGTTAAACCATTTATAACGGCTTATACTGTACAAACAACTATAATTTCAATGCTAAACTAACATACTAAACTTCGCTCTACCTGTTTGGACAATGGTTATGACTTTTTGCGTACACATAAACTGCAACGTCACTGTCACACTATCCTAACTGGACTATACATAATCATGTTTATGTTTGTTTGCTTTGAACGAGTACACAGGTATAACTCTAAGCTCTAGCGCAATAAATTGCAAACACAAAATCTGATATATTTATTGTTTCTTAATATTTAGGAGCATGTAAACTTTATAATGTTGTGTCAAATGATTGAATGCTTTCATAGGCAAATGTTACGGTCCTTGACTTTAATCCATTACAAAAATATAGGCAATATAGTGTTTGTTTTTGTACTGCAATTTATCGCACATGTCTATATAACAAACGCTTGCAAAATGACAATTTACATTTTGCCTTTTCTTCAGAACGTGAAGCATTTTGATGTGAGAACTATCAATAGTTTCACACTTTATCTTGGCTGACATTAACACTCCTAATATGGCAGCATACCAGATAGCCTACCATATATTGTCAGTTTGTCAGATAATCAAAGATAACAACAGTTTGTAGCCTAGCAACAATAGGTGTACCAAATAACCTAGCAACAATAGGTGTACCAAATAACCTAGCAACAATAGGTGTACCAAATAACCTAGCAACAATAGGTGTACCAAATTACCAAATAACCTAGCAACAATAGGTGTACCAAATAACCTAGCAACAATAGGTGTATCAAGTAACCTAGCAACAATAGGTGTACCAAATAACCTAGCAACAATAGGTGCACCAAATAACCTAGCAACAATAGGTGCACCAAATAACCTAGCAACAATAGGTGTACCAAGTAACCTAGCAAAGTAACCTAGCAACTATAGGTGTACCAAATAACCTAGCAACAATAGGTGTACCAAGTAACCTAGCAACAATAGGTGTACCAAATAACCTAGCAACAATAGGTGTACCAAATAACCTAGCAACAATAGGTGTACCAAGTAACCTAGCAACAATAGGTGTACCAAGTAACCTAGCAACAATAGGTGTACCAAATAACCTAGCAACAATAGGTGTACCAAGTACCCTAGCAACAATAGGTGTACCAAATAACCTAGCAACAATAGGTGTACCAAGTACCCTAGCAACAATAGGTGTACCAAGTAACCTAGCAACAATAGGTGTACCAAGTACCCTAGCAACAATAGGTGTACCAAGTACCCTAGCAACAATAGGTGTACCAAGTACCCTAGCAACAATAGGTGTACCAAATAACCTAGCAACAATAGGTGTACCAAATAACCTAGCAACAATAGGTGTACCAAGTAACCTAGCAACAATAGGTGTACCAAATACCCTAGCAACAATAGGTGTACCAAGTACCCTAGCAACAATAGGTGTACCAAGTAACCTAGCAACAATAGGTGTACCAAGTAACCTAGCAACAATAGGTGTACCAAGTAACCTAGCAACAATTGGTGTACCAAGTAACCTAGCAACAATAGGTGTACCAAGTAACCTAGCAACAATAGGTGTACCAAGTAACCTAGCAAAAATAGGTGTATCAAGTAACCTAGCAACAATAGGTGTACCAAGTAACCTAGCAACAATAGGTGTACCAAGTAACAGACTGATACAATTCCAGCACCAACACTCTTAGAAGTCAATTACAATCAATTAGGTAAACCAGGAAAGACAGAAGATCCACCATTAAACATCATTCATTTAATGACTCGGCGGTTTTGAAAATTGTTTACGTTACAATTGACCTGTCTAACAGTTAAGTGCACATGAGTGTCTTTAATAAAAGTCAGCATCTTTAAGAAATAAGTACAGGTGGGCGTGGCCAAAACTATTAAATTCATCATTTAAAACGTTAAAACTTGACATTTTCATGAAAGTTAGAGCATTTGCGATGTAATATTTGTTCGCCTATATAGCTGTAGAATTCTAAATTTTAAAAGTATAGACAATTAATAAAAGTTTCTCAGACAAAGTTCTGAAAGGATGGTCCAATTATTATATTTTATGTATTACCATAGTTAAATAATTCTCAGAATGTTGTGGAAATTACGTGCAAGTCAAACATAACAGTAAAGGACACATGTATGCGGTCAGCAAAAAGTGGCTTTTATGACAGGGCTGTTGATCTCTTTATAACTAAATATCAATGAAAATAGTCATGATTGCTGCTACTATATTGGTATAGTTTTGGCAGACAGGATTTGAAATAAAGGTCTCTGTTCTGGTGGTTTTAGACACTTCTTGGACTGTAGGGTTGATAGATAGACTGTGTGTGAGCCAGCAGTCAGGTAGGACTGCTATAGTAGGTCATACACACGTGTTAAACAGGAACCAAAAATGGTACATTTGTCAACAATGCTAGTTACTTGTAGGAGGGCAAGTTAGTGCTAGTTTGGATACAGTCCATATAACTTGGTTAAGGGAATCGGAGGAGGTATAATATATATAACTGAACAATTGTTGAGAAAAGGCATTGAACTTGAATAAACAAACAAACCTTTTCGATATTGTATGAGAAGTCGAAGCACCCGACCATCACTCCAGGTGACAATGCTAAGTATATAGACAATTCAGCCAAATTAAATACCATTAGGGAAATAGAGGATACATAATTAACCAGTTTTTTCTGTAACAGCAATGAATAAAGCATGAGGGGACAAGACAGAGTCATATGTCACAATGAACATTGATTCCTTATGGGGTTTCTACCAACAGATTTCCATTTCCTGCAAGTCTAGAGTTACACAAACAATAATATCCTGTGGGGGTAGATCAGCTGTTAATGTTCGTTAGTCTTTCACCGAAAAAAACAATTAAGCTAATATTTGTTGTCAAACAATGAGAGATATTTCCTGATGGATTTCTACAGAGAATAACACACCATACACAAAGACAAACATCTAGCACATCATGGACACCTCAGTAAGATGCTACACTGTGTCACATTAGGCTGAACAAAGACAAACATCTAGCACATTATGGACACCTCAGTGAGATGCTACACAGCGTCACATTAGGCTGAACAAAGACAAACATCTAGCATGGACACCTCAGTAAGATGCTACACTACGTCACATTGGGCTGAACAAAGACAAACATCTAGCACATCATGGACACCTCAGTAAGATGCTACACTACGTCACATTGGGCTGAACAAAGACAAATATCTAGCACATCATGGACACCTCAGTGAGATGCTACACTACGTCACATTAGGCTGAACTAAATAAATACTTGGTTTGGAACTTTGGAGTCCACCCCACCTACTCACAAAAAGCTATTGAATTTATGTTACATTTAAGCATATTCAGGGGTTCAGTTTGACTCGAGAGTACAAGTTTTGGCCCTTAAAATTTCCAAAAAGCCACATTTTGACCCTCAACATTTTGGTTTGACAGGTCATTTTCTCTTCAAATCATGGGTACTTTTCCTATATATTAGTAATCTTTTTAGATTTATTCAAAAGTATCAAAATGACCGTTCAGATTCAGATGCTAGTGGAACCCCTATAAATCTTGACTACCATTGGTACTGTTTCAGTTTCATAATACTGCACCAGAAAACCCTACCAGTACAGAAACATAGGTAACACAGACACTTAAATTTCAATTAGTGTCTGCCAGTGGCTTTACGTTAAACATACATATTTTAGATGGGCAGTGAAACAATTAGTATTGCCAAGAACAATACTATAACTACTCAAGCTAAATAACATAGCTTCCTGGTACATCATCTCATTCTTAAAATACTGTTAACAAGAACTTAATGTACAGATATTTATCACTGGGTTAGAATAACAAGTATGTATATTCTTATACTACAGTACACTAGTATAGTATAACATTCATATGACATCCATTTATCTCCTAAATGACGTCATTACATATTTTCCGTAAATGAAATTATTTTTGGCATTGTTTATTAACAGGATGTTATTACGAGTGTATTTTCATGTTTTAAGTGTCATATGATAAAAGAATCAAACACGCATTGCAGTTGATATAAACTTATATTAAACTTGTTCATGCAAATTATAAAGCTCGTCTGAGGCTCGCTTTCAGCACTCTATCTAACAAAGGCGTATGCATGACCGTACATTCATGAATTTTCATGCATTATTAGTTTTCATTGTATTGAAGAATTTGATAAGTTATAAATATTTTCATTTGATAACAGTAGTATGCTTTGTCTTATTAACTACATTCTTCAAAAATTTGGCTAGGAAAATCAGACAACAATCAAACAATTTGGTCAAAATCTAAATATTGTAGGAAATGTATTTTAATTGATTATTTAATCAAACATATAATTACATACATCATCTTTGCACATAAATTTTCCACACATTCATAATTAAAGAAAACAAATTTATTACCCCAAACAAAAATACTTGTTTACAGTTACCAAATACATATTGACATCAACAGCTCAATAAAATACGGCGGTCTATTGGGACTTGATTGTTTTATTATTCCTGCTTCTCACAGCCATTAATGGATGGAATAGGAGAGGAGATCATTAAACAAGAGATGTTTGTAAAACATGTATGTCCACAATGCAGCCTAATAGTCAGAAATGATTAAGGACACAGTGACCTGGACCTTTGACCTACTGATCTCAAAATCAATAGGGGTCATCTACTGTCGATGACCAACCTCCATGTAAAGTTTGGTGATCCTAGGGCAAAGCGTTCTTGAGTTATTGAAAGGAAACCATATGGTCTACTGACAGACCGACCTACATGTGCAAAGCAATATACACCCTCATCAAAGATGGGGGGAGGGAGCAGAAAAAGAATATTTATGTGGCAAGCTGTCTCAATATATATACACAAACTACCCTATAAGAACACAGTCATACTCTTCTTTTCATTTATATGTTAATTAACAGTGACTTTGCTCCCTAAGATACAATATATGAACATATGCTCTTGACTTTTTTCAATTAAATTTTAATTAACAGTGACTTTTCTCCCTATATACCTGCTGATCTATTTACCTAGAAGGTTTACTGATATAAACTAAATAATACATGTTATTGGAAAATCTAACACGACCAGCAGCTTTTTCAAAATGTATTCTGCATACCCCCAAATTAATGCCCCCCCCCCCCCCCCCAAATAGACCCCCTTTTTTGAGACAAAAATCATAAAACTTAAAAGAGTTTGTTACAGTATCGACCTCTCATGGTTTTGGCAGGTGTGAAAGTAGTACTACCATATACACTCTAATAAACGCCCCCTTTTAAAGCCTAATAGAGTAAAGTTTTGAGGGACGAATATAGTTCAACCAAACCACGCGGCACCAGGCTGGACTGTAAAATGCAAGGTATTCATTGTGTTAGAAATGAACAAATAAATAACTTATGTAACCATGTTTTATCTATAATCAAATTTGGTCACCCGTTCGTATGCTACACACAGGTGATGCTTTACTTACTATCCGTCTGGGTGACTTACATTACACTATGAAAATCAGCATAGAGTAACAGTATGCTAGAATCATTCAAATGGGTCTCCATGGAGTAAAGGGTTAATGCGGCTCACTCATAGCGCCATTTCCTTTAACATAACTTTTTACAGGGATATTAACAGTACACACTGTAGCAGCATTCATGACAGAGTAGACCATACAGTATCATAAAGTAGACAAGTTGTGAGACATATCGAACTGGGGGAATATGAACTAGAAATAAACAGACTGAAATAAAATGTGAGTCCATAGGGAAATCAAGATTTAACAAGTAGATTTTTTAAGACTGAGAGCAGTAGTCACAAGCCAAGGGTTTTAACTCGATGACTTAGTGGTTCAAATATTTCAGTTAGATTTTGCACAGCATTTATCAGAGTAACAATGTTTAATTTGTTGTCCCAAACAGTTTTGCTTTGAACACCCTAGATACTTCTCCTCACAGGTTCTTCTTAGTCCTGTCCAAATCCCTTTTTTATTCATGTTGTTGAACAATACATGGATCACTCTGACAATCAGAGAAAGGTCAAAACTACACCTTGTTACAAAGTCTTATTGCATAGACAACAAATGGACAACTCTTCATAACCTGGTTGATATAGTGTTTCACCATACATACACTAGTTACCTCCCTTTGTAATACAGAAAATGTTTAACCGAGTGATTATCTATTTGATAGAAGCAATGACTGCTGACTATAAGCTGTCAAGACAATTATTGATTGTTCATAAGTCTGATTGACATGACATTTTAATTGGTGTATTACATGAAAATCAACATAAAGTACAGTTGATACTTGCAATATAGTACATCAGTATGGTGTAGTGTTAGGTTAGAAGCAACCAAAAGGGTCGGTCTCTGTGGATACAACACACTCATAAAGGCTGTCATTATTGAACATACAAGTTTCAACACATGGTCTTTGATCTCTTGCTGAGCTGGTATGTTACTCGACTGAGTGAAATTCAAGTGCCCCGTGACCTTGATAAAGGTCCTAGACAACTATAAAGCGCCGGCAGTACAGATAAACAAATCAAGAAGCCCCACAATACAATCAGGGTGCTAAGATGACTGCAGGAAAGGTCTGAGAATGATTTATTGCATCTACCAGCGAAAGGTATTCGGGTTTTGTAGCCATCAGCACCAACATAATGTTACAGACATAAGTGTATGGTTGTTGGGTTACATCTACAACAATTTGACATAAATATTATACTAATGTTTAATTAAACACTTACATTGGGCGACCAAACTCGTCTTTTTCTATACTAGGTGAATCTTTCACTCCTTCCTTGTCCATCAGCATCTTTCTAAACATTGACACTTTCTTCTCTATTTCTTCTTTAGAATATCTGTAAAAAACACAGGTAAAAAATATACATATCATCCGTAGCTCTGCGGTTCAAATCCGGGTGGCGGCACACATATGCCCGCCATGTTTCAGCAGAAAGCTGACTGGCAAATAAAGGCTATGCTTGGCATTTTAAAAGAGATACAATGTATATTGATTATCATATTTTAGGCAATGAGCAGTGTTTGCTTTTTTTTTAGGAAAACAAGATGTCAAATTTTTTGCAATTTTGTGACAAAAAGTTGAATCTGCAAATCTGCCCCAATCTGGAGGAAGCACGTCAGACAGTTTGGCCCACAGACATGTCCATTGAGACCAAGCTTGGAGGAAGACACGTCCATTGAGACAAAGCTGTGAGCAGAAGCAAGCAACCTACAGAAGACAGTGTAGTTCATCACAATATCCAAGCTGAAGGTAAAATGGCTGTAAAAGATTGAACGCAGATGAAGAAGTATTTTCCAGTGAGCTATTTTGGCTTACCAGATCCTAATCAGATGTGTAATCTGTGAGCTTTATAATTTAAAAGCTGTGTAATCAGTGAGCTATATACTTTACAAGCTATGTAATCAAGGAGCTATATACTTTAAAGGCCATGTAATCAAGGAGCTATATACTTTAAAGGCTATGTAATCAGTGAGCTATATACTTTACAAGCTATGTAATCCAGGAGCTATATACTTTAAAGGCTATGTAATCAGTGAGCTTTATACTTTGAAGGCTATGTAATCAGTGAGCTAAATACTTTGAAGGCTATGTAATCAGTGAGCTATATACTTTAAAGGCTATGTAATCAGTGAGCTATATAATTTTAGAGCTATGTTATCAGTGAGCTATATCAATCAAGATATCCTGAGAATTTACATAAAAAGAATTCTGTACCAACTAAACACAATTAATAACCAATAGACACATATATACATGACACTCGGTAAAGTTGGCAATCTTCGAATTTGCAAAAACATGAAACAAACAATAAAACTGACGACTCATCACAATCTCCCCAGGCAGTTGTCTCATTTATATTTTAACCCTACATGATTACAGTTCCCTGATGATAAAACAAAGTATATAAATCATTGTGATTTCAAGGAAATCAGACAAATTGAGGTTCAAGTGTAAACTATAACCGAAAGCATAAATCATTCAATATTTAAATAGCTTAGCAATGTCAGCATCTGTCAGCACTTGTTTCAATTATAATTCATGTTGTCAATGTGTTTTATTTCAAAACATTGTCACCTGATATGTATAGGTTAAGACAAAAATACCCTGGAGCAACTATTCCTGCCTACATACATCTTGATAAAGTTGCATTAAAACTAAATGATGCGCTAACATTTTGGGGTTTCAGAAACTATGCAACAACAAATATAAAAAAAATGGGTTTAAATTTTAACTCCTGAGAGAAACACATCGAGATTAGAAAGAGGAACCTATAGATTAAAGGAGACATGTAGTAAAACTTCTAACAATTTGAGTGAACTGTTCCAGATAATTTCCATATTCTCGACACAGAATTTTTGACATTTTAACAAACCCACACGTCATGTGACATGCATCCGTGCTTTATCAATTATAAAAATATATAGTCACACGCAAGTTCTAGGAGACTCTAAAATGGAGTTTAAAATTGACAAATTTTCTCAATTCCTCTAAATCAATTTTTCTTACAATTCACCTAACATAATAAAATTATTTTTTATAGGTTCCAGTAAAGTAATATAATCCAGTATGAGATTACTTCATCAAAGGGTTGAACAAATTAATTCATAGATTATGGTCCCCACAATGTCATGCTCCCTATTTTTCAAGCTACATAAACCTTTCTATCTCTGACAATTTTAACTACTTATTTGCCTCGCTGCTGCAGACAGACACACCACTTGGCTTTTATGAATGCCTGGGACAGTAGATATCCATTAAATATTGAAAAATCGTATATGAACCCTGGCCCGGTGAGTGGGAGATTCGAGCCCACAATAGCTACTGTCCCAGGCATTCACAAAAGCCAAGCGGCATATGAATTCTAAACCGTATTTATTTACCAGTTTATCATGCAAAAATAAAATCAATTTCTTAAATAGCAGATTTTTATTAACATTTACTTTATAGAAAGGGTCCTAACCAAATTGGTCGTTTTTTCAAGCCAATCTGTAATCAATAATAATGAAAATCCTGGTAAAAACATTAATGGGTGTGGGGGATTCATTTTTGTTGAATTAGGAGATGAACTTGACCCCAAAACTGAGTCCCCACAATCTCAAACATATGTTACAAGTAGTTAAACTTTCCTTTCTATGTTTTCAATCCACAATTGTACATACCCACTAATTTGCAATTTTATCGCTTTAATATTCTTAAGAATTTATGATTTTACAGTAATCAAAAGCTTGTTAGATATATTTCAGTTTTAATTGAATTTCCAAAAATTAATTGATTTTGTGGAAAACTTGACAGAGCTTCAAATATTATTAAAAGAAAGGAGCACGGTCCACATTGAAATCAGATTATTAATTTTTGAGAAAAAACTCCCTCTTTTCCCCTTTAAATGTCTTTTTGTGATATTCTAACAATTAATTTGAAATGGTCTTACAGATTTCTCTAGAGTACCAATGCAATACAGAACAAAAACACCCGAAGCTAACATCTGTTTTTCCCCAGTTAAATCTAAGCAATAATGACACAATTAATCTCAGCAACTGTCAAATATTTTCATTTAGCAAACACATTTTTTCAGTTCCGTGACATCATTTCTCAACAGTTAGTGATCATAAATTAAAGGTGGTTTTTTTATTTAATCGCAGCACATTTTTTCAATTCCATGACATCAATTCGTAACTTTTGGTGATTATAAATTAAAGGTGTTGTTTTATCTAATCACATCAAATATCTTTATTACTCTACAGATAAAACAAGAAATAAAGTAATTCCACAAAACTAGGTTTTCAATACATGACCAGATTTGATATAGTAAGACCATTTTTTTTTATTTGCACATCTTAAAATTCCGCTGAAGCAGCAGTTGTCTCGATGACAGCACTACAGTATCTTACAGCCCTATCAATACACTAACCTGGTAGGCCCTATAGCATATAACAGAGTTTTCTCTCTGTGACAGTCATATGCGGTTGTCTAGATGCGACTCCTTTTGCAATAGGGGATTTATCATGTGATTGTTGTTGTAGTTTTGCATTGGCTATGGCCTATTTTTTTTTGACAGACCAGATACTGAATAATGATTCGGTAGACTGAACTTCACATACCAATTCTGGTAGAGGCATGTTGTTGCTCAAGATTTGAGCACCGATCTAGTTTAATTAATTTTTTTTCCAATATAAAACATAAACACAATTCCACTTTTTTAATAATGTTTCGGGATATAAGCCTGAATCACATCATGAACATTATTGAGAAAACACATATCTTACATAATCCAACATAATAATAACATGGCGACGTCGTAAATGACGTTACATCATTTAACACGACGTCATCGCATGTTAACCCGACGACTTCGCACGGCATAGCGCGCCAACTTCAGGAGAATTACGTTGAATTGAAATACAGTCTAACTTGTATTAAGAGACCACCCTTAGGAAGGTCTGAAAACGGTCGCTTAACGGAATGGTCGTTTGTGACCTCTAGAATGTGAACAAGGTTTTTCTTTGATGTGACCTAGTGACCTAGTTTTTAACCCCAGATGACCCAATTATGAACTTGACCTAGATTTCATAGAGACATACATTGTGACCAAGTTTCATAAAGATTAAGTGAAATCTGTGACTTCTAGAGTGTTAACAGTCCAATTGTTGACGAAGGACGAGGAACGCCGGACATAGGGTGATCACAATAGGTCACTTTGAGAACTTTGTGCTTAGGTGAGCTAAAAATTCCAAGGGCCATGGTCCTAGTCCCCCATAGTAGAGTGAGGGCCCTGAAATTATCAACATACCCTTGTTCCTCCATCAGTTCTTCCATCTCGTAACATTTCAGTTCAACTTTACGTTTCCTCTCATGGTCCAGTATTTCTCTGTTTGGTTGTTTAATCATCTGGGCTTCTAGTTTCTTAATCTCTTCTTCAGACTTGTAGTCAACCCGATCCTTGTGTCGACGTACAAATGCCTTGTTGTTCTGTACATAGCCATTTGTACCACTGCCTCTAGCAGTCTGCAAGCCGATCCCATTATACATTGTGAAACCTCAGTGACCCTGATGTCAAATAACCTGCAATAATCAAACAAATCACATTGATCTAACATATCTGGTAATTACATAATTATAGTGATCATTTCAGTTTTCACCCCTTCTTACAGAGCGGACACAACTTGCATGACTTTATAACCTTTGACCTCTAAGGGTGACCTTGACCTTTGAGCTAGGGACCTGGGTCATGCGCATGACACATCGTCTTGGTGTGGTGAACATTGGAAGCAATTTTAAAATCCAGTACGAAACAACAAAGTAACAGAGCGCACACGATTTTGCTAACAGACCAACCAACACAGTGACTCCAGTATACCCCCTTCAAATTTGTTTACATGTGCTTTTATTCACATTTTTATGCTGAAGTGACAGTAAATAGTCCACCCTCAAACTTGCACATGTTTTTAATGGGAACCATCGCAGCACTATATATATATGACTTGTATATATTTGGCCAAAATGATTAGGGCTCGGGTTGATGAGAAGGATCAGGTGGATAAGAATCAAGTACATGTATACATACTTGTTATCATATAGCCAAGATCGGTAATAAAATTATGGATTTATGTATATGAATAATGATCACACATAAATTTTAATTTCAACCCTACAGAATAATTTAGATTAAAAGACTTTGTACTTGTAGTGTTTATAGTTTTACTGATGAGAATGTTTCTTTTGCTCGACCCTGAAATCCCATCAATGGCAGGCTGCACGAAAATCGTCAGTCAGTTGGTCCTGACCAACAAAAATCGGTTGACAACAGTTTTGTCTAGAACTGTCAGTCTGAATGACATTCATGTTGTCACGACGCGAAAATTCCCGATCTGAACGGACCCGGACCCTTTCCCAAAGAGGCAAAAAAAATCACTGAGATGCCCGTAACAAATTTATCAGAATCACTCAGATGCTCGAATTGCCAAAATAACAGATGGTACCCGAGTATCTAACATCAGCAACCAATAGCATTCATTCACGAAAAACACCCGACTGTAATGTCACTACTACAGAGTGAGTGCTATGTTTATTAAATAGGGAGGTAATACTCGTAATTGCCTTTCATTCTGTAAATATGTAATTTAAGACACTTGCCCCCAAAATTCTACCAAGCCCCATCTTCTGAAATTTACCCCCAAGAAAACCCTCTTCCTGGGAAAACCTTCCCTTAAAAGGGATCATAATATATTCACCTGGAATTGACGCATATTAATCTTATGTTTGCGTTACTGATATAAGGAACACATAAAATGATATGCGCCACTATGTGTTATAATTTAGTGGTCACACACCTTAAGTGTGAGTTGTCTCCCTTACACTATATGTATGTAGTTATTGTTGGCGGACTGTGTTTTGTATCATTGGTCGTCGAGTCGTTGTTGTTCAATAAACATTAATTCTGTATCCCGTATATTGTTGTTTACTGGCGTGGTGGCAGCGGTGGTAAAGACCATACTACTCCAGTTTCAAGTTCAAATGCCATTTTATAGGTAACAGTTAACACAATAAAGCCAAGAGAGGCCGGGGACAGATCAGTTTCGGTTTCAACAATCGACCATTCAACTTTCAAGATGGCTACTCCTCGTGCTCCAAAACAGTGGACACTTTCAAAACACGAGACTATCACGTCATATGAAGCTTGGCGACAAAATTTACAGTATATATTGTCTTTAGATAGCAACTTCGCCCCGTTTTTAGTGGAAGGCTTTAGTTGGCTTAGAAAACCAGGAAATCCATTACGTGGGCTTGTAGACGATGGGGAAGACATTCCGGAGGCTAAAAGAAGAACAAAAGAACAGAAAGTTGCGCATCTGGATTTGATGCTTGGCCAAATTGCGAACTATTGTCCGGTTATCTCACGGAACTCCATTGTGAAAAACTCAACATCGTTACAAACAATCTGGCAGAGCATTCGTCTCCACTATGGTTTTCAAACATCGGGTTCAAACTTCATAAACTTTAATGACATCAAATTGGAGGTTGATGAGCGTCCTGAGGACTTATACCAACGTCTAGTAAGCTTTGTGGAGGACAACCTTCTTAAGGCCGGTGGGCCTATCGGCCATAATGGAGAAATTCCTACCATTGATGAAGATTTAACCCCATCCATGGAGAATCTTATTGTCCTTACCTGGTTGCGCTTGATTCATCCAGGCCTTCCAGCACTTGTGAAACAACGGTATGGTACTGACTTAAGATCTAAAACGCTAGCATCCATAAAACCTGAAATATCACAAGCTTTGGACAGCCTAATAGATGAAATCCAAACAATCAACGATAACAAAGTTATGAGAAGTTCTGCATTCAAACCCAAATTCCAATCAACTTCGACACAGAAACGTACGCCAGTTTGCCCTCTGTGTAAGCAAGCTGGCAGACCACGTTACCAACACTTTTTAAGTAAATGTAACTTTTTACCAGACTCTGATAAACAATTCTTGAATTCCAAGGTGAGACAGACCACTGAAGGTAACGATTACATTGAATCTGATGAGTTACAATTTGATGACCAATATGAGCATGCGACCAATACCCAGCAGGCACATTGCGTTACGCCTGCAACAACACGCAGAGTTAGTACTAAGAAATCGCCTACGATGAAAGTATTTCATAAGCATAACGCAATAACGGTCACCCTTGATACGGGCGCAGAAATTAGCATGATAAAAAGTTCTGTAGCTAAACATATCGGTGCAACTATCCAATCGACAAGTCAAAATGCGCTTCAAGCGGATGGGTCAACTCCTCTTAACATTACCGGGGAGACGCATATCACGCTTTCGCGGGGCAAGAATAACTTCAAACTTGACGCGCTAGTAGTTGATAACCTTGATGTTGATGTTTTAGCAGGTGTTACATTTATGGCATATAATGACATCTCTGTCAGGCCGTCAAAACACGAAATTACAATTGGTGACTATGAGACAATCAAATATGGTGCGTTCATGTCAGAAACTGAAAATTCGAACATACGCCAGGTTCGACCGTTTGTATTACGTATCAGTTCATCAACGGTAGTTTGGCCCGGGGAATATATTGAAGTAGGTGTTTCAAATGACGTTCACTCAGATGGTTCTATTGCGATCAAGAGGCGTTATGATTGTAATACGACAGTTGCCGAGTGGCCATCTCCTCGGATAATAGAAGCCGTGGATGGCAAGATCCGCATACTTAATGATTCCACCGAACCGCAAAAACTTCATAAGCATGACCACTTTTGTCAGGCACGTCTACCATCCGTTGTTACAAATACTATACCTGCTTCAGACTTGCATATGTCATCCCCACCAACAAATTCCAAGAAGTCCTATGACAATATTTGTGCTAACTATGATTCTGTAAGTCTAGATCCTGATCATGTCCTTCCACCCCAATCACGCTCTGCATTTCAGTCCCTTCATGACCAGTTTGATTACGTTTTCAGCACTAATATAGCGAAAGGCTATAACGGTGCTGTAGGCCCCTTTCAGGCTAAAGTCAATATGGGTCCTGTACAACCTCCACAACGAAAAGGGAGAGTGCCCCAGTATAATAGAGATAAGTTAATTCAGTTACAGCAAAAATTTGATGAACTGGAATCTCAAGGAGTTTTCAGTCGTCCTGAAGATATTAATATATCTGTGGAATACCTTAACCCATCATTTTTGGTTAAAAAACCCCAGGGAGGCTATAGATTGGTTACTGATTTCGCTGATGTCGGTCGGTACAGTAAGCCCCAACCATCCCTTATGCCTGATGTAGATTCTATCCTTCGCACCATTGCTCCCTGGAAGTACATTATTAAAACTGACCTTACAAGCGCTTTCTATCAAATCCCGCTTTCCAAGGAATCTATGAAGTACTGTGGTGTGGCAACACCATTTAAAGGTGTCAGAGTATATACCCGTACCGCTATGGGTATGCCTGGGTCTGAGACTGCATTGGAAGAACTCATGTGTTGGGTTCTGGGTGACTGCCTTCAGGATGGTATTGTAGCCAAGTTGGCTGATGACCTATACTGTGGGGGTAATAGTCCAGATGAGTTATACACAAATTGGAAACGTGTTCTCACAGCCCTTCACAAGTCCAATTTGAGGTTATCACCTTCTAAAACTGTTATAGCTCCTAATTCAACAACAATTTTTGGTTGGACATGGTCAAATGGTACAATCACAGCCAATGCCCACCGCATTGCTGTGCTATCTTCCTGCCCACCACCTACAACAGTACGTGGCCTTAGGTCTTTCATTGGCGCTTACAAGGTACTAGCAAGGGTCATACCTAATTGCTCCTATATACTCGCCCCACTAGACAATGCAATTGCAGGTCGACCTCCACAGGATAAACTCGAGTGGACCGATGCCTTAAACCTGCAGTTTGTGAACGCTCAAAAACTTATTGTTAAACATAAATCGATTAAACTTCCTATGGCTTCAGACCAGTTATGGATAGTTACAGACGATTCTGTTGTAAGACGCGGCATAGGCGCAACTCTTTATGTGACAAGAAACAACAAACTTTCACTGGCTGGCTTCTTTAGTGCTAAGCTAAGAAAGCACCAAGTAACATGGCTCCCTTGTGAAATTGAGGCACTCGCGATTGCCGCTGCGATTAAACATTTCAGTCCATATATTGTTCAGTCAAGACATAAGTCATGTGTTTTGACAGATAGCAAACCTTGTGTTCAGGCTGTTGAGAAACTCTACCGCGGCGAGTTTTCAGCCAGTCCTAGATTGACATCGTTTTTATCGTTGGTTAGTCGGTACAGCCTTAACATTAGGCATTTAGCGGGATCTGCGAACATACCATCAGACTTCGCAAGTCGCAATGCTCCTGACTGCACGGATCAACACTGTCAGATATGTTCTTTCATAGTTGAAACCGAAGATTCGGTGGTCAGATCAGTCCGGGTTAACGACATTCTAAACAATTTGTCAAATTTACCGTTCACTACGCGTTCCGCATGGTCCGATATTCAATCTGAATGTCCAGATCTTCGCAGAACTCATGCTCATCTAAAACAGGGCACTCGCCCATCAAAAAAACTAACTAATATTAAAGATGTTAAACGATATCTTAATGTGGTCTCAATCGCAAAGGATAATTTGTTGGTGGTACCGAAGTCTGATCCGCTTACACCTTACAATGAACTCATAGTTGTGCCATGTTCTGTAATAGATGGACTTGTGACAGCACTTCATTTGAAGCTTAACCATCCAACCAAACACCAAATGCAGCTTGTAATGAAAAGACACTTTTATGCTCTTGACATGAATAAAGCTATTGAAAGTGTGTGTGAATCATGCCACATATGTGCATCATTGCAGAAATATCCAAATTCATTGAATGAGCAGTCAACTACACCCCCTCCAGAGGTGGTTGGAATTTCTTTCGCAGTGGACATGCTGAAACGTAATAAACAATTGATACTTGTGCTACGTGAAACAGTGAGCTCGTACACTAAAGCGTGTTTTATTGAAAGTGAAAAGCATGATGTTCTTCAAAATGCTTTATTAAAACTACTCATTGAATTGCATCCTCTTGAGGGCCCTCAAGCTATTGTCAGATGTGACGCAGCTCCAGGTTTTGCAGCCTTGCAAAATGACGAGACTCTAAAATCTTACAGGATTATTCTGGAAATTGGTAATGTGAAAAATATTAATAAGAATCCAGTAGCTGAAAGGGCAATCCTTGAAATTGAAAACGAACTACTCCGCCATGACCCATCTGGTGGCTCAATTTCAGATCTGGGCCTGTCAATTATTATAGCTAGGTTGAATTCCCGTATTCGTAATTATGGACTATCTTCACGTGAGCTGTGGACCCAACGAAGCCAGTTCACCAACGAACAATTACCAATGTCTGATAGAGATCTTATTTTAGACCAACATGAAAACCGTCTCCGTAATCACAAGTTCAGTGAAAAATCAAAAGGGAAGGGAGATAAGCCATTCGCATGTCACCAAGAACTATCAGTCGGAGACATTGTTTACATATACAATGAGAACAGCAAGCTAAAGGGTAGGGATCGATATATCATTGTTAGTGTTGGTACTCCATGGTGCTATATCAAGAAATTTGCTGGAAACCAATTAAGGAAAACATCATACAAAGTAAAAACAAATGAGTGTTATAAAGTTGCCAGTCAAATTAGTGGGTTACACAAGCCAGTGACATATGAAAATGTTGATGATGTTGATGAACATCAAGACACAATACCATCAATTATTGACATTCCTGAGACGCTTTCTTGTCCAGCATATGAGCCACAAATTCAGATTCAAAATGAAACGGTTCCTATGGAATTATCCACAGATATAGTTGATGAGTGTGATAAAAACTGTAGTGATTCAATTGCTGAACTGCCAGACAGTAATACCAGTGATAGACCACAAAGGGTCCGAAAGCCTCCTGGCTAACTCAGTGACTATCAGCTATCTTAGTATGGGACATATTGATATGTTAGTTACCTGATGATATGCTGATTTATTTTGTTATGACTGATGACTTGTTCGGTTACATTATTTTAACATAGACATGTGTTCATTTATGTTAATCATGTATGTAATCTTTTAGTATGCATATATTCATTAATTGGTACTAATATTAATTCATTGATTATTCATTTTGTACGATTCCTATGGTTACACGTTATGTAATTGTTTCAGGAAGATGAGAAAAAGAAGTCACGCCACTATGTGTTATAATTTAGTGGTCACACACCTTAAGTGTGAGTTGTCTCCCTTACACTATATGTATGTAGTTATTGTTGGCGGACTGTGTTTTGTATCATTGGTCGTCGAGTCGTTGTTGTTCAATAAACATTAATTCTGTATCCCGTATATTGTTGTTTACTGGCGATGCGTCAATTTCCTGTAAACAAAATGTTAGTTTGATACAGTATTGTCGCTCTATATATAATTCGGTCTTCTTCCCCGGGGAAGTTGCCTCAGACATTGTAAATGCTTTTCATTCCATAAATACATGTTTATGATTACAGATATTTAAACTTTTAAGACACTTGCCCCCAAGATACTTCCAAGCCCAATTTTCTAAATTTATACCCCCCAAGAAAACCCTCTTCCCAGGAAAACTTCCCTTGAAAGTCATTATAACACAAAATTAGTTCTATATATATTATATATATCAGGTCTCCTTTCCAGGGGAACTTGCCCGCTCGACTATAAAAGCTTTTAATTCCGTAAATATGCAGACTTAGGAAGACCTGTTTACTTGCATAACATCAATTTAAAAATGCTTAATTAATAGTAAATTCAGGGAAGTGTATACTAAGTGAATACTCAGGCATAGGCACGCTCCATTTCTAACAACAGAGACGGTTAAAAAATTAATCGTGCCAAAACTAACAAACAGAAAATTAACAAACATTTGATGTGGAATTAAGATGATTTTGCCAGGAAACGACAAACAAACAAAAAACACGACAAGTGATAGCTTTTAAGGCTCGTTTTAACGATTTGAATAATGTTTAAATTAGAGAATTCTGGTCAGTATGGATAATGGCATTCAGACTTGACTGTTTACATGAGACTTTCCGCTTCGGCGCGTGCCGATTTATTTATTGATTTACTTATTATAACCATGTATATTACTAGGTATTCGACGGTTTTCGTATTTTTATATGGTATTTAACATGTACAGAGACAAAAATGCCAGAATTTGGCGTAAAAAATGCAAATTTCACGAAAATTTAATTTCCACCAGTTTTTGGAAACTTTCGTGTGTGACGCAAGTTTAGGTACTGTTAGCGTCGAAATGGCTTGTCTAGTAAAGGTCCGTTCCCAAGCGTCTGTGTGACCCTGATCATTCTTACCAAAGATCTAAATATACATGTGTTTAGATCTTTGTTCTTAGTACTAGTAGCCTAAGATGTAAAATACTTTTATAAAATTTAAATCGTGTCATTCCCTAGGGGAAGGAGAACGGATATTGCCCATTGTAGTGGTAGTGAGAGATGGTAGCAATGTGAGATACATCTGAAACACACTGGATGAATTGCCTAATTATAATAGTTTTCATAAGGCAACAACAAAGTTCAGCAGAACCAGCGCAAAAAATCGTGGTTTCTACACCAGTAATTTGGCAAAATTTAAAGAAAACTTAGCGTGTCAAAAGAAAAGGGATGTATAAAGGGCAAACATTTAGATCAATCGATTACATTAGAGACTTACAAACGTTAAAATAACGAAATATTGCATATAACTCGCCAAAATATTGATTTCTTCTCTAAAAATTAATTCGTTTTGTCTGCGATCGTCAGAACTACATTATCATGAAAATCACTCGCCCGGTGGCGCTAAAACCAATACAAGACCGTTACAGTCCGTATTATTTGACATCCACGATAAAAATAAATGTGGCTTGATAGAAACTAAATTTAATATAATATTTAAACGTTATTTTATTGATATTAAATCTAGAATTTGTAAATAAAAAATAACGTAACATAAAAAACGGTCATTCATGAAAACCTTTTTATCTTGAAAATCTGAAGCATGTTGCCTAAATAAAGCACTACCATTGTACCAAGCGATCAATAGTGGTGTGCTAGGAACCAGCTTGTTTAAAAAACTACCTTAGCAGTCCTTTCCACAACAAATCGATCGGAAGCTCTAAGAAAATTGCTGAGTAACCGTATGCTTTCCACAAACACTCCTATGGTGGTAGCGTGTCGTTGCAAAGATGTAGGAAAGCACTCCATATAATAGTGCCATTAGGTAGCAGTGTAGTAAGGCAACAGGCTCCTGTTTTTTCATGAGATTTTGTCAGGGTACCAGTCTTTTTATAGAGCTTAACTCACCAAACAGCTCTTAACTTGCTTCACCCTAACATCTTAACCAAGTATATTGCTTGATAGTATAGGCACTACACATAGTGCTAATGTAAAGGTCTGATACAGCTGGACTTTCTAGCAGAAATTGCTATATTCCTCACAAATACATTGTAACAAAGTCATGCATAAAGGTTTAAGAAGGTAGCATTTTCAGACTTCCTGAATGGGATGTTTTGAATACTGGTAGAACTTCATGTATGGTTTATATAATACAACTAACATAGGTTTACACATACTTGACTTAATCCTTTGTTTCTCCCCTGTGGAGTATACATAATACAGGTCACAGACAAGTCCTCTCCACCTCTCTGTTCCTTGCTAGATGTTGTAATGCATTCCAGTTGTAATCCTTGTTCAGTTCTCTCTGCTCTAACTTGGGTAAGTGCGCGAGATTGGTAACCTGGCGATCCAGGTTCTATTCCAGGTCAAGTAAATTCATACACAGACACTTTCGGCCTGGACCAGGCCCCCCTCCCACTACGCGCCTGGAAATATATTTTTATTTATCATATATCCAGACCCATTCAGTAATTACACAGACATTTGTTGGAGAATTTGATATTAATACAAAAGTCTACGCAATTCTTCTACTGCTTATGTGTTATTTAAGCTAGGGAGGCATTTACAAATATTTTTTATTTGTTCCAGATATGTTTAATACTGTTTGTAAAAATATATCCAGGTGTGTAGCTGGGGGGGGGGTCCAGACCCCAAGTGTCTGTGAGATCATATCCTCTGATGAAAAGTAGGCAACAATGAAAGATTGCTGGTTCCTTCAACTGTGGAAGGGTTAGTACTGCAGGTTAGAATACAGACCAGGAAAACTGATCATATAATTGAAAAATTGAGAAGAAAAGCGGTTCAACTCGAATAAACTTATTTGTCTTGAATCTACCACAGGTAACCTTATTTATTTTTTGTAAAATTAATTTGTATATATCTAGAAACAGTGGCACTATTGACACACCAAAAACAGCACGTTTAATTACATTTGTTTTCAACTGAAGATTTGTTAGAGGGCTTGTATTTGTACATTGTATATATTTAGTTTAAGATAGCAGCTTTCCAAAACGAAATTTACCACTAAAGATACTGAATGCATTGGCTCATCAACCATGAGGGGTCAAAACAAACCAAGTCATGAATAAAGCTTTTGTTTGTTTTTATCATGTAAAGCGCCCTATTTTTCAACAACTTTTCAGCCCAATACCAACCACATACCATCATCAGCTGGTACTAACTTGTATTTTCTGCAAGGGAGTGAAATTTTCTCAACATGTGGAGGACATGACTAGCCTATGCCGTAGCACAATCTGTAAATTGTTTGTTTGTGATCAACTGAGGCAGTCATAAGTGTGTAGTCATCTATTTTTCTCCCCAGCCAGATTGGTCAATGATCTTCCACTTTGAGGGAAGAGGCAGTTGTGTGAGAAAAGGAATTTGGGTGCGATATCCTGTCTCTCCAAAAAGATTTCCTTTGTTCTTTAACATGTTCAGTGGTCAGCACAATACATGCAGGACTCCCTCTATGTTACCAACCAGCTAATTTATTGATTGGGAAACTCTGAAAGCGTTTCAGAAATGACAAAGTGCCCCATTCTAGATTCGAAACCACTGGGACCTCTCAATGGGTAGTCATGAGCACTAACCAACTGACCAGCAGGTACCCTAAGTGTTGTATGAAATATGATATTTTTATACAATTTGTGATACTCCATAAACCTGTAAAATTATAACAACACAAAAAACTTTCTAATATTTTATTACACATTTGTAAGAGTATTTTCTCCAATACAATGTATGCAGGTTGACACTAATATTGCAGCAATCGGAAACTGCTGAATCTTTAGAAGAAAACTTGATTTTAACAGTTCATACTTAACTAAAAATAAAACATTTCATTTAACATGATGACTCAAAAAGAACTAAGATAACTCGCCTATTTACTATGCACACAAAGGACAAGTACACAGGCAAACATTTTCAATATTGATGTAATATTAAGGTCTTAAACACCCAATAAAAGCTTCTTTAAATAAATTCTTTTGACATCTACACACCGTCACAAACTAATTGTGACTGGATAACAAAAATCCAACAAGCTTGTATGCCAAGATTTTGTATGCAAAATTTCATGTTTTTACTACCAAAATGAAGTCTTTTCATTGCCACTTTCATTCTGTATTTAAATGTCTAAACATCTGTTGCATGGCCGATATGAATGAGCAACTGCAAGAAATAAAATGTGGAACCAACTTTGCTGATAAAAATGAACTTCGTCAAGTAGACAATATTTTCAGAAAGACTCAGTCCCATTCATTTAAAACTTGCAGTAAACACTGTAATCATTTCAGTACTGAGTCTACAACACATTTTCAGGAACAAAATCCAAGTAGTGTGATGTCACAACTCATCGATGTGAGAAAATACCTGTGTCAGGGTTAAACTTGTACGGCTTTGACCTCAACCTTCCCCTGAAAATAGATATTATAATTGATAAAGTACTAAGTAGCCACAGTTTACTTCAGTTAAATGATGCCAAATTGGTTATCTCTACTATTCATTGGTCTCATACACTAACATTTGAGTCATCATGTGATTGTTTATTTGGGAAAAATGCTATTTCTTACCAATTTATCAGTTATTATACAGCAACAGATTTATCTAACCTGTTTTCTTGGACTGTATCCTAACCTGTACAAACACGTCCTTCCACAAGTGGAGGAAAATGAACATTGTTGTAAAATTTGCATATAAGTTATGACCAGCTGCAACTGGGCATTGAACCTCAATCACCCAGTTACAAATCCAGCACACTGAACTACAGCCGCACCTCACCTTGTCTTCATAAGCATACTCGTCGTCTAACTAAATATTTGTAAAACCTTTCTGTTAGACTAATAGAAATGAGAATGATGTTCCTAGACTGAAGCATTCTCAAGTCATCATCAGGCCCTGTGATAATAAAGCTTTTTTCATGCTCAACTTCAGCATTAAACTTGATTTGCTCCTATACTGAGCAACAATTGAATTATCTTTACTTTATCAGGAAGTATAAGAGTGCTTTCCTTTAGGTCATCCATCTAATATAACACCTTCACTAAAACACCAGACATTTTACAAATTGAAGCATTTGAACTTTAGGCACAAAACTGAGTTGAGCAAGGAAAACGTTTGTCTAGACACCATTTGCTCTACTTACAGACAGGCCCACAGGCATTCAGAAATTTTAGGAGGGGGAGCATTTAAAGAAATTTACAAAATATTAATTTCATTTTGACTCATACCTTGACAGCCTTGTGAAGACTTTTTCCTTAGCAATCTCTGCCGGTCCTTCATTTTGGACGTTCTGTGATTCTGTCTCCAGGTACACATCAAAGCACATAGCTAGACGTTGCAGCTGATTGGTCAATAACTGGTCACGTGATTTCTCATTGGTCAGTTCATCGTAATAAATGTTAACTTCAGACTCCAGCTCCTGAAATAAAATGTAAACTTTAAATGTAGTCACCACTAGTAGTTGTTGAAGAACTTATGTTCAGAGTCAACAACAATAATCATCCCTGACAGTAATTCAAAGCTGAATTTCGAAAATAAATTGACAATCAACCTGTGTTTAGGACCACACAAACAAAGACCACTTTTACAAAACCTATCAGCAAATCTAATTTCAAACACATGTAAACAGACACCGACTGTCAACAAAGCCCACTTTTAACAATTTTTATTGATAATCTTTACAGGCACGTTTAACAGCATATGTTAAATCTAGTTATATGATATAGACCATCAGGATCAAGTTTACATTCATCTGGCCTTGATCTCCAGAAGGATCTCAAATGAACTCTCAGCTCAAATTGAGATTTTGCTCAAAGTCTACCTGTGAGACAAATCTTCCATTGGAGCTCTTGCAATTTTACTGTAACAAACTTAGAACTTTGTCCGACATGGAAATTAAACTCAATGGTTATGTGATAATATTTGAGCCAAGATTTAGCCTTACATTTAGATGCTCCGGGAGATCACAGCCACATCACCCGAAGCATCTCAAGTAGAAATCTAAGCTCAAATTGAGATTTGGTCCAAATCAGGAAATGAATTTAAGATAAATCTAAAAGTTTGAGCTCTTGAAATTTTTTAATGTAATAAACTGAGAATAGTATTTCTGTTTTGTGACCCCAATTTTTTATTCCAGCTTCACATGGATTTTAACATGACAAAGACACATGACGATATTTGAGATTAGATTTAGCTCAGATTGAGATGCTTCAGGAGATGTTTAAGGAGATTATAGCCAGGGCTTCTCACATGATTGTACCTAAAGCCTAGGTCCCTCTGAGGAATTCCACATCGGCTATGTTCTCCTGATTTCTTCCAATACAACCAGATTCATCACAATTCCTTCCTATATCACAAACTGTCTAATGACTTTCCCAAAGCTTCCCCTAAACCATGAGGAACCCGTTCCCGATGTCCTAGTAGGTCATTAATTTCAATTGGGAGTACATCACCAAGGCAAAAAATGCTCAATGAGACCTAGATTTTACCTGTATATGACTGTCATTACGAGTATCTCTCACTGTACCCCAGGTTACACTGACACAGAACACCGGAGCTTCTAACGGATAATCTGGAGCAACTACCACTTGAGCATTTAACTTGGCTGAAATGTAAGGGAGGCCATTACCATAGTAACCATACATCATATAAATCATAAATATATGGAAAATTGTCTTTCAAATGAGTCAGTTTCACCAAAATATTGATAACAGCCTAGAATATTCAATATAAAACTTGACGAAACGACACTTTCATCGCAAATATGTTTTTGCTGTTTCCAAACAAACAGACCAGCATGGTCCAGGGGTGGTATTCACAAAGCATCTCTTTACTTAAATATTTTGACTTAAGTTAAAAATTTGTGCAGCTCACATGTCCCACAATTTGAAAAATATTCCATGTTTTCTTAGTGATTATAATAGCTGTTTACATAATGCTTCGAACTATGTAAAATATTAATCATCTTGATTTTTCTTGCTTAGCTGATTCAATTAAGAAAATTTTAAGAAATTTCTAAGTTTCCTGCTAAGATGCTTTGTGAATACCACCCCTGACCTTTATTTGTCATTTTAAACTAAGTTAGGCAAGTGCCATAATTAACATAACATTCGAAGTGGATGCTCTACCGAGCCTAGCATAGCCTTTATTTGCCAGTCAGCTTTCAGCTGAAATATGGCAGCCATAGGAGTGCAACCACCCTATATTTGAACACCGGGTCACCAGATTGGACGAAAAGTGCTCTAACCACTGAGCTTCGGAGGCACCACCACTAGGCTATAGAGGCTGATGAGTAATAACTAAGTACTAAAAAATTATCAGAAGTACTATAAAGCTTTTTTCCTTACCAGATCCTCTCTCTATGACAGCTTTATAGAACAGATCACTCTCACGTCCAATTCCTTGCTCAATCTTCACCTGAGTATACGCACATTCCTGGAACTCTGCATACGTAGATCTCTGCCACGATTTTAACTGACTGGACAATTTAATAGGAAACATATTGATATATTCACCAGTAACTGGAATATTGTTGGTCTCTGAAAAATTAATAGAATGAAGACATTGAGTAGTTGTGTCAAACCCTACATTATACTGAAAAAGCAGAATTTTTTTCAAAGGTTTTACTTTCTCTATGTCGGACATCTTCAAAAATTAATCCTCATGTAAATATTCACCATTAGTATAATTTAAATTCAAGTAGAACTTTTCTAAAATATTAATTCTGTTTCCAAAATTCCCGTAATAAAGATCACATGAAAATAAAGTTATCTACAGTATTGATTGTAACAATTAAGACCAATGTCAAAATTAGAAACCTACCTATTGAAGCAAAGCAGTGACTGTCTATTGAACATTTGACAATTATATAGAATTTCCTCCACAGAAATTGCTGATTCCTTGCGGAAGGGTAAGTTGGTACCGATTAGGAAACAGTCCAGGAAAACTGGTTAGGTGAATCTGTCCCTGTATATACCTAAAAAAACATACCTAATAAAGCGAGTTGTTTTAGAAGTGCTAATCTGGACTGAACTCTCTTTCTTAGTTTCCTGACAGTGGACTGCATAGTGTGAGAACTGACAGAGGTCTGTGGTACATTCGGTGGTTCACCCTCCAGGAACTGTAAGCCACCCATCCTCTGTGCCCATAGATACGGACGTCCAACTTGACTGACGTAGTTACTGAGATCTTGTAGACTGAAACAACATTCTTACACATTTAATTTACTAAATAACATTTATTCATTTAACATTTAATTTACTACTAAATTACAGTAAAGCATATCTCATTACATTTCTGCTCCACTGAAGTATTTTTGTTTGTTCTTAAATAATGTTATTAGTCCCACTGGTCAACAGTATTTCAGCCATATGGAGACTACCCAGTCACATTGTTCAGGTACCTGGAACTGACTATGCTGAGCATCAAGCATGGGTGATATACCAGTACCAATTCTAATGATACGGGTATGTCACAGCCAGGGATCCAACCTGACACCTCTCACACTTGAAGCAGATGCTCTGCCACTAGGCCATCAAAGTAAGCATAGAGGCTATAGTATTAACATACTGACAGCTACAATTGGAGGTTGTGGGATGTCAGAATTACATTTATCACATAACTTGCGGTCCAGGAGTGCCGTAAAGCCGTGCCGTAAATATCGTTCGGCACTCCCAGACTGTGCAATAAATATTTAAATTAGCTTGACGTGACGTTAGCCAATCCATGCATTGATCCGTCAGGATAATATCGACGTCGCGCTCAATGTACCGCTGAATTTTGGCTGAAACATATGCAGTGTACATCATCCTTTTGAACAATAATGAGCGTTTTCTAAGGTTATGTGATAAACAGAATCTTACAATCGTGCTCATTACATACGAGTTTGATTAAACTCGTCGACAAAAACAATATGACAATCGGCAAAGCCTTGTGTCATATCTCGTTTAATAAAACTCGTATGTAATGAGCACTCATGCAAGATCCTCTATATAGTTAATATCTCTTTAAGAAAGAAGATTAAAAAATAAATACTGCTCGATTTACAATCAAGCCTACAGGTAAGCAGAACTTTACAAATGCTTTTTTCCAAGACTGTCATGGCCCTATATTGCTCATCGAAATCAGTCGTTATAATTATATATACTGCACATAGTACCGGAAGTGATAGATCCCACCCCTAGTCATGTCATGTAAGACATGAAAGCATGAACTGACATCTCCCTTGCTATGAAGGTTGGCACGAAGCAACAAATAAGCTCATGAAAATATCTACATGTATTCATGAATGTCTAAAGACTGGCCCTACTACAAATTGATCACATGTATGCTCAGTTGAGCTTAGAAACAACACTGAGACCTAAAAATTGTAAAAGAAGGTAAATATAACATACCCAAATCGGCTAAGTTCATACTGATTACTTGTATTAGGTGATACGTTGCCATGGTCACCAGGGTAGAGATCATCTAATATTAGATCAGGAGATAATATATCACTGAAATGTAAAACAATACATGTTAAATTGTATCCAACAAATCACAGCAATTAAAATTCCCTTACAGTTTCATTCACTCCCAGTTCAAAAACTAAGTGAATAACAAGAATGTGTTCAACCAGAATGAAAAATTCTTCAGCCTTTTTCTTTTTAATTGTTCTAACCAATGGACTCCTTAAACAAGGCCGACTTCTGATTCCTGATTTCTGCAACTTTTCCCTGACTTTGAAAAATATCATTTTCCACAGACTTTCTTGACCATGATAGCCTTGATAAAAGGTATATCACATGACATAGTAAGCAGGTCTAAGCAGGTAATAATAACTGTATTGCCAAGGCTTTTAGATAAGGAAATGGACGAAGCATACACTTGTGTGTCATGATGCAAACATATCCTGGATCTGGATTCTAACAAAAGGACATGACAAGGAAATATAAACAACAAGATATAACAAAGAAATACAACAGGATATAATAAAGACTAATCACCTTCCAGATACACAAGACGTGGCAGATACTGTTGTCATGGTTACAATCACAGTGATGATCTTCAGGTAAGACAAATAATGGAATCGCAGATGTAGTACACTTCCATCTGAAATAAGGAAATATTACTACAGTCATTATCAAATTAAATATCATCACCAATATCCACAAGGGCTTATCAGTCATTTTATATCATATACTGATGAGCTCTTATGCCTTTCGAGGAGCACAATGAGAGTCAGTCTGTATTATACAAATCATTTGTATTAAAGTGAACAAATTTTCATAAAACATCCTTTAATATATTGACTACAAAATCCACCACATTATATCAAATCAAAAGTGAGAAGCAGATTTGACTAGACTTCTTTGTCTCACATTTATTTTTAAAATATCAATTAAACACAATAATCTCATACGAAAAGTGATATAGCTCGGAGAATTTGACCTGATCCTGACTTTATGCATGAATATTTATCAAGATCCTCGCTTTGAATATATAAGTTTCTGCAAGCAAATCGTGCATTATCGTTCCTTTAGATTTGTGTTTGTGTTACACCTCGAGATTTTTCGTGAAACTCCCAGCATATAAAAACATACAACCGGGGTCATAAATATAGACAAGATATCAGCTGTTAAATTATGCTAATAGAAGGTCCAAAATAGTGTCAAATTCTCCATACTATACCAGCACACATACCTTTACAGATTATCTCTATCAGCACAGACAAAGGGTGCTTTGTCAATACTTTGGACTTGCTTTCTGATTTCTTCACTTCAACAGTCTTCCTACGTCGTTTCTAGAAAATAAAATAACCATGCAGCTAAACAGTAACAAGAGGGCTCACTCGATCAAACATTGTAGATAATCTCAAGATGATCCTCCATGTTAAATATCAAAGCAGTTTCAAAAGATGTTTGGAGTTTTCATCTTTAAAATATAATTTTAGCACCTGTAACATAAACAAGCAATGAACTGGAAAAACTTTGAGAAAGGACCATCAATTGATCCGTCATGTGAAGTTTGGTCAGATTCCCTTGAGCGGTATAGGAGCAGATGTTGTATAAACCTTCCAAGTCTGTTTTGGGTGCTAAAGCATACATCCCTACACCAAAACTCTAAACAGAATATGAAATTTCAAATGACTATAACTCAGTCAATACTTTGGTATTTTCTTGTCAAATAACTTTCATTTTCTGCAGAAAAGTTTATTCTTTATATTGCTGCAAATCCGGATTTCTGGATTATACCGGAATTGTATGATCCATGACTGACTTACGCTGTTCTTTTTGTCAGTTTCTTCCTGTTCCTCCTGGTCACTCTCACTGTCATCTTCTGTAATATATATCAATACATTGTAAATATTGGTGACAGGGGGAGGTAGACATTGTCTGGACACTGGGCTAATCAATGCGGGAGCTACCCTTATACGCTGAGCTCCAAGCATGAGAGCAATACAAGTATACATTGTAACAATTATAATATAACAATTTTAGTATCAAACTGAATAACAAATTTATTATAATAATAACTGAGAAATAAGATAAGATCAAGTTTATTTCCAATCAGGGGACATATAACTTAACATATAAATATAATGGATTGAAATAATAATTATAACAAATAAGAATTTCTAGAGACTAATACCCATGTAGCAACACAATAAAGATTCATGACAAGCGGTAAATTGTAATCTATATGGGATCAGTTTAGACCTTGTACGAAGGAACTTGTTCAAATTTTCCCATTTGATAATAAGTCTTACCTAGTACAAGTGGTGTGGACAAATCTACAGACTTAGCAGCATCAAGGTCTCCTTCTAATCTTACTTTCATTTTCTTGTCTGTTAAACAAAAATCCTAAATATATCACACATCATCAACCCAGAAACTTAAAGCCACATTATCTCTCCAGTAAATAGATCATCCAGTAAATATTTACAAAGAATTAGGATATTTTTCACAAATGATCCAATAGTTGACAACATAATTATAAATGTATGTGTCGAAATAGTATGCCAAAATAACAATCTGACTAAAGTATTGATCTTCCTTACCGGCAGATCTGATGACAACGCTATACGAGTGTGTATTTACAGAAATCAGAATTTTCACTATCGCCAATTTAAATCTATTTATAATTCAGCCAATCATATAGCTCGTTACATTGGTACTTCGGTCGTATTAATAAACGGTAAATGACATATAAGACAGTTTTCCTCAACTTTAGTCTGCTTGTTTTAGTAATCTTGATTAATTCGACCAATGTAGAATTTGTAGTACTGATAATTTGATGAAAACACACTGTTGATTATCAATCGTGAAAGCTCGGCCATTTCCGTTTGTCTCCGGTAAATATTGCAATCCATAAAGACCGAGGTGATCAGAACGAAGGCACGTAAGATACATGTGTTCGTGATAACTACTGTATTTAAAAAAAGAACAAATCGCTTTCAGAATTGTGAAAACAAGGCGCCGATTGGCTAATGGGAAAGGTCGCCTGAGGTGACCTTTAATGTGTCGCCGCCAGATCCTCATGCATAGCAGGTTTGAGGATATGGTTTTAATCAGATTGCCAAAATAACATTTTAGTAAAATGTATGGATGACAAAATACTAATTTTGCATGAGTTGCTTCCCTTAGATTATAAATTGTGCATTTTTTGTTTACAATTCATTATTTTGTAAACAAACCAACTGGAAGTTGTATTTAATTTTCTTCCATCTGTGTTTTCCACCTTTGGGGCTAAACTAAACTGCTCAAAATCCTTGGTTCTTCTAATAGGTTAACAAGTTATTACTTTTTGAAAATAGCCGTTTAAGGCCTAATGTGGAATAAGGTTTCTATTCAAGATTTGCATTCTTATATAATAGGACCATCAATGATACAACATAATGGTGAAAATATCAAATTGTGAATAGAAAACAAAGTTCATTCAGGGGTTTTATTTGACCCTTGAATTCATCCTTTTGATCTATATAATTTACAAATTGCCACATATTGACCCTAGTAGACATAGACTATAAAATCAGGGGTATAGGGATGTTTTCATGAAGCCGGTTAATCTTCAAAAGTAGGCCGTTGGTTTGAAATCTCATTTAAAGTAACAAAGAAGAAAATGACAAAAAGTAGCCGACATGCATATTCAAATTGAAAGTGAATTTTGCTGCCAACCGGCTAATTTCTACAAATGATTTAAATCAAGTATTAAATCATCATAAATTATCAAAATGACTCTTAAGACGCAGCCCCTAGTGACACCCCTTATATATTAAACAAGTTCTCTTACCACAGGCATCCTTGTATGCACTACTCTGCATATATAGAACAAAGAGTGGGTGTGGTAAGTACTGTGCTGTCATATGTTCCTCGCGCACAGCATCATATGGTACATCTAGATACTCCTGTACTGGTTTGGTCGCCTAAAGTCAAACAAATACAATACTGTCATACATGTGTAAAAGACCAACTGCAAACAAAGACCACTTTTTACAAATTATGATAGCAATGACACAAATTTTATCGACATAACCCTGCACAGACAGAAACTAGAAAACGGCCTGGCTTTTGTTACGAGTAATTTGATTGGCTGAAGAGTTGCATGGTATTACCCGAACACCAATCATTCTCTATATTGTCACATGATCCGTCACGTGATACTACAAATGGTCGAAAAATGTAAATATTAGAAATTGAATATCAGTTCTCCCTGAGCTCGGATTATCGTCTATTTAAGCGGAACAGAAACATATGGGTGGTGGTAAGTTGCAAAGAATATGTCCCGCTATCAAATCGTCGTACTAATATCCTGAGATCGTGCGTAAATAATGATTTCTCTTCTTTATCGAAGGCCGTTTTCTAGTTTCTGTCTGTGCAGGGTTATGTCGTCAAACCGGGTTTTACGCATTTTGTGAACATTCTATGCCCGACACAGGCGACATTGTGTACGTGTATTGATAAAAGTTGTATTTTTTATGTATAATATTATATTGTCTTGAAGTGTGCAGTACAAATTAAATGATTGTATTCGGCTTGTTTAAAATATTGGACATAATGTTGAGTTGGGTATATGAGGGTCAGTCATAAAGTAAGATCCCTGTCTTAGATATTCATAGTATAGATGTGAAAGATATTTTTATCGGGTCGAATCCCTTTGATCAGACCATGTTTAATGACATTTACCAGAAACCTGTGAAGAGAAACCACTTGTCAACAAAGACCCTTTTTTCTGTTCCCAAGGGTGATTAGACAGGATTGATTGCATATTTTTTTAGTGTTCTGTTAAAATACGGAGTCAAAAAATATTGATAATGTGTTATTGAATGAAAACCATTTAGACAGACATACAAACATGTGTTAAGTAATTTACCCCAACTTTGAACAGGGCATTACAAACTTCCTTATACAGATAATGTAAATAACACTTGGATAACATGGTCAATAATGATTTTCCCAATTAATTATTTATTGGTAAAGTTATTTTACAGGATAGGTGGGAACAGTACCTGGATTTTATTAAAAACTTTAACCTGAATGCCCATACAAACAGACTGACATACAGACGGTTCAATAATAATATGTCATCCTTCAGGGGAATAAAAATTAAAAGTTATTTTACAGGTTAGGTGGGGACAGTACCTGGAGTATAGTGTTGAGTTTGGGTTGGAGTGTTTCCAAATGTTCTTGTTTTGTTTTGATAACTGACTCAATCTTCTCCTTACTACTCTGTGCTTCCTTTAACTTATCTGACAGTCTGAAATATATCATAACATACACCATGAGTTATACATGACTCTGTGCTTCCTTTAACTTATCTGACAGTCTGAAATATATCATAACATACACCATGAGTTATACATGACTCTGTGCTTCCTTTAACTTATCTGACAGTCTGAAATATATCACAACATACACCATGAGTTATACATGACTCTGTGCTTCCTTTAACTTATCTGACAGTCTGAAATATATCATAACATACACCATAAGTTATACATGACTTTGATTGTTCAGATGATTTTCTTGTCGATTCAAACATACACAGTTTTAATCTACAGTACAACCTCTGTTGAGCAACACCCTTTGGGAGCTGCATGAACTAAATGTAAAGCTGAATTAAGACACATGTTTCTATGTATAATCATCAAAATGATCTTACTGTTTGCGTTGTTCCAGTTCCCAGTCTAATCTTGAGAGAGTTTGTTGATGTGGATCGGACTCTGTTTCCTCCTGTAATAAGTATAGTCAGTTAAACACTGCTTTTATTTCACCCCGGAAATGACACTTTAACCCCCCCCCCCCCTGTACCCCAATACAGAAGTCCCCTACAGGTTTGAAGCCATTTTCAATGTTTCTGTTGCCATAGCAACCACAAATTATTTAGACATGCATAATCCCCTTATTGCCCCCTATCCACATATCAAGTTTCATATTAACCTAGCTTAGAAACTGTTTGAGTTATGGCAGAATCTAGATTTGGGCATATTTTCACTCTTTAGCAACCACAATTTTTGTCAGAATCAAAATATTTTTAGACGTGCATAATCCCATTATGGCCCCCTAACCACATACCAAGTTTCATAAACCTAACTTGGAAAATGTTTGAGTTATGTCAGGATTCAGATTTTTTTACGGACGGATGGATGGACTGACGGACGGAGGGCAAACCTATAGTCCCCTCCGGTAAAAAACCGGTAGGGGACTAATTATTGGTACATTGGATATCAAATCATAAAAACAAGGGTGGTAGGGTGGTAAAGTAGATATGCACTTGACTATGGATCAAAAGATCCCTGGTTGGAGCCTCGGCCAAGCACTTGGTAATTTCTGAAAAAGGTTTCAGTATTTCCCACCAAACTAAAGAAGAACTGGAAACTTGGTGAACCAGTGGTAGTCTTGTGTGTATCGGTGCTGTACAACAGGCATTTTAGAACCAAGGTGTCTATTCCGAATGAGCTAGTTGATTGCACCTAGATTCCTTGTTTCACACAACTGTCTGTTACCTCGAAGTCAGAGGTCATTGGCCCATCAGTTAATCCTAATATGGTTGGTATGTTCAAAAGCAAATTTTCCAAATCCTTGAACTCCCCTATATAGCAAAAAAATTAAAGCCTCATGGAAATTTCTGCTTTTACAGTAATAAGGGAATACAAGTAAACTAGCAGGTTAAATACATACAGGTTTAGATATCTCTGGAGGAGCTTCCTTATAGAACTGTTCCACAGGCACGAGATCTATCTCTTCATCCTTTGATCTAAAATACAGAAATCATCTCATATAGTCCACAGACAGTAATTTCATCCTCACCTTTAATTAGGACCAGGACGATTTCAATATTTTGAAATCTGTTAATCGTTTGCATGAAAACTAATTGAACCAGTTAATTGGCCGCCATATTGAAACTGGTGTATTCTTTTATGATGACCATATCAAGGTACTTTCAGCAGTAGAATGCATGTGTGTTTATTTTATACTTCAAGGAATACAATATCAAAATATGATTTGTATGTTAAATATGATCATATATGGATTAATGTGTCACAGGTTTTGTAACCTAAACACACCCAGCTAGTTTGCATGTTTATGTGATGATCAATGCATTCAGGCATATTGTATGCACACAGTAATATACAATTTATTGACATTGTTGGATGTGTATTGTTTTAGAACGAATAGCGGTTTTTCAAAATTAAAACTGTTTCACTTTGCAATCGAATTGTATCCGATTAACTGAGTAATCGTTCCCCTATTACCTTATAGCCTATAGAAATATAATCACAAAGATTCCTACCAACAATATATCAATTTTCTCTAGCAACTTGACCTGATGACACATGTTTACACATGTAGGTAAATCGAGAATTCAGTTGATCAATGACAGGATAAAATATAGGTTGAAAATATTGTACATAATATTATCAGTACAGTCCAATGAATTTACCAAGAATGTCCGATAAACAATAAGGCTATCTGCTCTGTTGTAAGGTGAATTGCACATGATTGGACCTTTAGATATGTATTTATAGCGCAACTTGTGTATATTCATAATACTTCCTGCATAGAGTGATCCAAAAATCATGTTCCGTTAAGAAACCAGTGTTACATTTTATGTCACAACTTTTATTTGATTTTGGTATGGGCAGAAAGCTTAGAAATGTATAACTAGAAGGTTTTTTGACACAAAAATGTAAGGCCATAATTCTGATAATTTTCATCCAACCTAAAATTGTTGACAAAATGCTAGGCTTGGTACCAACTATTAATGTGAAATCTCACCAGTGGTTAAGGAGAACCAGTGCTGACAAACTTTAAGACACCCATCCTGACAAGACATCCAGATGTCCAACACAAAATGTTCTCAACTATATCGATCCTTCTAATTCTAAGCCAGCGAAATATGGGAGACATAATGACAAAAGCTACCACTTACTTGAAGCCAAGACATTTCACAATCTCTTTCTCTAGATGCATGATTTCATAGCGCAAGTTTTGTACTTGAAGATGACACCGATCAATTCTCATCTTAGACTGAAAACAACAACCACAAAACTAACAAGTTGATAATTAAGCTTAGCTTTCTACTCAATCCTTGATATGTGTGATTGAATGTTTATTATATGTTTATAAACAAATACATATTGTTTAAACTAACAACAAAACATCTGATATCACTCACTTGATTCATATTTGAGAAGCATTTACTTTTACAGACATGCACAGTTATCCTCATACCCTCCTGGCTATGGATAACATCAGGAATGAGGAGTCGAGAGTGATCAATATAAGTTGGAAAAACTTGTTTCACAATCGACCTTAAATAAATTAGTATAAACTAAACTATCTCATCCTTAGGGTTTCTAACCAATAATGTCACAAGTAATTATCTTAAAACACAAACAAGGGGTCCTAGTCTCCTACTGAGTGAGGCTTATGTCCAATTCTGAAAATCAGAGGCAAGTCTGTTTCCGATGCAATTAGCACACATCCCTACACTAGAATTCTGTTTCTAATATTGTTCTGTTATTAAATTGAGCTTTTATAACTTCAAATAACAATAACTCAGCCAATAGTTTCAAGTTTTTCACCAATTTGAAATAACAAGTTCATTCTTCCTAGTGCAGCAGATTAGGATAATTCTGGAATCATATGACCCCGGAGAGACAGAGAGACATATGGACAGCATAGTATCACTATGTCTCACTCCATTAGAATTAACTGGTTATAATCTTAATTGTAAGTGTCGTTCAAAGAAGATAGTTTCAAAAGAAATGTCATTTGAGAGGAAATAAACCTTACTGTTAACATGGTAGATTTTTAAGATTATTACTAACCTCACTGGTTCCATCTCGAACTTTCTTACATCGTATATGAGCCAATCTATTCAATTTTTTCAGCATCACAATCTGCAACATACCCTCCATTCTTTTGCTCTCAATGTCGGCCTTCTGCAAAATCAAAATCACAGTGACACTGTGCATTCATTTTGTGTGATCTTGATTTTGCTAAATATCGACATCAAACTCAATTTTCACAGATTTGTCAATTTTGTGGTTGAAGGATTTAGGATAGGTTTTCATGGTTTGAATGTATATTTATACGGATTTATGAACATAAATTGGTTGAAATATATTGTAACCCTGTTTTATTAACAATTTTACACAAGTTAAGTTAAAGGTATCAACAGTGTAAACAACTTAATTAACACGCCAACTGTTGATGAGAAACCAATAATACAGTAAAGCCACAAACCACAATAAGACACAATAATATTTCATTGTGGGTAAATAAATTTTAAAAATCCTGACAGGGCTTTTTTTAACCTTTGGGATGGGGCATTACCTTTAATAAGGGGTAAAATATTGATATTTTGGTACCATGGGTGAAACTTCATTTTGAAGAAAAACTGCTCAAAAGGAAAAATAAACATCCCATTTTTGGACACTAAAAATCCAGAAGTTCATGAAAAATCCTGGCACTTTTTACCCATGCTTCATATACTTACTGCATTTTTGCTTTTGCCTTCTTTCAAAGCAGTTATATCAGCAATAGTTTGCTGAATGTCTCCACATGCACTCTGGAACAAATCTACATCTTTATCCACATCCCTGTGTTCTATCTCCTCCTCTTCCGCATAGAATATACTTCTAGCTGTATTCACACCAGATGCTTCGTGTTTAACCTGTAAGTTTACATTATGAACAACTGCTCAAAAGTTTATCAAGATCTGCTCAAAGTTCTGTTAAACAACAGCTCAAAGGCATTTATATATTTATGTTTATTGTTTATCCAGGTTTAAAAGAGTTTCTCAACAACTTTTCAGTTATGTATGGCGGCTGATTCAGTTAACCAATATTCCTTTTAACTGTATCCTAACCAGTACTAACTAAAAAAGATAATATTAAGTCAGACAGGGAAGGCAGCACTCAGCTTAACAAGCCGTGCACAGAAAACATAAAAAAGACACAAGGTACAATGCCCATCCGAACCATCCGAACCAGCCGAGCACAGAAAACATAAAAGGCACAATACCCAACTAAACAAGTTATAATCCTCCCATGTCCAAGCTGTCGTGAAATTCTAAATGAACCAGTTTCAGCAATTAAAAAGCTGAATACCCAAGCTGAATGACCTAGTTCCAACAGTAAAATGGCTGAAATACCTAGTTAAAGCTGTCAAAAGTCCTAAAAAGTAGACAAAAGAAGAAAAAGCTAAGTGTCAAGGTTTCAGCTAAATGACCTAGTTTCAGCAATACATTTAAGCCGAATGCCCCTAGCCGAGTGACCTACTTTGAACAATTAGTAATCCCAGGTAAAATAACCACGTTTCAACATCAAAAAAGAATTATGCCCCAAGCCGAGTGACCTACTTTGAACAATTAGTAGTCCCAGGTAAAATAACCACGTTTCAACAGCAAAAAAATGAAGAAGAGAATTATGCCCCCAGCCTCCTCACACAAGGCTATATTTCCTGCCAATTTGTTGCGAAACAAAACCTAACACTCATACAGCACTGCGGGGGCATGCACAACACAATACTCTCAAATCAAAAACATTATCTTTGTGACAATCAGTTTGAAAGTCTTCAGACAAAGGGAGATTACCACTGCATGCACTGCCATACAAGAAAACATGCAACAGTTTATCATTTTATGGGTGACTATCTGAACAGCTGAAAAGGTTGATGTCAACAGAAAATCAATCATGTATGGTGTAATCTGAATACTGTAAAACCTGACAACTTGTATTAACCAACTAGAGTTTACATTGAAATAAAACCATTCATTCTGTACAGTTATCCGAAATTTACGATATCCGAAATCATGATTCCTTCTCATAAACGCGCTGGTTTTCATACTTTTAAGACAAACTGAGAGTTTATACGTACTTTTACAGAATCCGACTTTATTCTTTTCACTTCTGCTTTGACATCACCAGATGAATTAACATCTAGCTTTATAGTTCTCTTTCTTTTCTTTTCCTTTTCTTCCTTGGCACCGTCCATGTTGGAATATTCGTCCTCAATACACTTCGCCCTAACTAAATATGGCACCAAGTGCCACCAACGTTGTCGCAATATTTTTATTATCGATATTTTAGGATGTCAGGGTGTGGAAAGTCTGTCAAATGACATAAAGACTGTGGAAAACTACACATAATTTGTCCGACTAGTTTTTGCTTGCTTAGTTTGCGTTTATTTTTTTGGCAGTGGCTAGCCGTCCGACACCGGACGACTAGACAGCGAAATTAGTCGTCCGGTGTAGTATGAATTCCGCAAGTTTATGAAAAATGCAAGTTTCGCTTCCGCTTCCGGTTTAGACTTGTGAAATTCACTGTACTGGTTATGAAATGCATAAGTCGTGAGAATTGCAAGTTTGACTTCGATAATCGCAGAATTGGGGACGCCCCCCCCCCCTAAAATTAGAATCTAGATCTTATTTGATAACGGAGATTTAATTAAAAATTAGATCTCTCATTGTATTAAATTTTAATTGATGGATCGTATATATAACGGACCATAATGTATTTTTGTTTTTATATACATGTATATTCACCATATCGACATTACAGGTTAAAATCCGTTTTCCGGGATAACGGAATTTATTGAGCGACAATGTGCGAGATATTCCGAATGTACGTGAGGGGGGAAAATGCCTATAGCGTATAGAGCAACCAGGTACAATAATCGCGATTATTTAAGCCAAATGATAAGAATTTGTAAAAAGTCTTACTAGTAAACAATGACAACACCATTTTACGACCTCGCTGACAATTTTTTTGCCAAAATAATATGTTTAACTTGAAAAATGCGTATATTTTCTCGCCATCGGTATCGAGCTACGGAAGCGGCAGTGTAGAATAAAATGCAATATTTCGAATATAAAGCATTTTTTAGGATAATTCTTGCTAAAGTTTAAAAACAAAGATGTTTAATGATAATGTGTAATAATTGTTTTATATGTTTTTAATGTTTAAACGTTCAAAAAAGAAAAATTATATACACTCCCGCTATACCGCTTATTGCTCGCTAACCCCCTGACCGTGAAATTTCGGGTCCGGAAAAACGGGTATTATTGGGTAATGTCGATATCGAGAATACGTCCGTTCATGCAACATGGTGATTTAATAATTCGTATAAATCGTTTTGTACTTCGATTGATTTGAAGTTTTGGCAAAAGAATTTTTGCTTTCATTTAATTTTTTATTATTTTAAATTATTCAGAACAAAAATTACATGAGCGGCCCAGCACATTTTCGGGGTGGGGGGCTAATAATAATAATAACTACTTAATTTATTGTGGATGGCATATTTGGTTCTGGACAAATTTTCAATATGATCAACAATATGGGCTACCTGATAACTCTATGCTATAGGTTCACATTGATTATAGGCGATAGCCCCCTACAGTCTATGTTCACATTGATAGGCGATAGCCCTGTACGGTATAGGTTCACATTGATAGGCGATAGCCCCGTACGGTATAGGTTCACATTGATAGGCGATAGCCCTGTACGGTATAGGTTCACATTGATAGGCAATAGCCCTGTACGGTATAGGTTCACATTGATAGGCGATAGCCCTGTAGTGTACGGTATAGGTTCACAATGATATGTGACGGCCCTGTACAGTATATGTTCACATTGATAGGCGATGGCCCCGTACGGTATAGGTTCACATTGATAGGAGATGGCCCCGTACGGTATAGGTTCACATTGATAGGCGATAGCCCTGTATGGTATAGGTTAACATTGATAGGTGATGGCCCTGTACAGTATAGGTTCACATTGATAGGCGATAGCCCCCAACAGTATAGGTTCACATTGATAGGCGATATCCCTGTACGGTATAGGTTCACATTGATAGGTGATAGCCCTGTACGGTATAGGTTCACAATGATAGGCGATAGCCCTGTAGTGTACTGTATAGGTTCACATTGATAGGCGATAGCCCTGTACGGTATAGGTTTACATTGATAGGCGATAGCCCTGTAGTGTACGGTATAGGTTCACAATGATATGTGACGGCCCTGTACAGTATATGTTCACATTGATAGGCGATGGCCCCGTACGGTATAGGTTCACATTGATAGGAGATGGCCCCGTACGGTATAGGTTCACATTGATAGGCGATAGCCCTGTATGGTATAGGTTAACATTGATAGGTGATGGCCCTGTACAGTATAGGTTCACATTGATAGGCGATGGCCCCGTACAGTATAGGTTCACATTGATAGGTGATAGCCCTGTACGGTATAGGTTCACAATGATATGTGATGGCCCTGTACAGTATATGTTCACATGGATAGGTGATGGCCCTGTACAGAATAGGTTCACATTGATAGGTGATAGCCCTGTACGGTATAGGTTCACAATGATATGTGATGGCCCTGTACAGTATATGTTCACATGGATAGGCGATGGCCCCGTACGGTATAGGTTCACATTGATAGGCGATGGCCCCGTACGGTATAGGTTCACATTGATAGGCGATGGCCCTGTACGGTATAGGTTCACATTGATAAGCGATGGCCCCGTAAGGTAAAGGTTCACCATGATAGGCGATAGCCTTGTACGGTATAGGTTCACATTGATAGGCGATAGCCCTGTGTGGTATAGGTTCACATTGATAGGCGATGGCCCTGTAAGGTATAGGTTCACATTGATAGGCGATAGCCTTGTACAGTAAAGGTTCACATTGATAGGTGATAGCCCCTTACGGTATAGGTTCACATTGATAGGCGATAGCCCCTTACGGTATAGGTCCACATTGATAGGCACTAGCTGTGTACGGTATAAGTTTACATTGATAGTTGTTCACATTGATAGATGATGGCCCTGTACGGTATAGGTTCACATTGATAGATGATGGCCCTGTAGGGTATAGGTTTACATTGATAGGTGATGGCCCTGTACGGTATAGGTTTACATTGATAGGTGATGGGCCTGTATGGTATAGGTTCACATTGATAGGTGATGGCCCTGTACGGTATAGGTTTACATTGATAGGCGATAGCCCTGTACGGTATAGGTTTACATTGATAGGTGATGGGCCTGTATGGTATAGGTTCACATTGATAGGTGATGGCCCTGTACGGTATAGGTTTACATTGATAGGCGATAGCCCTGTACGGTATAGGTTTACATTGATAGGTGATGGCCCCCTACAGTATAGGTTCACATTGATAGGTGATAGCCCTGTACGGTATTGGTTCACATTGATAGGCGATAGCCCTGTACAGTCATATTGATAAGCGATGACTGAATGACTATAAGAAAAATGAAAATAAAAAAAATATATGAAATTCCCACTTTTATTGCTTTAAAAAATAAAAAAGACAATTTTGATCATTAAAATTACATACATGACATTCATAATTATATTAATCCAAATTAATCCACGGAACTGGTTTAATGAGCCAGCTGTCCACTATATGCATCTGGATAAACAGTGCAAACATAAAAGCACAAGAAATTCTATATGCAGTTTTAGTGGAGTTCAACACATACAAGTTACCTTCTGACAGACAAACAGACGAAAGTACAGACAGCACCGAGGTTATATATTTTGTGGGTTCCAGAGGTCCTGGGTTTGATCCCGTCTGCTCAACCTAACCCAGGTGTGAATTAGTACCTCTGATGGTGTTGTCTGTACATGTTTGATATCCCTGGGTGCTGTATCGCGATGTTGGTTGCACACCAACCAGGAGAAAAATATAACTCAGGTTTTCTTAGGAAACCCAATGACCAGGGGAAGTAAAATGACAAAGGGTGGCTGAACAATTAATTTGCTGGAAGCAGTCATCCAGAACTAGTAGCTTAACTTAACTTATATGCCCCTACTTAAAAATAACACAGCTGTATGAAAGAAGGACAATGGCTGATCACAAAAGCTTGTACATCTACTGGACACATCTTCAGAAGTTCAATGTCACTATATTTAATTGTGTGTGACTGGTGAGCTAATGAAAATACAAATGCAAAACATTACATCTCAAACAGCGGTAGCAGGTTTGATTAAAAACAGGTAACTGTATCATTGCTTATAACAGAAATTCATTTAAACATAATTTATTTTTAAATCTTTTTCAATGATACGGCTACCTGTGTTTTTAAACTGCAGTAGAACAGTTGAAATTTATTTGAAATCACAGTACAAAAATATTATATTAAGTCAGACAGGGAAGGCAGCACTCAACTTAACCAGCAGAGCACAGCTTTTCTGGATATGTTACAGTAAAATAATTTATGAGCAAAATAAACAAAATACCCTGATTATGTAAAAACAATGGCTGAATCTCTTATAATAGCTCAATATTACAATGTATAAATCGATTAATCGGGTTGGTCACTTGTTTACATAACATCGTGTACATCAACATTGCAATCTCTCTTATTAATTTATTATTTTAATAGACATTACGTATATTAGAATTGTAGCTTAGAGAATAAGGTATTGGTTTTCACTGCCCATTTCTCAAATTGAAATGTTTAAAACAATAAAAAATACAACGTTATGATATTGTAATGTTTGTATTCAAGTGACAGACCTAATTAAACAGACTATACATGCTATTGTAACTGATACCACTATTAACTATGAAGGTGCACACATTTTAAGTTTAGCCATTTTAAAAGTTTACATGCATAATGAGCCATTGATATTCAAAATGTAACATTACATTACATTTGAGAAATACAACTGACCCTAATGCATTGTGATTACACAGAGAACTGAACTTGTATGAGTGGTATCACTTAACACTTAACTGTGGCTTGATTATACATGGCAGTACACATCACACATTCATAGTCTTTTAGTAATGCAGCAGTCTGGTATATTTTAAAACCATTCAGTTAGGACCATCTACAACACACAACAATGTACAAAGCTGCAGCAACTTCTCTTTTTTGTTTTCACCCTCGCATGTTGCACACATCTTCTTTCAGATACTACATGAGCCTATATATCTACTGACATTTCATAACGCAGCGAACTTGCATTACTTGTGGGGGGAGGGCACATCAAGTGAAATACATTCCTGCATGCTGAAACATATAAATACATACTATTATTAATAGCGGAAGCACGGTGGCCGAGTGGTTAGTGGTCTGGACTACCAATCCCGATGTCCCGGGTATGTTAGTGAAACAAGGAATCTATTCGAACAGAGCTAGGGTAACGACACAGATTATTTGTATCACACAAACTTTCTGTCTGGGATCCCCCTAGAAGCCAGAGGTCATTAGGCAGGGATAAAACTGAATGGTCACTCCCCTACCAAATATTGTTCATGATTTCATGAACACCTGACTCGTCACTTCATTTTAATGCACTTACTTTATTTTATGGGTTGTTCATGAATACTTCATGAAGTAATCTTAAACATTTAGCAGTGGCTGACCAATCTGTGTGGTTTATGAACTTATTACAGCATTTAAACCTTAGTTCATGAACTTGTGAAGAACTATGGTTCATGAACTGTTCACTGACAGTCGTGAACAGGAAATCGGACATTGACATATAGAACAGAAATGTAATGAACTGTTCATGAACAACAAAATGTGAATTATTCATGAATTCTTCTGGTGGGGTTTTAGGCAATGTATTAATAATTTAATACATACCATAAATGAAGACTTCATAATCAGTTTCTGGTCCTTGAAAGGCTTTATAGTTTACTTGCAACTGCAGAAACTTCTTGTATAGCAATAAATTGGCTGAAATAAACAAAGAATTGTTGTAAACTAGAACTAGAACCCCAACAGTGGCGTTATCTCATGGGAAGGGGATGGTAACATTTATGTCCTTATTATTCAACTTCTCTAGCCTTGTGAACAAATGTTTTGGTTAAATGCAGCAAAAATTCCATCATTTACAGTCATGTACAATGTATACACTGGGCCAGTGGTTTTGTAAAACTGAAGAAAATCCAGCAAATTGCGACTATTATGTTCTTAAAACTAGACTAAGTAACAAACTATATGAGACTGATTTCATTAACAGCTATGAAAACTGCAAGTAAATACCCAATCTCATCAATCGTGACTATATATGACACCATAACTAGACTAACTAACAAACTATATGACTGAGATATCATCAACACCTATGAAAACTGCAAGTAAATGTACATACTCACCAATCGCAATTATATATGACCCCATAACTAGACTACGTAACAAATTATATGAGTCAGATATCAACAACAGCTTTGAAAATTGCAATAAAATGTACAATCTCACCAATTATGACTATATCTGACCTCATAACTACATTAAGTAACAAACTATATGATTGAGATATCATTAACAGCTATGAAAACTGCAAGTAAATGTACAATCTCACCAATTGTGATTTTACATGACTTCATAACTACACTAAGTAATAAACTATATGATTGAGATATCATTAACAGCTATGAAAACTGCAAGTAAATGTACAATCTCTACCATCGCAACTATATCTGACCTCATAACTACACTAAGTAATAAACTATATGAATGAAATATCATTAACAGCTATGAAAACTGCAAGTAAATGTACAATCTCACTCATCGCAACTATATTTGACCTCATAACTACACTAAGTAATAAACTATATGATTGAGATATCATTAACAGCTATGAAAACTGCAAGTAAATGTACAATCTCACCAATTATGACTTTACATGACTTCATAACTACACTAGATAATAAACTATATGATTGAGATATCAATGACAGCTATGAAAACTGCAAGTAAATGTACAATCTCACCCATCGCAACTATATCTGACCTCATTACTAGACTAAGTAACAAACTATATGATTGAGATATCATTAACAGCTATGAAAACTGCAAGTTAATGTACAATCTCACCAATTGTGACTATATCTGACCTCATAACTACACTAAGTAACAAACTATATGATTGAGATATCATTAACAGCTATGAAAACTGCAAGTAAATGTACAGTCTCACCCATCGCACCTATATCTGACCTCATAACTACACTAAGTAACAAACTATATGATTGAGATATCATTAACAGCTATGAAAACCTGCAAGTAAATGTACAATCTCACCAATTGTGACTTTACATGACTTCATAACTACACTAAGTAATAAACTATATGATTGAGATATCATTAACAGCTATGAAAACTGCAAGTAAATGTACAATTTCACCAATTGTGACTTTACATGACTTCATAATTACACTAAGTAATAAACTATATGATTGAGATGTCATTAACAGCTATGAAAACTGCAAGTAAATGTACAATCTCACCAATTGTGACTATATCTGACCTCATTACTAGACTAAGTAACAAACTATATGATTGAGATATCATTAACAGCTATGAAAACTGCAAGTAAATGTACAGTCTCACCCATCGCACCTATATCTGACCTCATAACTACACTAAGTAACAAACTATATGATTGAGATATCATTAACAGCTATGAAAACTGCAAGTAAATGTACAATCTCACCAATTGTGACTTTACATGACTTCATAACTACACTAAGTAATAAACTATATGATTGAGATATCATTAACAGCTATGAAAACTGCAAGTAAATGTACAATCTCACCAATTGTGACTATATCTGACCTCATAACTACACTAAGTAACAAACTATATGATTGAGATATCATTAACAGCTATGAAAACCTGCAAGTAAATGTAAAATCTCACCAATTGTGACTTTACATGACTTCATAACTACACTAAGTAATAAACTATATGATTGAGATATCATTAACAGCTATGAAAACTGCAAGTAAATGTACAATTTCACCAATTGTGACTTTACATGACTTCATAATTACACTAAGTAATAAACTATATGATTGAGATATCATTAACAGCTATGAAAACTGCAAGTTAATGTACAATCTCACCAATTGTGACTATATCTGACCTCATAACTACACTAAGTAACAAACTATATGATTGAGATATCATTAACAGCTATGAAAACTGCAAGTAAATGTACAGTCTCACCCATCGCACCTATATCTGACCTCATAACTACACTAAGTAACAAACTATATGATTGAGATATCATTAACAGCTATGAAAACTGCAAGTAAATGTACAATCTCACCAATTGTGACTTTACATGACTTCATAACTACACTAAGTAATAAACTATATGATTGAGATATCATTAACAGCTATGAAAACTGCAAGTGAATGTACAATCTCACCAATTGTGACTTTACATGACTTCATAACTAGACTTAGTAACAAACTATATGACTGAGATATCATTAACAGCTATGAAAACTGCAAGTAAATGTGCAATCTCACCAATCGCAACTATGTATGATCTCATAACTAGACAAAGTAACAAACTATATGACTTAGATATCATTAACAGCCATGTTAACCGCAAGTTAATGTACAATCTCACAAATTGTTATAATTATGATCTCATAACTAGACTAAGTAACAAACTATATGAGCCAGATTTCATAGTCAGCTACAAAATGGCCTCATTTAAGACTGTAATCATTGGCAGGGGCCTCATTTTCATATTAACCATTATTTAAGGCTGTATATTTTGAATCCATGCAGTATTGGACTTATAAATATATAACAGCTACAGGTGGTTTGATTTAGCTTTAAGTTTGATTGTACAATTGTTTATACTGATTAATTTGTGAACATGGGCCTCATTGTGGGAGTTCTCCAAAGTGTCATCATCCAGAATCTGTTATGGTAGTATCTCGAATATAAGTAAATGGGAAAACATTTGGAATAGAAGACATTCCCCGGTTCATTGCAAATACTGCCAGACTATATAATTATTATCCCCTTTTGAGAAAGTCTGGGCTATTTTAGAGTGCAATAACCTCTCCCCACTTTACATTATGAATAAAACTGAACTATATGGCTTGTGTCAGACCATCTGAGAAAAATAGCTGGAACCATGCATTGACCCCCAGGAAATTTCACAATAATGTTAACTATATCATATTATTTATACTGTTAGATCCTATATATTGAGGCTAGTCTGTCCGGACCCAACCCAAGCAAGAGAGTTGCTCCAACCTATGTAGATTTTCAGTGCTAAATGTATAACAGCATGAGAAAAATAAGCAGCCTGACTGTGGAGTCGAAACCCGGGATCCTTCACGTACAGGCCAAATCTCTTCAAACTGAGCTTTTATTGATATCAACTTCATAGGATAAAACCATTTGTCCTGTATCCAGGATTTGACGGTCAGGGGGGTAGAAAAGGATATGGCCAATAGGCTGCATAGGGGGATTGTATAAATCTGCTATTTTTCAATGTTTAAATACGAAAAAGTATACCGGTTATAAAATTATTGCACAATATCATTAAACTTTTTTTGTTTTTAAATAGCGAAAATAGTCCTAAAAATGCTTTTTATTTGAAATATTGTATTTCATTCTACACTGTCGCTTAACAATCTTGATACCAATGGCAATTAATCATTTATAAAAATGGATGTGAAATAGTATAGTAATTGTGATAAACTGTATAAGAATTTTTACAAATTCTTCTTTTGTCAAAAATAATTGCAGTGTACAACCAACCCCCTCGGGTCAATCAGAACACCTAGAACATTGTTGTACAATTCATTCCATAATCCGGAAAACAGGTTTTATTGTATTATTATTATTAATGTCAATATGGTGAATCTGGCCGTCTTCATAATTGAGTTGATTGCTATTTTAGTTATGCACCAGTCAATTGAAACCACAGCCGCCCAACCCCGGGGAACAAGGGGAGTTTTACTTTTGTTTTACCAAGGGCCATACAGATGGTAAAATTCTCGCAAATTGCCACGCCCTTTTCCTCCCGGCAATATTTCCAAGCTTCAATTGGCGCTAAACAGAAGCCCTGCGCTCAACCGGCAGTGAGGGGATAACGGAAAGGTAAAAATACAGGACTGTACCCCCGCCCTTCCCCGGTTGGGGGCGGGGGCGTGGTTTCAATTGACTGGTGCATAATCCAATAACCTATACACACTACAAATAAAGCACCTATAGTCTTAAATGCATAGAATTTCAGTTTATAAAAGAGTCAACTTCTGACCATCGCAAGAAGTCGTACCATGCATGTTAAACTTCGTGATTGATAGCCTTGCGATAAGTCATACCACGCACGTTAATTAACGTGCGTGGTCATACAGTGAAGTTTCAGGTGCTTTTGCTCACAATAAGTTATACAGTTTGATGTATATGTATCATCGCAAGAAATGATAATACAGTGATTAGATTTATACGCAACATATATTTCACAAATTTTGCAAACGATATGTTGCCCCCCCCCTTTTTCTAACATTGATTGCCCCCCCCCCCCTTGTCCTAACATTGGGGAACTGGCCCCCTGGCCTCCTCTAACGCCCAGGACACACAAATAAATGAAGTAGAATAAATTGCGCTAACTACGCTCCTGAAAATAGCTGGTCGGACCCCCTACCCCCCACCCCCCTGGAATTGATAACGTTCTTAGAACTAGATCTATTATTTATTTGTGGCAACTTAAAAACACTTGTTTTTTTCACTACAGTATAGCGCAAATTAAATAATTACAAAACACGACGGTCAGAGAGCAAGAGTATGCTAGTTCTACTTTCGTTTTGACAATAACAAACCAGTTTTCGGCATGTGCGGAAGATGGATTGGTAAGTTGGTGATTAGATCTAGTTACGTAGCATTCTAGGACAGTCATGCTGTACAAATATATGTCAGAAAATATGCTTCAAAGTTATTCACATCAAACAAAATAATGTGTGACACTTACTGTACTTGTTTTCTGCAAGGAAGTTGTAAACATCGATCCGTCATTACCGTCCAACTTGTATTTTTCATGCCGCAAAACGCGCAACCCTTCGCGCATGCGCACTTCGTTAAACTTGTAAAATTCATAGAACTTGTGTTTTTCATGAGACACCGGCGCCGGACGACTAGACAGCGAAATTAGTCGTCCGTCAGTGGACTACTAGCAAACGCTACGTGCATTGGCTAGAAAACCGTCATTCTATTTCTACGCATTTTGCATCTACCTTATAATAAAGGTTATATAATAAACTACGAATATAGGCAAGACATGTCAATGCCTTATCTGCAACTATTTTGTGACCTCCCGTATATCTCCGTATATTGTCCGCCATATTAGAATGGTATAAACTGGCACGAAGGAATGCGAACATCGCTGTTTTTGTTCTTTGATAATTCGTTAATATGCTTGAAATGGCTTTATGTTACTACTGATATAAATATATATGCTTGAAAACTCTTGTCTTTTTGCTTGACATGTAATTTTACTATTGCTACTTACACGTATAATATAATTTATGCTAAATGTGCTATCTAGTCTTACTGCCTGTTATTTATGCTCAAGTGTGATTTTAATTAATAGTACCTAGTACTGCATGTATGTGCTTCTTACTTTTAGCTGCTTACTGTAAGTAGTATTTGTTTACCTATGTTTCTCGGTAAATACGAGGAGTGATCAATATATATTCGTGGACTTTTCATCTAGCAATGTTGTTTTGTCAGCAAGGCTTAAAAGCAAATTAGCATTATTCAGTGTAGGATATCTCCGACCGAATGCACCAACATAGTTTTATTCATGCAATGGGCGCGTGACGCAGGCCGTCACGTGACGTCATTACAAGCGTCACCGTTTGAGCAGCACCGAGCTCCTTAATTTCTGGACTTATATCCGATCCACTGTATACGATTTATTTACTTTTAATACAGAAATAAGTCATTAATAGTCAACTCTGGAATGTAAGGCGGAATAGAAATTGAATCGTTGCGTTACTGGCCCGGACTTAAAACTCTGAAAAAAGCGGTTGGCTTTACAAAGAAGCATCATCCCGATGAAGAAGAAATCACGCCCTTACAAGTTTAGGGCGCAATTTCTAAAGAACTCCTTTCAAATGGAATGAAATATTTATTGTTTTGTAATCTATACCGATCGTAGAGTTCGCCAGGAACATATCGTTCAGAAATATGCCTCTTATTTCTCAGAAATTAAGAAGGAGTGTCCCTAACTCTGTCCTAATTCGTCCGTTTATTCTTAGTTTACCATGGCGTCAGTTTGACAGAGTCCCTACAATCACATAAACAACGAAATCATGTGTAGATTTCTGATTTGAAGCGCAAAGAATCCTCATACATGTTGGTCAAGTCATCTTCGAGCTATCGCAAGGACTTTCCATGTTAGGCGTTAATCTTAATGAAATGCCGTTGCTCTGAGAATATTTACTGTCCGTCACGCTCGACGGCGCGCGCTGCACATTGGTCACAATAAGTGACGTCATCAAGAACATTGTGGCGTCACAATATAACATTAATTAATTAAAACGCTAGATCATTGATAGATCTATATTGCCTGGTAATTTCATTGTTCTAGAATCAATATTTTGAAAGTTAGAAGGAAAGCCTTCGAATATATTTATCACCCCTGGTAGCTATAACTGTCGATTCAATAAGTAATACTAATGAGGGAACTATCCCATTCAACAGAAAAAGGGGGGGGGGGCTTATGTTTTGCATTATAAAAGAGACAACTTTAATCAAAAGTAGAATTCTTGAAAACCAGTTTTGCAGATCGTTTCGTTAGTCGAATGGATAAGCATGCCGCTATTATAATAGTGATTTTGTAGAGATTTTGTTCAATCTCACCACTGGTTCGACATCCATCCAAGTTACATAATTATAAAGTTTTTTTTATCTTTTACAAGTACCTTATATTGTGTTTCTAACTTATGTAGTAGTTAGATATGTAGCTTTATTTGTGCGTTATGTTTTTATTCTTCATCTATCTTTTCAATGTTATTTTATCTTCAGTACAATAATCGAACAATAATCTATTCACTGCAATATCACTGTGTGGTAGGTAGCCTGTATGCCCAAAAATGCGCTGTGAATTCAAGATGGCGGACGACAAACGCGAGCAAAGTAAGTGTCTTTTGTTTTCGACCCAATCTTTTAAAATATGACAGCCTACATTGTGAATGAATTATGAAATGAAAGAGCTTACATTGTCGATTCAAAATGGACTATCCGTTTGTGATGAAATGCCAACATTTTTCCGTACTGGCATGCGAGGTATTACCGGACAGAAATGGCATAAAAAGCTTTATGTCAAGTTAAAAATCGATTTTTAGTCAGAATTTTTGGTGTTGACACATACCTGGGTTCCAGGCCTTCCTAAAAATAGAATTCCCGAAAAAATGACGTCATCAGAACATCCGAATTTAGGGGCCCAAACAGGAGCACTTTTTACGCTTTTTTCGACGGCCTACAGCAGGTATTACCGGACAGTCGTTTTTAACCATTTTTAACTTAAAATTTGGAAACTTATTATGGAAAATGATTAAAACTGGGTTCGTACTTCCTATTTATGCAAAAATATGTCACGATTTTCGTAATAACAACTCGTGACGCGCCATGTTTCCCGCCAGGTGGCGTTCTATGGTAGGTCAGATGCCGTAATATACCGTACATAATTTACCGATCAAAAGTCGATTAAAACGATTAAAAATCAACCCAAAGTATTTCAGACTTATAGATAAAACCTTAAAAAGGGTTACTCAACTGATATCCGTTGACAAATTTCGTAATTAACAATACCCTGCTGAAATTAGAGCTGGTATAATTGGACGAAATTAAATTTAAAAAAAATAAATAAAAAAAAAATGATGCCGCGAGGAACCGATCGCGGGTCCTCTCGCTTTACGATCTAAGACGTTAAAAGTGTGTTTACATTATGCTCAAGTGTTGCTTGTAATTGTTGTCGTCAACAATTTGCCTAATGTATTTACTCCGCCAACAGCTGCACAAGCGTTACACAACAATTTGACCAAATAGAACTTGTTCTATTTTCCGGCAACAATTTTCCCATAAATTTACTGATAAGGGCGTATGAAAGCTGTCAGGTATCCATTTTCATCCTGATAAGCCCAGCTCTGGGTAATTATCAAGTATTTTATACGAATGAGAGGTAAAAAGGTATCTTGACAGATGACTTTATTGAAACTTTAATTGATCAATATAAAAAAGATGAACAATTATAAAAAATTTAGCTATCTCAGGTAATTTTTAAAGGATATTTGTAAAAATGTAGCACAATTTAATTTATAAATCTGGCTTAGGGAAACCTTATTCTAAACACCCATTGGTTTATGTGCCAAGAGTGTTGTTTTGGAGAGGTGAACTATTTTGTAAACCTCAGGAATAAAATGATCATGATTCTAAATAGAGGTACAATGAGTTCACATATTCCAATTTGCCGTGTGTATACAGAACTACAATTGTTGGGCAACGCTTGGGCAACGCTTGGGCAACACTTGGGCACCAATTGAGCTACTCTTTAAACTGAGTGTATACAGAACGTTAAACAATTACAGGCAGTCGTTGGCCAACAATTTGCGTAGTGTAAATAGAGCTTAACCACTCGGCTATTGTCTCTTTACTACCAACGAAGTTAATTAATTTAACTGTATAAAATCAATGACGCACGCGCTCAGCTCGTGTTATTTTGCGCATGCGCAGACGATGGTGATTTCCCCAAGCGCCGCTAACGTAAACACACAGCCGCGGACGACATTTTGGATAAATAGACGATGTCTTATTAATCTTGAATATTTTTTTTTCTTCTAGATTATTCAAAACAAGCTTCTGAGTGATAAGGTACAAATTTCAATACATAGGTCCAGAAAATAAGCGTCTAGGACCATTTGTCCGGTAATACTAGTCTGGTTCCCTGTCGTTCTATAGTTGTTTAGTACGTCAGGCCGACGTCATCAATGGACGCGCTCTGTGTTCGATTTACTACCGTAAACAACCATATGAGTAAGTATCAATTTCTATAGTATTGTGAGCAAGCGAATGAAACTTGGTAAATCGGCGTAAAATAACACTCTTATTACGATGGTGAATTTTATTTTTTGTGATCACTATGTTATTGTTCAGAAAATGAAACACTGAAAGTGAACGTATTTCGGACGTTGACGAGTTTCATTCATATTTCGGATACGTTGTTCGTTCAACAAATGAATTGGGTGTGTTTTGATGGTATTAAACGTTAATTCTGATATATGTTTAAACATATTTTACCTGGTTTATATTAAAACATGTCTCAAATAAATATTTATAGATTATATGTTGAAAAATGTTGCTGTCTGTCAGACTAATCAATGTGTACAGTGGTCTGAGTGGAGCCTTAGAGGATCAACATCCATGGCTCAAATGCTACGTTACAGGTAATACACCAGACTCCTGAGTTTTAACTAAAATTAACTTGTTACAAATTGCCAGTAGGCAAAATTGTTTCACTTAGATTAGAACATGTTAAACCTTGTTCTTTTCAGAATTATGGATCATATCTATAACAAAAAAGTCAAGGAAAGAGTCCCATCCATGTTTGGAATTTCTGAGCATGGATATTGTACACCATTGGACTCCAACCAAAAGTAGGCCTTCAAAAAGGGACAGAAGCTCACCTACGGGAAAAACTCCAAAACAGCCAGAAAAGATATTGATAATGCAAGTAAGTGTTGTAATAATACAATCAAATTTTGTTGAATGTAGAACTATATTGTTTTACCTCATGTTGATTTTTTTATCAATCACTCTACCTCATTGACACCTTAAACCTGGTATTCATCAATATGATTATGAGTCATAAAAAGAGACTACATATATGCTTTATCCCTATGAGTAAGAAAATATAAAGAGTAAACATCATTTACTGACATTCATTTTTTTACCAAAAAGAAACAGAATAAAAAAATCGTTCTGCAAATTGATGATTTAAAAAGACAGTTACATTAACTTTAGTCTGAACACAGAAGTAAAATATATTCTTTTAGATCTTTAAAATAAGCTTATTTAACTCAGATATACACCCTGTTCGTATAATGTGTAACACAATTATATAACATGACTTTGGTTGTCTGTCGGTTAGTATAACGAGTATGTGTATGTTCATATGACGTCACTGCATCTCCTAAAGGACATCATTGACAATATTGTATGGCATAGTTGATATAGCTTGAGTATTTTTTCCAACAGAAAGGTGTGTTTTTTCATGTTATTAGAGTCATATGATATAAAGAATGTTTGTAATACATGTTATCAATTGATATATACAAATGTACTTATATTAAACTTGTCAAAACTTCCAAAACTAATTCAAGTTTATATCAATTTATATCAATTGACAACTGTGATAGATCCTCTATATCTTATTATCTTTGTTGAAAACTGCAGTTTGTATCTGATAACTTCACAGTGATTTAACACATGTGTCTGTTTTCTGGACCTAAACCACTATGAAAGCAGGTAAGGTCATTTACACAAACATCTACTTTAGTCAATTGCGATATATTACGTAGTGATAGGGGAGGTAATCCAGACTACGGTAATACCTGCTGTCCGGTAATACCTTGCATGCCAGTAAAGTTTAACTGAACACGATGTTTTGTGAAAGTTGAAAAGGGAATCGAGAGACAAGAAGAAAAGTGACGATATTTTCCCCAGTAAGAATACCAGTACATAAATAATCACTCAAATGTGTGATGTTTGAAAGGTTTGAAATTTTGGCTACTGTACTGTGCTGTGCAAAACGTGAACAATAACAGTGAATATAATACAATTATCATTTGAAGTATCGATTCATTAAAGCAGTACTATAATATTAGACTTTATAATACGGATACATGTAATAAAAACCCCAATACATTGTGGGGATGGAACCTACTACTCAGAATAAAATTGAAACTTGTAGGAGTTTGCGTTAATCCACTACAGCGCCTTTGATGTATGGAATTGAACACAAATTGACATAGAACCCATTTAAAGTTTACCTGACAGACGAGTTTATGTTTATAACAGTTCTCGTTTGACTTTGAACGCACAGGGGCTCATGTTATATGTTTGTATATATTCGACGTGAAATCAATCTTCTTGTATATTGTATCTTGTAGATCTATAGGACCGATATTGGACCATTTGCTCGTGAAATATATGTAAGTTAAAAAAGTTAAGTTACCAATTTTCGAGGGCGGCTTTCAGCAGTTCAGCCGTTCAGCCACCCTTTGACATTTTAAGTTCCCCTGTTCATTGGGCTACCTATGGAAACCTGCATTCGAGTCTCCCTGGAGAGACTATTTCTCTCCTGGTGGGGTTGCAGCCAACATCGAGGCACGGCGCCCAGGAATACACCGCCTTCGCATGTACCAATTTACACCTTGTTCGAGTGGGCATTATGAGTTATTCTTGCTCAGAGAAATTAAGCAGTTCTGCGGACGGAAATCGAACCCAGGACCTCTCGACCCCGAGGCGCGCGTCCGTCCTACCTCTAGACCACCGCTGTCCACAATATATTATTATTCAACGCAAAAGCCTTGCAATATATTCATGCATACATTTCAGCAGCAGCAGCAGGCCAAATTCTCGATACTATATCCTGGCGAAATCTCTAGACATTACTTCCGAAGAAACGAGGGGTTGCCGTATGGTGGGTAGTACATACATGTTCTGTCTGAATAATAACGTGCAATGAAGTCTATGATTAATACAGAACGAGCCTAAGCAGTTCGGATTTGGGAGGCTGGCATGTCGAACAGTAGCGTACTTCTTTGAACGTTGCTTACTTCTTGAAAATGTATCTAAAATGGTTGTTGGGTCATACTATAAGAGCCAACGATCAACGATAATAAACAAGTGCTAACAACAATAAATTCCGGATAAAATATTTATTAGTGGAAAAAATTATGTGCTAATAACATAAAAATGTGTACAAAATGGAAATTGTGGTTTCACAGAAACCAAATTATTGACACAGATTAATATGTAATTCAGGAGGTAATGAATCTATTGTTATTGAGACGATTGTTACATTAAGCCTACAGACACTCAACACTTTCACGAAAGTTTATCACAGTTATACAACTATCATAAGACGTCTAAACACTTTGAGAAACGAGTAAAAAGATTATATTAATCCAGACAGGGAAGGCAGCACTCAACTTAACACAAAAAACATTAAAAACACACAAAGCACAATACCCAACTGAAAACACGGCACCCCGTCCCGAAAGACTGCCGCCTCAGTCAGTCAAACTAAAACGGAACGAGTGCCAGGTGATGAGGAAAATAACAACTGGACGATTACACATCACAAGGACAAACCGTAGTTTGGAAAATATCTTGGCTTAACTTACACCCGTTCCTGTTCAATGTCACGAAAAGAAATGATGAAATGTACTTGCAATATCCAGTATACGGTATTCAGTTTAAGTGAAACATACGTAAAACGGAAGAAGTGGGGGTAAAAAATATCTTATTGAGGTATAATAGAACTGATCAACAAGTTAACATAATCTAGCGTCCTTTAATTCATATAAAAACTATATTTTATTTTTATTCTTCCTCGTCGAAGCCAAGTTGATTTACTCCCACGGAATGTGTAGCTTAGGGTCGTTTGGATTTTTTGGTTGCATCACCCCTCTACCTTTTTGTTGAGGTGGTCTTTGTCGTCCAATTACACCCTCCTGGCCATCGGTTCTTGGTGTCCTACCTGGTACCTGATTCGTTCTCTTAAGGTTTTCCCTCGGATCAGGTTGTGATTTCTTGCCTTGTTCTTTTGTTGCTAAGAGTAGCTCTTGCATTGCCTGACCCATATTAGCTACCATACTTTTAACTTCTTGTAATTCATTCGATAGGTTTTCTAACTTTTCATTCAGCTTTAACAATAACTTTTCAATACTTTCATTTCTCTCCTCCAGTTCTTTTTTCATGCATTGGGGTTCTTGTTTTTTTTTTAGAAGTTCATTATCATCTGATTTCATTATTTGGCCCTCTACCGGCATGATATCCTCAAATTTTTCACATATTATTTCAACAACGTCCATACGATTTTCATATTCTTCAATTTTGGCAAGCAGTGCTGAATTACGCTCACCCATTTTCTCAATATTTCTTCTCGCTTCTTGTAGTATTCTGTGATCTTGCTCTGTTAGTTTCATTTTCTTGGCAGACTTGTGTTCCATATAAGATATATGCTCGTCGAGCAGTTTTGATATTTTCTTATACTTTTCTATATTTTCTGTTGATTCTTCTAATAGACTTTGCCTCGAAGCTTTTCCACTGACTTCAAAACATTCTGAATCGCTCTCCAATCGTTCTGCGTTCTGAATATACAACATATTTTGCAATTATGTATAATGCTTTATTATCAGACAGTATTAATTATATTTACTAAATTATTCTACACTCAACCACTTTTCTAATTGGTCACTTTTCAAACTCGAACTACCTTAACTCTGATCATATTATTTGATGGCGAAAATGTCAAATTATATCGCATGACTGACCACACATACTTTGGCAGTTGATTGTGATTTTTTTTATTTAAGTGTTAGGAATTTTGCATAAAAACGTTTGTGTGCAAAATATCATCAAATATTATGATCACAATACATATACGAGGGTCATTCAATATATTCGTAGACCATCGTTCTCATTTGATTATTTTTGCGTTTTAAGAATAATGTTTTATATCATTACAAGCAATAATTTATTACCTACAGGCAATACAAATTTAACTTCAATAATGCAAACGAGTGACATGTCATCACCCATTCTATTACCATAGTAACGCGCTACCACCCCCGACCGACGTAACGTAGCTTTTTCATTTGTTCAACTAATTATAAATTCTGATTAAGTTAATTTACATTCCCATATTTCTGCCAGATTATTACAAAATATTATCATGCCATTTGCTGAAATTATGAAATTAATTGGACTTCGGAGTTTGAATTAACAAAGCATGTATTTACGCAATAACTGTATTGATTAGAATCTTGATTTTTTTAGTGGAACATATACAGAGCCGACCGTCTCGTATTACAACATTATAGTATTTTGAGGCGTCAGGGGTATCAGTTAAGGACAGCAACCGTCAGGGGTATCATAGTGGTTCTTTCGTCTATTCTGCCTCATAACCTGACTGCATCGAACTAATTTTGCAAAATGCATACCTAGAATAAGGTAAACAACGAAGTTGGCCCCATAAAACAGCAACACACCATGCAAATCGGCAGAAATTGGAAAAAATGTAGACGGGTCGTCAGGGGTGCAGTAACCAAAACCGCACTAGAATCGAGTGTTCTCCTTAATCACAGGTATTTGAAGGGAAAATGGGTTTGGGTCTGCAAGTATCGATAGAGCCGGGTACGGTGGGCTAGGTGATTTCATTGAAAGCGTCTTACAAAAAAAAGAAAAATCAAGATTTACTTACGGAAGCGACGAACTTTACACTCGAAAAACCGTCAGGGGTATCACTTCCGTTCTATACGTTATCCCCATTGTTTTCTCTAAATGTGAATAATTTCGAATTTGATATGTATTTTACAAATTAAAACATACTTCTGAAATATGATACTATTTTGAACAGTTTATGCCCAGAGTTGATCAAATGGTGTTATTATGAAATACGTATTACAGTTACGTCAAATAACGTTTGTATGACGTTTACGACGGCATACAAAAACGCTCCGAATAGTGACACTACAAAAACCACCGTAACTTTCTTCAAACTCAAGATATTATAACACAATTTCTTTTACATCTTGCTTCATTAAGATAATTCTTTAAAACTATGGAAAATCTCAAAGTCAATATTTTTGTCAAAATAGCAGGTTTTCCTGGAGACTGGCTCGTATTTTCTAGAATACAACATGAATTAAGAAATAATGAATATGTACCTGTGTTTTATCGTAGAATAAAGCACAGTCACATGTTTGGATGCGTTGTAATAAAATCACGAGTTAATTCATATTAATTCATTATTTCGATTCTAACATAGCCAATATTTAAGAAATAAAAATCTGTTCGCGTATTTTGTCGGTGAATAAAACACGGGCAGAAGTTCGGATGCGGAAAAATTAAATCACGAGACAGTGCGCATATTATCGTGTTTAGAATCGAAATAAAACTCTCTTCTTGTATTTTTCGCATCCGAACGAGTGTCCGAGTTTTATTCACAAACAAAATACAAGAAGAGAGTTTTATTTCGATTCTAAACACGATAATATCCCGCACTATTTAACTGCGCGCATTCCATTTTCACCTATTTGACATTTAACATAATTCCACGCTGAGTGGCTTATTAGCTGATACAATTACCTCCCTCGTTAATGAAAACGACCTTCGTAATTTTCTGAAGGAAATAACACATTTTAAACATTGAAACAATTTTAATAACACGAGTGGGGTAGTGTATCTATTTCATGAAATGAAAAAATTTAAATGAATTGATTATCAGACGTTTTTATGAAACTTAATTTCGAGAGTTTATTGGAGTTTCTAAAAATAGATGCGTCGTAGCTGTAACACAACAACACGCGTTCGGAGTCGGGTCCGTTTTTACTATAAAGTTTACGTTCATTCATTCATAAATAGGTCACGTGCAATGGGGCGTAAAAAGTAACAGCCAATTTGATACCATGTTTTATTGCGGTAATAATACATGGCATTGTCTGCTCTATGTTTAATGGATTAATCCGCAGATCGTGTTAGAATCCGCATTTGGCAACACATCAAGACAAAGTAAGCAGCTTTATTGTCTTTATCGGGATGATATTTGCAGTTTGAAGTTATTCAGCCGTAACTGTGTTTTATTGGCAGTTCATGCACACCGTTGTTTCCTTTATGTGTATAAAAGCTGAAACCGCTGGTTGTGTTAGAATGGTCGTTAATTTCTGACCACAGAAATAGTTTATGGCTCAAATCCCTCACATGGATTACTTGAACTCGCATGCATGTAATGACGTTGTATTGGGAGATACTGCTAGACTTCCAATGTATATTTCGGCTGCCAAGCGTTGCATAAAATATTGGTTACGGTTGTTAAATATGTCTCGTACCAGATACGTTCATTTATGCTATGAAATGTTAGTCTACTATGACAATATTGGTCACAATAATTGGGCCACTGCTGTTAAAAATAATCTGTATACCAATGGATTTAGCTATGTCTGGGAAAACCAGTATGTTGAAAATGCTAATATGTTCTTAAACAAATATGTCGAAAGACTCACTGATCAATATAAACAAAACTGGGTAGCTAAATGTCATGAAAATATAAAACTTACTTATTACTGTTCGTATAAAATAGTGTTTGATTTGGAAACTGGGTTATTCAGCTAGTTATAATTTATTATACTTTTCGACAGCTTGGACTTGGGTGGATCTGCGCTTGTTTAGTTGGGCATTGTGTGTTTTATGTTTCCTGTGCTCGGTTGGTTCAGTTGGGCATTGTGCTTTGTGTGTTGTTAATGTTTTCTGTGCTCGGCTGGTTAAGTTGAGTGCTGCCTTCCCAGTTTGACTTAATATAATCTTTTTGGAACCGTATATATTCAATATTGAAATTGGAATTAAGATCTTGTCTAGCTGGGTTTCGTAGCTCATGTCATCCCCTTATGATTGAACAAGGAAGACATTGCAATATTCCTATAGAATTTCGAACATGCTTATACTGCGAGACGCTCGTAGAAGATGAGTATCACTTTGTAATGATCTGTTCTTTGTACTGTGATCTTAGGGCTAAATACCTACCAGCTACACTTACTAACATTCTATAACATATTATATAGTAAAGATGTATCATCTATTAGGAACTTAGCCATGTACTTGTATCATTCTTTTAAGCTTAGGCATATATACTTATCCATTCGCATAAGGGTACAGTATAAATATTATTGACCAAGCATTATTATATTACTGCATTGAAATATTGTATGTTCTATGTGATGTTCTTTTGAAATGTTTTTGTTCTCTAAATATTGACATATGCATTGCTAATGTATTGATCTGTTCATCTTTTTTGTAAATGTATTATATGTTTATGGGCCGGTGGCCTACATGTCATACTGAAATTAACTGTAAACTGTAACTGTACTCTCCAAGTACATTGTACAATGTATATCAGAGTATACGAAACGTGGACGTTCTATAAGTTATAGTTTGAGACATTGTAAAGCAAAATGACTATTGCTGATTAGCCAATATGGACATGTAATCCCCATTCACACCTTCTTACTTTAGTACGTCTAAGCCTCTGAGATGAGTGCAGTTTTTCGTTAATTAAGAAACAGGGTTTTCCAACTTATAGTTATCACACATGACACCTCATTCCCGATGTTATCCGTCGCCATATGAGGATTAAAGGTACATTGTTTATAAAGTGTAAATGTCATGCGCTCATGATGTGTTATAAATTCGTTTGTTTACAGCTAACTATTCATCAATTTGTAGTATTGTCAGATTGACAGTTTGACCTGACATTAGCATACTTGCTAAACGACTGAGTAAATGCACCACACGTCGTGAATGTACGCATGTAGGATATATATATACATTGTATATACATGTCAGTTATAATTGCACATTTATGTTTTCATATCAACCTTATTATACATCTATTGTTTTAGACGTACATGTAAACAATTAACTCCTTCATATATTTCAGGGGATCGTGGGAGCCTGTCAATGGATACGTGACCTCCGTCATTAGTGTATGTCTTATATATACTAGGCGAGGACAACACCCTAGACAGGATACACTGGACAGCACTCGGGGCGACAGTGCTCGGGAGAGAGAGCCACCCAGGAGTAACTGGAATGTCATAATGCTATGTCTAAATTATATTACTGTAAATAAATATATTGTTGGAACTTAAATACACTGAGTTAGTTAATACTTGGAACCTACTACAATACTACAAATTTTCTGATAACAATAAATTAGAAAAAAATATTCAAATTATTACGTACTAACCGATGTTAATTACATCGTTACAAAACATTATTCAATTATAAAATGAGCGGTCAACTTACCCTGTGTTTATGTCCCTCGTTGTAAGCCATCGCTGCCATCGTTGCAAATTTAATTCACGCTTTCCTGATCATAAAACGAAAATTGAGGAATTATGACTTCACGATATATTCTATATAGAACAAATATGTTATCACCGAATTACCTTTTAAGATAAACATCGATTATTGTTTATACATTGTTTCAATTGATACATGTGACACGAAGAATATCAATATAAGGTGTCTATTAACTCAGACCGCTCGTATGTATGATATTTTAAGATAACGTTATACATACGAGGGGTGTTCGATATGTATTGTCACTGTCGGTTGCATTTTTCTATGACACTATTTAGAAGGATTCTACGATTACTGTCTAAAAGTTGTATGTTTCTATTCTATATCTAGGGAATTACATAGCCTTTCGTCAACAATTAAATAATTTATTGAACTTAGAAGAGGGTATACTCGAGTACACTGGCCTAATGTTCATTTTAAGCTAAATTTGTGTCATCTTTGCAGTAGTTGTTAAGAAAAGTAAATGTCAGTATTCGTTAAACTGCAACATACGATACGATAACTGGATCCTTATATTTCCATTAGAACTTTAAATCAAAATGAAATTATTTGTTGTCTACGAGTAAGGGCATGTTCGTAGCGTCTGTTCCGCACATGTGCGGGATGTTCTACTCCGAACAACTTACGAACAAAACGGAACTGTCCTGCACAGTGTGCCGGATGTTCTACTCCAAGCACCTTACGAACAAAACGGAACAGAAAGTAAAATGTTTAAGACGACCAAAATTGTAGTTGCAGCCGTAATATTGGAGAAAAAATATGCATAACGATATATTTGAATGTGACTGTTTGCCCGCAATGCCCCATTATTGGAAAATAAATTTATTATATTCTATTTTATGACACAAGCGACCATTGTTCTTGCTGTAATCACGTGGTTCTGGCTGCACAACCTCTGTGGCGGGCACAAAAAGAAATGTTCCGAACAGTGTTCCGGTTTGTTCGAAAGTGTGTTCCACTGTCCGGAATGTGCGGAACAGCGTTCCAAACAGGCCCTAAGACGGTCAAAACAAGGGAGATCACTCTTATTTATACCAAATGATGCTTGTTGTTTCACGCACCAATAACTTCATATCAATTGTATTTTGATCGCAAATTCTTCTCAGAAATCAATGTTGATGGTCTATGGCTTACATACATGTATGATATGTCAAATTCCAATCAATAAAACTAATCGAAAATTGTCAATGAAAAATAGCATGCTTTTTGACACCTATTTTCGCGACTTTGAAATGCTCTTATTTTGTTCAAATGGCAATCAAGTACAGCAAATCATGTTTTTATCTAAGGAATTTAGATTATTTACGGTATAATAGTTGTGGAATAAGATTATTTCTCGAAAGGAAGTTTTAATCGCAAAAAGTCGCAGTGTCTATTACTAGCCCTTTGAAAAGACAACAGAAACAACATTCCGGTAATTAAATTTTTTTCTATTTTTTTCACGAAATATTGCGGAAATCTTGATGGTTCCAGAAATGTAAAAATATTTAAAGATATCAACGAAGTTTCTTATTTGTGACCCAAGTGACAATACATATCGAACACCCCTCGTATATATACATGTATATAAAAGGCTACAATTTGTCACAAAATTAAGAATATTCCACCCCAATACTTTTATATAGATCTGATACTTGGAAAAGAACAAAATGTCTCTTTAAAACTTCAAATATTTATTATCAACCGTCTCAACAGTATTCTTTAAATCCAATGACCGGAAAAGATCAGAAACGAATAATGTCTTATAAGAACCAACCAGATATCAAATTGAGGAGGAAATCAAAATACGTATTTGGTGATGGATTGACCATACTTTGTGCAAACCAAGATAGTCCATCATTCAACAGTAACTGTACTTAGTGGAACCCATAAGAAAACCCGTAAATGATTGTACAAATGTACAGTGTCATTTACCTGTAATTATTTAGACAAATAAACACACATTGGTCCTTTAAAAAACCCCGAAAAGTTTAGAGACCAAGAAACACCTGGAGAAGAAATATCACACAGTAGAAATAGGAAATAAAGGATATCATTCGAACGACGGGGGCACAGGCATATGGTTTGGTTATGGTTTCTAATTATCTGAGTATAGCCTGTATAAAACAGGTTGTGCAGCGGCCTTGTTTTGTCGCAACAGATATGACGTTCCGAAATCTGGTACCAGGTTTTTCTACAGTTGTCAAAGCAAACACGAATACCAGTTCATGAGACGTCATATCCGTTGCGACTAAACATGGCCGGTGCATAACCTTCTCTATACATTGAGTACACTCAGAAAAATTGAAACCATGTGCCTTTGGACGGGAGAGGCTTACAGAGAACATAACGAGGCGGAAAAACATCATCAGTCGCCTTTTTCCACACCGGAATCACAGTCCAAAGTAAGTAAACTTCAATCCACGGTGATTTGTTTTGCATATCTTTTAAACCATGCCCTTTCCAGTCATAAACTAATATATATTGTTCCCTGGTTTATAGTGTACCGGTATGTTCATAGCCTGGAACCATTTGCTAGTTGGTGTAATTCTGAACGAGACCCGTTGTCTTGTACATATGCTGTCAAACGAACCACTGTAAAGGAATATAATTATAATAATAATAATAAGGACTTTATTTATTTTACGAGGAAACTCATTTGATATTAATATTTTAAAATGAGTGGTAAATAATATCATACATGTGCCATTCAAAGCGATAGCATATATATCAGTAACTTGAGCCCGTACATTCTCTTAAAATACAGTTCAATGCTTTATCACCCCACCACCATTTGATTTTCTTCTGTCGCCTTAAGACCATACAGAAAAATCAATATTATCGACTTGTGTTTTAAAGACCTAATGAAAAACATCGTAGATAACGAATATCGTACCACAGTTCGTACAGGTGTACATGCCGTCTTTTTTATGTCATTATTTCGTGACATATTGATATTTTATATTTGCGTCCAGGAAGTAAGTCAGTACATGTATACATTCAAAGAATACGGGAGTGTATGATCTTCGGTACATTCCAATGTGTAGGGCACCGGACGTCTTTTTACTGCCAACACCGTAGAAATACCTTTGTGAAATTATCCCGTCTTATAATATTCGTGTCCAAGTCAATGCCACGTGACACTCACATCACATAAGGCTACAAATTCAAGACGAAATGTGTCAACATGTGCACTGCTTCGAAAACAAAATAGCCGTAAGTTTTTCATTTCTTCATCGAGTTCTATGAAATATACGCCAGTCAAAGGGGGAAAATATAAGCTTTTCATCAAATATTGGATCTCTGAGACAGCTTGGTCGTTTTCGGAACACCCTGTAAAACATTGAAGCGGTTTGTATGCGAGCGAACTACAGTTCCAAGCAGTCTTAATTTTCAAGGATTCACAGGGTGTTGGAAAAAAAAGTCCGAGCTGTTGATAGGGATCCTATATTTCGTGATAAGCCCATATCTTTCCCCTAAGACTGGCTTATAAGTTTCATAGAAATTGGTATAGAAACAATATACTAACCACAGGGTATTGACGCATATTATTTTATGCGTGTGCAACCGCCTTGTATCTCATAAGGCCTTTTCGACTGGGCTGTTTCGTGGAGCAGGTTACAGTCTGGTTCCCGTTCTAATTTTAATGTTGTATTACTGTAGTAGTGCTGTAATTGTGAGGACGGGAACCAGGCTAAAACTTGCTTCACGAAACAGCCCAGTCGAAAAGGCCTATATTCGTATATGAGATACAAGGCGGTCGCACACGCATATAATAATATGCGTCAATACCCTGTGATACTAACGGCTAATTTGTATTTCGAATATTTTCGTTTTCCAGTGTTGACACATTTCGTCTTGGATATGTAGCCTTTAGTTATATCAGTGTCACGTGGTATTGCTATACTGTGGAAAGAATAAACTATTAAGTTAGTACTGCTGTCAATAAAGGAATGGTTCACATCGCCGCCGAAACCCACGGTAATATACTGACAGTTGTACGATTTATACCGTACCAGACCAGTAGCGTAGCACGAAGGGTGATACAGTGCAAATGAACTCAGCAGGCATATTGCTGGTATTGTAAAATGGTAACGTCCAGTGAATATAGGATGTGCGGCGTTCGATTATCGAACTACTCGGTTCGAATCTTAAAACACTCAAATATTCTCTGCTCAATAATGACAAAACGAATCGTTTATAACATACTACACTTTCACACACACAGTCGCTGCTTTCATAATTCACTTTTTAGTTACACTAACTGGTGTCGCTTTCTAGTTGTACTGAATGCACACGCACGCACGCACGCACGCACGCACGCACGCACGCACGCACGCACGCACGCACGCACGCACGCACGCACGCACGCACGCACGCACGCACGCGCCGCGGGCCACACGCACCCCACACGCATACACGCGGATATAATTAACGGATACAAACTGTCCTGACCAGTATCCTATTTGTTGCATACATTTTACTTTTGTTATTCTATGAACCTACCGGTAGATATTGTTTATGAAGGTATGTTCCAGCGGACCATAGATGAGGTTCAGATAGTTCTAACTTACTCTAGATTTTCACCGTCCCTTACTGTTCCACTATAACAACTTTCGTTTCTGCCAAATATCATTCCTTTAAATGGTTTGAAGGACAAGGTTCACAAATGGCTTATTTTGGCCCTGTGATTTTTCAAAAAATAAAATTGCATGCTCCTACAAATCTGTCCTATTCTTTTAATAATCTAACAGTTCCCGTGTAAAAATGAGCACACATCCAAATTTGCCTTGTAATCTGTTGACAAAATATGTCATAAATATGCCATTTTTTGCCATGTTCACATTAAACTTTCCCCCAAATTACGATGGCAGTCGTGCTACACTGTTTTTTTTACATAAGCCGTGTTCTGCATATCTTATACATATACAGGGTGTCCCAAAAAAACGGGGACCTGCCATAACGCTTATAACTTAATTAATATTTAATGAATTCGACTGATTTTTTGTGAGAGTGTGTAAAAGTGATCTCTTCTTCTAAAAAAGGTACTTATTAATATGTTTTGCCTCAAACCAGGAAGTGACGTCATCATTTTACCTATGGTGTTATTTCCTGTTTTCTTTGCTGACTTATGGGAAAATTTCATCATTTGATAAGACATTGTTGTCTGATCATTCATTTTGAAAAAAAAACCAAGGTTTTAAAGTCACAGAGGTGATGGAATTTTTGTGAAAATCTAAGAACTTTGAAATGCAATATTTAAAGGGGGGAGAATATGATGAACACTAGTGCATGCAGAACCATTATCCTTGAATATGGGACACCTAAGATGTCATTTGGGGTCAGCATGTAAATATATACGACAATGTCTTGTCAAATGATGGAATTTTCCACGTAAATTAGCAAAAAAACAGGAAATGACACCATTTGTAAAATGACGACGCCATTTTCTGTTTTAAAGCAAAACATACCAATAAGTACCTATTTTAGGAGTAGCGATCACTTTTAAACACTCTCACAAAAAATCAGTTAAATTCATTAAAAATTAAATAAGTTATAAGTGTTTTAGGCAGGTCCCCGTTTTTTGGGACACCCAGTACATGCTTCTTATTCTTACAATTAGCATGTTTTATATTATTAGAAATCATTGGTTGCCATGGAAACATATTTTTATTGAGTCGCATCTGTCTATGAGTCTTTTGAAATTCAAGTATATTCATGTATATATGGTAAAGCCAAGTAAAATAACATAATTAGTTCTGTATCATTAAATTATTTTTCGATATGAGTGTTTTAATGCAGCACATTTAGACTGCTTAACCAGTTGCTGATTGACTTAACGGAACCCCAGATTTCTGCATTACCAACAACTGTTATATAATAGCAAACACACTCAATAAGCAATACATATAGTGTACCAAGCTATAGAGCACATATTCATCATTCTAGGCAGTTCAGTTCAGTTTATTCCATGTATTTTGTCGGCAGAACCATGAATTAGTCATTTTCATCTTTTGTTGCCATGGCAACCAAAATATGATTATGTTACTTTTTGCAAAATATAAAAATTGCAACTGAATCATTTTTAAATATTACATATACAATTCATTCATATTGTTTATTTTGATAACACTGTCTTTGAAAATTCAGTAAAAGTTTGAGTAAAAAACAATTCTGAAATATTGATGGATATTGTTGTTTTTGCTGAATTTAGTCGTGTTACAAAATTGCTCATAATTCCACAAATACTAAAGATAAACAGCTGAAATTTCTGTTATGTGTACAAAATCCGGGAATACTGTTTCCAAAGAATAAAAAAATAAAAAAGACCAAACACTATTATAAGGAGTTAAGGACCATTTATGCTTGACGCGGCTCATATGAACGTGTAGCAAGAATGTCATCGTACTTTTTGGAAAATTTTTACATTATGAAAAGCATTGAAAATGACTAAAAAACTGTTATTTTTGGCTAAACATGACATATTTTCAGTAGATTTACCGACATATTACGAGACAAAGTGGGATAAATAAGCTTAATTTCTTGAAAGACAGTGATTGGTTTTAGAAAAATAGAACAGATTTATAGGAACTTGCATTTTTAATATTTTTTGACAAAACACAAGGCCAAATTAAGCCATTGTGAACCATGTCCTTTTTTGAAACAAAGATGCACTTGGAAGATAATATAACATTTTGTTCAATTAAGGTAAGCCTGCATGTCCAGATAAATAAATTGTCGAAATAATCTTACAAACTTGTCAAAAGTGAAGTACATGTAATACAATGAACACATGTCACCTTCATACCTACCGATCTAACCTAAATTAAGAAAAAATAAAGATGTACCTGTGTTTTATCGTAGAATAAAGCACGGTCACGAGTTCGGATGTATAGCAATACAATTACGAGTGCATAGCACGTGTGATTTAATGTGCGCATCAGAACAAGTGACAGTGCTTTATTATAGATACAAAACATGTATATATTCATTATTTAGATTCTTACATAGCCAATATTCTGCATTTGACAACACATCAAGACATAGTAACCGCTGCACTATTTTTTTCCTCGGAACCCTATTAAGTTATTTGGCGTATTAAACGTTAAACGATATTTCATGCATACATTTGTTTCCTCTATGTGTATTTAGGTAAAACTGCTGGCTTTGTAAGAATTTTGCATTATGTTACCAGAACCACAAATATTTTCTTTTGTCTCTAGGGTAGCTGGCACTATATTGATGAGTTAACTGTAAAATAATATATTTTCACGAGGTTAAAATTTCGCAAATTTGTTTATCTGAAGCAGTCTGTAACGTTTCATGTCCGCGAATTTCAAACAGAAAAAACTCCGTTTTTGTATCGAAGTGCAATGGTTTAAGTTCACGAGCATAAGTTTTTACAAATTTATCTAATTACAGTTACAGTATGTGATTTCCCCAAATTGTGTTATTTTTTAAGAGGTTGACAATCGCACAGCGGAGCTCATATGTTTTTACAAATTTATCTAATTCGCAAAATGTCTGACACAGTTACAGTATGTGATTTTCCCGAATTGTGGTATTTTTTAAGAGGTTGAAAATCGCACAGCGGAGCTCATATGTTTTTACGAATTTATCTAATTCGCAAATATAGTGAACATTTTAATTCCTCTGAGAAACATTCTAACACAGTTACATTATGTTCTGGTATATGGTCACTTTGTTGGAAATCTGATCACTTTGTTGGAAATGTGGTCACTTTTTATGCTTGAAATCTGTATTATGTTTGGTTTCCTGTGATGTACACACCACCTTCAGTTCTATATCACTGGTTCTAGCCCATGGTGCTACCTCACAGTCTGCAAACATACCATAGACGATAGCACCAAATATTGCCACACTACACGATATGTAGAATACAGTTCTCCACTCCTCGCTGGTTTGCTGAAATAGGTTAAAAATCCAAGTTAGGTTCTATACGCACTTTCTATTCATCAAGAGAAACATAACAGTAAACAATTGTCGACTGTATAGTTTGCCGATGATAACTCTAGTCTTAGTTTACAAATAAAAATGAAAATTAAATGCATTATCGATGTCCATTAATAATATGCATAAGAAGTTTATGCACAAGATTGAACAAACATGATTTTTGTTCAATCTTGTGCTTAAACTTGTAATGCATATACTCTTTCAATTTACGCTGATAACAAACGCTGATAACAAGCGGTCAGTCGACCGTACAGTGTTTATGTTATCCGTGTTTATTTATTGATAAGGCTAGAGTTATCTCCGGCGAGCTATACTATGAAGTTAGGATAATGTGAGAGTAACGTTAATTAATATGTAGGCCTACGAAGTGAATGTTGTATTTTAGTTTACCATTGAAATCACAGATGTCTGTGGCGCAAAACCGTTATAGTGGAATAGACAGAGCTCGGTGTCACTCCATAGCCTAAGTATGCCAACTGTTTTGTAGGTCGTATATAAAAAGAGCTTTATTGTCGCATATAACTGATACAATAACATGGTGCAATGCGCGGGACAACAAAGGCATGCTGTCATTTGCAGAGTATTTAGTTAAGTACCTTAAAATACACTTAGTTTTATCAGGAAAATACCACGGTACACAATATCGTGGTCTATGACGTCACAAGTTGATGTCGCGCATACAAAATTTGAAAGGGTATATTCGACAAAGAAATTTCGTCGTAAGTATTTCCATACACATATTTGTGAAATATATTTTGTATGTTGCAAGTCATTATATCAATGCGGACCTCGAAACCCAGAATATGTCCCTGTCACCTTTAGATTGACTGAAATACTGGCCAAACTGGCCAAAATGTGTACACCTCAGGTTAGTATTCTAGTCAAACTAAAACAGACAGGGATGTGATAATTCACAAATATACATAACGAAATACTTACGGCGAATTTTCTTGATCAAATCCAAGCAAAATTTTCTATGCGCGATACCCACTTGAATGTGGCGTCATAGACCACGTGATCGTGTACCGTGAATACGGGACTAAAAATCATCCGATGTTATACCGTCCGGAGTACTAGTATATAACATATTTTCATGTTCCTGAACTTGGCGACGCAGTGCTTTCACGTCGACAAGCTTCCAACCTGACAGCATCATCAAATCGACGCTCTAGTGCTATAAGGGCGTATGTGGTACTTACGCCCTTTTTTATGTTTTTCCACCATTCGAAGCAGAACGTCATCGCGCACCTGCTGACCAAATATCATAGTCATAGCATTACAATTGACTTCAAAATTGAAGAATTATTGGTAGGGCGTAAGTACATTGAGTTCGAAATGAAAATTTTATAAGGGCGTAACTACACCAAAAGTGACCATCGACAAATTTAAAAAGAGTGTAACTGCTAGTTACGCCCATATTAAATTTAAGTTCAATAACACACTTCAAAATACTAAGAGGGCCTAAGTCTTACATAGGCCCTTTTAGGATTTTGTTTATTATCTATCTTTAACTCAAAGTTAACGACCAATGCACTACTTAACAGCCCTTTAACTGCCAATCAACCCCTTTCCTTCTTGTGTATTTTGGACACTTTATTATTCTAAAAGAGTATTTTTCCGAAGTCTGCACTCGGGTCGTTTTGAGGAGTTTGGGATAAAAAATTACGAAAATATATTACCGAAAAGTGTGAGTTTTCGGAATCGTTTACCTTCAATGACATGTAATGTACGATTTTATAATCGAGCGCTCTAAAAGGTAGATACTAACTTGCAGACTTATTCTGCAATATTATTGTGCCGACATTTATAGAAAATGATATTTCAGCACTTCGTTGGTTACTCACAACCACCAAGCACAACAACCCAGACCTAGTCAGGTACTTACTAGCACTACACCTGTCCCTATGTAGTACACCTCAACACCAAGTCGACTATTCCTGGTCATATGAGGTACTCGCATGGTATTGCATGCTCTATGGAGTACAACCACCACATAACCTATGGAGTACTCGCATACACAACATCGCGCAATCCTATGCACTAATAAGTACTTATCACCACCATTTACCAGGTCATAAGGGATACTCTCCACCGCCCAGACTGCCATCACATACCATATGAACTAACCATCACAGTGTACAGTCAATCCAGCCTCTATGGGATAGTAACTATCACTTAGTACAGCCATACAAGGCCTTAAGGGGTACTCAGCACCACCGAGTTCAAACATCCGTTGACATATTGTGATACTAATCACCGTTAGTTTAAGTCATCCCAGACACTAAGAGATGCTCATCACTTCCAAGAACAACCATACACCACAGACATCCCTGCCTCTATAGAGTAACCGCAACCACTAAGTGATGTTCCCACCTCACTCGGTCCTAAGGGGTACTCACTGGCATCAAGTACAACCATCATATCCACATATAAGGTACTTACAACCATGAACGTACTTGTACATATTTCCCAGGCTCTATGGAGTACTCACTCCCACAAAATAAAAGCCATTTCAGATCATACGAATTACTCATCACCACAAGACGCCCCTTACATGGACGTACGGGATATTCCTCACCACCAATAAAAGTAATTTCTTATCATATGGAGTATTTATCGACACTAAGTAAAGTACGGACACAGCTGGGCCCTAAGATTTAACATCACCACCATGACTGTACAGCCAGCACATACCCTACATCACCACTACCATGTGCAGACATACCAGGCTGTATGAAGTACTCAATTCCACAAAGTATACATATGTCAAGCCCATAAGGGTACTCACCAACACCAAGTACAGGAATCACAGATCCTGTATGGTACTCACCATCATTTACAGAAATCACTGGCTCTATGGGGTTGTCACTCCCAAAACGTAAATTCATACCGGGACCTAAGTCGTATTCTCCACCACACAGGACAGCCATCACACACAATGTGAGGTACTCATCAACACAAAGTACAACCATACCATGTCTTATAGGGAATTCCCTGCCACCCAAGGCAGCCAACCCATGACCTATGGGTGTCCAAATTATTTCTAAATGCCCAAGTGTGACGAAGTGCAATGCAACTGATTCTAAGAGAGGACATCTTCCTGAACATTTTGGTACCAAAACACTTTGTGTGTAGTCCAAAGTTAGGTTACCCCTCTGGTATATGGACTTATAATTGAATTGAGTCTGGAACATAAGATACTTTGAAAATGGTCACTTATTATAATTTATTATTGATAAAGATCAATCTAAAAATAATATAGATCAATCAATAACTATTATTTTATTGATAAATTAATCGGTACCCCGAATTCTAAAAGGGCGCATGTGGTAGTTACATCTTTTTTAGCAATACCCGAGTTAGAATTTTGAGGGCGTAACTGTTAGTTACGTCCTTTTAAAATTGTCGGTCGATGCATTACAATGAAAGTATAAAAAGGGCATAAAACGAATTTCGTGAATTTTATAGAAATGGTGAAATCTTGTCATGTGTAAATGATTCACATAAGTCCATAATTAGGTGTTCTAAGAGTGTTCCAAATTTCGTCATGATTGGTACCGTATTTAAGCCTGTAGACAGTTTTTTTCAATTTCCCGAAAGTTGTAAAAATGCACTTACGCCCTTATAGCACTAGAGCGTCGAAATGTTGCCTGGCATGAGCAATTTCACCCAGCTAGTCCGCTACAGGGCTGCTCATTATACCTGATTTGTTGATTTTCAGAGAGTTTATTACGTTATATAAACTTACATGTTTGGTGAGTTCGGCTACAGCGATTGGTGCTATCACACCCGGCAGCGAACCAATCGTATTTGTTATACCAAATATAACCGATGCGTACCTGAAACGTAATCACATATTAGTAAACCACATTGAACGCTTGTACTAGCAAAAGTATGCTCATAGTCTCATTTTAATGTGGTCAGACAATATCTACATGTATAGTTATTCGTTTGCTTAGGTCTGTCACTTGCATACAAACAGTGTTACATCAAGATTTATTATTATTCAAGATTTATTATGAACATCAATTATATAACAATACATAAAATTGCGAAATAGGTCAAAGATGACCCCTGATCGCAATATCAACATACATATCTTTCTATATAATCTTATTGGTGCCAAGGTCAAAAAGACAGACTGAGAAGTTACTTAAAACAAAAGTAATCCATTAATCATCAGTATATAATTAATCAAATTTACCAATCAGTTGTATTCAATCAAATACAAAATATATAATTTGCCAAATGACATTACAAATCATTTATATGAGTTAACGAATGCTATCACCATGATTGATGTTGAAAATGTGTTAGGGCATAGTCAATTTATATACATGTCAAAAATTAGCGCATTAAGAAATTTTGTTTTATTAATAACCCTTTATATATAAATACAGAGAGATTTCGTAACTGAGTGATGTTTTCACATGCTAAAAGCTGACATAGTTTAAACATACTAGGGTTGGTAAAGTAGTATCTTTTGATGTATATTTTTCGAATATCTTTTAAAAGTTCACATTCAAAAAGAAAGTGAAATTCGTCATCCAATTTATAACAGTTTTGACATAAGCGTTCATTTTGTGGAGTTGGAGGCTGTTTCCATCGACCCTTTTCAATTTCTAAATGATGTGATGACACCCTTAGTTTTGTAAATGATACTCGATATTTTCGGATATTGAGATTATTTAGATAAGGTTGAAATTTAAAACTACATATGCTTTTATAAAATAATGCTCTTGTTGAGTCAGTGAGTCTAGAACTCCAAGTTTGAATGAAAGTATCTCGTATTCGTGTTTTCAAGTTTACAAGAAATGCCTTAGAATTATTTACTCCCTGTTCCAACCATACGTTTGCGAAGCCTAAGTTGCACAGAGCATCACGAATAAAACTAGCCCAATTTGTTTTATTTGGAAATAAGTTAATATCATTTAGCATACAATCATAAACTATTTTTATGTATTTTCTATCGTTTACGGCGACAACTTTTAACCAATATTTTATCGCATTATATACACGTGTAGATTTTAAATCCGTTCTCCCCACCTCTCCGTAAATAAAGTCGTTTTGTGTAGATACGCGTACACCTAATAACGATTTGCAGAAATGTAAATGAAGTCGCTCTACGCTATCCGCTTTGCAAAACCCCCAGACTGGGCTAGCATAGCATAAAATTGGTGAAATCAATTTATCAAATAACTCTAATGAATGATTAACCCCTATATCCGAAAATTTATTTAAATGCCGTCTGAGCGTGTACATTGCTTTCTGGGCTTGTCCTGATAGTGTCTGCTGAGCCTTGCTAAACGAACCCCCAGATGTAAAAACAATACCTAAATACACAAACGAATTAAGAATTTCTAGTCTAGTATTATCATACATAAACTCTAGATTTCCTGGTAGGCGACCACCTTTTCTAAAAATCATTATTTTGGATTTATCGATGTTTACTTTCAATTTCCACCTATAACAGTAAATATGGAGCCTATCTAACCCATGTTGTAAATCTTCGGCCGTTTCAGACAATATGGTGATGTCATCCGCGTAAAGTAAAAGAAACATCTTTGTATGATTTATATCTAAACCTTTAAAACCATTTAAGAACAATTCGTCTTCTAAATCATTAACATACAACGAAAATAGAAACGGACTGAGACACTCCCCTTGTCGTACCCCAAGCAGGCACTCGAACGAATCGCCTAACTGATTTAATACTTTTACCCGAGATTTCACCGTTGAATAAATTGATTTAATGACATTGAACATTTTACCCCTTATACCGAGTTTTAACATTTTGTACCAAATATTTTCATGCACAACATAATCGAAGGCTTTGGAAAAGTCTATAAAAGCACAGTATAGCTTTTTATTGTTATTTAAAAAGTGATTAATTAAACCATGTAATACATATATGTTATCCGTCGTCCCCATTTTTGCCCTAAAACCCCATTGTGCCTCTATATAAACATAGTAATGCTCCGCCCAATATGATAATCGGTTATTTAATATCCTCGTGAACAATTTACCCAATGTGCTTAATAAGGTTACGCCTCGGTAATTCTTAACTTCGTTAATATTACCTTTTTTATGGATTGGAATGACAAATCCTTCACTCCACGATTCCGGGAAATACCCCACATTAAGTATAACATTAAACAATTTTAATAGATATGGTTCAAAGACAGTTTTACCATGGACTAAGAATTCATTTAAAATACCGTCCGGGCCGGCTGCCCTACCTAGCGATAACTCTGAGATACCCTGTTTTAATTCTGTAATTGTGATCGGTAAGTCTAATTCTGCGAACATTATTTTCGATTCATTTTGTAAAAATCGCTCATTAAAGTGAACTACATCTTCGTCAGGTTGAAAGAAACGATCGTCCGGATTATTTACCGCTTGAAAATAGCGCGAAAATGTATCGAAAGAAATAGAATTACTTGGTCTACATTTCGTAGTTTCTTTCAATAGTTTCCAATATATACGTGCGTTTTTATGTTTATTTTTCAACAGTTCTTGATTTCGCAGACAGGCCTTATCAAAATTACACTTTCTAACCGAATTTTTATAATCAGTGCGAGAAGCGACTAAGTTTCGACGATTAATTTCGTTCTTTTCTTTTCTGTAAGTATTTAGATTAACACAATAGGTTTTGCGTTTTGTGTCTATATCTGGATTTCGTGTGAAATTACGTTCGTGATTACGTTCAATATTGTGAGTGGTTTGACTTAAATTAATATTTTTACCAAACAATGGTCTACAAATAAAGTCAACTGCATCGACAAATGAAGAAATTGATGACGTAATATCATCCTCGTTATTGACATTATCGAGTTGCGAGGTCAATATATTTATATTGCTTTTGAATGAATCCGTTGAAATATCTGTCATAAATTTATCTTTATTTTTGCTTTTCCATGAATATGAATTTTTAACCGATTCACGGGTGTCCTTAATATCATCACGACTTTCGGCTTGCACATACCCTTTTAAGGAAAATTCAATCAGACAGTGATCTGTCAGTATATTTGGATCGTGTATACGAAAAGCGGAGAAATGTTCGAATAAAATAGGATCAACAATACAATAATCCACTACGCTTGAACCATTATGTCCTACAAATGTAAAGGCACCCGTGCATCTATCATCCGATACCCTGCCGTTTGCAATTCTCATACCAGACTGTTTAAGGAAATCGATCAGTAATAAGCCATTTGAGTTAGTATTATGATCTTGAGTGGTGCGCGGTAATGGCACATCTAATGCATAATCATCAGGCAAAATATTTTGGTATAAAAGTGTATCATTGTCATCATTTACATAATCAAGTAAATCACCTACTCGACTGTTCAAATCGCCCAACAAAATAAAGCATGTTTCATTATCAATATAATCCACACGCAACTGAACAATGTCATCCAAAAGTATGTCATACACGTTTTGGTCTACAAAAGCATTCCGCGTCGAATTATTTGGAACAATATAACATAAACAAATAAAAATGTCTTTATCAATAGCAAAATTATTTCTAGTTAATTTAAACCATATGTGACTATCTTTTCTGAAAAATAAAACATTGTTTTCGATGTCACCATTTATGACCAACGTATTTCTAATATAAACAATCACGCCACCTGAATTTCTATTTGCAGACTTACACAGTTGTGTTCTATCTAATTTAAAGTGCATGAAATTTTGAACACTATAGTCAAAGTCATCGCACCCCCATGACTCGGTAAAACAAACTATGTCATGTTCGTTAAATGCACATTGAAGCTCCGGAGAGTTTAGTTTATTATTGTATTTTGTTATTAATCCATTTATATTCAGAACAGCAAATTTAATATCGTTACACGTCGTGTTGAGCTTTGCATTGGTCCGCTGATTTTTCTATTTCTCATTTCTGGCTCCGCCTTTATCTATGACGTCGCGATCGGTAACCGTGACGGGAATAACCGATTCATTGTCCGTTGTAACACTCGTGGATCTACTAGGAATTTGATTGGTGGCCTTGTTTGATCGACCTCGCTGACCCGAAGCGCGACCTGTTGATACACTCCTACCACGTGCTGGTTTGTTTACCTTTTTGACAGCTGGTTTAGTGTTCTGACTACTTGTAGCAGGCTTCTTGAACAGTGACTCGGACGGCTGTGCTACAGCTTGATGCTGTCCTTTAGCTACTGGGACCGTTATACGTTCCGGCGTAGTTTGAGAAAATGTTGATACTTGCAACGGTTTGCTTACAGGAACAGACGACGTGTTAATATCGTTTATATTGTCAACAGATTGCGATACACACGGTACATGCGGTACAGATTGAGCTGGTATATTCAAACTTTTCACATCTAGCGTACTCTTTATATACGTATCCCATCCTGGAAATTCGTCATTAACGATTTGTCCCTTTACAGTGATTGCAGCAGGAAACACTAACTTTACCGATCGTTTATCAAATTGAGTTCGGAGACATTTAACTTCGGGCCACAGGCGTTTGCGTGCTGCTCTTATTTCCGTAGGATAGTCTCGATCTAATGCTAGATGGGTATTAACGAGCTTGTACGCATTACTCATACATGTGTGAACGTCCTCAGAATATCTAAAAGTGACGAGTATGGGTCGCTTCTGACCATTTGCACCACGATCACTACCACTACTGAATCTACCCACTCGTGTGCAATTTTCAACACACATCTCTTCTGCATTTAGATCTAGATGTCTATTGAGGAATTCAGCAACAATGTTATAAGTGCTACGATCGGGTGATTCAAATAGACCGTATATTAACAAATTCTTTTGCCTGCTGCGAGTTTCTAGATCAAGAAATTTGTATGACAATGCCTTGATGTGTTCAGTGTTTGCATTCACGTTGGATCCAATCATCATGACTTTAGTATCAGTACAAACAATGGCCTCCTTCACCGATTGCAGACTTTCCTGTGCTATTTCAACATTGCTAATTTTATCGAACAATACGTTTAGTTTTGTGCTATTATTCATTGACTCGAATGTTTCTAAATCAATACTACCTCTAACACCACGTTTGCGTTTAGATTTTACTTGTGTCCACTCCGCTCGTTCATCTCGTGCGTGTCCGCCATTTTGGGTGTCATTTATCGATGGTGAATTTAAAACTGAAAACCTGTTTTGCGTCCATGATAAATCCTCATTTTCCATTTCGGACGTTTCACTTAAAATATCATCCATTCCCTTTTCACTACCACTATAACAGTTCGCCATTTTAAACTTAAATTCCACAAAATCCCAAAAAATCTAGGAGCGGATAATTTTCTGACACGTCTGCATTGACCTTGACACGCATATCATCATCATAACATATTATTTTTATTATTGTTTTGCACATTTAAACGGACAAAATGGCAATGAAAATCAATACCATATCCACTTAGCTACACATACTTTCTGTTAATTCAGTAAATTAATACGATCAATTGCCATGTGTATGTGCATAAACTGACGTAAACAGATGACTAAACTGAATAAACGAGTTATATATATCATAACTTTGCAATTACGTATATTGTTTTATTTATCTTGTTTTAAATCATATTGGTCAGCATTATATCATTGTTATTTGGAGACTACCCAGTAAAGTGTTCCTGACGCAGAGTCAAGCAGCAATTACCTGGAACTACATTCATTGTATGCTTAGAAGATCAATATACTTGACAAATAATGTACTATAATATGTATACCATACTATGGTGCTGTTATTTGATCTTGTTTGAATTATTTTTAAGATTACACTTATAATTATGTGCTAGATATTCCAATAACTTGCTCTAGTCAATGAAAGCACTATTGTTTTTATTATTTTATTTTGTTTTGTTATTTTCTGATCAGTATTATTTACATGTTTGTTTATATGTTTTCTCTTTTACTTTGACATTGTTTTAAACTTTGGATTGCCTTTTATGTAAATGTCAAAATTGTATACTCGAGAGGGTCCAGAATTTGGAAAATAAACTATATTCTATTCTGTTCTATTATGAACATTAAAAAAGTAAGAAATGCCACTACTTTTTAACGACTTTGATAAATCGCAGTTTCGATCAAAATTGCGTTCATTACCTCCCTTTAATCAATAATAAAGTAAACGTGATACGTGTATTTTGCAGCCTCGTTCCATTCCCAAAGTTTATGGTACTATAAGCATCGGGACAAACCCAGACAAGATGTTTTATTTTTCATGAGTTACCTACCTTGGTGCAATATCCACAGAATTACAAGAATACCCGGCGGTCATACCAATAGCTCCTATAAATGTACTCATACATATACACACTATCACAATCACACGTTGATCACAACGCATAAATCCAGGTAGAGTTATAAACACTGAAACTCCTATAAATGCTGAAATCGAAATTATTATTAATAATAATTAATAATTCAAATAACTTTTAATTAGCTACAACCCGACGATCCAGGTTCGAATCCCGGTCACGACAGGACATACAATTTCTTACTTCATCAAAATACTACAGAGCCTGTTTTTTGTAAATCAATGCAAGCAAATGACCAAAGGTCAATGAACGACAAAACATGGCATAGAGATAGAGTTCAGTAACACTTATCAGTTGTTCAACATAATTAAGCATATCTTTAGACCACCGATGGTCGTATCGTTAATTGCAGTTTGAGTACTTTTGTACTTGTCAATAGTTTCACCCAGACGGGGGTGGGGGAGGGGGTGGCGACGAGATTATATTGAGGAATAAGACATTTTTGGAAATCGGTTGTCAAATTACCCTCCCATGTGCAGATAATCCTGTCTAATTCCTTGGGGTGTCCCCTAGGGTAAAAAACATTTATAAATGCATTATGAAAACACAAATTGTATAAACAAGCGAAACGACGACATTTGCTTTAGATAGAAATAGTCTATGGATGGTAGATTCTAGTAGAACTATATTACGTACCTGATACTTGGAATAGTTTTCTGATGGTAGTGATGGTGAAACTAGTCTTAGAGCGGATGTAATCAGCGGCTACACCAGCTGTAGCTATACCACACATCAGAGTTAGAAATGGTAGACACGATAACACACCATTCTGAAATACAGTACAACCGCTGTAGAGCAACACCCTTAGGGAGCTTCAAATATTGGCTCTTGCACAGGCAATTATACAGAGGTTAAATTTATAGTAAATATCAGATGGAATGTGTTGTTACAGAATGTTGTTGCTCTACAGAGGGTCGCTCTCGAAAAGCTGTGCTGTAGTTACAATTGCTTTATAGAAAGCTTTGTTTATCATTTCTTAAATCACGAATTTAAGTATTACGCTATTTGAGTTCCTTTGTACCCGTTGAGCGCACAGCCTTATCGGCCTATCAGCAGACGACGCTTAATTAGACTACATAGATAATCTAAGCTTATCACAAGGTTTATATACAGCGTTTCTATTGCTCGTGTATCAAAGTCCGTGCTTAAATACATTTAGAGATCTAATAGATATTATATTCTTATGTTGGATATGGTTTGGTACATGAGAGACGTCGATGATGATTTTGTACTAAATATTTATAGTTTGACGTCATACTTAAACTCTCTACGGAATAAAAGGTTCATAATAAGTTACACGTTGTTCTGTAGTATGACGTCATAATTACACGAAAGGCTAATACTAACACGCCCTATAAAAGAATGACGTCAAACTGACCCTTTGACGATATCATGCCGTCAAACTTACATTTTTTATTATAATGTAGCATGCGTCATACATGTACTTGCACGTTTTACTGTTGCATGACGCCACATTTACATTTCCTTCTGTACCATGAGGTCATACTCACACTTTGTTTTGTAACATGACCTCAAACTCAGACTTTGTTCTGTAGCAATGCTGCATGACGTCATACTTACACTTAGATCTGTAACATGACGCCATGCTTACACGTTTTTCTGTAACACGACGGCATACTTACACTTTGTATATCGAACAATAGAACTTCCTTCATGAACTGTGGTAATGAAGTAAAGAGAAGATAGAAAGTCCAGCAATCACATATGTTTGCAATGTACATGCTGTATATGCCTCTATGTGTAAGTATATGTCGCCATGGTACATCAGAGTTCTGTAGAAAAAAACACACAGTTCATATAGATTTTGTTGAATACGGATTGTATTTTTATATATAAGGTCTATAATACATTTTTGTATTATAGTACACATTGTTATTAGAACACACCATTTAGATTTATTATTCTAACACTGTCTGTATTTTGCTTCATGTAAACGTATAGAGCTGTAGCGTTATCTAATAAACGGTATATCACTGTAGAATTTTGGCTGTTTAATTTATCTCCCGCGTATAATTCGCGATTTTTATCAATGAAATTTACATCTTGTTTATTTCATGACGTCATGAATTGTGACGTATCAATTCATATGCGTAAACGTGAAATACGTAATTGGACGTTGGCGTTCAATAAGCATCAGTTTGGCGACAAATAAAGATAATAGTAAAGCTTAACAATCCAGGGGCGTACGTTACGATTCTTTGAACAGCGGAAGTTGTCTATAGCAACATGATAAATAACTCACCAACTTCGCAAACAAAATAGTCCGTTTAAATTTGTACAAATTACACGTGTTAGAATGCAAATATACGGCCTTCGTGATTAATTCCTAGCATATGAACTCTAAACCGTTATCTATTCACCGGTATATCACGCAAAACAGCGATCTATTTCTCAAATTAAAACACGAAATGTCGTATTCAAAGTACACGACCACGAGAGGGAAAATTTAAACAAAATCAACATACGACCAGCATTATTAGCAAAACAGTGGCCTCGAATGGGCTTATATGAAATATTTTGTTTTGAAACCGGAATGTATTCACCATTCTTAGTGCATCGCCGTGGCAGACTAGTTTTAGAACGTTATAAACATGTACACGGGGTAATAGTAACAGGATATACACGGGGTTATAGTAATAGGATATACATGGGGTTATAGTAACAGGATATACACGGGGGTATAGTAACAGGATATACATGGGGTTATAGTAACAGGATATACACGGGGTTATAGTAACAGGATATGCACGGGGCTATAGTAACAGATATACACAGGGTTATAGTAACAGGATATACACGGGGTTATAGTAACAGGATATACATGGGGTTATAGTAACAGGATATACACGGGGTTATAGTAACAGGATATACACGGGGTTATAGTAACAGGATATACACGGGGTAATAGTAACAGGATATACACGGGGTTATAGTAACAGGATATACACGGGGGTATAGTAACAGGATATACACAGGGTTATAGTAACAGGATATACACGGGGTAATAGTAACAGGATATACACGGGGTTATAGTAACAGGATATACACGGGTTTATAGTAACAGATATACACGGGGTTAAAGTAACAGATATACACGGGGGTATAGTAACAGGATATGCACGGGGTTATAGTAACAGGATATACACGGGGTTATAGTAACAGGATAAACACGGGGTTACAGTAACATGATATACACGGGGTTATAGTAACAGATATACACGGGGTTATAGTAACAGGATATACACGGGGGTATAGTAACAGGATATACACGGGGTTATAGTAACAGGATATACACAGGGTTATAGTAACAGGATATACACAGGGTTATAGTAACAGGATATACACGGGGGTATAGTAACAGGATATACATGGGTTGATAGTTACAGGATATACACGGGGTTATAGTAACAGGATATACACAGGTTTATAGTTACAGGATATACACAGGGTTATAGTAACAGGATATACACGGGGTTATAGTTACAGGATATACACAGGGTTATAGTAACAGGATATACACGGGGGTATAGTAACAGGATATACATGGGTTTATAGTTACAGGATATACACGGGGTTATAGTAACAGGATATACACGGGGTAATAGTAACAGGATATACACGGGTTTATAGTAACAGGATATACACAGGGTTATAGTAACAGGATATACACAGGGTTATAGTAACAGGATATACACGGGGGTATAGAAACAGGATATACATGGGTTTATAGTTACAGGATATACACGGGGTTATAGTTACAGGATATACACGGAGTTATAGTAACAGGTATACATGGGTTTATAGTTACAGGATATACACGGGGTTATAGTTACAGGATATACACAGGGTTATAGTAACAGGATATACACGGGTTTATAGTAACTGATATACACGGGGTTATAGTAACAGGATATACACGGGTTTATAGTTACAGGATATACACGGGTTTATAGTTACAGGATATACACGGGGTTATAGTTACAGGATATACACGGGGTTATAGTTACAGGATATACACGGGGTTATAGTTACAGGATATACACGGGGTTATAGTTACAGGATATACATGGGTTTATAGTTACAGGATATACACGGGGTTATAGTTACAGGATATACACGGGGTTATAGTTACAGGATATACACGGGGTTATAGTTACAGGATATACACAGGGTTATAGTAACAGGACATACACGGGGTTATAGTAACAGGATATACACAGGGTTATAGTAACAGGACATACACGGGGTTATAGTAACAGGTATACACGGGGTTATAGTTACAGGATATACACTGGGTTATAGTTACAGGATATACACTGGGTTATAGTAACAGGACATACACAGGGTTATAGTAACAGGATATACACAGGGTTATAGTAACAGGATATACACAGGGTTATAGTAACAGGATATACACGGGGTTATAGTAACAGATATACATGTACATTGAAAATTCATCTAGTCATCAGAAAGCACCGGGTCATCAACAGTGGCTCATTTGAACACTGAAAAAACCGGGCAAACAACATTGGCTCATTTGAACGCACCGGACCAACAGCATTGGCTCATTTGAACACTGAAAGAACCGGGCAAACAACATTGGCTCATTTGAACACTGAAAGAACCGGGCCAACATTATTGGCTCATTTGAACACTGAAAGAACCGGGCAAACAACATTGGCTCATTTGAACACTGAAAGAACCGGGCCAACAACATTGACTTATTTGAACACTGAAAGAATTGGGCCAACAACATTGGATCATTTGAACACTGAAGGAACCGGGCCAACAACATTGGCGCATTTGAACACTGAAAGAATCGGGCCAACAACATTGGCTCATTTGAACACTGAAGGAACCGGGCCAACAACATTGGCTCATTTGAACACTGAAAGAACCGGGCCAACAACATTGGCTCATATGAACACTGAAGGAACCGGGCCAACAACATTGGCTCATTTGAACACTGAAAGAACCGGGCCAACATTATTGGCTCATTTGAACACTGAAAGAACCGGGCAAACAACATTGGCTCATTTGAACACTGAAAGAACCGGGCCAACAACATTGACTTATTTGAACACTGAAAGAATCGGGCCAACAACATTGGCTCATTTGAACACTGAAGGAACCGGGCCAACAACATTGGCGCATTTGAACACTGAAAGAATCGGGCCAACAACATTGGCTCATTTGAACACTGAAGGAACCGGGCCAACAACATTGGCTCATTTGAACACTGAAAGAACCGGGCCAACAACATTGGCTCATTTGAACACTGAAGGAACCGGGCCAACAACATTGGCTCATTTGAACACTGAAGGAACCGGGCCAACAACATTGGCTCATTTGAATGCACCGGTCCAACAACATTGGCTCATTTGAACACTGAAGGAACCGGGCCAACAACATTAGCTCATTTGAAAACTGAAGGAACCGGGTCAACAACATTGGCTCATTTGGCCACTGAAAGAACCGGGCCAACAACATTGGCTCATTTGAACACTGAAAGAACCGGGCCAACAACATTGGCTCATTTGGCCACTGAAAGCACCGGGCAAACAACATTGGCTCATTTGAACACTGAAAGCACCGGACCAACAACATTGGCTCATTGGAACACTGAAAGCACCGGACCAACAACATTGGCTCATTTGAACACTGAAAGCACCGGACCAACAACATTGGCTCATTTGAACACTGAACGCACCGGACCAACAACATTGGCTCATTCGAACACTGAACGCACCGGACCAACAACATTGGCTAATTTGAACACTGAACGCATCGGACCAACAACATTGGCTCAGTTGAACACTGAAAGAACCGGACCAACGTAATTGGCTCATTTGAACACTGAAAGCACCGGGCAAACAACATTGGCTCATTTGAACACTGAAAGCACCTGGCAAACAACATTGGCTCATTTGAACAATGAAAGCACCGCACCAACAACATTGGCTCATTTGAACACTGAAAGAACCGGACCAACAACATTGGCTCATTTGAACACTGAAAGCACCGGACCAACAACATTGGCTCATTTGAACACTGAACGCACCGGACCAACAACATTGGCTCATTTGAACACTGAACGCATCGGACCAACAACATTGGCTCATTTGAACACTGAACGCACCGGACCAACAACATTGGCTCATTTGAACACTGAATGCATCGGACCAACAACATTGACTCATTTGAACACTGAACGCATCGGACCAACAACATTGGCTCAGTTGAACACTTAACGCACCGCACCATCAACATTGGCTCATTTGAACACTGAACGCATCGGACCAACAACATTGGCTCATTTGAACACTGGACGCATCGGACCAACGTAATTAAATCATTTGAACTCTGTTTCGACTCCAAACAACGTGCGACTAAGGTATACAAATGTAACAATAAGTCATGGTATAAACTTTCACTTATGTACGTGCTCGTACAGATGGGCCCATGTTACTCTTGTTAACAATTTATGACCATCTTGTTATAAATTATGTAGGCCTTTAGGTAACTAATATAAGACACATTACTATGCTTATTATTATCATGATTATTCATATGAGTAATTCACATGGTTTGTGCGCACAATGCATGACTCTAGCTTATAGATGTTGAACTACAAAGAATAGTAAAATTTGCATAAACTCTTGTTGATAAATAATAAGGATGGCAACGGATACCCAAATTGGTGATTATAACGCGTTAGCGAATCTAACGGAGATCCCGTGTTTGGAAAACAAACACCCACAATATACAAAGTGACATCATACTAAATTGATTCTATTGTTAAAGGTGTTAAAAGATGTTGTCTCTCGTTAAGGTATTGTAATACGAATTTTTACAATGATATAACGGATATTCGAATACTAGTACCAATTGGCTATCCGGATACTTGGAACAGAAAACGAATAACCGGTTATTCGGATATTCGTTGCCAACCTTAATAAATATCATTGAAAGTGGATCCCATTAAATATGTGGTTTAAGAGCAAAGTGATTTATACATGTTGAATTTATATCAGGTATTTGTACTACCAATTTGTGAAGTACATGTGCGCGCATCAACATTAAATACTTATAGCGTTTGTTGTATGATGTCATGGTTTGTTAATCACTATTAGCCAGGTTGTATTGAATAGTGAATACTCCTTGATGGTGATAATCAACATTATTAAAGCTCACTTGTACTACCTAATTCCATTACCCCAGAAATAGACATTTTGGTTGTCAACGACATCCCGAACCTTTTTGACACGTGGTCGACCGAAAATTGACTGTCAGGTCATGTGATCGACATGACACTTTGAATGCCACACAATGGCAAATAACTGCGTCAATGTTTTAGTTTTAGACAAATGTGGTAATATACAGGTGACGCTATTTCCTGTTCTGAGAAGCGCAAGCACGGTAACGTCCTTTGTCGCATTTTAACACAACAAATACAAATTAATAGGCAAAAATAAGACAATATCTATACCACACACGCGGGTACGTTCATGTCGTCATATCAGACGTCAAGGTGGTAAACAAGTAGTTACCCGCTCAGTTATGCATGTATGAGAGTGCCAAAATACCTTGTATCACCGACCTCCTTAAGCTCTGTGTAACTTAAACTAGTAAACTATATAATGTACGTGGACGTTGCTTGATAAAATGCCGTGCCACCTAAATCACAGGGTATGGCATGTAGAAATGTTGAAGTGAACCAATACTTATGTTAATGCCTATTGTTAAATTAAAAACCTACCCTTTTGTTAATGGAGGGTGAATAGTGTTGTTGAAGTAATATTTTCTCCGCTTCGCTAATCCTAGGATGATCATGCGGTGAATTGTATACAAAATACCACCAACAAATCACGAACAGCACACAAATCATTCCTGAAAAACATGTTGATAAAGTGAATAAAATCCAATACGGATCTTTTTTGTGAAACTGCAATACTAGTTTACCACGGATGTGTCCTAAAATAGCACCACGCAATCACCATTGTCTTATATACCCAATAAAGAAGCACCTGCTACTGATTGGAGTGTTTGAGTATCTGTTAAAATATTACAACATAATTAGTCCATTGTAATATTACAAATTGTTACACTGAATAACGCTTCCGTATAAAACACACAGTCAAAAACAAGTCCATCTCCTAACAGGATCGCCCTTTTGAACGTACGAAACACACTGTTTCTACATTAAGAACTTAAAACCAGTCCGTCATCATGTATAATTATGAAACCACAAACACAAACGTAGAAAACACGTGGTTCCAAATAGGACCACCTCTTTTAAAACGCTTGAAATACGCAGTTTCCAAACCGGTCCGTCCCTCAATGGAAAAGCAAAGTACCAATTTTCATTTGTAAACAAAGGCTAGTGTTATCATCGGCGGACTATATCAAATAATAAATAAATACCAATCATACCATGAACATAGAATACTGAAGCCCAGCCATTGTCAAATCCACGAGCACACAATAATCCGGACGTCGAGTATCCAATAACTGCTCCAACCATTTGACCTTAAACAACAAAATGTATGGTTTGATTTGTGGAATAATGGAATTTCTATTAAATACAGGGTGATCCAAAAAAATGTCTCACAAACAATGTTTAAGTGTAATGCAAATTTTGGAAGTATAATTATTGTTTTGGTATTGAAAGAAAGAATATTGAATAAAGATGACCGTCATATAATGTCATAGTAACCATGGTAATGCCATCAGTAATGTCGTCGTATTCTAAGAGTTCCAAGAGGGTTGAAACGCAGAAATTGTAAATGTGTCCTATAAAGAAGGCAAATAGCTGATGGAAGAAAGCTCTTAGTCCAAAGGCTTCAGCATCATATAGAAAACAAATTAGAAGACATGTGTCAATATGAAACCACAATGGAGTGTGAAGAACATGAGAACTTGAAGGAATTGTAGACGTCGTAGTTGACGTATGGATGAGAATAATCAGCATATTTATCAAGTCGTAGAGGAAACCACAATGATAGCTTGCAGGTGTTATGAAGGATATAATTATCTCACACTACAGCTTATCTAATGTATTGAATTTAAAAGATGACTGATGCAAAGATGGTTTCAAACAGCAAATGTTGTGCTGGACAATTTATGACGGACATTAGATTTTTTGTGAACGATGATTGTTCTTCAGATTCAACACATGAATGGCCTCCACATTCGCCCGCTCGTAGTCCATAGGACTTCTTCTAAGACTTATGTCGTTCCTTAAAGGAGAAATTGTGTTATCCCAAACCAACCACTTTACTTCATTTTAATGAGTCAATTAGTAGACAAATGGGTTTGATCTTTCAAGGAGCGTGTACAGTGACGGCATTCAGAACTTTCGACATCGTCTTTATACACCGGTTTGGAAATATGAAAACTACAGTTAAAAGATAGACACAATCTAACATGTATGTGATTTAATTGTGTAAAGTTAAAAAATAAATATTTTAACCAGTATTTTTTTTATTACGCATTGTTTGTGGAACATGTTTTTTGGTTCACCCTGTATGTGGTCCTCTAAATCTCAAATATAAGTCACCCAATTGGAACTCGATCTCATTTACTACGAAAACTATTTGTATTTTGAAGAATGCCAGTGAACTGAATATTAAAATAATGACAATATTATTGCATACCATTATATTATTGAATTTCAGCTATCATGCTATCCGCTGGTTTACCGCTTATTCTAACACAACCAGCAGTTTAATCTATATATACATACAGATGTGTATGAATTACCGTTAATACACAGCTAAGCCAAAAAACGTAATAACGTTCCGAGGAAGAAAGTAGTGCAAAATTATGATAAAGAGAATACTGATAATGAGTAAAACATATCAGGGGTGCCATAAATAAATATAATATTGCTGATTATAATTTAAAAATCAATTAAACATGCTTTAACAGTAAAATTAAATAATTTAACAATGAAATATCACAGTTCGATGTTTTAATGTAATGATGAAAATTATGTAAATCAAATAAAGTTATATTCGCGACGTAGAATGATTGACATTTTAAACATGTAAGATAACCCTGTTGAACGCACGCGCAGTACTTGAATGGAAGCTGGCTTGGTTTGCAAGCGTAAACACAGGGCGTATGTACCACGTGATTTTTATGCTATTCAGGGGCACGAAAAAATGGCCGAAACCGTCGACTCTGGTAACCTTTTTTCGTCATGTCGTTAATTTATTTAATCTAAATAAAATTAAGAGATAGATGAGAGCCGTCTCATTAAAAAGAGAAAGGCTTTGGTGTATGTTTTATGTACGTCTATTGCCTTTTTTGTTTAAAACTGCAACCGCGCATTCCAACATCCAAACGTGACGATGGTAAGCGGGGGCTTTTTCTCACCAATCTCGTACAAAACTGCCTTACAAGTACGTGCAATCCATGGTTGTGCTTAATTCATATTAGTATTGTAGTTTTAATTTCTTTTCCACCAAATGCAAGCTAGATTGACTTGTTTTTACGTCTAAAATGACCTGATATTGATAATACTAAGAAGGGCACCATTTGGAAATAGCTAAGAAGGGCACCGATCTGTAAATGTCTCAAAGAATTTAGGTGTGTCATCGTAAATGAGCATCTATGTACTATTTATACTCGCACATACCATAGTTGTTTGACAGAATGTTTGTTCCACTTTTTGACAATAGTCACAGGCATATTAAATTGTGTAAGGTACATTTGATTATTCAACGATATGAAATAAAGCTTAACTGATATTTGGTTTATTAGTAGGTCTGCATAATAAATTACCAATTATGAACAGTAAAAGGAAATCGAATATATAATATTATAAACAACTGAATTGTCATTCCCCATATCATAGCCTACACAACAACAACTTTGGGTGAATAAACTTCAGTCTAACCGCAACGAGTTATGTCAAGTTCATGTAATTATCGCGAGTTTGAAATAAATTATGATATGTGTACCAGAGGGACCCATGAAAATGATATTCGCAATTTCACTAGTGAGTATATGAACCTACTGCATTGATGCAAGTACGCGACCCCTCCTTCTCAAGGATTGCATACATTACCTATTATGATAGAATTTTTATTCTGTGTGATGTTTTTCAACCCTTCAAGCAGCACTTAACTTAAATTATAATGATATGTGGCTGTCTGGCTCAAACCGTATGACCGAGTTCAGATTCTAGATTTGCTAAGTGTGTGAACTTGATATTGTTTCAAGTCAAATTTAGCATAGCAGTTTTGGTGATTGTCGTCAATCTGTTAGGATATTTCTTTCTTAGGATATACTTTCGCGAATACAGCTCGAAACCGACGAAAATCGTTCCAAATTGTACTTAACAGAGTTTCCTTTTTATTGATAATTATTATAGGAATAATGCAATAATGTACTTTGGACTAATGCACTGACTCCCGGCCTTCGTATGACACTGTGTGCAGTCATGTGGAACCATTTCGAGTAACGCCGCAGCCTGTGTAATGTTCGGCTGGTCTAATCGTGGTCGATCTTTGACTTTGCAATCCGCCATGAATCGATGTTCTAAGCACATACTTGATGTGTGGTGACAGCTGGATCCATGGCTGGACCACCATGCTACGACAAAATGGCTCATTTTAGCTTACAGCAAACCCAAAAGCATCCTAACAAATATTTCTGCAATCAGATGATTTCCGTGAGGCCTTTTGACAAGTTTTGTGACCGTTGGCGGTCGGATATTACTTGCTGTGTGTAAACATTTGTTATGACAGCGATTTGTCCTTGAAGAGAAATCATTCCTCTAACGATTGACACCGAGATTGTTAAAATCGGTGAATAAATGATGGATTTATGGGCACGACTGTATTCCCTACCCTCGGACAATTCCGCCCGGACAAATTTACCTTGAGGTTGAATAAGAGTAATATTTTTCCGGCAATAAAACGCATCGAGGGCCTGTGCCTGGGAAAAGACGATATCGTGTCAATGCATTGCAATGGCAAAACATGACTTTTAATATTTGCACAACGATTTCTTAATTGGTACTGTTAAGTTAACGTAATACAGACAAAAATAATGATTTCTTGACCCTTATCATTAAAACATATAGAGTATTATGAAAGCATGACATGTAATGGTTGAGCAAACGATGTACACAGAGATCATTTATAGATGACTACTTTGTATTTTAGGTTTATCATAGCACTAGCAGATGATGACTAGGTGAAGTACAAGTGTCACAGGAACACTGTTATGTACATACATGTATATTAGAGTATATACGGCATAACAAATACCAAATATGAACAGTAAAGGGAAATCGAATATAAATTAAATGCTAGCAACTGACACAGAAAATGGCAATATAAAGATCAAAGAATTATCTTATAATGTATACCAGTTATGTCAGAATGTTACTTTCATGTAAAGAATAAGTAATTTAAAGATTAAAGAATTATCTTATAATGTATACCAGTTATGTCAGAATGTTACTTTCATGTAACGAATAAGTAATTTAAAGATCAAAGAATTATCTTATAATGTATACCAGTTATGTCAGAATGTTACTTTCATGTAAAGAATAAGTAACTTTGAAAGTAGTATGTGTTGATACTAATACGAAAACTATAACTATTGCTATTAAGGCTACTGTACTGAAACGATGATTCTATAAGGAAAAGTTTGCCCCCCAAATGCTTAGATACCGAGAACCCAGCATGACTCAAGCACACCCTTCTCAATCTTTGTTCTTGATGTGTGATGAAACTCAATTGTTACATGTCAATCTACTGGTTACAATACCTAACATACATAAAGTCATGTAGACATAATAATGTGGAAGTGGTAATCACACAGTATTTCATTCACTATTTGTGTGTTTTCATATGTCTTAAAAGACCCGATTGAAGTTTACAAGCATTTCCACATTTGCACATGTGTTTAGATGTTACTCCATGAGTAGAAAGGTGCTCCTTAAGTGCAAACAATCTGTAAAACCCTAATCCACAAACATCACATTTGAAGGCACCCTTTCAATTGCTCATCTTTCTGGTGAGCTGTTAGCTGGTGTGGCGTTGCGAAGCAAGTTGTACACCCTTGGTTCTTTGGGGTGGAATGGCAGCTTGCTTTATGTCTCATCATTTAGGTCAGCATCCTGGATAACCATAAAAAATCAACCCACGATTTAAAATATATTTTGCTGGGTCGCCTCATCTAGACAGTATAACTAAATGATTTAGCTACTGTTTCACGTAATATGTACACGCGTGCAAAATAAATAGAATTTACAACCCAGACTATATATATCGTATATATAATTACAACCGTGATTGGTATAGAATACACGCAAATGTTATAATAATTTCGTACATTCTAATTAAGTCGTTTGAAACAATATCACGTTGGTCACACGCATTCAAACATTGTATTTTAGCTCACCTGAGCACAAGGTGCTCAAGGTGAGCTATTGTGATCACCCTATGTCCGTCGTGCGTCGTGCGTCGTGCGTCGTCCGTCGTCAACAATTGGACTGTTAACACTCTAGAAGTCACAGTTTTCACTTAATCTTTATGAAACCTGGTCACAATGTTTGTTCCTATGAAGTTTGTAACTGGGCCATCTGGGGTCACTAGGTAACATAAAAGAAAACCTTGTTAAAACTCTAGGTGTCACATTTTTGACATAATATTAATGAAACTTGGTCACAATATGTATCTCTAAGACATCTAGGTCAAATCAAAGAAAAACCTTGTTAACATTCTAGAGGTCACATTTTTAAAATGATCTTAATGAAACTTGGCAAACATTGTTTATACTCTACAGGTCGCATTTTTTACATCACCTTTCTAAAACCTGGCCACAAAGTGTGTATTTGTAAAATCTATATAAAATATTAAGGCAATATCATATCAAATACTGAATCTGCCTTAACTGCAAGTCATCAGGTGAGCACTTTAGGGCCAATGGACCTCTTGTTTAGTTTAGTCTCTTACATTGTGAAATTGGAAACAAACACCATGTTTCGTTTGATCGCGTAAATTCACTATGCTGTTATAAAGGAAGATTATCGTATGAACACATTAATATTACACATTGAAGAAAGAAACCAAAGTATGATTAATTTTCTTAATTAGTATTGTAAAATCAAAGTTATTTAAATGCATACAGTAAGTAACGTATGTTACAAAATAAATATTTTGATATTTATCAGCACTTAAAAATGTGAAAGTGTGCACAATAATGGACAGATGAACATTTTAAACATGTGTATATGTACAAAACATTGAGCGCATAATATAACTTCGACCAATTATAACTAGTATTTGTCTTGAATGCCTCGTTACTTTGACTTTGCAAATCTCTGTAATTGTCTTTGCGTTTTTGGTTTGCTCCTAGTTTCTTTATTCTTTTGAATGCCCCTTGTGTAAGGTATGTTGTCGCTGACTTTGAAACATTCCGAAACCTTATATAAGGCCATTTCTTCAAACAGAAAGCAATTTACTGTACACCTATTTGCATTGAATTCGAATCAGGTAAGTCCTAGCTGAGAGCTTAATGACATTCTGAAACATACGTTACCAATCTTTTTAGACATTAACAGCATGTATTATGTTGTAAAACCCTTCATACTATCAGTAATTGTGAAGAGCTGAAATGAATCATTCATCTACTTAGTATATATATGAATATACATGTATATGTACTAGAACCACATTTTATTGACTGAAATAAGCTGTTTCATTCAGCAGATTTATTTTCGTAAAAGAAGACAAATATCTTAATAAGCGTACTTTCGTCAATGTTTTGTTGTTTAAATATGATAACTGTCGTAAATTCATTGCATTCATTCTGTTAGTAAAGGAGAGATCTTTGAACATTAAATGCAACGTTTTATTGAGAAACAGCAAAACGTCGAAAAATGCAATCTAAACACGCTTTTTAATAATAAATAAAAAACATGACATTGATTGCCAAGTTAATATCACGACATATTTCAAAATTTAAACTGAGCATAAATAAAATGCGAAAGACAAACATTCAATGAAGTGTCGAATATTTATGTCTCATAATAGACGTCGGAAAACTAGGTCCGAATATCTTTACAAATGCACAGAAATGTACAAATCGGTACCCCTTCTTAGCTATTTCAAACTGATACCCCTACTAAGCATTATCAATATTAGGTCATTAAGACGTGGCATCAAGTCAATCCAGCTTGCATTTGATGGAAAATAAATTAAAATTACACTACTCACATGGAATAAGCACATAAAAAATATAGCTTACAAAAAATTGTAAAATGCCTGTGAGTTTTGTCAGAAAGTGCAACAAACATTTTGTCAACCAACTATGGTATGTGCGAGTATAAATAGTGCATAAATGCTCATTTACGTTGACACACCTAAATTCTTAGACAAATTTACAGATCGGTGCCCATTCTTAGCCATTTCCAAATGGTGCCCCTATTTAGCATTATCAATATCAGCTAAACGGTGTATTAAATAATGGCTTCGTATATTGCACATGCCCAGAGACAAGTTTGTAAAATTATGTGATGAAATGTTGTTTTATCTTGATAGGTTACGTTACAAAAACTGGGTAACGGATGTGAGGGTTAATTTACAAGCAAACGGGTTTGGATTTGTATATGAAGCACAAAGTGTAAACAATCCTAATTCGTATTTATCACAGTATGTACAAAGACTTAAAGACTTAAAGACCAAATATTCAAACGTGGAGAGCAAGGTGCTCTGAGTCAAGTAAACTTGTACATTATATTAATTTTAAGCAAACTTACAATGTTGCAAGGTACGTTTGTCACATTGACGTTGCAAAGTTCCGTACATGCATGGCAGATTTTAGAAGCTCTTCTCACCCATTGATGATAGAGCATGGTATGTACTTTGGACTAGATAGAGAACATCGAACATGTCCGTTCCGTCAAGTATATGAGGAAGACGAATTTTATTTTGTCTTACTATGTCCCTTGTATTAACATATCCGTACTAAATATATCCCTGATGTGTATGTGCGTCATGCAACTATGCCAATGTTTTATAGCTTAATGTCAAGTGATAATGAGGATACAATACGCAACTTAGGAATGTATTTAGTTTACGCATTCAAAGAAAGACAATTGTATCTAACCAGTTTTGAATAACTCATCGTATATATTGTATAGTTTGTTATTGTGTAAACAATTGGTACTTGTTTTTTTATTGTATATCTAAGTTTTGGACGAGATTGGTGGGAAAATGCCCCCGCTTACCATCGTCACGTTTTGATGTTGAAATGCGCGATTGCAGTTTTAAACAAAATAAGACAATAGATGTACATAAAACATACATCAGCGCCTTTTTCTTTTTAATGAGACGGCTCTCATCGGTCTCTTGGTTTTATTTATACTATATAAATGAACGAAATGATGAAAAATGTTACTTGAGTCGACGGTTTCGGCCATTTTTTTGTGCCCCTGAATAGCTAAAAGGTCACGTGGTACATGCACCCTGAAACAGTCACGACGAAATACCCCGCGATGTTGGCAAGGTTCAAAAGGGGGAATGGATAAATGCATCGTCGCAAATAAACAGACAGAACAGCTTAAAATTGATATCCGATCATAGTGTGGATCCTTAAGTATAGGTTATAGATCATATATTAGAATTATAAACAAATTAGTACAATGGAGCGAAGCGACCGCAGCACTTAATTTGTTAATAATTCTAATATGTGATTTATAACCGGCTTATAGTTTTCCCCCCCCACTTTTTGGTGGCCTTTCCAATGCTTTTGTTTGCAAACAATAGCATGCCCATTGATGGAGTAATAAGGGTAAAATAAGGCAAGATTGTATGTTCGAGGGATGATCAACAAATACGCGGGAAAATGCTCTGAAATCTTTATAACGTATATAACGTAAAGATAATCGGTCATATAATAGATTGACGTATTACAAATACATAACTATAAAACATTAAACTCTAGTTAATATTTAGTCGAAACAACATTGAAACTGTAACGTCACGAATAAAAGTATCACTGTCGTCTTTCGCGGTGTCGAAATTCCCGGACGAAAGTCTATTCCCCGGGACTCGAAGTCGATAAGGTCGTCTAATTCCCGCCTGTCGGGAAGATTCCTCTGTCTAATTCCCCCTGTATCCCCGCCACCTCCCCTCCCCGAGCGGGCCTAATATTGACTGGTGCATTAGCTGCTGGAGATCATTAGTATTGATGACGTAATTTGACGTTATTGACGACGTATAGCCCTTCCGCTTGTCGGCATTGATAAACATGACTACATATGATAGCATATACCAAACAGACAACTGTAGTCGTTAATTGTGCAATATTGTCATTAGTACCATGTTATGACATTTCATTCGCAACCATTCTTTTCATCGCCGATTTCTGTATCGCACTCATTGTCTGACAACGACTTTGAAGCAAATATATCTAAAACGGAATTTTGACATTAAAACTTGTGTTTCAAATCATGAATGTAATATTATATCATTACATGCCGAGCCGAGCATAGCCTTTATTTGCCAGTCAGCTTTCCGCTGAAATATGGCAGGCATATATGTGTGCCTCCACCCGGTTTTGAACCCGGGTCGCCAGATTAGACGGCAAGCGCGCTAACCATTGAGCTACGGAGGCCACATATTTATAACCCACCAGTTAAAAAATTACAATATTACAAACGCACGAATGATACGTCATCGTTTGCTACGTTCAACGTTAGAAAATTAGAGAGGTTGCGAAAGGCAACGTGTAACGTGTACGTGTACGTGAATACTATTTTTGGGTAATTCGTCATCCAGGTATGTGTAGTTTCTACAAGTAACGGACGTGTGACAGAAGAAAATACCATGTGTACTATGTCACACAGGTATGCCTATGCACGGGAAACCCAAGATTTTAACGCCGGTAGTCTAAGCGAGTTTATATAAACACTCATTATCGATTCACGAAGAAATCATGTTACAACTGCTATGTGATGTTACACGCACATGTTGTGTTTCGCAAGCCAATTTTATTTGCAACGTGTACGTATACATGTACGGGTAGCTACACGTACACGTAGTCGTACACGTTCGAATCGCAACCTCTCTACTAAATATCAAAATGTAGGCCGCATAACGTCGAGTGATGTTACCATAGGAAACCGCGTTCGTAAATATTGATGATCAGCATTTATCTTTATGTTAAGAAAATTTCAACTACTAACACTGACAAATAAAGTAATTAGGATTTTTTCCTTGTATTTGTTGTTCACCCCTCGTATATAAGCTGATAATTGGTGATATAGGAATAATAGTACAGTTTAGAGGGTAGGCGGGTCTAGTATTCCATATAAGGAAACATCCAAATTGTCTTAATAAATGGATTTACTTCATGAACCATTTACTAGATATTGTGCCCATTGCAAAAATAAATGGATTAGAGGTCCAAAAATTTGAAAATTACTGGCTTTTGATTGGACAAAGAGGTAGGGTAAATTATAAGTAACACCGAGGTGCAAAGATATACCAGAGTCCTGTTGAACGCATGCGCAGTCAATTAGCGGAAGTAGGACGCAAGTTAGATGGGAACACGTTAATAATTAACAGATACACTCACGATGACATTACCAAATCAAGAGGGCCCACAGGGCCCTAGGTCGCTAACTTGTTTTTCCAATCAGTTGTCATGGCAACCAGAGTTCTGTATGGATTATAATTCTTTTAGCATTTTTTAGAAAGGATAATCCAAGGAACATTGTTACCCATTTAACATGAAATCCAACCAGTACTTTTAGAGAAGAAGATTTTACTATAGATATATAGGGAAAAAAGCGCCCCGCCCACTGGTGGCCATGTTTTTTGACAAATCATGACAAAATGTCAATTTTGTAAGAGGGTCACACAACAAATATTTCTGTAAAATTATTTTGAAATCTGGCCAGTGGTTGATTTTTAATTATTTCTGCATGTATTATAATTCTTTTAGCTATTTTAAGAAAGGACCATCAAAGTAACAATTTTACCATTTTATAGTGAAATCAAACCAGTACTTTAAAAAGAGAAGATTTTTTAAAGATTTTACTATAGATATATAGGGGAAAATAGCAATCCACCTACTGGCGGCCATGTTTTTTGACGAATCAAGACAAAAATGTCAATTTTGTTAGAAGGTCACCCAACAACTATTTCTGTAAAATTATTTTGAAATCTGGCCAGCGGTTGATTTTTTATGATTATTTTGAAGATTTTCATATTGGTTGCCATGGCAACCATAGTTATTTATAGATTACCATTATTTTAGCTATTTTAAGAAAGGACCACCCAATGAACAATTTTACTAATTAATATTGAAATTCAACCAGTACTTTTAGAGGAGAAGATTATTAAAGATTTTACTGTAGATATATAGGGAAAAACAGCGCCCCACACACTGGCGGCCATGTTTTATGACGTATCAAAATAAAAATTTCAATTTTGTAAGAAGGTCATTCAACAACTACTTCTACAAAATTATTTTGAAATCTGGCCAGCAGTTGATTTTTTATGATTTTTAAAAAAAAAATCCTGTTGGTTGCCATGGCAACCAGAGTTATTTATAGATTACAATTCTTTTAGCTAATTTTAGAAAGGACCACCCAAGGAACATTCCTGTGAAGTTTGGTTGAAAGTGGCCAAGTGGTTTAGGAGGAGAAGTCGTTTGAATGAATTGTTGTCGGACGGACTGACGGACGACGGACATAGAGTGATCACAATAGCTCGCCTTGTCACTACGTGACAGGTGAGCTAACGATAATTTCACTGTAACTGACTTCGTTCAAAACCTGTCAATTAGTACTTTCGTAATTAAAGTAAAAGAACAAGTTTTTCTAACTAGTGATATATGAAGAAGCCTTAAGGGAGATTAATAGTTTGAAATTTATTTCGTCGTATATAACAAACTCATTTACATTAACCGATATATTTATATAAATCAGATGTAAATTGCTTCATTTGTGATATTTAGTGTATGTTTAATCAACCTAAGATTTAACGAGTGTTGAATTGCTTTAAGCAGGACTGTAAATAAATTACTTTGTAAACGTATCATTCAATAAGAACAGTTAGTCACAAAGTTTAAACACTTGTGTATTGTGTACACATGCTTGTTTTTATTTAGACATAAGAGCTTTTGTATGAGAACATTTACGCTGCGCTTTGAACTGCATTTAAGCTACGCATTTTATTAAGGTAGTTTGAAACCAACCAGTCAGCATAAATATATAATTCAACAGATTGTGTGGTCCATAAAATGCTATACCTGATCGATTTGTACGTCTGTACAATGTACATGTGCGTATAAACAATTACATTTAAAGCCACAAGTGAATTTTACCAAACCAGCACATTGCTAGAAGCCTGCTCCTCTCTGTTGGTAGAGCCCACACACCCACCAATCCACAGTATGACGGACTGTTCATACCCTGAAATGAAATCATACTTTGTTAAAACATATTGTTTCTTTGACTGTTAAAATGTCCTTTTCTGTTTTTTTCCCTGAGTTAAGCATTGTAACAATGACGTAAAATGAACGCAAAGTGATAACGTTCTCGACGTCATATCATGGCAACATGACGCCAACGTCATACAAGATGCACCATCCAATTTCAATTACCTTTTAGTTTAAAACGTTTCCAAAATATTGTAAGTATATGAAAACGTTTATAAAAGTACCTTTCCACCTTATACGCCAGACAATTTTGCGACATTTTATGGTGGATTCGACAATTAGTGACGTTGTGATATTTTACAACATTGTTTCATAACAAACAAACTAAATTGTATACTTGCATTGCACACGCCTTGTAGTAATCTCGCAGCTACCACTATATACACGCTAGTTCTCGCAAACACTGGAGTTAGTAATGTGGCTAGACAGGATAACGTCATACAGACACCAACCACCCTTCTCCCACCAAACTTTGTCGCCATCCATCCAGCTGGTATTTGTATGAACATGTATCCGTAGAAATAACCCGACAATACAAACGACTGTGTCTTTTTACTCCAATTGAATTCTGCTCTCTGAAACAAAAACAAACATGATGCTAAATGATGGGAGTATAGTAATAATAGTTTTACAAGTACGCCTATTCTATATGTCTTTGACTCCGTCTCTGGATTCGGAGGTCGATTTAGCAAAATAAGTTAAAATGGTAGTGAATTTTAGAGTATGCCACGGGGTAACGAATTTAGGTTATCAACGTTTAAGTTAAAATCGCGTTCGGCATGTAAAAATAACAACGATAATAAAAGGTGCAATTATGTTAGATTACACAATGCGATAATGGCCAATCAGATGCACCATACTTTGTAGTCCATACCTCGTTTTTAGGGACATTGCTCGCCGAAGACGGTGAACAGAGTTCATCACTAACTCTGGTTTCTTCTGTTACGTTTGAAATCCCTCTACCAACACCAAGAGGCACGACATATGTCTGATTTTCTGACGTGGCATTTGGATGCTTTTCAATGTTACTATAAAGTTCGCTATTCCCACTTTCTATATCTGTTTTTACCATACATACAATGGTAACACTCATGTTAGAACTGAATAGAAATGTCATAACTCCTAGCCACAAACCCATATAAGCCAATATCCATCTTTGAGAGAAAAAACATCGATCTTCATGACCTAAATAAAAAGATCAAATTCAGGCAAAATCAGACCAGGGTTGGTATTCAATATTGATCTTACTTCACTTAAGGATGAGGACAATCAATCTTATCACACCATACTCTTAAACTCTTGGTCAGTAACAGGCGATATGATTGGCTATCCTTCTTCTCAAATTAAGATCAATATTGAATACCACCCCGGAATCCCATTCAGACCCCAAGATTACAACACTGTTTTCATGTTTCACTCAATTTCGAGCTCAATATTTAAATGTATTAAACGGTAAAATGCCTCATCATTTACAGAAGCTGTTACATTTCATGGATAGCCTTTAAGAAAGAAAAGTAATGTGCATTATTTTTTTTAAATAATCATGGGGTGGTATTCAATATTGATCTTTATTGACTTAAGGATAAGGACAACGAATCCGATCACACCATATTAAACCTCTTGGTCAGTAACAGGCGATATGATTGGCTATCCTTATTCTCCAATTAAATAAAATCAATATTGAATGCCACCCATGATCACCACGACCTTTATTTTGCAAAAGACGGGAATAGCCGACGTTTAACGATTTACCAAAACTCGATACTAGTAGTCTAATTGATTGAGGCATGCTTGTTGTACAATCCAACAGTTTTTTGTACTTCGTACAAGCCCGTAAGAACAGTTTCTTAGGATTTATTTCGTGTGATGTGCGTAAAGTGTTCGAGAGAATAACATTAGTCCTTGTCCGAAATTACGTTATTTCTCTACATTGTATAAAGGGCGTAGTTCGAGAGGTGTCAGTCGAAAAGAAATGCATCTAACCCTAGAACTTTTTATTGACAAAGTCATTTACAATGAAACTCACCGAAAACCTTCAATGAACTCTGCTTTACAAATTGCCCACTAATTTAACGTTTAAATTCAATATTAAAGTTATGTTTTGTCGTCTGCAAAAGGTACAACACTCATGTAGTGTAATACGGCTGACCTAATAGGTTTCCTAGAAACGAACCTATGGTCTACTAAATGCGATGTAAGTCTAGGAACTTAAAACTAGTCGCATAAAGGATCCTCAAGCGCTTTTCGTTCAAAAACTACCTTACAGTAGAAACCCTGTGCGAAGAGGCATTTTCATGAGAAAGGTACATATGGTATATTCCATTGATACTTCGACGCTTTATGAAATATTTCTGATGTTTTTCCTGCACAAAATATCTTTAGAACCTTCTTGTATTATATTTGCCAATTGGTTCTGGTTTTTCAACTGCATGACCTTTGTGGGGGAAGAAACGAACGTTTTATTTAGCTTAGTACAAATTAGTAAGTGTTTATTAAACATACGTTATGACCAAATTGATAAATGTATTTCAACCAAATTTTAGCAAAGAGAAGACAATAGTCTAATGGGTACACATGCCAAGTTTGAAGCACGAAACCCCCCTAAAATACAAAGATATGCATGAAGTTGCATTTCTTTTCGAACACCCCTCGTTATAGAAATCTATTGTACTGTACGTATACGGCGAGTATGGTTACTTGATTAAGGTAACAAACCACCAAAATCAGATACACTCAAGTAGTCCTGTAAAAAACTTAAAAAAGCAAAAGTGTTCGGTGCAACATTTGTACACAAATACAATCACATTTAAAGTCACTATGCATGACATTTGGGAGGCGCTGACCAAATTTCTCATAGGCGTAATTCTCATAGGCGTAATTGTCATTTTTTTCAGAATTCATGCCCAATGGGTCTGGAATTGATTGTTCTGTGCTGCATATAAATAGTAGTATTGAAAGAAGTGCAAAAACCACTTAAAAAGGCAAAAAAAAGGTTGTCTTAAGGTAACAAACCACCAAATGCCTACGCGGACCAAAATCAGTACTCAAGTAGTCCTGTAAAAAACTTTGATTTGGCTGAAAAAGGTGGTGTGTCTTGACAAATCAGCATTAGAATCATGTTATTGGGTTTAAATGCTTTGTACACATTATGTAATGTAGTGAAACTGTTTTATTTAGAAACTTTTGATATTCTGGCTTAAATATGAAAGTGAAAGTAGGGTTGTGGCTAACGGACTTCGAATCAGTCCGCGCGTGTGAGAAAATATGTTCACCGCGTTTGACGAACCAAATGTTTCCTATATGATACGCAACCCCCTGATTTGTTTTCATTTTCTCGAGGCTATATGCTATTTCCATTGATTAGCGGATCTTGAGAGGTCCCCATGGACAAATGTTTGACATTTTTTGGGTCAGCAAATTGTCACTTTACATTGAGTTAAAGAACAAATTTATTTGGTGGTTTGTTACCTTAATGTAAGATAGTAAAGGCATTTGTTTTGATCATTCAGTCGTGAATTCGCTGGCTTAGATTCTAAGTTAGAATGAGAATGTCGTAAGTACAAAATCGATATTTTGAGAAAACGAGAGAAAAGTCAGAAACTGCTCTTTACTTATGAAAGAACAAGCTTTTTAACTTTGGTTTGGTCAATATGACCTGTTCCGATTTTCATGAAAATAGGCTCATAAGAAGCGCCTTGTGATGCAGATTTCAAATATTCATGCGCCTATAAGGTCGTACGTACTACGTAGCATTTACGACCTTCTCATTATAAGCCAGCGAATTAAGAAATTAAGCAGTTTTAATGAATACCTTTGTCTCCAATCATGTCAGTTGATGTATAGCATCCTGTTTCTGTGCCCAATCCACCATTAACTATTCCATTGACGTTCGTATTATTTGCTAAAAGTTGAGTCGTAGTTTGTGGCTCTTCATTTTCTCCCATATCACCATCGCACTGTTCGGCTACATTGACACCATTGCAGTTGTTTATCTTGGTCGTCTCCATCTTTAAAAGAATGAAACATTGAAGCAAAATATCCAATAACACAGTGAAGTTGTAACTACATGTATATTAAGCAAATAAAAACATTCTAAATACACACCTGTCTCGGCGTATTTGTGAGCGTCTGGATTCTATACGCCCGAGCAGTGCGCGGAAACTCAGAGATCGGTTTGCTCGCTGATGTAATGTTTTACTTTCCCAAACTTTTATTTTTAAAACTTTGTGATTGGGTATTGAGCGAGGATGACCTACAATGAATACTCCATAATCGCCATGGAATAAAATATTCATAGCATGTGTAGTTTTTTTCTAGCGTTCGTCTTTGTCGAGGAACTGAATATCACGTATTCGGCTATGTCGAGGAACTGGATACTGAAAATCACGTATTCGGCTATGTCGAGGAACTGAATATCACGTAATCGGCTATGTCGAGGAACTGAATATCACGTATTCGGCTATGTCGAGGAACTGAATATTACGTATTCGGCTATGTCGAGGAACTGAATATTACGTATTCGGCTATGTCGAGGAACTGAATATCACGTATTCGGCTATGTCGAGGAACTGAATATCACGTATTCGGCTATGTCGAGGAACTGAATATCACGTATTTGGCTATATCGAGGAACTGAATATCACGTATTCGGCTATGTCGAGGAACTGAATATCACGTATTCGGCTATGTCGAGGAATAGTGATGTGAGTATGTCACCAATGAGCTTTCGTAGACACTACTCACCTTGTAATGACAATACCCTGATATTTTATCCCAAAACATTTTTCTCTATATATGCTGGTCAGAAGCAGGTTCTTGGATATCAACGGAGTCTTGGATAGTGTTTTGGGGATAAAATCTCAGGTTCCTCTGCCGTCACTGAACATTTGCACATACTTTATTTATTAGACCCATGTACTATGCTATCAAAGTATGCTTATAATGAACACCTTTTAGCGTTAAGAAAACACAATGCACGTATGATATTTGATACACATGCATAGAGTTTACACACGTCTTACAAAGATCTAATTTCGAATTAAGTTATTATAAGTCGTAGTCTTGTTGCCTTATTCTACCATAATTTTGCTAAACCGACGTACTTCTTGCAAAGTCATTGGGTCAACGTTGGTTTATTTCTTGCTGCTCCTTCACATGTTTTGAATCATGATTTGTCTCCCTTTGTAAAATTTGTATATTTACTAGGTGAATATTTCGCGGGGTTTAGATTTCGCGCTATCGATGTTGACCGCGAATATAGCGAAAATTAAACCCCCGTGAAATGTACCCGCTATACAGTATGCCCTTAATTATAGTTTCACATATGTTCATGTTTTCTGGACATACCCGTTTACGTTCTCACTAGTGTCATTCAATATCGGGTATCATGATACCAGCGCGAAATTATTATGGAAATATTACGATATCAAAGTTACAAGTGTTCTGTACAATAGTTGGGAGTCCATCAGCACAAAAGTCGCTTATTTTTCATGGTCCATGGCATTTTTTAGTAGAAGTGTTTCAATACCATATTTGAATTGCCCAATACCAGTTGTATATGGTTTGGGTGGATGCCACGCGCAAAACCCTCTGTGAAGGTCATAAATGAGGTCAAAGGTCAATTAAGTGCATATAGCATACATCAACTTGAAATTGCACCATATCTTGGTCAATTCTACAGGTAGAATGGTCAAAATGGTATCAAAATGAAGCTAATGAATTGGTTCATCATTTGAAATGATTTTATGCAAATTATCACATTTGCATACTCATGAATATTAATGAGGAAGTCAAAAATTTGTTAATTTTCGTTAAAAATCTACTAGTATAGTTGACAAATATATGCCATATCTTCCTTATTTCTATTATTTAAAGATCCGAATTGTACCAAAATCATGTGAAGACATAGGGCTTTCGTTAAATGTATATTTTTATAGATAAATATAATTTAATTCCACCGAGAATAACCGCCAAAGGTGGGTGGGGGTAAATTTAAAACAGAACGTAAAAATCTCAATACAGTCAGAATCAACATTAAACACTCATTAAACATATTCCTTATATCAAAATATGATTTATTCGTGGAAATTGATTTTCACTTACTTAAATATTATGCTAATTAACTCATTTGCATATTTATGAATATTGATAATGTATTGAACATGTATGACAAATAGCGTCCAAATAAGGATCTATATCTGAGTGATAAACAAGCAGTGCCTTTTAATAATTATACAAAATGCAACACATATGTCTCATTACACAATATATGTTTGTACATGACATGTAGAACTGTATTATTTATTCTTATAATCATCGGCAAACCACAGCAGTTTCTACCGTTATTATACAAATTATACCAATTCCAATCAAAGAAAACATGTAGTGCCGTCAACGTAAAATGTCGCCTGGTATATTAACCTCTTAATTAATAAGTTGGTATTTTTTAACAAACTACCGGGTATACGTATGTTCTTTTAGTTGCATGTATAGAGTCGTATTTGAGAACAAGAAAACGTTATTCTTAGCCAATTGCAGTTCATTTCTTTCGTACCCTGACTTGTCCGTACTTTCACAATGTTTATAAAGCCTTAGTTGATACAGTTTGTTGCTATTTTAATCAGTAGCAATATGTAGTAAGTAACGATGATTAGGACGGTATAGTATGCACATATGAGTAATTTCCTTTTTGAACGTTTCTATTGTGACTTTACAAATCATAAGCTTATCAATAAAGACTACACAACTTGGATTCAAACGAGATAGAAAAAGTCGCCCGATGCGTCGTATTATATCTGGTCCTGATACTAGTATACCCATGCCACAATCAAACGATTATATCTTCCTAATGAGTTAAACCGAAGTCGATACTCGCTAAGTTACTTTCCTTTAGTTTGCGAACAAAGTCAGAGACGTTACTAAGAAAGAACGAGCTTGTTGTAAGAGAAAGCTACCACAATGTACAGAAGACAACGAAAAGACGCGAAGTTTGCCAAATGTCATCAAAAGATGCGAGGGTCATTTTATGCTTTGGGTGCTTCAAGCGAAGGATGCCTTACTTATTTATTATTCAGTTCTCTTTATTGATTCCGTTTTTCCTCAGGTTCGGTCTCTACTGTTCTTTGCCTTGTGGTTTTCAGTCTTGTTCTCGGTCTCTTAATGCCACGAGGTATCAATTGAGACGCTTGAAGCATATACATTTCCCTCTGCGTATGTCTTTGTCTAGGGGATGAACTCCCAATACGGATTTGGGAGGCATCGTAAACAGGTTGCTCGTGGTCTAGGGGAAGTATATGGGAGGTCATCAGACAAGTTGTGACATCAGGAGGAATCATGATGATCAAGGAGTATTGGGGTGCATTGCAAAAACTCTCGATGTGCTCGAGACGTTATGCGTCAATTCCTCTTCCTCGGGGATGTACTTCCGATGGATTTAAAAGCCTAGCAGGCATCTATGATCCCATTTATCTCAGAGAAGGCATCCGGTGTCTCAGGTAAGCTTCATGAATGTTTTGGGGAATCTGGAGACATCTTGTGAAAACGCGAGTACATGTACATACGTCAGGGAAATTCAATGCATGCATATTTTTACCCGATGTATTCGCGCTGTCATGTCGGGAATAACCCGGGAAGGCATCCCAGAAGCGCACCAGAGACTCGGGAATACCAGTTATCATGTTAACTTATGCGCTAGGCATCCCAGTGATATGTGGGACACATTCTCGGTCTCGGGATTACAATTTTGAATGGAAACTTCGGGTATGTCATGAGACATTTTGGGTCATCGTGAGTAATCGGGTGGGGGTATAGGTAGACATCGGATGACTCCCGAGTTGTCCTGAAGTTATACGTTTGTCCAACTGCCTCGATGATTTACTCCCGATGGAAATTAGGGACTTCGGGATGTGTTGGGATCAGGTTCTGCAAGAAAATCGGTAGTATCGAGAGACATAGACAAATGTGTAATTCCTTATCTCTGATAAGTTCGCATCGTGTACCGTGGCATAGCCCCGACATATGTTCTGGGGAATGGTCCCAGTTACCGGAAGCCTACGTCCGATAATAGTTGAATGAGACAGGTAGAATTTGTCAAGATATAATATGTTAAAAATATTTGGGCCAAAATATTTTTCAGATTTGTCGTAGGTAGCCGTTGTGGAAACTTGACATGAGTATTTTCACGTTAGCTTAAATTTGCTTGATATATTCGCAGATTCGCAACTTTGTTGTTTGGTTGTACTGTTTAGATTTTCCAAATTTGACGTAATCTATATAATGTTGATCAAAAAAGGTTCGCTATGTTTGTCTATTAAGTGTAATAATGTTGTCAACCTGATCAATGTATAAGTCTTCAGCAAAGGTCTGAAGTATGACTTGTGTCTCTCTGGTGTTGATTTGTATTCAAACCTAGTTTGCATACTTGCTAAAGAAGAGTATGAAGGGTATTAAAATAATTGTCGGATGGCATGATATAGATGTTTATAGAATCACCATCTGAGACATTCAAATATTCAAGTATGTATGAAAGTTGTGCCATCAAAGAAAACCAAACTGTGTACATATAATTCTCAGAACATGTCCCCAAACGACTACCGTATCATTGTTGGGTTTCTCTCTTTGACGGGATGTGAAACTATTATTCTGCTTGAAAAGATATGAACTTCTGTTGGATATTAGAAGAGACGTACATTCAGATGAGACAGAGAGTTGTACAAACTTGTTAATGACTCCTGTTTGTTAAAGCTCTATAAAACAAGGCTTGAAATACTTCCGCCAAGAAGTTAAGTTACTAATATTCGAGGGCTGCTTTCAGCAGTTCAGCTGTTCAGCCACCCTTTGACATTTTAACTTCCCTGGTCATTGGGCCACCTAAGGAACCCTGTGTTCGAGTTTCCCTATGGAGACTACTTCTTTCCTGGTGAGTGTGCAGCCAACATCTATCAGCGGCGCCCAGAACTATCGAACGTGTGTAGACATCGCCCTAACAGGCATCAATTCACCCCGTGGTTGAGTGGAGCATGTGGGTTATTCTTGCTCAGAGAAATTTGAGCAGTGGTCGAGACGGGGATTGAACACGGGACCTTTCGACCCGAAGCGCGCCTCCCTACCTCTGGGTCACTGCTCCCCCAGTGATGTGAAGTGATGCGCTCGAACTGCACACCGCAAGAGCAAACTACCAACCAGGCACTTGTATACGGATACAAGCCGCGATGCATCCATAATGAATACAGAAATCAAGACGTGATCTACTAATTCTTCATACTACTTGCATTGAACTGAGAAGGTGTTTGTAAATTCACGTGCTAATATATCCAAAGTAAATGTTCAGAATCAATCTAAAACTAAACAGCGACATTGTAACTTGTCTTATTTGTACATATATACACTATTGTTTCATGAATGATTTGTGGCGTTTTCTGTATAGATTCATAGTTTAAAATTGCCAAGAACGTTATTGTCTTAAGCACTTAAGGGGATATATGCACCTTGTGTTTAATGATCAAAGCTCCCACGGACGGGCATTGGTACCTGCTGTTTCTCGGTACTCTGTAGATGTTATAACACGAAAGGCATGCTTTAACTCTATATTCATTCTAATTTAAACAAGACATGAATTAAAATATCAATCTGGTGTTGTATGGAAATATAATATAAAGTAACAGTATTCATGCTTTAAAATGAACCATTCCCCACCTATTTTGAGCTTTTACAAAGGAACAAGTAAAACTGTATGAACAATTTGCAATATCATTTTGATTATCATCATCTTTTTATATTCCTAAAGCATAATTTGAACCTAGTTTTATGTTTGTTCTTATTTGTCATACTAAATTCGAAAATACTAATTGCAGCTCACGTGTAAGCCTACGTTTAGGTAGCTCATTCCTCCTTAAACGAATGTTGACATATTTTAAATGAATTGGTACATTTCAAAACCAATATAATAGTTGTTACTTGTAATCCCATTTAACTCAATGCAAACACAATATTACTTATTTATAATACTGTTGACGCTATTATGTTAGTTTGGGTTCATGTGTCATTTTAACCCCCACCCACTTTAAGCAAACGTGTGCCCTTAAATCATTGAGAAGGTAAGTGTCAAGTTAACATATCAATAGCTTAGTATCTCACCATTAAATAAGAATCATTTAGGCTTTCAAATAGCAAAAATGACGACATTATAACAAATAGATGGTTCACACACGTCGAATTTTTATGAAAAATATTGCTAATTGTAGGTGTTCTCATCAATATTCATGAGTATACAAATGCATGAATTAATAAAAAGTTATTGTTATCAATAGCCCAGTGCATTAGCTTCATTTTGATACCATTTGTAAAATTTTTGACCGAAAACTGACAGAGATATAATGATATTTCGAGGGAGATATATAAAAAATGCACTAATTTGACCTTTGACCTAATTCTGAGAAAACGAGGCAAAATCACGGATGGCATCCGGCCGTTTCAGATTGCACACATATCAAAGATAACATATAGCATGGATGCCACATTCTACTCTCCGATGCCATGGCTCGTCATATTTTCTCCGTATGGACTCCCGACTACAAGTGGTGCTGATCATGTATAATGATTTTTTTGTCAAGTAGGCAAGTTCTTTCTATTCTAATGTTGCATAAGAATATACACTAGTCATTGGTTAGATTAAATCGCAATTTTAATATTTGTAAAAATATGGGAACATCCGCTTTAACTTACACATTATGATTGTTAGAAATATAATATTTGTCATCGCAGAAGTGTGCCCGTATACGTTATGATAGGTCACTGATTTTACCTGGTAACCATACCAAAATAATTTCTTTTTTGTATTTAGAACTCTAATGATACAAAAAACGTGTTTTCTTCGAAATTTTTATTTGAAATCTTTTTTTCAACAGCGTGTTTGTCTCTACGTGGCATCTGTAATTGCCTGACTGCATGCTACCGATAAGCTTATTCATTATGTTTATAAGTACTCAGGCCCATTCTACCTGTAAGGATACGCGAAGCTCATTTGTGTTGCTTGATTAAACCTGGCGCTAGAAATGTCCCAGGCATATTCTATTGGATTAAAGTCAGGGGACCTTGCAAGTCAATCCCATCTGTTGATCCATGTATTGGTTGATACAACTTGCTCTATGGGAACACGAATTTGTTCAGGAATCTCGGTATTGGGCATGTATTTTCGACCTAGATCGGGCTCATCATGCAATGCACATGCATTTCCATGAACTTGAAACAGGTACACTGTACGTAAGACCTGCCATCCACTAGGACCCCGAAGGGTTCCCGAAGGCTAAATTTGCCTAATCGGGATGGTTCGGCATGTCTTCGGGACGTTCTGGAACCCTTCCGTGTCGTTCCTGTACGCTTCGGGAAGCCTTCCGGACACTTCGGGACCGAAAAATCTTCGGCATCCAAATTTTAAAATTTGGACGCCGAAGGTCTTGTTCCGGAAGGCTTCGGGAGTGCTTCGGTGTAATCGGAAACCCATCGGCAACAGTTCGGGGTGTTCGGGAATCCATCGTCATCCACTCGGCACCTTCGGGAAGCCTTCTGCGAGGCTTCGTAATCATTTTATTCATCCCGAGCGGTTCCCGAAGGAAGCTGAAGCAATGCCGAAAGCTAGTCGAATATGACGAAGGGATGAGTTATACACACGGAAGATGTGCCGATCATGTTAAGACACACGCCGAATAGTTGCCGAAGGCGCTGATTGTGAACGGAAGGGAGGCCGAGTCGAAGCAGTATATCCCGAACTATACAAGAGCGACTGCGGAAGCGATGAGGTTAGTTTGCCGATAGTTTTTTTTATCTTGAATATATCGTTTTCATCATGGTCCTACAAACCAAGAACAGGCTACCAAATATGGTTGCGTCAGCCCCTATAGAAAACTATGACACAACCAGTGTCCCATGGTCTTCAGTTATTAAAGGAAAACACCGGAAATAGTTGCGTTCGGCTACTTCGGAAAGGTTTCGGCGTTCATACTGCAACATTTCGTATAACGATCCCCGAATATATCCCGAACGATGCCGATGGCTAAGATCCGCCCATTTTTATTGATAAATGATCCCGAAAGGTTCCCGAAACAAGCAAACTGTAATCGGCTACCCTTCCGCATATCATCGGGGTCTAGTGGACGGCAGGTCTAAGATATCGCTAAATGACATGTTTAACGTCAAGGCTACATGTCTCATGAACACTCCCACCTTCAACCTCCCAACTTTTCATTTGTAGAAAAACGCATTCGGAAGTCTTGATTTACTATAATTACGCATTTTTGGGAGGTTTTGATGCATACCCAGGAAAACCTTGGTTTTTGGGTATTGCTGACATGGCGTGCTACCCGTAATCACTATACACTAACCAACACTTATGATCGGTCAGTTTTCAAAGTGCAAAGAAAGCCGGTGTAGATTTTAATTTGTATCTAATTCATTAAACCATTTATAAAATGCAATTAAACTTTTACCTCCAGTCCTGATTGTTAAGATATGAAATAAAATTAATCAGTGATTTATCATCGTACTTATAGTTATGTTTGCATACACTGCTGGAAATGTTAAGGTGACCGATTATAAGCGTTGAATAGTGTACATGTCACACTAATAATGCCAACAATGATAAATAACTTCCGTAGTATTGCATTTATTTTAGTGTAAAGATAATTCAAATAGAATATTATGTCCAGAAGAAAAGGTGGCCCTTAGCAAATTTTGAGTAGAATATGTTTTCTGTGTTCAGTTGTGAAGTGTTTCGATATGACCTAGTTCCCTACATAAAAACTAAGTGTGGAATGTGTACAGTTAAACCTAACACCCATGGCATTTAAATGATATTATCATTTAAATATATTTTATCACGCATTTTACATCCGTGCATTTTAAGTTAGGTTAGGTCAGCATCAGTTACTCACGTATGTTTACATCAGAAGTTTACTTTAAACATCTAGCCTTCAAATTTATTCTCCTCGCCCTAATACTGAGCTTTTCCGAAAGTCATTCGAATATTCAGGATCATCTATTTGGAATGCTTTACCCAGTCCTATTCAGCAGTCTGCTACACTCGATCAATTCAAAGCGCTTTATATAAAATGGTTCTATTCTATAAGGTAACACAATGTGGAAAACATTTTTGATGCCTCTAAGTTCATGTACAATTGTGTTGGTATGCATTGAGATTGTAGTTTTAAACCTTAAACATATTACATGACATATTAAATGTTTATAATTTCATTATATATCCATACGCTTGATTTTTTGTGCATGGTCATTAGATTTATTGATGTCATGTTTCTGTTGTTTAAATGTTTTACCGTTGAGGGCCTTAAGGCAGATTGACAGTTGTGTCAAGTATGTTCCCTCTATATTATTATTATTATTATTATAAACCATGAACTGAACGGGTGACTGCAACAAAAACCTTGTTTCAAAACCAGTTTCTCTAAAAAAACCTCGTTTCAACAACACAACCTTAGAACCACTGTGAAGACATCATCTGATCAACAACACCTGTTTAACAGCAACATTTTGTCTTCAACAACCTCTCTTTAACAACAATATCTCCGAACGATGTTAATTGGAGATCGACTGACACAGTCGTAAGTGTGTGATCATTCCGCTATCACACAGGCAAATGACTTCATATTTCGAGATAAGAGACATTTTGTTTCAAAACAGCATGATATGTTGTGATATGTATAATAAGTAATATGAATGTTGTAGACTTTGTTAAGAAGTATTGTAATCTAGGATGGGACATAACATGCCAGGTTCCTGTGATCTAGAGTGGAACGTAACATGCCAGGTTCCTGTGATCTAGAATGGGGACATAACATGCCAGGTTCCTGTGATCTAGGAGGGGACATAGCATGCCAGGTTCCTGTTGTATAGGAGGGGACATAACATGACAGGTTCCTGTAATCTAGGAGGGGGCATAACATGCCAGGTTCCTGTGATCTAGGAGGGGACATAACATGACAGGTTTCTGTAATCTATAAGGGGAAATAACATGCAAGGTTCCTGTGATCTAGGAGGGGACATAACATACTAGGTTCCTGCGATCTAGGATGGGACATAACATGCCAGGTTCCTGCGATTAAGGATGGGACATAACATGCCAGGTTCCTGTGATGTAGGAGGGGACATAACATTCCAGGTTCCTGTAATCTAAGATGGGACATAACATGCCAGGTTCCTGTGATCTAGGATGGGACATAACATGCCAGGTTCCTGTGATCTAGGATGGGACATACCGATAGCATGCCAGGTTCCTGTGATCTAGGATGGGACAAAACATGCCAGGTTCCTGTGATTTAGGATAGGACAAAGCATGCCAGGTTCCTGTGATCAAGGAGAAGACATATCATGCCAGGTTCCTGTGATGTAGGAGGGGACATAACATGCCGGGTTCCTGCGATCTAGGAGGGGACATAACATGCCAGGTTCCGGTAATATAGAAGGGGAAATAACATGCCAGGTTCCTGTGATCTAGGAGGGGACATAACATACTAGGTTCCTGCGATCTAGGATGGGACATTACATGCCAGGTTCCTGCGATTTAGGAGGGGACATAACATGCCAGGTTCCTGTGATCTAGGAGGGGACATAACATGACAGGTTCCTGTGATCTATGATGGAACATAACATGGCAGGATCCTGTGATCTAGGATGGGATATAACATGCCAGGTTCCTGTGATCTAGGATGGGACATAACATGCCAGGTTCCTGTGATCTAGGATGGGACATAACATGCCAGGTTCCTGTGATCTAGAATATCTAGGATGGGACATAACATGCCAGGTTCCTGTGATCTAGGAGGGGACATAACATGCCAGGATCCTGTGATCTAGGATGGGATATAACATGCCAGGTTCCTGTGATCTAGGATGGGACATAACATGCCAGGTTCCTGTGATCTAGGATGGGACATAACATGCCAGGTTCCTGTGATCTAGAATATCTAGGATGGGACATAACATGCCAGGTTCCTGTGATCTAGGATGGGACATAACATGCCAGGATCCTGCGATTTAGGAGGGGACATAACATGTCAGTTCCTGTGATCTAGGAGGAGACATAACATACCAGGCTCCTGTGATCTAGGAGGGGACATAACATGCCAGGTTCCTGTGATCTAGGAGGGGACATAACATGCCAGGTTCCTGTGATCTAGGAGGGGACATAATGTGCCAGGTTCCTGTGATGCAGGTGAGATATCCTGGTTATTGCATCTAACAGGCTCGTTGGTTTACAAGTAACGTTCCCGGTGTGTACCGTTACACATGAGCATATCACCGGGTTGATAACCAGTTCATCTCTAGTTTGGAGGGACACATTGAAAAGCCTTTCTAAAAATGCCAGTGCCAATGCCGAGATTCGAAAAGGGACAACCGGATTGGTATTCGAGAGGGTTATCCACTCAATCACTGTCAATCCACTTTAACAATAATTCCCCCACAGCAGCAGTCTCTCTTCTACGACGACTTCTCGTTTACAACAACCTCTCTTCGACAAAATATTTAAAACGACAACCCCTTTTTGACAACAATGTCTTTTCACAACAACAAACTCTCTCTACATATAGTCTGATTTGTCAATTTGATCTTGCCAGAAGTTTTATTTCGTCAGTTTGGCATTATGTAGCAATTTGTGTTATGCATTTATAATACGTTTGATTTCCAAGATTATGAATTCATTAATTATTCAGAACAATTAAGGCATACTTCAAACAATAATATACAACTGAGACCAATACATGTGTATATTAAATGATTCATACCTGATGCTACTGTTTACGCTTGAACCAAACCAGTCTACTGCAAACTTATAACTTATAATGCCAATTGACAATAGTTTGTATATAGTTCGCCGATGATAACACTAGCAATTTTACAAATACAAAATTAAATTAAATTATTTTTGATGTCCTTTTTGTTCAATCTTGTGCCTTTTCACTTTTAGTCGTATACTCAATCAATCTACACTGATATCAAGCAGTCAGTCGATTGTGCAGTGTTTATATTATATATGTTTGTTTATTGATAAGGCTAGAGTTATCTCCGGAGACCGTCTTAAAACAATAATACATGCACTAATTATAGTTATACCCTTGGTTAATACCGTACAGCAGTATACATGTTCATTGATACCACATCTAGCATTATAAGGGGACCTCATAGCAGTGATTCTGTTATAGTTTCATCAATACCCCTTTAGAAATGTAGGATGAGTAACACACAGAAGAATCGGACGGACCAAAGATCATATTCTTTGGAATGACGGACGGACTGACGCCTACCATTACCATATCCACTTCGCCTTCAGTGGGGAATAATTATTGCTATGGCGCAACTATAAACAATAACATGACATTGGGACGGAATTCAGGATTCTGCTGATTTTCAGCTCCGTCTTAGCAATTTGAAAACTTATCAAAAATCGGATGAAACTGAGAAGCGATATAGCGTGTTGCTATGATATTAATAAATACAAAATAGTTATGTAATAAATGTTCATATATTACGACATTTTCGTAACGGATCACAACATCCTTTCACCGCGTGTCAACTGGTAGAGCACTTCATAGGTACGCAGTTATCGAGTGTCTTTTCCGGCGTATATGCATTAATAAATAAATAACATAACTTTGTGAAACAGTCATAGACCAAAGTCAATAAATATATACATACATCAAAGCAGTTGTTCAAATGATGCAAAACGCTTCGCTAATTCAAGCAGAGGGCGTTAGAATTATCAATAATATCGCAGCAATAGTCTCGACAGTTAGATCTGTACTAGTGGTACCGTGCCACAAATACTATATATATAATACTACTATACTCCAGTCTCTAGGTCAAAAATGTATGTATGTATCTATGTAACAACAAAATAGCATGCTAGTGAATGTTACCACACCATGTCGGTCTTGATTTCGGTGTAAGTCAGTCAAACGTCAGTTATAAAATCATTAGTACATATGACGTACATGACTGGGGAAGGTACCCTCCTAACCTCCAGCAATTGAAGCAGACACCCTATAGTGACACAAGACAGAAACTATAGCTCGCCGGGTGTAACTCTAGCCTTTTATACACATATATGGTCGCTTTATATAAGTGTAGATTGAAAGAGTATTAGTATCATGTTTTAAGTGATTATGCAACAGTAGACATCGGTTAGCGCACTTGCCGTCAAATCTGGCGACCCGGGTTCAAATCCGGATGGGCGCACATATATATGCCTGCCATATTTCAGCATAAATCTGACTGGCAAATAAAGGCTATGCTCTGCACTCGGCACACGGCACTCGGCAATGCATTTAATAGTCATTCAGTCGACGCACTGTTTGTTAATGGGATATAGGGCAACAACGTAACTATGCAAAAAACGAAAGAAATCATTGTTCATGTGTGTTCACATATTCTGCTAGTTCTTGTATGACATATAGGTCAAACATTGTACATGCATGCACACTATCAAGTTAGAAACAGAACTATGTAACAAGCATATGTCATCATGCTTGTTCGGGGGGGGGGGGGGGGGGGGGGGTTATATGCCCTCGAATACGGAAATATAAATATACATTTAAACCGATTATTTTGTATGCTAAAGTTAAAATTTACAAATTGATTATATTGTTTATTATTATATGAATATATTTGATGTGATTAGAATTGAATATGCTAATAATGTCACCATTATACATTGTAAAATATGTGAAATTGTATATATGCTTGTAGAATGATAGGCATATTTGCCTTTTTCTTGAATAAACTATTATATACATGTATATAAATGTAAATGCTACACGTGAATATTGACCTCAAGAAGGTCAAATAAGTGAGTTTACTATATAAACTCTATGATAAAAATACATTAAATTGCATAACCTAGATATTTAACTGTAGTTGAATACGGGTGTAGTTCGAATGTCAGGTAGGCTATCAGTATGTAATTGTGTACAATGTACATGTTTATAACTTTCCAGCTGCGACCACCAGAAGGCTATCATATTACAGAATAAGATAGATGGTTGTGATAATTAATTAGATTAACAAGTTACAACCGAATATGTTTTGTATTTGATACTGGGCCACATTTAGGCCACCGTGTTTTTATCTTTAGATTTACGGGGCATGTTTGCGGGGTGGTGGAGGAAACAGAAAACTACACGGACGGCGAAGATAGTCTAAGGTCGCTCACATGTCGATGTATGTGACACTTAGGGGCCGCTTTCCTTTTTTTCCTTTTCCAGCACCCAACGGTATTTTATTTCATGAATCCCCGTACCCCCCCCCCCCCCCCAAATATGGTCCTCCTGTTCAGTAGAATCCACACATACACATCAACTGAGGGTATGATGTGACGTGCATGAATAACAAACGATGGACGAACTTTTTAAAATCATGCACATATTATAAATATGTTCCCCTAGTAATACAGTACATTGTATAATACTATTTTGCAATCTACAAAGCACAACAACCGCAATCAACGATTCAGTACCACAATCAGCGCCACAGTACCACAATCAACGATAAAGTACCGATATCAGCGATACAGTACCGTAATCAACGATACAGTACCGTAATCAACGATACAGTACCGTAATCAACGATACAGTACCGTAATCAACGATACAGTGCCGCAATCAACGATTCAGTGCCGCAATCAACGATACAGTACCGTAATCAACGATACAGTATCACAATCAACGATACAGTACCGTAATCAACGATACAGTGCCGCAATCAACGATACAGTACCGTAATCAACGATATAGTACCGCTATCAACGATACAGTACCGTAATCAACGATACAGTAGCGCAATCAACGATACAGTACAACAATCAACGATACAGTACTACAATCAACGATACAGTAGCGCAATCAACGATACAGTACTACAACCAACGATGCAATCAACGATACAGTACTACAATCAACGATAGAGTAGCGCAATCAACGATACAGTACCACAATCAACCATATAGTACCGGAAAAAACGATATAGTACCGCAATCAACGATACAGTACCGTAATCAACGTAACAGTGCCGTAACAAACGAAACAGTTACATAATCAACGATACAGTATCGCAATCAACGATACAGTACCACAATCAACGAAACAGTACCGCAATCAACGATACAGTACCGTATTCAACGATAAAGTACCGTATTTCAACGATACAGTACCGTAATCAACGATACAGTACCGTAATCAACGATACAGTACCACAATCAACGATACAGTACCGTAATCAACGATCCAGTGCCGCAATCAACGAAACAGTACCGTAATCAACGATACAGTGCCGCAATCAACGATACAGTACTGTAATCAACGATATAGTACCGCTATCAACGATACAGTACCGTAATCAACGATACAGTACCACAATCAACGATACAGAACCGCAATCAACGATACAGTAGCGCAATCAACGATACAGTACCAGAATCAACGATACAGTACTACAATCAACGATACAGTAGCGCAATCAACGATACAGTACTACAATCAACGATACAGTACTACAATCAACGATACAGTACCGTAATCAACGATACAGTGCCACAATCAACGATACAGTACCACAATCAACGATACAGTACCGTAATCAACGATACAGTGCCGCAATCAACGATACAGTACCGTAATCAACGATATAGTACCGCTATCAACGATACAGTACCGTAATCAACGATACAGTACCACAATCAACGATACAGAACCGCAATCAACGATACAGTAGCGCAATCAACGATACAGTACCAGAATCAACGATACAGTACTACAATCAACGATACAGTAGCGTAATCAACGATACAGTACTACAATCAACGATACAGTACTACAATCAACGATACAGTACCGTAATCAACGATACAGTGCCACAATCAACGATACAGTACCAGAATCAACGATACAGTACCACAATCAACGATGCAGTAGCGCAATCAACGATACAGTACCACAATCAACGATACAGTACCGGAAAAAACGATATAGTACCGCAATCAACGATACAGTACCGTAATCAACGTAACAGTGCCGTAATTAACGATACAGTACCACAATCAACGATACAGTATCGCAATCAACGATACCTTACCACAATCAACGAAACAGTATCGCAATCAACGAAACAGTACCGTATTCAACGAAATAATACCGCTATCAACGATACAGTACCACAATCAACGATACAGTACCGCAATCATCGATACAGTACCGCAATCAACGATACAGTACCACAGTCACCGATACAGTACCGCAAGCAGCGATACAGTATGTAAACATCGAAACAGTACCGCAACCAACGATACAGTACCGCAACCAACGATACAGTACCGCAACCAACGATACAGTACCGTAGTCAACGATAAAGTACCGCAATCAACGATAAGGTACCGCAATCAACGATACAGTACCGCAATCAACGATACAGTACCGCAACCAACGATATATACTGTACCCAAATACTGTACTAATACAATATACAATATACTATAGATCTATAGGGGCCTCTTAGTATTAGAAACATAGCGTAACACTGGCAGTGGTGTCAATGACCGTATATAATCTAGCACTGTAGGATATTAACCCAGGGTATAACTATACTTAAAGTACATGTCTGTGTTATCATTTTAAGACGGTTTTGTATATATTGTAGGGCCTTACGAATTGATTAATATTTAATTTAAGGGTCGATTGCGAAACAAGTTTTACGAGTTTTTCAACTTAATTATATAATCCGAACATAAGAATGACCAAGACTATAAACGCTATCTTCTTCATGATATTGTGTTAACAACATAAAAGTATTATTTGGTCCAATATAGATGCGACAACATATAATTAAAATTTCTCAAGAAGAGCATAAGGCGAAGGTAAGTTGATCACTTTCGATACCTCATTTTTGAAGTTCATACGAAAGTGAGATATTTGTTGTTTGAATACTTTGTATATCTTATAATGTAACCTTTATAAAATAAAGATATCGTTTTATTATTATTCCTGATTTCCGTTTAAAAACTGACATTGATTAAAAACAATAAAGAGAGGGTGAGATAATCTCATCCACATTTATTCCACCTGACCTAAATATTAACTAGTATTACCAAACATTTCTTTGTCGGGCAATAATCGACACATTTATATTTCAGGCTGTATTTTTCACAGGTTACTGTATCACTGATAAAGAGTGAATTTTTAAAGTTTTTATTTTATTTTTTATGAAGTTAATGTTATCTTAGAAATATATAAATTTTACGAGTTTTTTCTTTTAATCAATGATACAGTAACCAGTGGTCTTTTTTATAGTTTGTTTTATATACAAACTCGGATAATAGTCTTTATAAACATCTAGTCAGTTAAAATTAATCAAAAGTAAATTTACCAGTCTATTGAACGGGCAAATCAGTTGTCACAGTAACAAATTCATCGCTGTGAAATTGGCAAACAACGTCGACGACATTACTATGGTTACCCTTGAACGTAATATTTTCTTGTTAAATGTCGAAACAAACAATGATCACGGCATGACCCTTCTGTCTTTGTTTTTAACATTATAACACAGAACTTGTTCTGTGATTTAAATCAATAATAAGAGAGTCAAATAGCGAACGATTTCAACTTCCGATTAATCAAATCTGTAGCAGTACAAAGTACTAAATCCACACTCTTTCTGAAGTAAACGAGCAAATCAATTTATTTCGACATGCACAGTTCTACTTCTAAGCGTCTTGTGATTATGATCTTAATATAGAATCAAGCTTTCTTTATACACACGTCAGTTATCAGATATTTTACGTAGACTAGCAGAAAGTTCAGTGTATTGAGTACCTAGAAACAGAACTTCTAAGGTTAAAGATAATGGAACTTACCAGCAATGTGGGTTGATAATCAAATATTCCCTGAGTAAATGTGTGTGTTAAATGATCACATAAAAAACTAGTGTTACACGATACTACATGAGAAGACAAAGAGTTCTCTCCGCTGCATTATACAAAGAGTATTTTACTATACTGGTTATCTCCCTTAGACTATACAATGTCTCAGATACTTCGTGTAGAACGCGTGATTTCATTACAAATCTGAAATACTTCGAGTTCGTTCAATGATATCAGCATTGACACGCGCGGTACATTTCTGATGCATTTTGTTGTAAACTATGACAACAATTAAACCATTAACATAAGAATTTAACATTAGCGAGAGTTACTATTATTAACCTATATACTTGTACCAGTAATACAATAATGAAAACCGAGTTTTACAGGTAAGTTGTTAAGATAGCCAGTGCTTGCAGTCAATAAATTGTTTGTTCTCCGGTTTGATACCACAGATTAGATCAAGATCTGGTCACATCGACCCTTTACAATGTAGATCACGAGCAACAAGATAATACCAAGTGGGACAGGGAAGGCAGCACTCAACTTAACCAGTCGAGCACAGAAAACTTAAAAACATACAAGGCACAATGCCCAACACTGCCGAGCGAGAAAATGATCCGCCATAGTCCGTGCTGTCAAACAGCTGAATGAAATAGTTTCAGCAATCAAAAGGCTCAATGCCCACGCTAAATGACCTAGTTACAACAGTAAAACTGCGGAAATACATAATTTTAGCTGTATTGGGTCCTAAAAATTTAATAATAGTATTAAAACGCTGAAAATCGTTAGCTTAGAATGAGAAGGTCATTAGTGCAAAAACGCTTTGTTGAGGAAAAAAAGAAAACACTGTCTAAAAATTACTCTTTCCTTATTGAAAAACAAGCTTTTTCAACTTCAGTTTGGTCAGTATAACCTGTTCCGATTTTCATGAAAACAGGCTCATAAGAAGCGCCTTGTAATGCAGATTTCAAATATGTATGGGTCCATTAAGGTCGCAATTCTCATTCTAAGCCAATGATGTATTGGTTGTATCGGTCGTCTTTGGGTGAACAACCAGGTACAATCGAGGAGTATCATTGTTTTAACTCCAATATTGTTTGTTTTTTAAAAGGAACATGTGATTTCATGGCTGTACCAAAATCTTGCCATGATTTCTACTGTGAGTAGATGGCAAGCAAAGTTTAATGTTATGTCTTGAACTGTGATTTAGTTTAGTCACGAATAAACCTATAAGAGACAAGGAAGATCAGAAGGTCATGTTTTACTAGTTTTTAGATCTTGTCTAAGTAGGTCCCCATATCTCTGGTGTGTGAAAACAATCACAGTCTGTTTGACTTATTTGTAGCATTTACTGACATGATTTGTAGTGCTTGGATATTTTATCTGATCTTGGCAGGTAATCTTTGATGTATTTATGCACTTGTCAATGTCTCCCCAGAGGGTCTCCCCAGAGGGGGGGGGGGGTGTCCAATTTCCCTCCCCATGTGCAGATAGTCCTGATTAATTACTTGGGGCGTGGTTGTTCTCTAATTCCCGCCCCGGTCCATAAAATAAGGGCCAAGTCTAAATTCCCGCTACATGTGACGACGGGGTTTATCAAATTCCCGAACAGCAGGAAAGTCTTTATGTCTAATTCCCCGTGCATCCCTCCCGCTATATCTGGCCGTGTGGTCTGCAAAGTATCTGGAAGTGCCAGGAAGCTGTGTATCGGTGCTATACACCGGGTACATTAAAGAACCAGGCTGTCTATTCGAAATAAGACCTCTGCGGCGCCGGACATGCCTGTATCTAATGTATCTCTCTCCCTTCAGGGGCTTTCTCTCAGTCTGTCCCTCTGGTCAGATCATGCTGTATCTGCACTGGTAGAGGATGCACCTGTGCACTTGTGGCTGCAACATGGGTAAAGTTCCTTTGAACGGGCGTTCACATGAAAAGGGCGCTATATAAATCTGGTATATATATATTTTTTTTAATATAGACACGTTATTTATATTGCATAAAACTTCGAAATGTTAGCTTACCATTGATATACTAGTATGACATTTAATTAAACGCATTTTCGATGCTCATTTTTCTTCAATCTTGTGAATACTAGTAATAATTCTTTTTGCATATGTACTTTTTCATTCTACACTGATAACAAGCAACCAGTCGACCATGCAGTGTTTATAATAACAATATGTATTTATACTCTCCAACGGCCTCGCCCGAAACTACATGTGCATAGAACGATATAGTGAAATCAAAGCGCTGTATGGAGCGTAATGTATCAATTGATCAGGCTAGAGTTATCTCCGGCAAGCTATACATTTATTTTTGTTAGTACCCCCCTCTTACATCTTACTCTTTTATTTCAAGGGACGTTTGGTGACCTGAGCTTCCTCATCAATCGACATGCTGAGACTAAAATGGTGAAACGTGGTGGTGGTGGTGGTCATCATCAATGTGACCATCAATGTATGGTCGATGAGATGCTGGTAAACGTTGGTATGGCATTTGACAAGGAGCATTGTAAAGCTTTCGAACACGTCAATTGTCCTGACAATGTTATACCTAATGAGCAACTGTGCAGTAACGCAAACAAAACATACCCAAATCAGTATGTGTATTGTTGTTCATCATTGCCCTTGTTTAACAATAAATTTTGGGTTTAGGTATGAATTATGATATTTGGAAATTGAGTATATCTATTCCTTTATTTAACATTTCACGTATGTCGTTTTTGAAATACCTGAATAAAAATGATATATTTGATGTAATTTTGTACGAAAGGAAGTTATTCTATTTCAAAACCATACACATGCATTACACAGACATATAGCAAAACGTAGTCCTTTTTGTTACAGGTAATATGAAGACATCAAAATATCTATACTATTCGTATGAACACGGAATGCATGTAATACCTTCTATTAGAATCTGTCCAAAGCGCTTTTCAAAGGCAACGGACTCCAAATGTGATAGGAAAATAAAATGTGTGTCGTTCAGTCAAACTGTAATGGATAAAAGTAGTTTACAACAATTCTTTAGGCATAGTAGAAATACAGTGCCCACCTAAAGTAAGTATACAGTTTCAAAATTGAACTATTTCTGAAACTACAGTTTCTAAATGAGTCAAAGAAAAGAGACAGAGGTAATGATAAAAATCTTGGAAAGTGGAATTTTTAACAACTTTTTATGACAAAGGTACCTTTCAATAAAGACAAAGAAACTTTATATTTTGCATCTAGGGCACCAATCAATGTATGGTCTTTAATAAACAAAAATATTCCCTGTCTTCAAAAATATTGTTGCTTCATTGTTCTGCAAATAGTGTTGTTACAGACGAGTAAATGAGGAAACAACCTCTGTATACTTATTTTTGGTGGGCAGTGTAGTTTTAAGAAAGCACAATACCTACAAACAGTTTATTGATCACAGTACTACATCGGTATGCTTGTACTTTCAGTTGTCTGTTTGTACAAGATAGTTGTTTCTTGTCTTCGGAACATCACAAACACACCACTTTTCAAACGATTGCTGTAAAACATGAGGGCCCGTGTGTAGCATCTACAGTTCAACCAGCGACGGCAACAACTCAACATGCGGCGTTATCAAACTCCCTGGCGGCCGTTGATCTAACTACTCAACAAGCACAGTCAACGACTCTGAAATTAGTGACACAAGCGCCGACATCAACGACCACTTTGAACCTAATCAGTCAGACAACTACCCCTTCGGTGGCACAAATACTTGGCAATATGTTCTGCACTCACAAAGACCAGTTCATCTGCGATAAGACGATCGATGTAGTTTGTGGCTCCGACGGAACATACTACCCAAACACGTAAGTAACCCTATTATAGTATATTCAGTTGGAGACGGATCGAAAATAATTTTAAAATGCATATGATTAGGCCTATGAGTACTAATTTTGCATACATTTGCATAAACACACATAATTTGCATATTGGAATGAAAAATAATTAATATTATATATTTATGGTTTTCCTACTTCATATAACTAAATCATGTTCATCATATTTTTATAAACAGATGCATTTGAATTATTGTTGTGACTTAATGACTCCTATATAGTTTAAAATTGCACCATCCACTTTTTATACATGCAAAAAGAAAGAATTAAATATATGAATATTGTGCACAATCATTATGTTTATTTTTTTATTTATATTTATATGTCAATATTGGAACACAATTTTATGTTAGTACTTTTTTATCCCTGGCAAATCGAATTTTTAATGTTCGCGCATGCGTACTAGTTGTACGATCCTTTTTAACGTACATGTTTTGTGCATATATATTAACAGGAGCGTTCACGTTATGCTCGGATTAACCCACGTATATCTCTGTTGACTATGTGCGTATTCAAGAATGACCATACTGACTATTTACAAGTACATACAATACCATATTACTTAAAGCCACATATATTTTAAAAAAAAACAATACCTTGGTAACCTATTTGAAGAGTCATGGATTTTGAGAACTTTAGTTGAGTTCTAAAGGTGAAAACACAATAAGATGGAAACCTCCAGTTGTTGGTTTGTTTACAAAATAATGATTAGTAAACAAAAAAATGCACATTTTTCAATCAAAGTTAAGCAACTCATGCAAAATTTGTATTTTGTCATCCATACATTTTACTAAAATGTGACTTTTGGCATACTATTTCGACAGATACGTTTAACGAGCTGTCGCCATTTATTGGTCATTTGTGAATATATCCTAATTCCTCGTAATTAGTCTATTTACTGGATGTCTTTGGAGAGATAATGTGGCTTTAATTATGTTAATTAATAAGCTGCATATTCTTCTAGATGTGAATTCTCCAAATTACAATGTGATGATTACACGCTGGTACAGAAGGATATTATGTTCTGCAACACACAGACTGTTGGTTAGACCATGTATGTTCTGATATGTTCATTCATGAAGACCATGCATTGTTGGGATGAAAATAAAATAAATAAATAAATGTAATTATGTTGTTCTTGTGAAAACATGATCATATTGTAAAGTTGTCAGTAACGTATTTGGACACGTTATGTTTGTCCATAGTGTTGACTATAGTTATCCAGGTGCTTGCAGTGGTTTCTAAGTCATAATGCGCAAATCTCAGAAACATTGGTTAAAGCCACATTCAGCCCTAAAATATAATTTACCTAGTTTGAGTTTACGAATTAGAGGGAAATTAATTTCCATTGTTATGGCAGTATCGGAGATACGGTATAGGTATTGATAACAACTCAACCGTGAATTTGTCAGTTTTGGCGGATAAAGCATGAAATTGTCATTTAACGGTTTGTTCCAAGTGCTTACTACCGAAATACAAGTAGAATTTCCATTCAAATTAGTTTGTTTGTTATTGGGGATACGTACAGGTTAAGGGAAAGACTATGTTTAAAAAGCAATAACTTGGTGACCTATCTGCATTTTGAGCACTTTAGTTGAGTCCAAAATATGAAAAACACCATTAGATTGAAGAAAACAAAATACAGCCTCCGGTTGGTTTGAAGACAAAATGCCATAAATTGTAACAATAAATGCACGATTTATAGTCTAAGAGAAGCATCTTTTGCAAATTTAGTATTTTTCCCTCCGTACATTTTACTTATATGTGAGTTTTGGCATACTACATGTATTTCAACAGCTATGGTTAACATTCAGTCGTCAATTATTGGTCATTTGCGAAAAAAACTTAAATTCTTGTATTTACTGGATGATCGGAAAAAAGTTTTGGGAGAGATAATGGGGCTTTAAATCAATTGGTCACTATATTTAAACCGGATGAAAACCAATCTTTTGATTGTAAGATAATGTATGTACCCAGATCACTTTAAATTTCGACGTAACGTTGTCCTTTAGGAGAATGGTGAATTGACCAATGCATTTACCATTGAAAACAAATATTCTACTAAGAGGTACGATTCTTATACATTAACACAAAGTTTCTGCTGAGCTTCATCGAGAGCCTAAAATAAGTTTAAACATTCTTAGTTGACTCGGGATGTTTCTACAAAATATTCAAGCGTTAATATAAACCTGGTCTGACGTTGGTGATGGTAAAACATTCCATCTCTATGTCGAAAAAGAACCACTGCATACATATAATATGTCCATCGTATTACGCGGGTAGCTGATAGTTACTAAATAAATGAAACAATCACAATACAGCCTTCTTCGTCGACACATCTTTACACGGTACCGAATATCCTAACATGTCTTGTCCAGGTATCTGAGGTGACCAATAGATTGGTGATCGGTCCGCAGCATTTAATTGATACTGTTAAAAGAATGAAATTTTCAAAACAATTATAGCATATCAAGTGTCATTTGGCTACAGGTCATGGAAAGCAAATAATTTCCGCGAAGCGTGGCGTATATTATATAGACAAAATACCTATGGCTATTTTTGTTTTCGAATTGGATCAAATTTCGTCTTGGTCCTGTAGCCAAATGTCACGTGGTATTACCGCAATGAATAAGCACATGTGCATGTACCTGTATATAAAATGATACTAACAATTTGGTCAACGACGGCAGCTCTCAATAGAAACAGCATAGCATGAAAGCAATACAAAACATACCAAGAAATAAAAGTTACAGATCACAAGTTCAAGTTACAATGACAAAAGTGAACAAGAAAAATGAAACTAAACAGCTACCGAACACGACACAGCGCCCACAGCATGACGCCTCAGTCAATCAAACATAACTTGCATCATCGACTGACATCATGATTGCCCAGGTCTGCTACGTTTTACTAGTATAATATATAAGTTGTAGTAGAAACGCAATTTGATACCGTGGGTTCCGACGATGAACCGCTATAAGTTGTAGTAGAAACGGAATATGATACCGTGGGTTCCGACGATTAACCGCTATAAGTTGTAGTAGGAACGGAATTTGATACCGTGGGTTCCGACGATGAATCGCTATAAGTTGTAGCAGCAACGGAATTTGATACCGTGGGTTCCGACGATGAATCGCTATACGTTGTAGTAGAAACGGAATTTGATACCGTGGGTTTCGACGATGAATCGCTATAAGTTGTAGTAGGAACGGAATTTGATACCGTGGGTTCCGACAATGAATCACTATTAGTTGTAGTAGAAACGGAATATGATACCGTGGGTTCCGACGATTAACCGCTATAAGTTGTAGTAGAAACGGAATATGATACCGTGGGTTCCGACGATGAACCGCTATAAGTTGTTGTAGAAACGGAATATGATACCGTGGGTTCCGACGATGAATCGCTATAAGTTGTAGTAAAAACGGAAATTGATACCGTGGGTTCCGACGATGAACCGCTATAAGTTGTAGTAGAAACGGAATTTGATACCGTGGGTTCCGACGATGAATCGCTAAAAGTTGTAGTAGAAACGGAATTTGATACCGTGGGTTCCGACGATGAATCGCTATAAGTTGTAGTAGAAACGGAATATGATACCGTGGGTTCCGACGATGAACCGGAGTAAGAGTCAGTAAACAACAACGATTCACAAGGACGACCACCATTACACGGCCAACACCAACGTCACACTAAACAGAATCAGCAAACATTATATTTCGAAAAAATAAAAGTATACAACTCTGCATGAAAGTGGCCCTAATTAAAATGACGAATGAGTTTGATGACTTTCTTGCACTGGCCCCGATCTCCCGAAGCATCTCAAGTAGAAATCTCTTTTACTAAAATCAGAGTCTGAATCTGAGATCAATCTGAAGTTTGAGCTCTTTGAATTTTACTGTAATACATTCAGAATAATGTTTCTGTTTTGTGATGCCAGTTTTGCGTCCAACCTTCCGTGGCAATCAACTAACATACACATGCCAATATTTGAGATTAAGCTCAGATTGAGATGTTTCGGGAGATCGGGACCTGGACAAGTTTTCCTCACTAACGCGGCTGGTGTTACAATCACACTATTCCAGTGCTGAGGGATCGTCACTGGCTTCCTGCACAACACAGGGAGAATGTAAGATCTTGACTCATGTTTTCAAAGCACTACATGTACATGGAAAATACCCTGGCTACATCAGACATTTGACCTTGTAATTAAGTGCTATATAGTCAGATATAGCCAGGTTAAATAATAATGTTGATAATAAAGACTTTATTTAAAGAGGTATATCCAGTTTTCCCTGTGAGACTCATTTACACATTTACAAAATGATCATAACAAATCGGACAGGGGGTGGAGCATTAAACACAAACATCAGATCATGAAAAACACTAACAAGAACAGTTTACAAATACATGTACAACATTCTAGCTCTGCCTGAAACTGGCCTCAGTGAAAATAACGTCATCTAATTCTAACAATTGTCATTTTTACAGGGGTGACTTTCATGCAGAGCTAACATCTAGTACTTTGTTCAAGACTGTTTGTGCTTTTCATGATCTTCTGGTTCTGTTCAATGCTACATTCCCTGTCCATGTGTGTTATGATCATTTTGCCTGGTGACAGGATAATATGACTAGATAGTCTATTTTGCACTGACGGACTTAAAAACTATATTAAAGATCCATACTCACTGTATACCATCTAGATCATGCACAATCATTGGCTTTCTTTGAGTGAGCAACTATATAACTAGTATGAACCTATAGTGTGATTCGAACCATCGCCTAGCAATGCTAAGTACGAACGCACTAGACCAATCTGCTATCGCAAAAAAACCCCCTAAAATGTTGCCTCAATGACCAGTGTCAATGTGAGTTTATTAGACCAGACAAGTGACAGGTTAACCTATGGATACAAACGGCGACTAAACACTTGTTTTTCACACTTAATGGCACTCTTTCAAGGTTTTACCTGAAGATTGATAATACAAGTTCCAAATATTGAACGACCATACAGACCATTACATAACGTCAATTCTCTACCACTGAAGGAATTGTCTATGTATTGCTAACTAATGCGGGAGTTTTAACTATGTCCGACATTGTAGTTGCATACGTAAAACGCACTCTATATCTACAGTCTAAAACCCAGTTTATACTTATAAACATATGGCTTTGCTAAACGACGTCACCTTGTGAAGTGACTGTCAGAGTAATTGAAGCCGTCATAATTGACATTATGCCAGAACAAACTTCGCTCCGCGTTATTTTTTGTCGAAGATGTTGTTTGGAAGAGACTTTTAAAGGTAATTGATTGACCACTGGGAATGTTAACGTAATGCTTAGGCTGGGTTTTGGCGATAACTACGCTCTGGTGTGGTTCGATTATCTGCACATGCCTGGTTCCTCCAGGCGCCAAAAGCCGTACTTGCGACTGGGTAGTATTATTATGGCGCTGATTAAACAAAGTAAAAGCGAACGAGCGTTAGTTCGACCATTGTTTAACCACAGTGTCTGAAGGTTTTCGCGGTCGCTAGTTGATCTACGATCACCGTTCTAAGCACCAAAACTCAGTTATGAACGCCAAATAATTAGGTTAATTATATGTCCTTAAGTGTGCTTGCAGTTTAGTCACGGACATAGGCCTATAAAAAGAAGTAAATACATTAATTTATCTTTATGGATGGAGGGTCGTCTGAAGGTCGTCTTTTATATGTCGTTGTCGTGTATGGTCGTATCTGATTAGGTTCCATATCTAGTAGGTCATATACATGTTTTAAGTTATTGAAAGTTAATTTCACAACCTGTCGGACGTTATAGCATGATTTGGTGTGCTTGGATACTTTACCTGTCATTAGCAGGTAATATTGTATAAATATCATATACCAGCGTGTATACATGACATTGATATTGTCAAAGAGAGGGCAGAATGTCACATCGAATGTTACTTGCCTTTGCGCGGCATTTAAAATGTCAAGTCGATCGTGAACATGACCTGACAATCACTTTTCGGTCGCTCATGTGTCAAATGGGTTGGAAATGCTTTTAGCTGTCATATGACTCTATTGGGTAATGGAAGTTTAGCATTGTATAATAAAAGTGCGATATAATAATTAGATGTATCTATACCGCTGATACAATGTCATCACGCTTATTGTTATCCGTATTTGATGTTAAGATTATGCTTCGATATCAAGGGTTTTTGAATTTGACTTCAGTCGGTGTTACTGTACCCGGTGTCCAGTAAAATTTAGACCCGTCCTGAGATTTCAGAAAGTACATTGCACAGAGAAAATGAAAGTAATTAACATAGGAACGAACACCTACTAGCTGTGATTGCGTATCTTCTACATTTCGTTATGCTCCAGCCGGTCACATCATCATTGGGGACTTTTAAATATTATGAACAAAACATTCGTAGTTTGTTTTGTAAAAGACATAAATATAGATTTCCCTCGAAAACTGATTTCTGCACCGCTGTAGGGCAGAAATAGCTAATTTTGTTGAAGAGTTTTGTTTAAAGTTGAGTCGCAGAGAAAAGCGGACCGAACTCAATATCATCATAGAAAGGAGCACTTTTGAATATAATGGAAGCGCGCATTCTGTTCCACTCGTCTTATCCTACACTATCGTCTTTTCGCCAATTGAAATCATACATACACAATTTCCATAATTATTTTGTTTCAGTACTTGCTGATAAAGCTTCTAATGATATTATCAACATTTGACGAATAAATTATGTGAACTAATTATCTAAAGAACTTTCCTCTACAAAGACTTTTAAACCGACACTGTTTTCTAAGAGCGACGTTGTGGATCTTCATACGAGGGTTGTTCGAATTGAAATGCAACTAAGCCCATAAAAAATATCTTCATAGTTTCGAATGAAACAAGCCTTTGATCCCATTGCAGTATTCATCTCCGATATATATGCGATGTTTCATTGAGTTATTCCTTTTTTAAAATGCGATTTTGTTACCATTCCTAGGTACACTGTGCATATATACTGGACATGAGCCAAACCACGATCTTAACGTACCTAATATGTATCCAGACAATTCAATTTAAGAGTCATTTTAAACAAATAAAGATCAGAAGGGACAATGCTTGACAAATAAGGATGGTCGGAAAGCTCAAGAACCTTCACGATTTTCAGAAAGTCGCGTTAATGGCAAATAGCTTGCAATTCTTCAAATATTTGTCGGAGTATTTCTTCAATTTTGGAAGGAATTTACCTTTGTTAAGCTTGGCATTGTCCATTAAATACATCAAATTTAATGGTAGAAACTTGGTTTATATAGAAAAAGGTGTACATTTCTACTTGCGTCCATGGTGCGTTTTGCAATGCATACTTTTGTTCTGTCTTTGCTGGCCCATATTTGTTTATGGATATGTCGCATCGGTGACAAAATGAACCCGTGTCTCGTTTGTAGTCACTACATTTGCAAACGGTCGACCTTTTTTTATCTAGAAACTGGTTTTAACTATGTTTTTGACAGTTTTCAAGGGGTACCCAATCTATACTTATCGTCTTAATTTTTGTATTAGGCTTGATAATTGTATGAATAGCTCCTAATGATGTGCAAACACATTGAGCTATAGTTCGATTTCGAGCATTGAGCCGTGACTGCACTTTTAAAGTTTTAACCATTAATCGATATAGGTTGGTATAGGTTAAATGGAAAATATAAGTAATATAATTAAGGCCAAATATTCCATGTGTCTGAATGGTCGTGACGGTATAGCGCTTGATGCATTGTAAAATAACTTTTGTCTGACCAGGGCAAGTTCGAATCTCACCAAAAAAATAGTTTTCTTTTTTTAATTTATATTTACACATTTTTTAATTTATAAATGCACATAACTTGCAATATCCGTGTTATAACAGTATGTGACAAGCCATATGTGTTACATGCTTCAAAATATTTTTAGATCTTGCACACATGTGTATTGTAGAATGTTATGACGGCAAATCAACGTAATACAGGTTGTCAGTAAACTCTGAATATGCAAACGATCCCTATAAGTGAAAATGAAAAATAAATTGAATCAACACATTTTCATGGATTAATTAAAAAAAGAAACTACTCTTTAAATAACATAAAATAATGAATAAAAAATATCAGCGAATTGGGAATTTGAACCACAAACTTCTGGTTAGAAATCCTTAACGTTGCCGACTGCACTAAACTGTAATTCGATTACTAACAGATATATGTAAGAATCACATCATTAAATAATGATATGCGAACGTAAAAAACTATGGTCTACCCGCCAAAATGGACTAGTCCGATAGGTCATGGCTCAGAGTTCAAAATTGAACTATACTTGTCTAATTGTAAATAATCCACCAGTTTCCAAACATATTTGATTTTCTCAACCCTTTTCTAGTATGTTGCGGTATTTGAATGGCGTACATGGGGTTCATTTCCAAATAAAATACCACTTTTAAATTTCTTAAACTATTTTATATATGGTGAATAAGACATTACGTACATGACACCATTGAACTATGCACGTTATTTTAAAAATTGTATTTACTCCCGCATTAAGAAAACAACGATTCTTAAATGGGGCCGAATTTGGTCAGAAAAAGTGACATTTTCCCAATAACTTTAGCATTAGTAAACACGAGTAACAGCTATACTGAACGGATTTTAAAATGTAAGGTATCAATTTAAAGCAAATGCAATGATCTTTGATATACAGCTCACTATTTTAAGAAAAATCATTGATACAAGATAGATATAGCATCATTTGCATTCCAATTTGAACAACCCTCGTACATCACGCTGCGACTCATTAAAAACTAGTACATGTTTATGCGAAGGCTAACAACAACTACCGACTATGTATCGGATACCCAAACTGCATAGGACCCCTTATAAAGCTCGGTTTATTTCTAATTCTAGTGCTTGCACAACTACAAATATTTCAAAATTACTAGCTGTAAAGGTTCTGCAGTTGTTCTTAACATAATCAAAGAACACTAGATCTTTCCTTTCTCATAACTTATTTTTTTCAACATCATACACTACGCTGCCTCATGCTCATATCAAAGACAGGTTACTAGTGCTGGTAGAAAAACATTTGGTAGGGAAAATCTGCGTTTCCCATGACATGTAACCATTTTAATGCATCTTTATGAATACTAAATTGGACAAATACACTATGTTGACCTGTAGTGAAGTTTGTCAGCACTTTTGTCAGGCTGGGTACTGCCATCTATAGGCCAATTATTTGTGTTCCTATGGGAACTAATTGTGACCCACTTGTCGAGGATCTTTTTATACTGTTACGAACGTGACTTCATGCTCTAATGGTCTTCAGAAAACCAATCGGATGAAATTGCGGCATTTTTAATAATACTTCCCGATACCTTGATTGCATTTTGAACATTGATGTTCGCTTTTAAGTTTATTCTGACGAATTCATTTTAAATGAAGCTAAACCTTTCTGATAGACACGTATCTTTAGAGGATCTGGATCTTACCATTGAAACAGTCCAAACTGTCACTAGTAAGATTTACGACAAAAGAGATGATTTTAATTTCGATACTTTAAGTTACACAATGACATACTTATTGACAATACTTCCTATTTCATTGTACGATGACCGGACAATATGCAGACTCTATGAATATGCCTAACCACATTAGGCCTTAAACGGTTATTTTCAAAAAGCAATAACTTGGTAACCTGTTTGAAGGTCCATGGATTTGAGCACTTTAGTTGAGTCCCAAAGGTCGAAAACAGCATAAGAAAACACCATAAATATAACCTCTAGTTGGTTTGTTTATAAAATAATAAATTGTAAACAAAAATGCACTATTTATAATCTAAGGGAAGCAACTCTTGCAAAATGAGTATTTTGTCATCCATACATTTTACTAAAATGTGATTTTTGGTCTACTATTTCGGCAGATACATTTAACATTATGTCGTCTATTATTGGTCATTTGTGAAAAATATCCTAATTCTTTGTAACTAGTCCATTTACAGGATGATCGAAAAAAAGATCTTGGGAGAGATAATGTTGTCTTTTTAGATGAAAGGTGTTGATGCTTGTGTGTTATATAATATTGCCGTGTGCTTAAATGTTTTGCTTTCTTGTTCTGATAGGTCATTGGGTACTTTCTGTGCTACTCGATGGATGTTGTTAATATAATGTTTCAGGTTCTATTACAATCTTTTATAACATTTCATTGTGGCTGTTACATGGTGGGAAACTTTTATTTACCCTGTCCTGTTCTATAAGGTTGTATGTAGGGTAAGCATGAGGTCTGGTGCACTGTAAAACATTAAAGCCCCCAGTGACACATGTTGATGTCCGTGTCAAGGCGTAAGCCCCTTTGTCAATCTTCCTTCATATATGTATTGTCTACTTTCGGTGTGGGGTGTCATGATATTGTAGATGCGTTTGGCATTGTATGTGCCTTATTGCATAGGCAAATGGTTTCAGAATATCTGAGTATACCCTACATATAGAGTAAGTTGTGCAGCGGCTATACCTAGCCACAACGGATATTAATTAGTATAATAATGTAACCAATGCAGTGTCTTAAATACATGACTTAAATATATACTTTCTATAATTTCAAACATTTTACTAAATATATTCTATTTAAAGGAACGTACGGCGACCTGAGCTTCCTCGTCAATCGACAAGCTGAACATTCAATAGTGAAACGTCCTGGTCCTGATCACCATGATCATAATCACTGTGACCATCACTGTATGATCAATGAGATGCTGGTAAATGTCGGTATGGCATTTGACAAGGAACATTGCCATGCCTTTGAACATGCTCATTGCGATGCTGCTGTTATACTCAATGAGCGAGTTTGCAGCAACGAAGGCAAAATGTACCCAAACCAGTATGTATTTTGTCAATTATCAGTTTTCATTTCTTCTTACACGTTTTAGTTTTTTAAATAACCACATGACCATTTTGATGTTTTAATAAACGAAAGTTATATGGCGTCTACATTTCTTCAAGTCAAACACATTAAATGCACGCAAATCATAGCACGTAACAACAAGATGTAATCTGAAGAAACAGAAAGTTCAAGATTGTTTTCCTAAATACCGACAATACTGATCCTTCGCAGTTTTAACATTTCAATATCAGTATATATATATATACCATTTTGATTATGTACATCGGGCATAAAAGCTGACCAGTTTGCCTGTGTAAACAGTCAGTGCAAAACTCTGTATTACTTCCCATTATAAATAAGGAACCCGTTGCTTAACTAAAAGTGACATAAGTCACTGTGTACGGTTAGCACCCACATTTTACATGTATAATAACCTTTGTGAAGCGTTTTTCACGAGTAACGGATCTCAGATATGAAATTCAAAATGTTATAGATACCTACCGCTCAGCACTCCGACAATCAGGTTGATAGAGGAGTTATTTTGTGACTTTTATTATATCTAGTTTTAAGAAGGCAATATGCACCAGTCAATATTTTGCCCGCCCTGGGGAGGGGGCAAGCGACGGGCGACCCAGGGGCAATTAGACATGTCTACTAAATTCCCCACCCACGAGACAATGCTTACTGTCTAAATCCCACCGTGGGACATTGTTTTTCATCCGGGTACTTAAATAAAAACACGAATAAAAGTATCAATGTCGTCTTTCGCGGTGTCGAAATTCCCGGACGAAAGTCTATTCCCGGGACTCGGAGACGATAAGGTCGTCTAATTCCCACCTGTCGGGAAGATTCGTCTGTCTTAATACCCCTGTATACCCGCCCCCGGGCAGGCATAATATTAACTGGTGCATTATATCTACAAACAGTTAATTGATCATAATACTATATCAGAATACTTGTACTTTCAGTTGTACGTTTGTACAAGAGAGTTGTGCGTTGATTTTGGACAAAGACAATTATAACCACGATAACATCATTCACGCAATTTCTGTCCAGAACCTTGGGCCATGTGTAACTACGACAGTTCAACCAGCGGTGACACCAACCCAACTAGTGGCGACAGCAACACAACAAGTGGTGACAGCAACACAACAAGTGGCGACAGCTTCAAAGTTTACAGCACAACCAGGATCGTTAACGACGCAGCAAGTAGTTACACCAGCACCGGTGTTAACGACAACTACAATATCGATGGCACAAATACTTGGTCAGGTGTTCTGCTCACATAAAGACCAGTTTATCTGCGGTACGATGTTCGATGTAGTGTGTGCATCCGATGGTAAATACTATCCAAACTCGTAAGTACATGTTAATTGTTTCAGGGGTTTTAGAAGGCATTTTCAATTTCGATTATGGCTTTACACGATTTTCAACAGCATCACATGTTTGTTCATTCTGACAGATACAGAGTACACATCGATCTTTTGGCAAATATATTTATTTGCTGGCTGACCCCATTTTCCCGAAACGTCTCAATCTGAGCTAAATCTCATCTCAAATATTTCGATAATTTCCATGCGAGGCTAGACTCAAAGTTCGCATCACAAAACTGAAAACACTATTCTTAGTTTATTACAGTAAAATTTAAATAGCTTACACTTCAAATTAATCTCAAATTTGGACTCTTGTTTGAGCAAAATCTCATTTTGAGATGAGATTTCTACTTGGGATGCTCGAATACACAATGAATCTATTTACATTTGCATATTTCTTCCAGGTGTGAATTATCCAAAGAACAGTGCGATGATTACACGCTGGTACAGAAGGATATTATGTTCTGCAACACACAAACTGTCGGTTAAACCATGTAAAATTATGATGTGTTCATTTGTGAAACAATGTGCATGTATTGTTACGTTGAACATTAAATGAATAAAAGTTTGTCATTCTGTGGCTTTTGTCATAGGTGTGTGAAATCATGATCATATTGTATTGTAGTAACTTGATTCGGGGTCGAGAAGGTTGTACCGTTCCTGATGTTGGGTATGGTCATTACAAATGAATAATACTATAAGTTCAATACTTATTCACAAAATATTATCTTTATCGGGTGCCTGTCAGTATTTTTATATAATGTTTTATTGAGTTTTACAAAAGGTTTAAGTTTTAAATTTCATCTGACGTTTGCGATAGGAAAAATACATCTCTGTGTTTGGGAAGACACAATCTTAGAGATAACGTGTATATATATACCTGTCCATCGTATTACTCGTACAGCTTCGGAATAAATAGAACAGGCACAAAACAACTACAAGTAATCTCTCTTATCATTTTAGCCGCATCCTAACACATTAACAAGCATACTAAATAACGTCTTGTCTGGGTACACGGATTAACCATAGTAACAAGCATACTAAATAACGTCTTGTCTGGGTACACGGGTTAACCATAGTAACAAGCATACTAAATAACGTCTTGTCTGGGTACACGGATTAACCATAGTAACAAGCATACTAAATAACGTCTTGTCTGGGTACACGGATTAACCATAGTAACAAGCATACTAAATAACGTCTTGTCTGGGTACACGGGTTAACCATAGTGACTGGCTTCCTGTATACGCCGGTTGACTGAAACAAAAGCCACGTGACAATGGTGTCAAACATCCCTTGTTGATCATGATAGTTGGGATAAAATAGTTTATGCTGGAAATGATAATATAACATCGGGCATGAAAGGCAGCACTCAACAGAGCCAGGAACAGCAAGAAAGGAACAAAAAGGAACACACAAACAAAGACAAAAACTTCGACCACAAGTACACACCATATTAACCAACTCAAAACTAAGAAAAAAAACTGATGTGTCAATTTGGTCCCATAAAAGTGGACGCAACACTAAAAGTCATATAACTCTGCAGCTGCTGCACACGTGCCATCTAAACAGTCACCGAACACACTGAGTTCATCATTTATTCCACAAACTTGTCATCCCGTATTCAACAATTATACTAATTCCGCTTCAATTTAAACATGCATGATTTGTCTGTAACAAGATTAAACTTGACATTTCTAATTAAGTAGACTCAGATGAGATTTAAATTAGTTAGGAAATACTGAATGGCTTCTATAATTGTATTAAACACTAAGCTTGTTCAGCTACAGGAAATGTTACGACCGTCTTTTCCGGGAAACATGTTGACGTAACATGGTTTAAATAACACATTTACGGAGAAACTTGTCAACTCTATATTTTCTAAGTGAACTATAGCTAATTAGTTCTCAATCGCATTACAAGCATCTCTTGACTATACGATTTGCAGTTAGCTTACTTTAAAGATCTTGTCGTTTAGACAGATTGATTAGTTTTAAAAGCATGTGCCAGGGACTTGTACTTTACACCAGGCTACGAACAAAACAATATCGCTGTCAGCAAGATTTAGAGCACAGCTCAGCAACTGGTAGAATGCTGGGTACTGTTTAATCAAAGCACTAAAACTTACCTTCACATTTAAATACTTTAAAGCTCTTTAACAAATATAAATTATTCCGTTAAGAATCCCTACAAAAATACGTGTCCCCTATGCCTAGGTCTTAAAGAATAATAAAGAATTAACATTTAACGATATCCGTAAGTGCTTTGATAAAACAGAACCCGGTTGGTAATCATTATGTTTAGCTGTAACGGATATGACGTTTCGAAAGCTGGTACCCAGTTTTTCCACAGTTGTCATAGTAAACACGGATACCAGTTCATGTAACGTTAGTATATCCGTTACGGCTAAACTAGGCCTCTGCACAACCTTCTCTCTATACATAGGGTACACTCAAATAATTTTGACTCAGATAATTTAAAACCATGTGCTTATGTAATAAATTCAGAATCACATTTTTGTTTAGTGATGCTAATTTTGAGTCCTGCCTCGCATGGAAATTAACATAAAAGCACATGCCAATATTTGAGATGAGATCTTGCTCAGATTGATATGCTTAGGGAGATCGAAACCAGGTCCTCATTCTGCACCGGTATAAGGCACTCAACCTTTATTTCAATACCCTCTGCAGCCTGTGGAATCAATGAATAAAACAAACACAGTCTACACCAGATATCTAGATAGTTAAACAAACTGGTATATAATGCATGTTTTTGAAGGAAGGTGCATAGCTTATTGAGACTAAGTAACACGTCAACACGTGACAACTAATCATGCACCATACTGCAGCTACCTATATGACAATCTAATTTGTATGTCTTTTTTCATCGCATACGCACTAATTATCTTCTAATCTATCACATTGAGGATAATTAATACTATTCTGCTAGTCAGCGAGAGATAGGCCTAGTTCAGTGTTCAGAATACTCTTGTTTTCGTTACGTATTGATCTAAAAATCCTGGCCCAGAAGCCTTTGCTGTTTTGCGTAGATTTTAACGCATGAATCGAAGAATAAAAGCGCTCAGTGGAGAGAACAAATATGCCTGGATCGATAGAACGGCTAATACTCCGAGAGAAATCTGTGACGGTCACTTTTTCACGTAAATAAAGCCACACAAAAACACGTGGATAAACGCTCTCCAGTAATGAAGTCTAGATAAGTCGTGACCGGAAATACTTGTTATCGTATACATTTTAGTTGGACGTAACTACTATTTCAGCAAATCAATGGCATTAGGAATTGGCATTAGCGCTACAGTAAGTACAATTTCTGCATTCTTGTTTCTATGGTTACTCAAAAAAATCCGATTCTCAATTTTTGGGCAAACACTGATTGTATAAATAAGAGTTGTGTGATCGAATTAGCATGTACATCTGATACGCATCACATATAGTACATTATGTTGTAATTATTCTAGGAACCTTCCTATCAGCGTATGCAACCCGCTTAGATATATTCTACTTACAGAACTGACAGCAGTATTTTCTTCCCGTCTTATGCAAATGTATCAACCGTGGTGTCTAGATCGTATCTATACAGTACGTTTATCGACGGGTGACAATTATCAAATTCCTTGACACTTAACCTACATGTCAAACTGTTTTGACTGTAGAATTACGATGTTGTCGTTTTTAGAAAGAAACTCATTATTGAGTGTTCACATATTTAAAAGCTATAAAGTCATCTACTGCGATGGCTGTTTTCCGTTTGCTCCCTTTTCTAGCTAGTTAACATTGAAATTATTCAAGATTATAGATACTGGCAGTTTTCTCCGAGGAATTATCTTTGGTAAGTGGAAATAATGATCCATTTGCATACAAGCAGAGCAAAATGTATACTGCTTTCTGTTGGTATTAACTTGATTACACACAACTATTTTCACAAAAATCGTAAATGATATTACTTCAAGACAATTGTTGAGCACGTCAAATGCATTTATAAACCCCATCCCTTATCATGTACATTTTGGATTCTTAACCCATTCTAAAACGGTACTAACAACCTTCTTGCGAAAAACGTGATCATCCTTGATCCACAAATCGTAAACGTCTTGTCTGTCATACGTTTACTATATCATATGTATAACCATGTTTGCTTTATTCTGTGATTCATAATGTATATGTATAGCAACACACATGATGTGATTATTCTGAAATAGCCTTACACAGTTGTCGTGTACCTAATTACAATCAGGAAGCCGTTGTCACAGGCAGGTCATTAGAAGTCTAGGAAGCTGTCAAAGAGCTCTAGGCTATATACTCGTATATTAACTGGCTATGATAACATTGTGTTACATTGTTACCTTTAGTTAATACCGACAAGACTAACAGTTTGGTTCATTGTATACTTTTTAGGATTACTGACAGTTAAAACTAGGTATTGAAGCCGTTTTACTGTTCGAACTGTTGGATTCAGCTGGGTCATTCAGCATTTTGATTGCTGAAACTAATTCATTCTACTTTTCGACAGCTTGGACTTGGGCGGATATTTTACTTGTTTAGTTGGACATGGTGCCTTGTATGTGTTTTAAGTTTTCTGTGCTCGGTTGGTTCAGTTGGGCATTGTGCCTTGTTTGTTTTTAATGTTTTCTGTGCTCGGGTGGTTAAGTTAAGTACTGTCTTCCCTGTCTGACTTAATATGATCTTCTTGAAGAAAAAGCACAAGATTTCATGGTCTCAAGACGAACTCATTTACAGTCTTACGACAATTTATAGTGTTATAATGATGTCATTGTATGAGACACGATGTTTTGGTGTACGTGTACATTCGCCGATGTTTCCCTGTGGCATTTGTTTAATTACAACAACAGCTGTTCGAAAGTTTCATTCTCACAGGCAGGTTATTATAACACTATACATATGTACAAATTAAACCTAATATGAATGCTACATTAATAAATATTAAAAAAACATGTTCTGACGGTTCGGATTAAAAGGTTTTAATATCGTAATCTGTCAAGTTAATGAAAAAATTGTGATTTTGGGGCATGCCAATGAAAGGAAGCGACTGTTTTACTCCTCTAGGAATATTCGGTCGTCAGCAAGAGCACCTATGTCCTAATATTGTAATATTTCATATAATGTTTATTATTAAATGTCGTGTATATATGGATGAGGCTTAACTATAAAAAAACATTTCTCTGAAACAGAAGAACTCTTAGGAACAACGTTACGGTTCAACGATTCTGGATGTGTCAATGTATAAAGTAAGTTGTATTTTAAACTAATGTTTATCAATATTCACCAAACAAACTGTATAATTATTCATTGTGCTACATACAACTATGTTATAACTTAAACACATTGATCAATACACAACTTAGCCAGACTTTTATTTTTTTAAATTCGTCGGTTGCGTAAAACATACCGACCAGGTGATGCTTAATTACTCAATTCCGGAATCCGCACTCATTTACAAACAAAATAACGAAATTATTTTAGTTCAAGAAAAATTTGAAACCCAGTAACGACCGGTTTAATTAGTCTGGTACACGACATTCTTACAAAATGCTTCCTTTTTATTTTTTTGAAATCGTAAACCATTGAGAATAGGCCATGTGCCCCTCCATACACGATTCATTTAACGCGTTCAAAGGGCCTACGGGTTAAAGGTCCGCAGGTAACACTATCCGATATGTCGCAACCAGTACCATGTTTCTAATTAAGTAGAACATTTGTCCTACCAGATATGCACCATAATATGTACTGCATAAAAGCTCCATATTGCTAATAAAGAAAACATTATTGTAACAATGGTGGCTAGTTTGTGACGAAGACACAAAAGCTCAAAGTCAGCTTAATTGACAACTGCAGTGAACGCTCCAACCATTTACTTGTCGAAGGTTATCAAGCTAGTTTACGAACATGTGTTTTTCAGCCTTTCATTGGTCAACTTAATTCTCCAGTTAACATCTAGCATATGGTCAATTATCCTGTACTCGCATTTCGATTATCTAAGAGAATAAATGTCAAAACAATGACGACAATTCGAAGTTTTAGTACCTGCCGACACATTAATTAATATAGAAGTTCGTCTCTGAAATTACATTTTTATTATTTCGCTTGAAAAGGTTCGTTTCTGCGAAACACAAATGTCAAATGAGCATTATTTCATGTGGTTTTGTCTTCGACTTCTGTCTCGCCGCCACGAACAAACGAAAGGGTACAATTAAGTCACTATGTGTAACATATATAACATCCTGTGAGCAAGAACATATGAGAGAAACAACTAATAATCAACGTTTCCAACCCATTTCCCCACAGCAGTGGGTTTATACGTGGGTATATATGCAAATATACTGTGACTGCTACCACGGTGTGTTTGTTTATGAGCGTAGGTTCAAACGATATCAAAACGTGCTGCATTGTTTGATTATCACAATTGAATTTTATAAACATTCGAATATAATATGTAAATCAAGTATTCAGTTGGCCATTTGCAAGGAAAGGATTATTTTTATTTATAAAACTGTTGCATATGTCTGCATTATACGATGGTGAATTTACTTGAACACGTAAGTAAGTATTATATGTATATATGTTGTCCGACAAACAACGTCCGACAAATGTTACATGTAACACGTGGCTGTGTCTGTCTGCTCTATCGTAAGGGCAATTGTGTGTTGTCATGACCGTGAACTCGATAGTTGGAATAGATTTCATTGTTTGATAAACGTACACTCTCATAATGTTTGTCATGTCTGACAATTATGTTTGATAGTATCTCGATAACAATTCCATCGTATAATACGTGACATCGGACTGTTTCAATCAATCAATCAATCAATCAATCAATCAATCAATCAATCAATCAATCAATCAATCAATCAATCAATCAATCAATCAATCAATCAATCAATCAATCAATCAATCAATCAATCAATCAATCAATCAATCAATCAATCAATCAATCAATCAATCAATCAATCAATCAATCAATCAATCAATCAATCAAACAAATCAAACAAACCAAGCCAAACCAAGCCAAGCCAAGCCAAACCAAACCAAACCAAACCAAACCAAACCAAACCAAACTAAACCAAGCCAAACCAAACTAAACTAAACTAAACTAAACCAAGCCAAATGTATGTAATTAAATCTACTTATGGTTTTGCTGTTCTAGTTCTGTTTCCTACACCAATACCTTTATACAGAGCTCGTGGTCTCTATGTCTTATCTTCTCCATAATAATAATAATCATTTCTCAATTGCATACCAATTATCTAATTCAAACAACGAGCTGTGTCCACAAGGCTGTTCACAATTTATTCAAGCATAACACTCATTCTTCTTATCGTATCAATATAATCAATGAATGAAACTATTTAGTACCCATAATTGTCATGTTATCTTTGAAGTCATTACCAAACATGAAAAGGTCGATATGAACAAATTAGCATCATTCGGTGAGACTCTGATATGCTGCTGATACTTATACAGTTCATAGATCATCGCAGGCCATCTATCACACGAACCATTAATGGAAGCTGGCGATCGTTGTCAGGAGATAGTGTTTGTATTGATATGTAAGCTGTTAACTCGTCAATCTGTACTGGATGAAGACAATGTAAATATTCACAGACCTACACATACGGAGAAATATTTGCTGACTTGGCAGAAATATAGAGTATAAGACATTGCGCTTACGAATGTGACTCAATTTATTTAATACATTATGCTATGTAGCATGTGATTTTGTGTTTGCATGTTTTACCTCATCATAATTTCATCTCTTGTCTGTACAGTTCACTTTGTTTCTGCATCATGATTTTGGTAATTACAGCGTCTTGGTTGTTCATGAACTTTTTAGGACTTCAGAAGCTAAAACTACGTATTTCAGCCTTTTTACTGTTGACACTACGTCATTCAGCTTGGGCTTTCAGCTTTTTGACAGCTATGACTTGGGCGGATCATTTTCTCGTTCGGTAATGTTTTGGGAATTGTGCCTTGTATGTCATTATGCTTTCTTGGTTCGGCTGGTTAGGTGGAGTGTTGCCTTCCCTGTCCGACTGAATATTATCTTTTTACAAGACATACCAGAATTACCACAACCACATCGAGAAAATGGTAACACACCACTTAAGTTATTGTTATTTATGGTTGTGATGTTTTGTTATGTCGTCCGATTTGCACTTTCCGTCATCTGCGACTGTACTAAATACTGCAAATTGGTGTTCGTGTGACCTTATTCTGATATAATACACTGCTTTGAAGTTCTTAGTATGTAAATACGTTAACGATAGTATATGAATATTAGCATATAAAAAGGACACAATCGCCAGTAACTTCTGACCGCATGAATTTCCCAAGTTCAAAACTGTTAGTGAAGTTACACAATAACGAGGCTATCTGATTATTAACGGTTAATTTAGAAAACAGCATTAAGTGATGATTAAACGCTGGAATGACATGTTCATAGATTATCATTTGTATGGTCATAACTAAATTATACCATGTTTCCATCCAGAAACAAATTGTTACAGTCAGAAGAAAAATCCAAACTGCTCTTTTTGTTCGGTAGAAAAACATGTTATTTGCAGGAATTTTAGCATTTGCAAAACATAGTGTAGATGTTTTTGGTATAACCGAGTTATGATAACGAGTCCAAGGTTGTATGATAGGGTCACCCCTTTATCTATGTATAACTCTTTTGTAGACTAAATTTTGGACTGTTTCTAGTTTACTGCAATTTTGTTCTTTAGATACCATGTTTTTCCCTGTTGTTATATTTCATACATCGAATACTTTGGCCTCAGCTTTGGGTGTCTTTGAGCTGTTCCTTGTTTAAGCGAAGTTTGTCTTTCTTGTTCCCTAAGTTATAACAAAACATAAATCGTACATTGCCAGTTCTATGGTGCTGGTATATTTGTTAATACATGTATATATAATGTATTAAGCAGTTTGACACAGTCAGGTGAATTGTGTATTGTCATGACGTGAACCTGATAGTTGTGATGGACACTTATGTCATTGTTTGATAAACAAAGAGAACTATGTTTGATAGAATCACGATACAAATTTCATCGTCAGTTCATGTAAGATATAATGTTTCTATCCAGGCACAAATTGTTACAGTCTGAAGAAAAATCCAATGGGCTCTTTTTGTACCGAAGAAAAACATCGTTTTGCAAAGAATGTTCTTGATAGAATTTTTATATTACAATGTTTATATACCAAATAAGGTCATAACAAATCAGACAGGACATGTAGCACTCGACAGAAACAGCATAGCGCTGACGGCAAACCCTCCGGATTACATGTACAAGTTACATTGAAAGGAACAAGAAATAAATGCAATTGAACACCTACACGACATTAACTCGACAGCCTGCCGCCTTTGACAGTCAAACACAATTATGAATCAGCAGACAACAACACATCATTATAATATTAGGACAACTCCGACACAAATCAACAGTTCACTGTAAGGATACACATACTTTTCTGAAATAACCAAAACAGCCTTTTGCTCGACTTCAAAGTTGCAAAATAGACAATAAATTAAACCACTAAAATGAATACAGTTTAACACACTGAACAACGTAATTTTCCTGTAGCACTAGTGATCGATAGCATCAAAACGAGTTATCATGTTTTACTAGAGATAAAATACAGGTACGTTAATGTTCATTTTGCGATTCTAACATAACCAAACATCTGCATTTGACAACACAACAATGTCTGTTAGAATACTGTTGTACGTATAGTTCAGGGATTGTAAGTCGTTTGGGATTAGCCGTCCAGTTGGTAAATGCCGGAGTTTTAAAACCTTATTTCTAAAATTTATTATCAACATATTTTGTTCTACATTCCTATCTATGAGATAAGCCCACAAACTCGTTCACTTAGTCACACAGGTACACAACCAATAAAACTTCAACGGCACACACGACACAAACTATACAACATAAACTTTTGTTAATGCAATCAGTGTTATTAAGTCTGTTTGTAAAGGTTGGGATCAGATTTTAATAAAATCATTTGAATTGTTATTCCTCATATTATAGCTACATTTGATGAAAATTGCAGCAATATAAATCATGTATTGCCTGAGCTATGGGTAAATATATACATGCAAACTCATACGATTTGTAAAGTGAGTATGTACTAGAATATACACTTAACTAATTTAAAACGCAATAGTAGGTTTGTGATGCATTTTAGCAAGTTAAGACGCTGAAATCTTGCGCTTAATGATTTAAATAATGAAATAAAGTATATGAACATTGTATCTCAAGCTAAGTCGCAAAACGTATTGATTGGCAATGTCAAATTGACTGAAATAACATTGTTTTATTAAGATGCAACCTGCTATGCAAACTAGGGATCTATGCAATGTATATTTTCGCGAAACTTCTAAATGATATACACCATTGTCTTCAAACAAAGGTATAGCAGTAAAATGTGATGATCGGAAGTGGTGTCTTCAAATAAATGCGTATGGTGTCATCATGTTTACGGGCTTGTATCGTCAGCTAGCCTGGTGCTGACAATCGTAGGTGTAAACTGTTTCTTGAAAACATTGTGATGTGCAAGTCTTAATATCGTCGAAGACGACAGTTAAACTACTTTGCCACGACAAAACTTAACGCATGTCCATAGCGCCAGGATGTTCTGTATCATGGTTTAAGCGTTGCACCGTATACAACGCATCAAAACGTAATCGATGTTTTTGTCAGGATATCGTTTCCCTATAATTTGTCGGTAGAATCGTCACACCCAGTCGTTTGTTCACGTGAACATCATGAACACGTCGCCAGCGAAACATCATACAAGGCATACGACCGTCGTCCCATTCATTGATTTATACTCTATTCTAACACGATCTGCGGATTAATCCATATACGCATAGAGCAAACCAGGGCATGTATTATTACCGCAATAAAATATACCTATCAAATTGGCTGTTACAATAAACGCCCCGTATCACGTGGCATATTTATGAATGAATGAACGTCAACTTTATAGTAAAACTTCAACGGGTCGCCAAGAAGGCAAGTTGCAGGAGTATCCAGTGTTACAGCTATGGCGCATCTATTTTTAGAAACTCCAATATACTCTCGAAACTGAGTTTCATAAAAACCTCTGATAATCAATTCATTTACATTTTTCAATTCATGAAATAGATACCCTATACTCGTGTTATTAAAAGTGTTTCAATGTTTAAAACGTGTTATTTCCTTCAGCGCTTTGATTAAAACAATTCCAACTATTTTATTCACACCATCTTGAACGAACTTTTATTTTCCCTGACATATGATACACATTGACTTGCCATAGACTATTATCGTCTGCTACATCTAATCCGTTCATACCCACGAGGGTTGTGCTGTCTTTATTTTTAAACACTGTCTAAGAACCACCATATGATGGTAGACATACATGCGATCGGTTTATTTCTGCGAGATGGCAATGAATTAGCGAATTCCGAAAAAAGCTAAAATAACACCAGAGCGTCGAGCGTTTGTCCGTTTGTTGTCAAGACTGTCCGATTTATTAGAATCTTTTAGATGTATCTTTCTAACTGCATAAAAGACACATACAGCATAGTTTCTTGTTATGAAAGAAAGGCTAAAAGAATCGTACAATAAAATTTGTTAAATCTCCGCCTATGAACACTCGATTACGCTAGAAACAAAATTAAACAAGCACAGGTCACCGTTTTTGCGGTAATTATCTACACTTAAAACTATTTGTTTTCAACTTGTTATATTCTTTGACAGGCAACTGTAAGTGTTGGATGATTTAGATAAATATCGCTTTCTGATAAGACACATTGAAAACAACAGCCGCGTCATACCAAAAAACTTAACGACAAATTGCATCAGTAATCCTTGCATTGCACTCTGCATTGAAAAAGGAACTTCTCTTCTCTAACAACCTCATGGCAACGTATACCGTCAAAAATTAGGTGTCGGTTGTCAATCGATCTAAATCAATTAGTATAGACAATAAAATCAAATAGAAAATCAGGGTCATAATAAACAAAATGGTTCCATAAAGCACTTTATAATCTATCTGCCAAACAATAAAAGCACCGTGTGGAGGAAAATCGAGATTTATGTCCAATTGTCACGGAAGGGTATGCCCGACCGCGTTCGGAAATCGCCGTCCTAACAACACTCTTTACAACAATCGGCCTTTGTATGACCTAGCGTCTAAAATCCTATATTCTAATTTGCGGATGTCCAATTAATAATAATCAGACATAACATTCATAGTAAATAATTGAATGATGTATATGCGTGAATGTAATATCGTGTTTATTTAATTAATTGTTTGACTAGAGGTATTTTCCATCAAGTTGGTCTGAGGGATTAATTCTACCTCTACATAAGAAAAGGCATATTGATAATTCAAGCAATTACAAGGGAATAATTATTTTAAGCATGTTCGGCTAATTATTTACAAAACATATAAACGATAGACTCACTGTGTGGGCAGAAAAATATAAAGTTTATATTGAAGCACATGCGGGATTTAGAAAAAATATGGGCACTGTTGACAATATTTTTATTTTACAGTGTATAATTAACCACCAGTTGAATCATAATAGAGTTGTGCGGTCGAGGTTTGAATTTGAAAATAAACTGTGAAGTTTGAGTAAATGTAAGAGGGATTTTCTCAACATATTAACAACATGAACAGTATTGTAAAGTAGTACCTAACCGTAACTATTTATTTTATCAGTAACTACATTGTACAATAAAGATTACAGTACAGTAGTACCCGTGTATCACGTTCAGAAAGGAGATGCGCTCAATGCTCGGAATTAAAGAAACAATCACCATTATTCGCTATGTAAGTGAAACGATTAAATGTTCGAACGAATTATCTCGAAAATTGTGCAAACTCCAATTTTCATCAGTTTACAGTGGACATCAAACCACGACGCAATAAAGCGCACGTGTTTCTCGGCTATAGTCAACTTACAGTGCAGAGAGTAAAATAAACCCGAGAACACCGTGCGCGGCGCTGTTTATACATCGCGGTTAGAAATTTACTGTAAACTGGAGAAAATGGAAGTATACGCAGTTTCGCTAGAGCTCAGTCGTACATACTGAAGACCGTTTTAACCATACTCGTATAATATTATATATATAAACTGACGTCAAAAAGGAACGCTACACATACCTATATGTTCGGATATTTCATTCGTTAGGATAGTAACAATATAATTTCTTCTCAAAGACTAAAATGTACAGGTGTGCAAACATGTCTACAAGTTCCAATTTGGTATTATCGCCATTAAGATGTTCAAAAACGTAACCCTACCCAAGATGTCAGTATCGCGTATGCCTCCTTGTCCTGCAACAACTGCTGACAATCTTCGCCTAGTTGATCCACACAAGTTAAACATCACTAGTACATTGAGATAGCATACTCACAGTGTGTAATACCTGAACGTTTCGTAGCTTACGTTAAAACTGACGCAAACGGCGACCAATGACGTCCCACAATTGTTCCATAGGAATGAATTCTAGGAAAAATGCTGGTTATTGTAAAACATCACAGTCAGAGTACAATTACTTTGCACATGAGAAGAAGTCAATAGTGACGTTGTCAAGCAGATACGCAGTTGATGTTAACGGATATAAACGTCTTGTCGTACAGAGGTCACACGCGGCGCATCTGAGCGAGACATATCTGATAAGCTCCTAGGGATATTTACGCGTTGAAATAATCAGGTGATAGTGGATGTTGAAGCAAAAAAACGTCCAACGACGTCAATTTGCTAAATTCCCATGCTCGATTTTCCCTTTTAGTCGTGACATTTAAATTGCTTTCATTTTCCAAATTTCATTGTGAATTTCACCTTATAAATTAACTTCAGCACGTATCCGCACTTTGTCGACTGGAAATACCTCCTGGTAAAGGAACAGGAGGCGCACGTGCGAATCATGCGTCGTACGATACCTGGGCACATCGGGACCAGATCGGGATTTTCTCTTCGCTTCGGTAGGCGCGTTCTTAGCTTGATCGATGTGTCGATAATCACGGGAATATTTTGGAAAATATAAAAAAGTTTTTCACTTTTTTCAATGTAGCGTTTTTTCTTGACGTCAGTATACATACAAAATGACGATGTGAGATTTAATTTACAAGACGTGATATAAAGGTCAAAATCTCATCGCAAGTTTAACGTGACACTGCGTTATTTTTTACATACATGCAGTTATGTTGAGATTCGTGTTTTCACGCCGTTTCTCAGCATTTGTAAGTTATATTCGGCGACAGATTCATCTGAGCTGTTTTGTTGGACTTTATCCCAGTCAGTACTGACTTACCCTTCCATAAGGAACCGGCAACTTCTAATCATGTGGCGGACAGGACAATTGCTTAATATTCATGAAAGGGTATGCATATGGCCAACCGCGACCTAGACACATGTGTACAACGTCCGACTTTTATATATTTTCAATAAAAAGACTAAATACATTCTTACGGATATTAACTGCCTTACAGTAATGTTCTTTTGATTTTATGTTGAGAAAACCCCTCTTATTTAACTTAAACTTCACAGTTCATTTTCAAATTCAAACCTCGACCGCACAACTCTAATAAGAAATTGTATGCTGTCTTTGTAGATTTTACTGAAGCCTTGGACTATTCATTTAGAGACGTTATCTGGTATAAACTTGTAAAACTGTGTGTTATATGTAAAACGATAGATATTATTATGTCGATGTATGGTTGTGCTTGCTCCCGTATTAAGTATAAAATATGCTTAGTGAAGATTTTATTTGCTGTTTAGGAGTACGACATGGTGAATAATTATCTCCGTTCTTGTTCTCTATGTATCGTTATGACATTGAGGAATATTTCATGTTAAATGGGTTTGAAGGTATCGAATTGTGTGTTTTAAAATTATTTTTACTGTTGTATGCAGATGATATAGTTGTTATTTCTGAAACAGAAGAAGGCTTACATAAATGGTTATTACTTTTCGAAGAATATTGTGATAGTTGGAAACTGACAGTTTACTGTACTAAGACAAAAGTCATGATTTTTTAAAAAGGGGGTAGACTTAGGCGAAGTTTAAATTTTAGATATAAGGACCAAACTCTGGATATTGTCATTTAATTTACATATTTAGGTGTTTCTTTCAATCTTACTTAACTTTGTCTGCGCAAGCAATTAAAGCTATATATAAACTTCAAAAAGAATTATTAAAATTACCATAAAGCATAAGTTGGATTTGTTTGATAAACTTGTACATGTATTACCAGTACTCAATTTTGTTTCTCAGGTATGGGTTTTAATTCAATTAGAAAAAAATCACATGCAGTTTTGTAAAAAGAGTTTAGGTGTAAGGCAGCATACACAGAATAATTTCGTATATGGCCGAACTTTGAAGAACCTCATTCAAAACAATTAGAGCTATAAACGTCATTAAATATTTGCTAAAATTGTTCAACTAGAGAGCACCAAATATGCTAAAGTAATTTATAATGTAATGTTAAGGGATTTAAATGAGAAGCCAAATTGTACGTCTTGGGCGAAATTTGTGAGAAATTTGTTACAATCTTTAGGGTTTAATGATGTTTGGATTAACCAAGGTGTAGGACATAAACATATATTTATGGACATTTTTAAGCAAAGGATAAATGATACTTGTATACAAAACTGGTATTCTGAGTATAGAAAATCAACACGTGCAAGAACAGATGTATTGTTTAGAAATTTCAATTACAACCATATTTAACATGTATAAATAATGACACCTTTAGATTTTTCTATTTCGTCTAAGAATGTCCTCACATAGTCTTAAAGTAGAAACTGGCAGATGGCATAAACTACATGCAATACAATATAATGAAATAATTTGTGATATTTGTTCCACATTAGAAGATGAATTTCATGTTCTATCAGAGTGCCCATGATACAATGACTTGAGAAAACAATATTTACATAATTACTATTGGAAAAGAAAAACATCCCAAAATTTATCGAATAGTTATCGTCCGAAAATGAAAACATAATGAAATAAAAAGTGTCCATGTGTGTTCAAATATCTTTCAACGTTAGGAATTCTTTAGGGTTTAATTAAGTATCACCTAATCATGTGACCACAGTAATCTTATTTGACCTTTGCTGTATACATATGCTACTTCCTGAAAGATATTAATAACTATTTTGCTCTATGATATATTATGTACTCACGCATTATTGATTTGTCATGCAATGCTATGTAATGTTCATGTATGTAATTTCTATGTTTATATATTTGAATGTAAAATTGTGAACTCATTGACACATTGTCCAATGTATATAAGAAATAAACTATTAAACTGTTGTAAAATGAACCTTACATAATTGGAATTATATGAATGATATGTGTTTTTCTCGTTTATAAATTGAGGAAAGCAATTATTGTGATGCATTGACATCGGTTTAGCCTCTAATAGGAATCAGATATCGCGGTAGATAGTTATATAGATCGAACGTAGCATAGGACAAATGTTTTATGATCTATTTTGATAGTGGTTTGCTTAAATAATCAAAGTCATACATTTCTCCTGATAATTCACAGTTGATAGTGTAGTTGTGTTTTGGAACACATAAATTCTGTCATTGTACAATGGCGTGCGAGCTTGCGTGCATGCGAGTGTCTGTGTGTGCGTGTGTGTATGAGTGTGTGCGTGTGTGCATGTGCGTGCGTACAAGCGTGTGTGGTTATCTGTTTAATCGCTATCATAGTTACAGAGATGTCAACGCTAGTATGCCATTCCTCGACACAGATGTTGCTAAATGTGCAGAAAAGTTATTCGACTTCAATATGTTTACTGACAGATCATGCTTCACGCAGTTGTTTTCTCTCAAGAAAAATGTATACCACATTTTTTTGCTTTGCTTATCAGTTCTATTTTTGGGATGAATGAACTAAAGTACTGAGATTAGTTGAACGAAAATCATGCACTTAAATCAAGTACATTTGTTTACTTAAGTGTTATCTACAGTTATACTATTTATCTACTAAGCACACAATCAATTATGTTGTTTAAATTTACGTTTATTAAACTGATTCACACAATGCCTCCACAACGCATCACAGTGGAAAACATAAATATTTCGACTAAAGGTAAAACATTATGCGGCTCATAGTTTCCGCAAATCAAAGAATAAATCATGTTTCCTTCGTTATCATACCTGTAGCTATTTATACAAAGCTTTTTAAACTATGTAAAAATAATTATCTTGATTTTCTTGTTTAGCTGAAACACTTTTAAGATTTTAAGAAAACAATAGATTTTGTAAATTTTTAAAGATACTCTGTATATACTTCCCGTATTTTCCTTTTTGCAAATACATGTAATGCTTTCTGTGTTGATGTCATTATGAGGGTTTTCTTTCTCTTCTATTCCTCAATATTCCCGGATGTATTTGTCCATGTCAGATTTATATCAAAAACATTAACGTAGTCGGAGACGAAAATCATTAATTAAATGGTTTACAACTCAGTCAATCTTGAAAACCTATTAAAATGAAAGCAATGAATGTACCATGGAATAGAATGTATGTTGATGCCTTGGAAGTAAGTTACGACAGGATTTCATATGTGTTGGTGTCCTGGTATAAGTAAAGACAGGGTAGTATCTGCATTGCCTTACATGTACTGGCGACCGTTTCACATGTCAAGTAGTTCTGGGAATCATTACGCCCTATGCAATTTACATGTTCTTTTTCACAGTTCATCTTTTATTCTTGCTTGTTTTACGACGCTAAATATGTTTAGATTGAAGACACGCCTTTTTGTTTGCATATCCGACGGTGTATACTATTTCCGACAATCAGCGTGACGAAATGTCTATTCCAGTCGCTCATTTATTCACACATTGGTAATCAGATGAATGGAATACTTTGTATTTTCAACACACTTGAACCGAAATTTGCTACGAGATTTTATCATTGGTTTTTTTACTAATTTCATAAGTCCTGTCTTATACTTTGTCTTCAGAATGCATTATAAGTTTTATGATATACCCAAATCCTACTTGTTCAATTAGAACATGTAGACGCGTACATTCGTACAAAACCATTGATTGAAACAAATTGCCAGAACACATAATCGATAGCCATAATCACGATTAGTAAAAAGCATTTGTAGAAAATGAAAGAATATTTTTGTCCGAAGGTGATTGTACTTGATGTTCATTTGAGCACTTTGTTTGTCCATCGTGCTGTCATGACATGGACGGGCGTATGTGCGTGCATCATTGTATAACAAACATCGTATTAGTAGTATTGCTTGCGAATTGTGAGCTTAAACAATATTAAAGATCAATTAACAATGTATCCATTCATATACCAAATTTAACCGAATCCAGTAATAATAGAGATATATGAAAATTAAAGCGGACAGGGAAGGCAGCACTCAACTGAACCAGCCGAGCACAGAAAACATAAAAACATACAAGGCCAAAAGCCCAACACACAACCGAACGAGAAAAGGATCCACCAAAGTCCCGGCTGTCAAAACGCTAAATGAACGAAAAGCTGAATGCCCAAATATGATATGTTTATTCATCTGCCTCATCGAGAGCACATAATACTTTTTCAATACTGAGTATCTTAATAATAGCAGCAAGTAATGTACGATTATGCAGTATAACTTGTGTTGAATGTGCTATATAAGCTCCTGCAATATTTTTCCATATAAAAGAAAAAAAGTTAAGTTACCAATTTTCTAGGGCTGCTTTCAGCAGTTCACACGTTCACCACCCTTTGACATTTAAACTTCCCCTGGTCATTGGGTTACCTGCGTTCGAGTCTACCTGGGGGTGTGCAGCCAACATCGATCTTCGGCTCCCAGGACTATCGAACATGTTCAGACACAGCCCTCACAGGTACATTGTACCAATTTACACCTTGGTCGAGTGGAGCATGTGGGTTATTCGTGCTCAGAGAAATTAAGCAGTGGTCCAGACGGGGGTTGAACCCGGGACCTCTCGATCCCGAAGCGCGCGTCCTACCTCTAGGCCACCGCTCCAGACATATCATTATTTTTGTGACATTTCGTTTTACAGAGAGCACATTATTTGTTGTTTTTTCATCTTTCAGTTGCATATGGATTCTATGAGATTTTCTAAGAATACCATTGTATTCACAATCCAAATTTAACTACTATATTACTTGATTAATAGTCGAACAATAATGAAAAATAAAGGTGTTGCGTTAGGAGTATGATAGTATCTAATGTCTCTCTCTCCCTTCAGGGGCTTTCTCTCAGTCTGTCCCTCAGGTCAGATCATGCTGTATCTGCACTGGTAGAGGATGCACCTGCGCCCTTGTGACTGCAACGTTTGTAAAGTGCCTTTAAACGTACGTTCGCATGAATGGGCGCTATATAAATCTGGTATATTTATATGCCCTATGTTGATCTATATCAAATAATGTACACTCCATTCTCGAATATTGATCAAAATCAAAATGTGTTTAATCAAAGCTTGAATAGTGATCTAGTTTCATGATGCAAGTCAACGTAATTCATATTCATATGGACAGGGAAGGCAGCACCAGCCTAGCACAGAAAGCATACAAACATACGAGGCACAATATCCAACTGAACCAATCGAGCAAAGAAAACATAAAACACATACAAGGCACAATGCCCGACTAAACAAGTATTCTATTTTAAAATTGATATCGCCATACATAACATCAGGCAATGCAGAAATGGGAACTAGAAAAATCTTATTTCTCCCTCTGTCACAAACTCTACATTCCAATCACTTCTGTCACTGACGATAATATGTAAGGTGACGTCTTGGGCGAATATTGCTTACTAGGTCAGGGGAAAACATTTCTGATGTTGACGATTTTGGAGTTTTTTGTATCGCTGTCTTCACTGGTCACAATCCCCGGATCTTTGGCTATTAACACGTATGGAATGTGATTCGAGACTACTCGTAGATTTGTTGTATTTCTTTTTTTAAGTAGGAGACCGAAGAATATTTAGATGAACTTAAGTCTGACATGGCAGAAATATGGAGTATAAGACATTTGCGCTTACCGATGTGATTCAGTTTATTTAACATAATATGCTATGTAACATTTTGTGTTTACATGTTTATCTCATCAAAACTTCATTATCTTGTCTGTACAGTTAACTTTGTTTCTGCATCATGGTTTTGGTAATTGCAGCGTCTTGGTTTTTCTTTAACTTTTTAGGACTACAGACAGCTTAAACTAGGTATTTCAGCCGATTTACTATTGACACTATACCATTCATCTTAGGCATTCAGCTTTTTGACAGCTTGAGCGGATCATTTGCTCGTTCGGTAGTGTTTTGGGAACTGTGCCTTGTATGTTATTATGTTTTCTGTGTTCACCATGTTAAGTTGAGTGCTGCCTTAATATTATATTTTTACAAGACATACCAGACTAACCACCAAAACATTGAGAAAATGGTAACACGCCACCTAAACGCCATGGTTTCACGTGTGGAAATTACATATCGTTGTAATGTTTATGCTGTTTTATTATATCGTCACATTTGCACTTCCAATCATCTACGACTCTACTAAATACTGCGAATTGGTGACCTTATTCTAATACAATACACTGCTTTAAAGTTCTTAGTATGTAAATACTTTAACGACAGTATATGAATATTAGCATATAAAAAGGACACAATCGCCAGTAATGTCTGACCGAATGAGTTTCTCAAGTTTAAAACTATTAGTTAAGTTACACAATTACGAGATTATCTGAATATTAACGGGTATTTTAGTACTGAGCATTAAGAGATGATTAAACGTTTAAATGACATGTTAATAGATTAACATTTGCATGGTCATAACTAAATTTTACAATGTTTCCACCTATAAACAAATTGTTACAGTCTGAAGAAAAATCCAAACTGCTCTTTTTGTTCGGAAGAAAAACATGGTATTCGGAGGAATAAGCATTTGCAAAACATAGTGTAAATTTACTTGTAATCAAGTTATGACATCAAGTTCAATGTTGCATGATAGGGACACCCCTTTATTCTATGTATTACTCTTTTTTGGACTAAATCATTGGCTGTTTCCAGTTTACTGAAACTCTGTTCTTTAGATACCGTGTTTTCCCCTGTTGTTATATTTCATACATCGAATACTCTGGCATCAGCCTTGGGTGTCTTTGAGCTGTTCCTTGTTTAAGCGAAGTTGTATATTTTCTGTGCCTTTTTGTTCTCGCGTGTCCCGCGGTTTCTGTTGGGGTCGGTACTACTTCCGGTAGTTTCGTATTTTGTTTAATTATTATAATATGGGTTTGTATCTGGATTTAAACGCCAATTCCGTTTACAATCGAGTTTTTCATTTTTAAATAATCGATAATATGCCATAATTTCTCAGTATTTAATTTTTTGACCGGGGCCAAAAGGAGCTAGGAGTTAACTATTTATTCGTATTTGCCGGTTGTCCTCTTACTATTTCGTCCCAGCGGTTCGCATCCTACCGGGTTCGTTCATGAGTCTATGTAAGCTGTGGAGTTATGGATGTAGTGTTCTGTCCCCTGAGGTCATTTAATGTAGTTTTAAGTCCCCTACCGGTTTTTGACCGGAGGGGACTATTGGTTTGCCATCTGTCCGTCAGTTTTGGTTCTGACGGAAATTGTTGTTGATATGGCAACATACATATTGACTATGGCTTTACACCGGTGGGGGACTTCTGTATTGCTTGCAATTCAGTACGTCATATCTCGATTTGTTCAATTACGTCATTTTACTTAATGAAACTGGGTCACTCGTTTTAAGGTTTTCAGATTTTTGGTGGTGAAATCGGGCCTTTCAACGTTTTAATACTGTTACTTAACTTTTAGACTGTAGGCTGCTAAAACTATGTAGTTCAGCAGTTTTACTGTTGTTACTAGGTCATTCAGCGTGGGCTTTCTGCCTTTTGGTTGCTGAATCTTTTTTATTCAGTTTTTAACAATGAGACTAGGGGCGTTTAATTTTCTTGGTCGGTAGTGTGTTGGGCACTTCTTCGTTTTAAGATTTCTTACAGCTAAAGCGGGGCAATATAGTCCTTTTGCTGTGGAAACTGGGTCATTCAGCTAGTTAGTAGGTCATCCCACTGTACGGGCCTTTCAACGTTTTAATGCTGTTGTTTGACTTTTGAGACTGAGGGCTGCTGTAGCTATGTAGTTCGGCAGTTTTACTGTTGTAACTAGGTCATTCAGCGTAGGCATTCCGCCTTTTGGTTGCTGTATCTTTTCTACTGGGTCATTCAGCTAGTTATAATTTATTATACTTTTCGACAGCTTGGACTTGGGCGGATCTGCGCTTGTTTAGTTGGGCATTGTGCTTTGTGTGTTTTTAATGTTTTCTGTGCTCGGCTGGTTAGGTTGAGTGCTGCCTTCCCTGTCTGACTTAATATACTCTTTTTGCCTTTCTTGTTCCCCAAGTTCTAACAAACGGGAACCTGATAGTTGTGATGGACAATGATGTCATTGTTGGTTAAACTAAGAGAACTATATTTGATAGTATCACGATACAAATTTCATCGTCAGTTCATGTAAGATATAATGTTTCTATCCAGGGCCAAATTGTTACAGTCTGAAGAAAAATCCACAGGGCTCTTTTTGTTGCCAAGTAAAACATGGTATATGCAGAAATATTCTTGATACATTGTTCAAATACGATCATAACAAATCAGACAGGACATGTAGCACTCGACAGAACCAGCAGAGAACTGAAGGCACCCCAAGATGTAGACGTTACATAGAAATTATCAAGAAATAAATGCATTTAAACACCTTAACGACATTAACTCGGCAGCCTTCCGCCTATGACAGCCAAACACGATTGTGAACCAATCAACAAGAACACAACAACTCGGACACTAAGCAACACTTCACAGAAAGGATACACAAGCATTTTTGACATAATCGAAACAGCCTTTTGCTGTTTAACAAACGTCCTTTGTAATTTTTCCGTAGCACGAGTGATTTAAAGCGTCGAAACACGTGATTATGCTATATTAGAGACAAAACACAAATACATGTTCATTTTACGATTCTAACATACCCAATATTGTGCATTTGACAATATAACATAATGAACACCTATTCTCAGATAACACATTCTTTTCCAAAATGAAAGAACACCAAAAATAAAATTTCTTCGCCTCTACATCTACCATTTATTTCTCAAACAAATATATATTACAAAAATATGATGACCAAAATTCTAAGACCTAATTTTGTTCCAAATACTCAAATATATGTTTTTACAGAGCTAATTAAACAAGTCAATGTATGATAAGTGTTATAATGTCAATTTATTATCATCACGTAATCATATTGAAATATACTTTGTCTGCAGCAGGCGAAATATGTTTGTAGATACGGAAGATAATTTTGTCTTAAAACACCAGTTTTACACAATTTATTGAACTATCATCACGACTTTAATTACAAATGACAAAAACTGATACAATACATGAAATAGTCTTGTTAACAATTTCTTCTGATGTGTTTCAGCTACTATCTACTTTAATGTTCTACTTGATGGACGTTATTTATATAATGTTTCATGTTTTACATTCTTTTATTACCTGTCACTGTGGCCTTTTTGTTAGAGTGCATTTACATGCGGGGAACTTTTATTTACACTGTAATGTGCTATAAGGTTGACTATTGGGTAAGTGTGAGGTTTGGTGCACTGTAAAACGTTTAAGCCCCCAGTGACATTTGTCGCTGTCCGTACCAAGGCGGAAGCCCTTTGGTCAAACTTCCTCTATTTATGTATTGTCCACTTATCGTAAAAATACAAATATACAAAACTATTTCGCCATTGTGCCTTTTTGTTGAACTTTGTTCATTTTGTATGTACCATTCTGTAATTTCGTTGTCCAGCGCAAGGCTGCTTCGTATCTTTCAAAAATGCATGTACACTATATATATGTTTTAGATTGTCCCTGTGTCGTGTGGTGCTCGGTTGTTGTTTTCTCGTCACTTGGCTCTCGTTCCGTTTTAGTTTGACTTACTGAGGCGGCAGACTTTCGGGACGGGATGCCGTGTTTTCAGTGATTTGAGTGTTTTTAATGTTTTCTGTATTCGGCTGGTTAAAGAGTATATTAAGTCAGACAGGGAAGGCAGCACTCAACTTAACCAGCCGAGCACAGAAAACATTAAAAACAACAAAGCACAATGCCCAACTAAACAAGCTCAGATCCGCCCAAGTCCAAGCTGCCTTCCCTGTCTTCCCAAGTCCAAGCTGCCTTCCCTGTCTGACTTAATGAAACTAGTCTGACAACGCACAATGCCCAACTGAACCAACCGAGCACAGGAAACATAAAACACATAAAGACGCAATGCCCAACTAAACAAGCACAGAACCACCCAAGTCCAAGTCATAAATTATTACTAGCTGAATGACCCAGTTACCACAGCAAAATGACTATAATGCCTAGTTTAGCTGCCAGAAATCTTAAAACGAAGAAGGGCCCAACACACTACCGACCAAGGAAATTAAACATCCCTTGTCCCACTGTTTAAAAGCTGAATAGAAAAGATTCAGCAAACAAAAGGCGGAATGCCTACGCTGAATGACCTAGTCACAACAGTAAAACAGCTGAACTACATAGTATTAGCTGCCTTTAGTCTCAAAGGTTAAGTAACAAAATTAAAACGTTGAAAGGCCCGACTTCAGTAACAAAAAATCTGAAAGCCTTAAGCGGATGACCTAGTTTCAATAAGTAAAATGACGTAATTGAACAAATCGAGATATGACGTAATGAACAAGTCATTAAGAATTGTAAGCAATACAGAAGTCCCCTACCGGTTTAAAGCCATTTTCAATGTTACTGTTGCCATAGCAACCACAATTCCCGTCAGACTCGTATGTTATGGGCACGAATGTGGGATTCGACTTATCACATAGCCTGAGAGAACGCTCATTATTGTTCTAAATAATGATGTATGCTGTATAGGTTTTAACCAGAATTTAGCGGTACAATGAGCGCGACGTCTTGATGACGTTGGTATGATCCTGACGTCATGGGTCGACCAAGGCATTGATTGGCTAACATCACGTCAGGCTATTTAGTGGATGTACACTCTGAGGTGTCACACGATATTTCCGGCACGGCTTTACGGCACTGCTATGTCACGAGTTTTGTGATGAAATTGTTTACGTTATGACGTCATTGATGTTGGCTTATGTTTTGCATGTAACACATAGTACGTGCATGATACGGATTCCGAAAACCGAACATGTATGTCGCGCCGTATTCCATTGTACGAGTTGGTCTGTATTCATGGCAATACATGGATAGGTATATAACAGTAGTCAGTCTCGTTACTTATAAATACAATATGGCAACGATAGAATCCATAAAAATATAGATACATGTATTTGTTTTCAATAGCATGTTTGCAAACCATTGTGCAACACGACAACACGGTTTTAATTTCAGGTATGTGCAGAAAGAACATGAGAACTGTGTTATTTTTCAACATTTATCTTTTGATATAAACTATACAAACGACAATATACACACAGAAAGAGAGGCAACCCGTTGTCCAGTTTATTGTGTTCGTTCCTTAAGTTGTATAGTGTATCAGTTTATCTATTCAAAACCATAAGGTCGGATGATCGGTAACGTAGCTTACATTACGTAGTTAACATTATTGAAATCAAAGGTTCCAGACGAAAATCCAAATAGAGATCATTCTAATTCAATATACCCAGCAGTATCCTGGACACTGTAGCTATATTGTAGAAAAACGAAATAACTAAATGCTGAATGCATAATACGTTTGACCTTTGTAACGAAGCTTACACTTTAACCATACGCACAGGTTAACGAAGGTTTTCGAGCAGTGTTTGGCATGACGTTAATGGGGTCTTCTAAAGATGACTATTTTGCAAGATGTACTAGTAATGCTTGTAATGAATATCCAATACATTTGAGAAAATCGGCAAAAACGAATTGATGCGTTATCCAGTCAATCTTACTAACGTAGCTTACTCAATTTCGTGAGACAGCACTTTTGATGGAATAAAAAACAGAAGAACGGAAGAAATTGTAAAAACTCACTGTTCATTAAGTTCATCATTTGTAGTGCACCAAAACGTACGCTAAATGTTTATAAAGGTAAATGAAGCATACTTTATGTAGCTTTAATATAAACGACACTCGTTTTTGCAGTAGTTTGCCTTTTTTGCCGGCAGATGTAGCCTTTTAACTTTTTGAATCACTGCAAATGCCGGATGTACAGTAAGTATGACCATGTCACCACATTTATACCAACCAACTAAGCCAAACAACTCCAGATATACATTGTTTGTAGTGGCGACACACTTTTATTCAAATTGATTGTGTATTCTGAGAATATGTGTGCTATAGAATATAATTTTGTAGTGCACATAAAGTAACCCGTTTGGGATTAGCCGTCGAGTGGGTTCAAACCGACATAGCTTATTATTAACCGTTTTTTGTAATTTTATGTCTATGATAAGCACACAAACTCGTTCACGAACGTTATCGGTCAAGCAGGTCCACACACACATTAACAACAAAACAAATGCCAAGGACACTCGACACAAAATTTGCAACCTAAACATTTGTAGATGCCAACAAGTATTAAAAAAAAGTTGACAGAAAATCGGTCATGGAAGGCAGCACTTAACTTAACCAGCGCAGCACAGAAAACATAAAAAACATCACATACCACAATTCAGGGGACAATGTCCCACACATATTAAACTGAACGAAATTTAACAAAACCGCTAAGCCCAAGTTCCAGCTGACGAAAAGCTTAATGACTTAGTTTCAGTTTTTAATAATCGGTCACAGCATTAAACGATTTAAAAAATTAGTAGTAGTACTATCTTCATACCATCTTGAATGTATATTTGAACAAGCTGTTATCGTCCCTTACATCATATAACACACATTGACTTGCCAAGTACTACACTGAGTCGCAAAAGAAAGTATACATTGACCATCAATGAAATTATTTTGCCTGGGGTTTAAGGAAACAAACATAATGTTAACATTTACTAAATAATATGTTTGTCGGAGAGTTTAAGATCAAGCGACAACATGTCAATAAATGCAATGATGCACAAATAGAGTCAACAGCTTTGGCACCTGGAAATCAAATTAACAAAAATGGTCATACTCTTAAACATATGTTTACAAGCATATATTTACCCTTAGCTCGGTCATAGGTATTTGATCCGGCTGAAATTTTCATCATATGTATCTTGGATATGTGGTTTTACAATTCAATTGAATTTTTAACATCTGATTGCAATTGTCACACACAAAATCAAAATGATGACACCACCAGAAGCTAATGTCACACATTTGTTACGGCGTGTTCATCGGGTGTTTGTCAAGTTGTTAAAGCATCTAGATGCTTGCTTTGCTGATACCGTTTGTTTACAAGTGTATGTACTTATAGACTATTATCACGAAGACAAAAATAAAGAAATCAATGATTATAACAAAGCCCAATTCAGGTTTAGAATTTATCACCTCATCAAACCAATTTTATTTTCACATGGTTACTTCCCCTTTACCATGCAAAAGTCTACTAAGCATTTTAAAAAATCACAACCACCATGTTGTTAAGTGAGAAAGCGCATTATTTTGTGTGCTATTTTATTTTGACGACATACCCGAAAGTCCATTTTACTATACATAAACATAATTTGCGTCACTGCGTAAATTTCTCGTACATTGTACGTTGGAGGCGGACATACCAAATATTGAACATTTGTGTTACTTTGATTTTTCAGGTACCAACATTGTTGACTATATTTGAGGGGTATTGCATTTATAGGCATGTTATTGTTTGATCTAAAAATGTCAGATAAACATACAGTTCTGTTAATATAAAACTTTCGTTTGGCTCTGTCAACCCCTTTCTTTTGCGACTAAGTGTATTATCGTCTGTAACATCTAATCCGTCTATACCCACGAGAGTTGCACTGTCCTTATTTTAAAAACCATATGATGGTAGACATTCCGTCAATCGGTTTATTTCTGCGACACTGTAATGAAGTATCGAATTCCGAAAAAAGCAAAAATAACACAAGAGTGTCGAGAGTTTGTCCGTCTGTAGTCAATACTGTCCGATTTATTAAATTCTTTTAGATGTTTCTTTCTACCGGCATTAAAGACACTGTATAGTTTCTTGTTATGAAAGAAAGGCTAAAAATCGTATAATATAATTTGCTCAATCTTCGTATATGAACACTGTATCACGCTACAAACAACAAGTAAAATTATCTGCTCTTAAAACGGTATTTGTCTACAACTTTGCATATTATTTGACAGGTACCTCTTGATAGTTGGAGGTTTACATATATATCTCTAAATGATAAGATACATTGAAAACAACAGCCGCGTCGAAACGACAAATTGCATCAGTAGTCCTATCCTTGCACACTTTGCATTGAAAGAAGAAATTTCTCTTTTCTAACACACGCATGTCAATAGATACCATCAGAAATTATGTGTCGATGGTAATTATTATAAGTTGTAAAACGTGTTTCTCAATCGATCTAAATCAATTTGTATAAACAATAAAACCAAGTAGAAAATCAGGGTCATAATAAATAAATGGTTCCATAAAGCACTTTATCTTCTATCTACCAAACAATAACAGTACCGTGTGGAGGAAAATCGAGATTTATGTCAAATTGTCACGGAAGGGTGTGCCCGACCGCGTTCGGAAATCGCCGTCCTAACAACACTCCTTCCAACAATCGCCCTTTGTATGACCTAAAGTCGTAAAATCGTGTATTGTAATTGTAATGTCCAAGTAAATAATAATCGGACATAAAATTCATAGTAAATAATTGAATGATGTATAAAATAAACCGTACATAATTGGATTTATATGATTGATACGTGTTTTTCTCGTTTATAAATCGAGGAAAGCAATTATTGTGATGCATTGACATCGGTTTAGCCTCTATTGGGAATCGGATATCGCGCTAGATATTTATATAGATCGAACGTGGCATAGGAAAAATGTTTTATGATCTATTTTAATTGTGGTTTGCTTTAGTAATCAAAGTCATACATTTCCCCTGACAATTCCAAGTTGATAGTGTAGTTGTGTTTTGAAACACAAAAATGTTGCCATTGTTCTAGGGCACACGAGCTTGCACGCGTGTATGTTTGCGCATGCTGGGTGTGTGCGGGAGTGTGCGTGCAAACATGTATGCGTATGTTTAATCGTTTATCATAGTTACAGCGATGTCAACACTACTTTGCAATACCTCGACAGAGGTGTTACTAAACATGCACATATTTAATTCGACTTCAATCTGTTTACTGACAGATCATTCTTCTTGCAGTTTTTTTCTCTCAGGACAAATATATACCGCACTACGTTTTTTGCTGATCAGTTCTCTTTTAGGGATGAATGTACTAAAGAACTGAGATAATCATGCACTTAAATCAAGAACATTTGTTTACTGTGTTATCTGCATTTATACATTGTATCTACTACTCGTAAGACGTGTAGCGATTTTCTTTTAAGTAGGAGACCGAAGAATATTAAGATGAACTTATTTTAAGTTTGGGTTGTTCCCGGAGATGTTTTGTGAAAGCAAGTGACTGACATACGGACATAACATTGTAACCATACTAATGTGCCATTATCTGGGTTTTGTACATCTTTCTCTTTTACTCCTTAAATCCCGGGATGTATTTTTCCATGTCAGGTTTATATCAAAAACATTAATGTAGTCAGAGACCAACATCACATTAATTAAGTGATTTACAACTCAGTCAATATTGAACACCTATTAACTTGAAAGCAAAGAATGTGTTGTGTTGCCATGGAATAGGTTACTACCCGATAGAGTATGTGTTGGTGACCTTGTATAAGTTACGACAGGGTAGTATCTGCATTGACCTTACATGCGACCGTTTCACATGTCCAGTAGTTCTGGGAATTAATACGTCCTATGGAATTTACTGTACACATTTGATCTCATGGTTCATCTTTCATTCCTGCTTGTTTTACGACGCTTAATATTTTTTAATTTAAGACGCGTCTCTTTGTTGCCATATCCGATGGTGCATAATGTTTCCGACAAAACGGCTATTTCAGCCGCTCATTTATTCACACATTGGCAATCTGAATAAAATGAATACTCTGTATTTTCAACACACTTGAGCCGAAAGTTGTGACGATATGTTTTGATTGATTTTTAACCCTTTTCATTCGTCCTATCATTATACTTTGTCTTTAGAACGCGTTTTAAGCCAAATCCCACTTGTTTAATTAAAACGTGTAGACGCGTACATTCGTACAAAACCACTCATTGAAACAAATTGCCAGAACACATAATCAATAGTAATAAACGAGATTAGTAAAAAGAATTTGTAGAAAATGTGAGAATGTTTTTGTCGAGAGAGGATTGTATTTGAAGCACCTTAATGCACTTTGTTTGTCGATCGTGCTGCCATGACTTGGACGTACGTATTTGCGTGCATCCTTGTATAACAGACATCGTATTAGTAGCATTTCTTGTCATGTTGTAATATTACTTGAATAATTCATGCCATGTGCACTAATACACATTGTACTCTCTATAACTTATACCAAGGTACCAGCACACATTCAACCCTGCCGTAACTTATACCAGGACACCAAAACACCTCCTACCCTGTTGTAACTAAAACAAGGGTGCCAATGACAAAATATATTGAATATTATATTGTATTGAAAAAAAACCACATTTTCAAGAGAGCAATACTTATAAAGATTAGAAACTTTACCAAGTGAAATTAATGTTTGAAGGTCGCAGGGGGTGCATTTCAAGCATGTATTAAATATACAAGTAAAGTAATACATAATAATATGCAATACAAATAAGCAATTCCCAGTTTTCCATAATTTATTGCTAAAACGTCTGACACAAGATGGAAATTATAATTCTCGGAAGGATTATACAGTCAGGAATTTTGACAGTTTAAAACAAGAATATATTGCTAGCTTTACTTTTATCACCGATTGTTCTTCTTATTAATATTCAGACCTGTTATTGAACATTTAACGAAACGTCAAACAAAATGGTAAATGTTACACCTTTATGGCAGATGGCCGAAACCTTCTATTACAAAATATTCTATAGGACTCAATTAAGCCACTAGGCTTGCTACAATACAAAATGACTAAAGTACACTATCTAACAACTCAAACCTCGCAGGATAGTATCGCGTATACTGTGATGGTGATTTCAATGGGATGAGATACAATACAGTTCTTTTTATTTGACAACAATACGGGTGGTCAAAAAACGGGTTACAGAATAAATTATTATTATCACTTATTTATGATTATGGGCTTTTTCAATTTGATATCAGATATAATTCAAACAGATATGTATATGCACCTTTTTAAATGTGTGTTTGTGTTCCTGCTACTAAGTACTTCTGATTAAAATAAACACATAGTTTTCATAATAGCTAAAATGAACCTCAAAATCTCTAACCTTTCTCATATGATGAGCGTTTAATGTATCAAGATGCCAGTTTCCTGATATTTTCTCATTAATGTATATAGTAGACAATATTGTAATAACCTGATGCAAGTCAACTTAATTTATATTCAAGTTGTAGATAAATAGAATGATGCTTTAAAATAAATATCGCCATACATTACACCAGACAAATAGAGATGGAAACTAAAAAATATAGTGGGCTATTCTATCTTATATCTCCCTTTGCCACAAACTCTGCCATCCATTCCCCTCTGTCATCACAATAATATATACCAGGGGACGTCTAGGGCGAATATTGCTTACAAGGTCAGGGGAAACAAATTTCTGATATTGACGAATTAGGAGTTAAGTTTTTTGTATTGTTGTCTTCATTGGTTGCATTCCACGGGTTTTTGGTTATTACAACGTGTGAAATGTGGTTCGAGATTTAGCTTAGTTGTTTAATTTTTTTTTTAAATAGGACATAACATACGGATATATACGCTACTGGTGTATATGATTTACAAAGAAACATATAGCTCTACAGGTCGCAATTATATTATATCGTTTCGTTGGTAGTAACATATTATACGCTAATCACTTTATCGTGTCATTATAATAGCATTCTATTTCGAACCATTCAATACAAGTTTAAGATCAGACATTAGACAGATTGATATCTTATTTAATACGACCTACAGCGGTAACAAAAGACAACAGCAAAATAAATCTTGGATCTGCTTTGACTTTCTAATATGTACGGTCTCGTAAATATCAAGTTAATTTTGTCAGTTTTGACTGATTTTGGTTGATTGGGATAAATTTGGATGATTTAGGCACGTTTGGCTATATGTTAATTAAAGGTGCTGCCTCACAGATTTGGCTAAAATGTTTGTTTATCGTGATTTTCCAACCTAACCAAGTATTGATGTAATAGAAAGCCACTGACGGTTGCTTTATGAAAGATTTGGCGCAAATAAGCAATTTTAACCACTCTCGATATCGCCCACTGAGTGTTTATTTCTTGAAAAAAACCCGCTAAGTTTCCTTCCAACATGCTTTGAATTATGTAATTCACACGTGATCGAATTGTAGCATCAGCAAACCACAGCGTAAACACCAATGAGGTATTTGGTTCGTTTTTCCATTCGTTTCCATCAAATGCGAACAAATTTCAGGCAATTTAAGTAATACAATGTAGTAGTGTTAATTCTATAGGGTATTAATACCCTATAGAATTTTTGATGTAAAAATACTGAATAACTACAAAATGCCGATGTTGCGCAAGTTATTTTAGATGTCAGTGTGGTTGTTCATGGCATATACAGGCAACTATACCAAAACAGCGCGAATATTTGACAATTTTATTTTATTTTTACAATACACAAAAACGTGAGACAGTCCCTTTAAGGTAAATTAGGGCTACGTTGGGTTGATTTATATAGATTTGGCCAAATTGGGTTGATTTAGGTAAATTTAGGCTAAGTTGGGCTCAATTATTTCTTCTTATTTAAACGTTGCAAGCATATTTTTGTTTTCAGAGATAAATGCCATTATACGAATCATGTAATATGGACTGTTGATGGAGAAATTGCAAGTTGAAAGTCAATTGAATGATGTAATTGAAGAGAAATCGGCATCTGTAAGCGGAGACTGAAGAATTGTAACATTAATCATTCTGTTAAGAGGTTTGGTTTGATGTGTAACTTCAATTTCAGCAAATGTTATGTATTTTAAATGACATTGAATCTTTGAGTAAAACCACCACCAGTAGCTCGTTGGTCGAGAAAAGCGCTTTGTAGCACTTTCTAGGGGAGTTTATTCGTGAGTTATATGTTGGGACATCCTAATAATGGGTAGTCCCTCTGTAGTAGTTAGCCAAAATATATCAGGGTCCATCTCAAGTTTCAGAAATAGAGTGAAACAGCACTATTTAAATAGTATTTATTTTAGGAGCATGTCTTTCTTTTTTATCTACATTGTTCTAGTCATTTGAATAATAAACAGTTGTTGTATGTATTTCACATGTAAATATAATATATGTCAAAGAACCACAATATTGTGCGTAAATGTTTCAAAACCTAGATAGAGCTTTATTATTCGCAGTTTTGTCTTCTTCATTTCTGTCTATGAGATAAGCACACAAACTCGTACACGAACGTTATCGTGTCAAGCAAGTACACAGACGCATTAACAACCAAACAAACGGTAAGGACACACGACACACAATTGGTTACATAAACTTTTGTAGATACCTTCAATTATTAAAAAAGACGTTAATAACACACATTGACTTGCCACTATTATCGTCTGCAACATCTAATCCGTGTTTAATGGTCAGTAATGTGGAAGACTTAAAGTTTCCTTTCCTGTGAGGAGTATGTGGTCCAGAACTATAATAATACTAATAATAATAAAGACTTTATTTAAAGAGGCAACACAGTTAGGTAATACCCAGTCATCCCTGTGAGCCTCATAATGCATTATCATATATGTACAGATATGAAAGTTACATAAAAACAAAACAACATAAGTTTATATATACAGCTGAAAGAAAATAATCATACATGTAGTACTGCAAAATCAGAAATGTTTGTGAGGAATTTGTTTTCACAAAATTTATGCTCGTGGACATAAATTAAGGCAGTAAAACGCTGAACATATTTCTTTTTGATGTTTAAAAATCGCGAATATTCAACTCTGCAAACTAACTCTCAATATCAACTTCGCGAAATATTGACATCGTGAAAACATATGACTTTACAGTAAATAAAATAACATATATATATATGCAGCTGAAAGAAAGTCAATATATAAATTGTAATTTAAGGCAGAAGATCTAATCTGCTATATATACACATTAAATGATGGCATAAATTACATAAATCCTGGTTCATAGGTACTGATAATTAATTAATGTATTTCACAAATGAGAGAAAAGTTTGTTTGACCACCAGAGAACCACCACTTCAAGTAGTTGCTTTTAAATAAGTTAACAATTGCAGATGTTCTTACATCGTAAGGAAGACAGTTCCATAATTTTGCACCAGAATATGCCAATGATTGTCTGCAAAATTCTAGCCTTGATTTGGAACTGTGAGTAGTTTTTGTTCAAATGATCTCAATGATCTGTTTTCATGATAAGTAAATAGTTGCTCCATGTACTTTGGGAGGAGACCGTTTAAAGATTTGTGTTCTAGAATGGCAATTTTTATAGTTAATTCTGTCTGAGAATTTCATCCAATTTAATTGCAAAAATAATTCATCTGTTGGTGTATCAAAATCTTTGTCTAAAATATTTCGCGCAGCACGTTTTTGGAATTTGTACATATCATTTGAAAGCCCAGTTGGGCAGTTTCCCAAAATAGAACTACAGTAGTCTAAATGGGGTAGAATATAGGCATTGAAAAACATTTTTCTATTATGCAGATTTAGATACCGTTTAATTCTCATCAGTAGTTACAATAAGGAGTTGCATTTTTGAGTGTCATTTGTACCTGTGTTGTCCAATGTAGCCTGTCATCAATATGAACTCCCAGAATTTTTTCTGTGTGAGAAAATTGAATAGTCTTTTCATGGAATGAAAAACTTGAATTTACGAATTTTTTGATGTTGTTGATTATGCGATTTGAAGGTGAAATGAGCATAGGTTTTGTCTTTTCTGCATTTGCTACCATTGAGTTCCTTTTTAACCAGGACTCACTCCCATACATTAGAGTACTTAGGATACATGCTCTGTAGATGTTCATCTTGGTAGAGGTGGTAAGGTGTCTGTTTTCCCAGGCCCTTTTAGTTAGTTTAGAGAGGGTGGTGGATGCCTTACCAATTCTTTTGTTGAGGTCTACATCGAGTGACAGGGTGTCTGAGGCAGTATACCATAAGTACTGAAACTGGTGGACGACATCCAGTGGTGTGCCTTGGATTGAGATGCTTGGTGGCATAGTATATACAGGCAGGATATAAAGGTTGGTTTTATTCTCTACATTTCTCTTGTAGCTAGTGTAGGGAGAAGATCATATCGATGGTTGATCTCCTTGAGCGAAAGCCACATTGAGATTCTGGGTAGATTCGGTTAGCTAGAGTTTGCAGTCTGAGTAGGACAATACGAGCGATCTGCTTGTCTACGATGCTCAGCAGTGAGATACCGCGGTAGTTGTTGCAGTCGCTGCGATCTCCTTTGTTCTTGTAAAGAGTGACGATGTTGGCGTCTATCATGTCTTGAGGCACTTCACCTTCTTTCCAGCACTGTGTTAAAAGGCTATGGAGAGGCTCAAGCAGGCTAGATTTTCCACTTTTGAGGACCTCATCTGGTATGCAATCCTCTCCAGGGGCCTTTCCAGATGGTAGTCTGTCTATTACCTTTGATAGTTCTTCTATGGAAAAATATTATAATTATTAAGTCAGACAGGGCAGGTAGCACTCAACTTAACCAGCCGAGCACAGAAAACATTAAAAACACACAAAACACAGTGCCCAACTGAACCAACCGAGCACAGGAAACATAAAACACATAAAGACACAATGCCCATTTAAACAAGGGCAGATCCGCCCAAGTCCAAGCTGTCGAAAAGTAAAATAAATTATAACTAGCTGCATGACCAAGTTTCCACAGCAAAAGGACTATAATGCCTAGTTTTAGCTGTCAGAAAACTTAAAACGAAGAAGTGCCCAACACACTACCGACCAAGAAAATTAAACATCCCCTGTCCCACTGTTTAAAAGCTGAAATGCTATGGAAGGCTGTTCGTCGAGCTCGGGCATCATGGGCAGACGTTCGATGGCGTCTAAGACAGTCTGATGTACTACGTTTCCCCTTGAGTAGAGCTCTGGGTAGTGTTCTACCCATCTGTCCAGCTGCTTAGTTTTTTCTGATATGGGTTCAACTGACTTTGACCTAAGTGGTGCAGTTTTGTTGATTGTGGGTCCAGTAGCCTTTTTATACATGGATTTCACAATGCCAGTATCACCCGACTGCTGGATAGCCCTGCAGAGGTATGTCCAGTAATTGTTGACTGCTTCTCTGACAGACTTTTGGACGATACTTCTGGATGCTTTTGGTGCAGCCAGCGATGAAGGCGAGGGGTTGGTCTTGTATGTGAGCAATGATGTACGTTTTGCTTCAATCTGATGGTCGAGGTTAGCAGAGTTGGTATCATACCAGTCATTTCGTTTGGATCCGGTCCTTTTTCCAAAGGTATTGATAGCTGTAGAATGCGTGTCGTTCTTGAATGTCTCCCACTGCTTAGATGCTGACTGAATGAGATCGCCATTAATGGTGGAGGTAAATATCTCGTTGAATTTCGCCATACGGTCTGGATGTTGAGTCTTGCTGATGTCAATGCGTGCAGTACCCTCCTGTCTGTGCGGTATATTATTTTGGGTAGGAGTTTGACCTTACTGCATACTAAGGAATGATCCGTATCACAGTCAGCACTATGGTAGGCCTTTGTCCTCAGGAAGTTCTTGAAGTAATTTCGCTTAGTGATGATGAGGTCGAGCTGGTGCCAGTGTTTTGACCTTGGGTGTCTCCAAGACACTCTGTGGTGTGGTCTGGAACCAAAGGATGTGTTGGTGATGCAGAGACCATAATAGGTACAAATCTCTAGCAGTCTTTGATCATTGTCATTGCATTTGCTTACTCCAAAGTTTCCGAGGCAGCTTGGCCACATAGTCGTGCATTAAAATCATCGAGTATGATCAGGTCTTCCTCTTGTGGGAATGCTTTAATGGTACAGTAAAGTTCCGCTATTAAGACCACTGACCGTTCTGACAAAAAGTGGTCTTAATAGCGAGTCGGTCTTAATAGCGAGTCTGTGTATGTATGTATCTTGAAGAAGCTAGTACTGGTGAACATTGTCATTGAAGCTAATTAATATACATATATAAATATAATAAAAACAATGTACAGTATACACATTTAATTAATACAATATAATGTATCTATTAATTAAAATGGCCTAATTAGGCAGCAATAATACTTATATTCTCTAAAGCACAAATATTCTCTAAAGCACAATTTATCCGAATTTGGAAGTTGTCCGAATACTATGCAAGGTATAATAGCAGACCTTGATTTGAATCGTTCTTGAGAATAGCACGGTGACTTCTTTGTTATGATTTGATCCAAAATATATTTAAGGAATGATTTATTGATTAATATAAACTACATTAATGCTCTTCGTTATCAACAAAATTCTGATTAATTTACGTTGGTAACGAAATTCCGTGACGTCGTATGGTACCTGATTTTATTACCGTAATGGCAGACAATTAAATTTTATCGTCGGCAAATTCAACATGTTTTTCACAACTTTAGTGACATTTAATTGAAGCTAATCAGTGTATTTAATTTGTTAATCTGCTTGTTTGCCAGTCAAGCATGCTGCCCCAGGCAATTATCCAGCTGACTGTAGAAGTCATCCTTCATGTCATCAGTAGCCATATGTGTTGGAGCATACACGCACATTAGATTGATTGGTACATATGTGGTATTCAGTTGAAGTGAGATGAGGCGTTCAGTGGCTGAATCATTAACTTGTACCTTCTCAAGCAGTGAGTTTCTGACTGCGAAACCAACACCGTTTTAACGTACTTCATCTTCTTTCTTCCCTTTTTTCCAAAGAAGGTATAGTCCGATTCCTTTAGGCATCCAGAGTACATTATATACGGTAAATCATATAATATATAATACTTTGTATATACTTTCCCAAAGTATTTTTCAGTTTTGATAATACTTTTATTGCTTTCTGTGTTGATGTCATTATCAGGGTTTTGCTCATCATTTTCTTCTATTCCTCAATGTATTTGTTCATATAAGATTTATATTAAAACAGTTAATGTAGTCGGAGACGAGCATCGTTAATTTATATGGTTTACAACTTAGTCAATGGATGAAATCGGACTCGAAATATGTGATTATTTTATATATTTGATGTGTTGAATGCAAAACCGGACAGGGAAGGTAGCACTCAAGTTAACAGCCGAGCACAGAAAACACATAACAACATAGACCGCAGTAAGACGACGAAATGACCACCACACAGCTAAACGCAAAAAAAGATCTTAGCCACTGAAAGTCCTAGTTTCTGCTGTCAAAAGGTTGAACGTCCATGCCCAAACTGTCAAAAAGCTGAAAACTTATGTTTAGTTAAAGCAACTGAATGACGTAGTTTAAGTTGTAAACAAGGCTGAAACATGTATTCTGTTGGTATATGTTGACGCAAACAACCATCACTTTCCTGGCCGGACATACTTTCACACAAACTATCATCACGTTACGACCGGAAAGTCTTTGACGCAAATACTCTCTGTATCCACGTAACAGAAAAAAAAACAATTAGTCAAAGAAATAAAAAATGTAAATCCGACGTATAAGCCATATGTAAGAAATGTAGGTAATCAGCTTTGACCTAATCAAATTCGTAGTTTCTACTAAGCTCGCGGCGTGATAGACTTTGTGATAATGTATTAAGACAGGAAACACGAGACAATACTGGATATTATGTTATATGGCTTTTATCGTAAGAATGTCTTAACACTTGCGTATAAACCATTCTAAAACTCAATAAGTTCATGTAGTCTCTCTCTAGTTTTTTGGTGATACGCGATAATTCATTTTTTAATATTCAATGATGTTTATATTCAACATTTGGTATTAATTATTTGTCTTTTTGTCTTGTGTATAGATGGTTGAGGTAAAATAAATCAATTTTCTGTACACTATTTGTATTCACATGTCTGCTAAATGGTTTCTTCATTACTGTTCATTACCATCTAATATAAGTGAGCACCTCTCGTGCAACCACTCAGACTCAAATAAAAGACCCTTTAAAATGGTCTTACTGAACTGGTTTTAATGAACGAAGGCGTCAATGTTTAAGCGGTCTTTGATTTATATGTTACCCCCATTGAAAACAATGTCGACTAGCCATCGTATTATGTTAACCCAATTGAAAACAATGTCTACTAGCCGTTGTATAAGTTATCTTCTAGCGTGTATATAACATGGAAACCAAAGTCTTCTAGAGCTCGTATATGTTAACACAATGTAAAAAAGTCACCCCATTGGAAGCAAGGTTTATCAATCACCGTTTATGTTGGTTGCCAACTAAAAAACAATCAAGAGATGGTATTCCATCGTGTGCTCCTCAGCTAACACTAATACGACTTAATCGTGCTAAATTGTTGAATAGTTAAAAGTAACGTGTCAATCTTGGATATTTATTGCGACCATTAATCACAATTATGTACTCATAGGAGGTGTGATTAAAGTGTCTTAAATAAATGTTCGTTTACTCTTCCAGGAGTATTTATAACTCGAGGTGGGTAATGTTTGTTAGTCACGTATATTATATGAGGCTCCTGGGAAAACAATAGCTTGTACAGTATACGGTTAAAAGACGTTACCATTTTCATGGCACTTCAGGGAAACACACTAGCACAAAGCCACAAATACATACAACAGAAACAGCAGGACATAAAAGCCTAATCGTAAACAATTGCACTGAACGAATCACACATACAACGGTGGAATTAGTCCTTAAAACATGGTTATTTGGTGATCACCATTCTATCTTTACATGTCTAAAATGTACTTATATCCTCAAATAAAAGTACGTTGGTTTGCATTCGTCATCCATTTTATATCGTCTCGTACATAGTGGTACACGCTTGTTATCAGGCTTAACATTCGGCCGTCAACATAACGCTCCTGGTATACAATATCGCATCCAATTGAACACTGCAGCTTAACTCTAGCAATGTGAAGCCACTTAATCAAATCAAATCCAACCTAATCTAATTTGCGACTTCAACTAAGCTCTTTGTATGATTAGTAAACATGATTGGAATAATAATTTCCAAACATTGAGCTGTTTGTTCTGGCTTGTATGTAAATAAAACTTGTCTACTGCAGACAGATGCAGAATAATTTATTATAGATCTGCATGCAAGAACAATCAATTACTCAAATGAATACAGAACGCTAGTAGACAATGCTGAAAGTAATATAGGAAGGTGATTTAGACAGATGACAAAGAGTAAATATACTAGAAATTTAAAACAAATGAAAACAAATCTCAAAGTGCTCCATAATATAGTAAATGGCTGAAAGAAGAAAGAATTAGATTATGCTTGTAAAGCAATCACACTTCCATTCTATTGACAAATGATATTATCTTTCAGTGTTAAGTTCTATATATTACACAAGGACAGATTGACTCTGTAAGGTACAAGTGAAGGAGACCATTATTCTTAATAAATAATAAGTTACAGGGCATTTATAATCAAGACGATGTTTTATAACAATGACCATCTGAAAGGGAAACAACAATCTCAAAGGTTTTGTTTTGTTTGTCATTGTGTTAATTTCGTTGTTCAACAATTCTTTAGTCATATACAGCAACCAGTTGTCCTAACTAATTTACCTGAAGTTGATTATCAGTCATGTATGAAATTATCTTCCTATAAAAGATACTAAAAATTGGACAGGAAAAGCAGCACTAAACTTAAACAGCCGATCACAGAAAACATTAACACAACAAAGACCACAATTACACGACACAATGTCAAACACCAAACTGAAGAAGAAAATGAACTTAATCGCTGAAAGTTTCATCAGTCAAAAGGTCGACAGTCCCAAATCCATCTGTTAAAAACTGAAACACTTAGTTTACACTTGTACACACTTCTCAATATATAAATCACATGACCATTGCCAATGTCACGTATGAAAATCAGTGGTTTTGGCCAACTAACGGTCTGCATTGTTCTCTAACAATCTCAATGGCTGCAACTCGCCCAACAAATTTGAAACAAAGTTTGTACTTTGTACCTGGGTTTTATACTCGTATAAAATAGCTAAAGTCTGGATCTGACTTGTTACAAAACAATCTACTTGAATGAAAGTCTATTACAGCTAATATTGATATTGCGTAGGTAATTATCTCCCGCCATTATATAGATTTGTGCCAATGAACTATGATGGCTTACACTTCAGGACAGAGACATTATTGTCTAAATTGTCACATGCTAGACAAACTCATAAAATAGTTTGATAAATGACCATTTTATAGAAACCACATGGCCAGTCATTGTTAACGAGTTCGCTCCCAGTTTGTCTGGATTCAGATGTTGACATTTAGTAACTATTGGTAGACGACTAACTTCTGAATGTTCCTATGTCAGCTTTTTTCACAACTGCATCTTGGATTTTCAGAGGTTTAGTTTCATGTTCTCGTTCATTTGAGCATTTTGCCGCGTGGTTGTCGTCTGTGTTAATCATGCAACTGCCATGGTAACTGCCTGATAACACATGACCTGAGAACATTATGTGTTCACAGGTCAATAGGCTGCTAGTAGCCTGACAACACTTTTTGGCTCCGCCAACAAATCACGGACTATTTTCCCAATTCTCATTCCGTCTCAAATTGATCTTAATATTATTGAAAACTACAAAAATATACATTTGATTGCTAATATTTATTCAAAGTTTAGATTTACAACCAACATCAGCAATATTTCTTCGCCAGGAAGGGCTACGCTAGTGTAAATGTTCTTGAATTCATACGGGTCATCCACGGATCAATCGTTTGGGAAAGGCCCTGAAAAAACAATAAACACACATAAATCCACTGGCATAGGACCATCAAAGATAAATAAACATAAAAAGTATGCATAGCCAACGGTTCCACATCAAATACACTGGACAAAATGGCAACAAAATCCGAAGTTTTTGGCGAATCTTAAGACTAAGTTGGTCAGTTAAATCATTATTAGATTCAGTGTACATACGGTTTATACATAGGTTAAACATAAAACAATATAAAAGGCTCTTCAACAAGATCAATGTCTTACCATATTCTATTTCCATCGATTTTCCAAGCATTGAGGTCTCACTACTGCCATTCTCCACCCACTAACTTGACTAAGACGAGTAAACTTGTATAAACTGTTCATTCTTGAAGTTATTTCCCCCGTCCGGAATTCAATTTTGCACTGACGGTTACCGTAAACAACCCAGTGTTTCACATAGTCCATGTTTATATTTATTCCAAGGCATTGTTAAGAATAACAGAAGAATTTATGACGTAGTAAACGACCTTGTTCACAAACGTACGTCATTGATGATTCATCCAAAAAACTTCAAAATTCATGAGCGAAATTTTATTCTACTATTATGACACAATGTAGTTATTTGATAATACCATTTACTAAGATTTCTCTTTCTGAATATATAATTGAAATATTTTATTTTTTAATATTTCTTTTGTTAAGCAGCGTAGAATTGAGAACTATTTTGTTTCGCGGAAGCACATTTAATTGTGTTAATCGGCGGGATTACTGGATCTACTAAAGCCCACAACTCGGTTGTAACTTTAAAAAATGAGGAATTACGCCCCTTACTTGTTCCGTGATGCTGGTTGCATGATGAATAGAAACTCGGATCACTGTCCGTATCGAACAATGTTATCAGACTCGGCGATATCGCCCGGGGTGACTCGCCAAAGGCTCGCCACCCGGACGATTTCACCTCGCCTGATAACTGTGTTCTCACCGGACAGTGACCCGAGTTTCTCTATATGTCGGTTTTCTGTGTTTTGCTGTTTCGGTGAAGTGCTGTCCGATTTTTATACAATGATCTTATTCAATAATCATGATCAGCCAATCAGACAAATTGCATGTTTATTTCACTAATTGTAGTTTTATCAAATGTACTGATCATGCCCCATCTTCGATGAAGAGGTATTGTAAGCAAGAAGGCGTAGGTCTAGGATCCTCACAATGTACATTACAGCTGTTCCGCAACAATGGATGGCACCAATGGGTTTAGAGATCAGTAAAGTAAGCAAACATGTATTATCCAAGAGGGTATTGAATGCCAGAAGGCGTAGGATCCTCAAACTATACATTGCTGTGGTTGACCAACAGTTGACAACCCTTATTGATTTTTAGCTCAGTTAGTCAGACATATATTTTATTAGCGACATATATACTCATACTAAATAAACACTGTCAACTTGGTTTCTATTGTTACAACTTCTTAAACATACCAAATATTCCCTGCTATTTATAATAAGCTTTCTACTCAATCCTAGATTGGTAAAAAATAATTTTTGTTGTATGTTCATCCCTTTTTCTTGAGAGGTTTTGAGAACTTTTTTCCGAGACAAACGAATCACACACAAGAGACCGCATTTAGTCCTTAACCAGCAAAACTCCAGAAATAAAAATAAACTGATGCATTTTCAAGAAAAAAATCATTTAAGTCATGTTTTGAAGGCTTGAAATCCAAGCCTTTTAAAAGGAATGCCATTAAATCAGGAAACAGAACGTTTTAAAGTTCTTCCCTGGAAACGTCAGGGAATATGGATAAAAGTGTATGAATGACAGAATGAAGTTAATTATTCCCATAACGTTTATATGGCTTTGTTTTTTCACAACGAATACGAAATATTCCGAACACGGTCTTAATACAAATCAAAGCCATAGGCAAGCAGTGGTAATGACTAGTCACACACACAAGAGACCGGGGATACAGAGTGCACTGTACCTCAATTGCTCAAACATCGATGTTAAAAATCATATTTCTTGGAAGAGAAAGAATTCCACAATACTTTAATTACTTTGCCAATATACAAGACAGACTTACGTGCATTACCTTATGTCTTTGGACAACCCTCTCCATAATTGACGTGTATTAAATGCATATAATTAATTACACGTAACGTAAATTATGCGTCTACTTGTAGATACGAGACAACATATGCTGGGAGTAATACAATAGGTGTCATTAATGTGTCTGCAACGTTTATATGTCAAGCGATGACTTATGTTGCCAACACGTCAAAAGAAGCGCATCATTTATTTTAATTACTAATATGATAGCCAGCTTGTTTCATTAAAAATGCATGTATCTGTAAACTCGGTATTGTATGTCAATTTCAAACGAGTGTTTACAACTCACATTGATCACTTTCGACCCTTTATTCATGCTGATATACATAGTCAAAAGCAAGATGACACTTTTATGCTGAGTCTAGCAAGGTTACTGCAAGTTCAGCTTTTCGCCCTTTTTTATATCAAGCAGCCATGGATCGAAATCGCGATCTCCAGTTGAGCATACTCTACCACTTAATATAGTTTATGAATTCTATAGTTAATTAAAATCATTGTGTCGATTAATTTTAACATACAAGTTTTCACGTGCCATATTATTTTACAACTATTGAATGGAATTATTTCATTATAAAGTTTATTATCAATGTTAAAATCTATAACTTACAAAACATGCAAAATGGTTTTAAAATGACTCAATAGTATTGAAATGTTTGTGCCAAAACTATTAAACACAATATATTAATGTGTATTTTTAACTGAAATGGGTTGTAGGTGCAACAATAGAAAACATGTTACAATTACGTACTTCGCAAAGTTAAGTAATGCGTTTATAAATGTAAGAAGTATAAAGAGTAAAAGAAGTGAGAATAAATGAATAAAAGAGAGTAAATGCGAAGTAAGGGATGCGTCTTCAAGTTTTGAAAACATTTTTAGAATTAACGAGGCGTAATTAAGAAATATGTTAGCATATAAGAGACGTGATTAAATCGATTTAATGTCTTTCAGAAAGCCTTAGCGTGGAATGTAGTTTCGTGTATTAGATCACAAGCGCATTAGATAAGTTAGTTTTAAATTGTGTTATTGAACCATATGCATTACCAACAGAAAATATTCACTAGAAGATTACAAGAGGATGTAGCGGTGATGTTACAAACTTACTATATTTGTTACAAGAGTATCCTCTTATGAAAGTTACATGAGGGAACCAATTGTTTAAAATCTACGGTTCCTTACATAGCCTAAATTTGATGCTTTTGGTTAATGTAGGGGTGGGCTCATGATATTTATAACGTTTGACATACGTTTTATTCAGTATTTACTTTTGCAATCAATTGTTAATAAATGATCCGTACATATTAGTACTAGGTTATTCTGATTTGTTTTAGTAAACTAAGTATACCTGTGATAAAAAAATGTTTGTCAAAATACCAGCTACTCTTATACCCAGCCAAATAATGGTTCAAAACTATTATTACTTTAAAGACTTACCTTAAACCTACCATCTCCCAAACCGGTCATGGACGCTCTATTTTATACAGAGAACAGTAATTTAATCCAACACGCCCACAGAGAATGATGATCAAATCGCACTAGACAAACAACATTAAACAGTCACAGTAGAGCCAAACAAATAACACCACAGGGGTAACAAAAAATGAAAAATAAGAAAGCAGAGCTTAAAAGAACAACATCACAACGACAGTGACAAGTACCAAAGACGGCCATCAGTAAGAACGATCATAAAAAGTGAAGGTACAGTGACAAATAAAGCAGACGCACGCTCCTAAAAGACCGCTACCTCAGTTAGTGAAATATAACCGAAGTCAAAAACGATTTAAAGAGAAAATATTTAACCAAATGAATCCAAAATAAATATGTATATAAGTGCAACAAACTGACCATAGAATGGAGTGACACGTTTATCAATAATTTCCCCGAGATAACACGATTTGCCGATCTGGTTCACCGTTTAATGAACAGTAACCTACGGCAATGTTAGACATATTTGTAGAAGAAGCTTCAGATACCTACTTAGCAACAACAGCAAGGAGCTTGTCTGTTGGCAATGTTATATTTAACAACATCGCGAGTAGTTTGTCTCCAGGCAATCACACCTTATTTTCGAAACAGGCGAAAACATAGAGCGATTTCTTTGAAACGTTTTACATGAATAGAAAACGCTTATTTTCCCGAGGCCCCAACAAAGTAAAAGGGTGCAATAAAGATACAATTGCTACACACGTCATGAGATTGTCATTGAGTGTTCAAGTTTAACTACAACTTGCTTGTATAATAGAGGTTTTCTGATAGATTGTATACGCTCATGTTCGATATGTCTGGGAAACGATTTATGCTTATCATTGACAACCATATCCCCGTCGAATGAAAACTTACAGGAAACATATTTTGTCGCACTGCATTAACTATTTTGTTGCATTTGAGAGTTTCCCTTGTCGTGTGAGATTGTCTCTTTTGTTCGTTGTTGTTTGTGTGCTTGCTTTTATTCCTGCTGCGTCTGGCTGGCTGGAGCGATGGGCTGTTTGTCGACCGATCAGCGGCTTGATTTTCATCGTCTAACCCCCGAGGAACGTTCTATTTTTCAAAATAATGCGTCTTCACCAAGACGAAATTTGAAGCCACCGCGCATGTGCAAATAGACCGTTACTCTTCACGAAGCCCGTGCAAGCGAAAGCGTGCGGTTCTAACCATGATATATGAGCGGGTGGTATCTGTGAACCAATAATTCATAAAACGTACGATTTATTAAAGGATATCCCTTATTAAATGTCATCGTCCATTTGGCAACTATACACGATTTTCTCGCGCAAACTGTTCATGTGCCGAACAATGTAGAGGCACGCAGACCACGTGTTTCTTTGGGTTTTAACTATTGAGGGTGTAGCGAACACTTATTCGGTTTGAGTTCCTGAAACGGTTTTCTTTACGGATTTATAACAACAGTCACTTGGTTACTTAAGGTTAGAATCCTTGAATAAATTGTTTCACAAACTCTAACCTATACTTGATAGTCGTTTATGTGATTTGATGTTGTTCTTTTTGCGTTCAATGTGCCTTTTCCTTTTTCTTGGTGCGTTTGTGATTTGCTGTTTTTGTGTACGAATGGAATGACGCGTGCATTACTATACATGTATATTTATGTTAATTAATTTTCTTCTGTTGGTATGTTTTGATATATGAATAATTTCGTTCGTAATACCTCAATCAAAGAAAAAAAATAAATGCAATTGACACCTGAACAACAACAACAAGTCATGATATGTAATAGTATATTTGTACCGTTAAAGCAAATTAAAAGTATTAGTATGAGTATTCGTAAGTATATACCACCATTCGCGATGTAAAGATCACATGAGTATGTAAGGGATTTACAGTATTCGTAGGAATTTCTGTGTTTCGTCAAAATCAGATGTGGTATATGTATATAGCAGCTACTGTCACTTGCGTATCACTAAACATTATTTAGAAATAACAATAAATCCTATTTTAGATATATTTTACCAATCTATTTTTATTCCCAGACGTATCGGATGCCCCTTAGACGGTTTCGGATAAAGAAAAGCGGTAATACAGATTTAGAAACGACAAATGTGTGCGTATCAATTATATAAATCGAATTTATTATGACTTATATCTAAATCCCTAACTTATTCACTTAATTTCGTCTCAGAACTGTAAACGGAAATACCAATTCTTCACGACTCAATATATGTATATACGCTGTTTGTGGGTGCTTCTTGGAAACTACTATGGACCGGTAATACGTAGAGCAATAAAACATATTTGTTTCTGTGAGCTTCATTGTTAATAAGCAGTCAACAAAAAGTTATAGTCAATTTCATTTCTTTTAGAACACCCCACGTATAACTATGTTTTTGGAGAGGCAAACACATTTCACGCACTTCACTAACTACACACGATTAGAAAAAAGTAAACTATAAATAAACATACATTTGTAACACATTCGATGCAACATTGACTAACTGAAACTGCTACGTAGAGCTCTTTTAGATAAATAGGTAGATTGTTTCTACATTCAATGTACAATTTGCATGATGGAAATATATCAAAACATACATTAAAACAATATACAAGCATGTATGCCATAAAAATGTAATGGCAACAACATTACATTTAAGGATGACACTAAATAGAACTTTTGTGGTCCTTTGACATATAAGATAATAAAATGTGAGATATAATCATATACACCCTTGTTACCCTGATAAAACAACATGATTGGATATTCACAACATGATTGAAAAATGGCGGATGTATGTTTACATATTCATCGCATTTTCGACCAATTCTTCAAAATCTACGGGTTTAACCACCTTCTGATGCTGTATGAAGATAAACTTGTACATTCCTTCCATGAAACTAAAACTATTTATCCGTATGTTTGTGAATGTGATACACAATACGATAAAAAGTTAGAAAAATCTGTATTGGATTTATTTGACAGTCTATAAAACATATATATTGTTGTTTATTTTGGGTTAAGATCTTTTGTTTATACAGCTCATTCATTTCACTATCAGACTTAGTTTAGACTAAGTTATTTACATTTGCCGTTTCTATGTGATAACTATTTAAAGTAATCCATGTGTGAAAAATGGATAAAAACCAACATGATTGAGGATAAAGATCAACATGATTTATCTTTTAAAGTGGATACTGACCAACATTGAATTTTCATTGATGCACTGCAGTGCGAATTTAATATGTAGCTTCACTATTGGAAGAAAAATAGGATGATCCCAACACGTACGTAGGAGTAGATAACTTTATGAAGTATTTATCGGTAAATATGTCCCTTTTTTCAACTTCATGCAAATTTGTAAGTTTACGTTCAAGGTATTAACCTATAATATCTAAGTGCATGTTCATATTGCTGTGATACTTTGCATACTTGTTAACCGTCTTGACCACAACATCTGCACTCTATCAAGCATGTTGTTGAATGTTATGCCCCATTTGGACTAATGTACTTAGAAATACAAAAGTTTACAGTTTATGTACACCATTTTAACCTCTAAGACATGTATCTTTGATACTTTGCATACTTTATCACCATCATGACGCCATGACCTCCACATGAATAGGCAACTCTATCAAATATATGTTGAAATTATGTCCGCTTTTTTAAATTAGAAATGCAATTTGGCACCATTCAAGACATGCTCACAGCGTTAAGCCTGGTCCCCACAATTCACTGTTCCTATTCCCGGTGAATTTTGCACATTTAGATACATGTGTTAAATTTACCTGTCTTGACTTATTATGAATTTTACCAACATATAGCAGAAAAAAGTATTTAACTAGAAATATGTCCACAGGACACGGATGGCCCCGCTAAAAGCTGTCATCAGACACCTAAGTATAAAGCTATGCAAATGGAATAACTTGAAACAAGTTTGTAATTGCTTAAATGTGACATTGAACAGCAGACAAGCGATGGGTCTGTAAGTGTGACCTTTACATTTGAGTCAGGGTGTAAATGCGAATGTAACCAAGTAATTTTAAAATCCAGAACGAAATAACAAAAAAACAAAGCAGACCAGAAGCGTATACTTGTGCCTTTTAACTTTTAATCTCTTAGTATGATCTTGACCTTTGCGTTAGGGACCTGGGTTTTGCGCATGTCACCTCGTCTTGATGATGTGAACATTTGTGGCAAGTAATATAAATATAAAATAAGAAATGACATAGTTACAGATCTGACATGAATCACATGCCTATTTGAAAATTTTAACTTTTGATCTCTAAGTGTGACCTTGACCTTTGAGTTAGGGACCTGGGTCTTGCGCATGACATCCCGTCTTGATGATGTGAACATTTGTGGCAAGTAATATTAATATAAAATAAGAAATGACATAGTTACAGAGCTGACATGAATCACATGCCTATTTGAACCTTTTTACCTTCGATCTCTAAGTGTGACCTTTACCTTTGAGCAAGAGACCTAGGTCTTGCGCATAACACGCCGTCTGGATGTGGTGAACATTTGTACCAAGTGTTATAAATATCCAATAAGAAATGACATAGTTACAGAGCGGACATGAATCACATGCCTATTTGTGAATTTTAACTTTTGATCTCTAAGTGTGACCTTGCCCTTTAAGTTAGGGACCTGGGTCTTGCACATGACACATCACCTTAATGTGGTGAACATTTGTACCAAATATTATAAATATCCAATAGGAGATGACAAAATTACAGAGCGGACATGAATCACATGCCTATTTGAGCCTTTTAACCTTGGACCTTTAAGCTAGGGACCTGGGTTTTGTGCATGACACATCGTCTTGATGTGGTGAACATTTGTACCCATTTTTGGTAGGCATAAGCCTCTCTATACTACCATTGCCCATTTCTTAATGCAACCTGGACCGCCTTTAGGCTGCTTATAATGTGAATCCGCATTCAAGTAGTTCCAGAAACTGTCAACATTCCCAATACTGCAACATATGTTTCTTCAAATTTTTAAACCTATTTAATTCAATCAGCAACAATTGTTTATTCTACGATCAACAATTATTGTGAAACTGTTCGTTGAATCGATATTTTTGCAGATAATCACTCAGCCGGGGAGATATCGAACTTGTTTCGTAATATGAAAATGACGTGTTCATCAAATGTCCCAGCCGTATAGCTATTTTTAGAAACTTCAGACCAGGGTCACGTGATGGTTTTATCAATGAATCGTATATCGTTATGTTATGCAATCATATGGTGTGGCTATACTAGCCGCTTTCTAGAGATGCATCACGCTGTGATGGAAGTGATTACAAGACGGTACTGCAGAATCTGATAAATAGGCGCGTAGTATTATTTTAAAGCCACTTTTGATATACGCATTCAATACACGTATGACATATACATCAATATGCCCCTTTTTACAATTATTTAGATACCCAACATACCTATATAGTCACATATGCCTATTTTGACATTCAAGACAAGATCGGCAGTAAGAAAACGAACATTAAACGTGTAAAGTCGTTTAAGCTTTAGAAGCAGCAACCAGATCGCCTCCCATCAGCACTCTTAGTGATTTGATTATTAAATGTCCTAAAAGCATGTGGTATAGACTGGATGTGAAATGCCTTACATCGGGTATGCTCATAAACCTGCTACCACAATTCATGAGCACACTTCTTTAATGTACAATTATTTGTACCTTGAGAATCCCATTGGCAAGATTTCAATTGGTAATGTTGGCTTTTATCCACAATCATGTTGGCCAGTATCCTAATAAATTTAACTATCACGTCGGTCAGTATCCAAAAAATACTATACATGTTTGAATTTTTGTTGGTGAGCGTTAATTTATCTAAGATTTTAAAAAATTGAAACGTCCAAATCATAGTTTATACAACTGTCGATACTTCCCAAATGATATTCATTTCATAGAGTCCAATAAATGAGTTTTACAACGTTTTTAAGTACAAAACTCATTCTCAAATGCAAAATCCACACATTCTTTAAGGCTTTACATAGTGAAAAATATTACCTATATGCAAATTGTTTAGTGCAAATAGTACATTTTCTTCATATGTTGATTATGTGATATTTAAATAAACAATCTAGATAGTTTATATGGCAATATTGCAAAAACAATGCACTTACCACATTTTTCATGTCGGCCATTTTTCAATCATGTTGTGAATATCCAATCATGTTTTATCAGGGTAACAAGGATGATATAAGACATGTATATATCACGCATGTTAATTACATGTATATGACACTCTATATTAACGTACGTAAAAGGGGTAATATGCTGTCGCTCACACATATCGATCGGCCGATTAACAATGTTACCGCGTTAAGCGTAAAACGCACTAGTCAAATTCTACCCTGCTTTATGTAAGACCTCATAATTTTCGTATCTATTATCCGATTTTAAATATTTAAAGCTTGTAATGAAGCAGAGATATATGACTGTCTATCAATACAACATTCATCACGATACCCTAGTTATTAAATCCACGGCGACGAGTAAGAATCCGTTCCGCGTAAAAGTAAGTTTAAAATATCCCGTTTTTTACCAAATAAAAATTCAATCAACGGTCGAAAATCATCAAACATGAATTTAATTTTCGATCGATTTTGTTCATTAAAGCTTGTTTTAAAAGCTTATACTGTAAGGTTTTATAAAATGTAAAACTTATTTTTAAAGCATTTGCGAGCTGTCGACCGCCAACGAAATAAAACTGAACGGACGTATTCATAATAATGTTTGATGTAAACTACGCCGACCATTGATCATCTTTTGTGGCGATTTTTTCAAAAGCTAGCATCATGGTTCGTAATTTAATGCAACCAATACCTCTGCATTTAATAGCAGGTTATATTGTAAATAATCGCCATTTTATAATTAACATTCGGCAATAAGTCCGCAAGTTCAATACATCTACCGAAAAAAAAAGTCCCGCACCGTGACAAAAATCACTATTTTTGACTCCATTTTGTAAAGACAGAACCAATAGAAACCAGAAAAAAGTACAACCAGTACCTCAAAACGTATTTAATCTCACAATTTAAACAAGTTTCAATCAAAAATATGTTTTCAATTAGCGCATGGAAGGTGTGCAGGTGCCCGTTTCACACGCGTTTCGACGTGATTCCGCCATTTTGAAAATTTATTTGCAATAATTAGTACATAAATGCACGAAGTTTAATCAAATCGTTGGCGGTCGACAACTCACAAATGCTTTATAAATAAGTTTTACATTTTATAAAACCTTAAAGTATTACCTTTAAAACAAGTTTTAATGAACAAAATCGATCGAAAATTAAATTCATATTTGATGATTTTCGACCGTTGGTTGTATTTTTATTTGGTAAAAAAGGGGGTATTTTAAACTTACTTTTACGCGGAACGGATTCTTACTCGTCGCCGTGGATTTAATAATTAGGGTATCGTGATGAATGTTGTACGAAAAGACAGACATATATCTCTGCTTCATTACAAGCTTTAAATATTTAAAATCGGATAATAGATACGAAAATTATGAGGTCTTACATAAAGCAGGGTCGAATTTGACTAGTGCGTTTTACGCTTAACGCGGTAACATTGATAATCGGCCGATCGATACGTGTAAGCGACAGCATATTTACGTTACTATAGAGTGTCATATACATTTAATTAACATGCGTGTATATATATAGATACAAAAACTGTTTATTGTTTGAATTGCTAGAATATAATGTAAAAAGAACCCCGTATGTACTTAAAATGATAAAAACAGAAAACAAGCTTTATTATTTAAATAGTGTTGTTTCACTCTAGTTTTGAAACTGGAGATAGTTCCGGAAGCCCTGATATATTGTGGCAAACTATTTCACAGGCAAACACCTATTATTGGGCGGTACCAACATATAATTTATGCTAAAATTCCATAGAACGTGCTACGAAGCCCTTTTCTCTACTACCGAACCGTTGGTGGCGGTTTTATTCAAATATTCGATGTCATTTAAAATACTTAACATTTGCTGAAATTAAACTAATAAATCAAACCAAACATCTTTACAGAATGATTAATGTTACATTTCTTCAGTCTCCGCTTTCATATGACGATTTCTCTTCAATTACATCATTAAATTGAGTTTCAACACGCAATTTCCCCATCAACAGTCCATATTACATGATTCGTATAATGGCATTTGTCTCCAGACGTGCTTGCAGCGTTTACATTAGAAGCATGCGGGTTAAAACATTATTCGCAATCATCGGGCTTCACACAACAATTCAATATCAGCGCAATCTAAGTAATTGAGCCCAACTTAGCTCAAATATATCTTAATCAACTATATATATATCAATCCCACTTAGCCCTAACCTACCTAAATCAACCCGTATTAGTCAAACCTGCATCAATCACCGAAATTAGCACAATCTACCCAAATCAACTAAAAATAGCCAAAATCTACCCCAATCAACCAAATCCGTCACAGCTGCCTAAATTAACTCAATATTACGAGACGTTACATATTACAAAGTAAATGCAGTTCCAAGAGCTGACTTGCTGTTGTCTTTCGATGCAAATATAGGTCGTATAAAATAAGATGACAATCTGTCTAGAGTGTGATCTTAAATTTGTATTGAATGGTTCAAAATAGAGTTTTATGGTTTTTCTTTAATCATATACCTGTTAATCATAATGTTATACCTGTCAATCATATCACATATTGTTAATGCCTTTAAGAACCTTACAGATTCAGAGAAGTTCCAATATGTAATGTCTAGCGAAAATGTCGAAACAATAAACATGACAGGAAAATTTATACATCAATGTATGCTTAGAAGATCAATATACTTGAAAAATAATGTCTTATAATATGTATACCATACTACGATGCTGTTATTTGATCTTGTTTGAATTATTTTTAATGTTACACTTATAATTATGTGCTAGATATTCCAATAACATTGTTCTCTAGTCAATGAAAGCACTATTGTTTTTATTATTTTATTTTATTTTGTTTTGTTATTTTCTAATCAGTATTATTTACATGTTTGTTTATATGTTTTCTCTTTTACTTTGACATTGTTTTAAACTTGGATTGCCTTTTATGTAAATATCAAAATTGTATACCCGAGAGGGTCCAGAATTTGGAAAATAAACTATATCCTATTCTATTTAATAGTACGGTTTATGTCCGTATTGGTCATTTGCTTTCACAAAACATCTCCGCAAACAACCGAAACATGAAATAAGTTTATCTGTATATTCTTCGGTATCCTACTTTAAAGAAAGAAAAGCAACAAATCTTAATATCGAATCACATTCCACACGTTTTTAATAACCAAACATTCGGACATGTGACCATTGAATACAATGATACAAAAAGGTTAACTCCAAATTCGTCAATATCAATATTTTTTCCCCTGACATGATAGGCAATATTTGCGTCTTTTGACATTGTATTGTAAGTGACAGAAGTGATTAAATAGCAGAATGTGTGACAGAGGGAGACATAAAATAGAATAACCCACTACCGAAGTATACTGTTTTTCTAGTTCCCATTTCTATATTGCCTGAAGTTATGTATGGCGATATTTATTTCAAATACGTACGTCCACGTCATGCCGGAACGATGGAAAAACAATGTGCATAAAGCTGCATCAAATACAAATACATACAAAACTATTCTTTCATATTCTACAAATGCTTTTTACTAATATTGTTTATTGCTATTGATTATGTGTTCTGGCAATTTATTTCTATGAATGGTTTTGTATGAAGGTACGCGTCTAGACGTTTTTATCAAGCAAGTGGGATTTAGTTAAATGATAAAATTTAAAATGCGTTCTGAAGACAAAGAATAACGACGGTACGGATCAACTGGGTACATATTCAATCGCAAAATGTCGTGACAACCTTCGACTCAAGTGAGTTAAAAGTATAGATTATTCCATTCATTCAGATTGTCATTATGTGAATAATTATCAGATTTAAGATGTTTCAAGGAAAATTCGATCGTTAGATCAAAGGTGCACGAACCTCCTTAAATGAGCGTCTGAAATGTCCATGTAGTCACTCGGGTTGAAGGAAATATTATGCACCATCGGATATCCAACCAATATACCGATATAGCGTTGGTAATCAAGCAAGAATGAAAGATGAACCATGAGAAAGAAAATGTCAATGCTTAATGATTCGCAGAACTATATGACTTCTAAAACGGTCGCAAATACATGAAAGGCAAAATTTTAATGCAAATACTACTCTGTTGATACTTACACAATGACTCTAACACATATTTAATCCTGTCGTAACTTACTCCAAGGCGTCAACATTCATTCTATCAGGTAGTAACTATTCCATAGCAACAAAACACATTCTATTTTCATAGCTCTAGTGATTCAGGTTTACTTTGTACACTAAACATTCATTATCCAAGGTTTATTTCAATTTTAACATTATGTAATAAACACATTTTTTTCAGAAATTCGGTACACAAGTTTATCAGTGTGTTTTGTGACGTTCCTGAAAACAAATGAAATAATACCCAATCTGGAAATGTACTTTTGAGAAAAAAGTTTATACTGTCTGCAATAAAATTTGAATTTACCTCCAAGATGATTGGCAGGTTCATTATTGGCTAAGATCGAATTACTGCCTAGCTAGTGTGTGAGTCAAACACTGATGTAAACATTTGGTATGTTGCAGGGGATATAACTTCAGTATGTATAAGTTGTCACCAAAATGAGGAGACGGCATTCTTTGTTTACATGTATCAAGTTACTGTAGCCTTTTTTGATAATTGTAACAGGTTCCTCGCATTTATCTACAAATATGCTTAATTGCCAGCCGGTTGGTAATTCTCTATACTCTGTAGCCGGTCTTAAAAATGTTCACTAAATAACATAGTGAATAAATGCATACAGATATCTGCTACATTAACTTAAATTAATTCTGTGTCTATAAGTTAAAAAGTGACGGTTAGAAAATTTAAAAAACGTGAATCTCTGGCATCTTGGCGTTCTAGTGATAATGCAATGTAAGAGTTTTTGTGGTGATTTCTGTCAAACATATTGATAAAATAAAACATGCATACGTTTGTATGTTTATTACATTGCTTAACGACTACCGGTCCATGCTAATGACATTTATTTATTCTCTTGCATCGCACGTGTGGAATGCCATATTGCTAGCGCTGTTCCTAGATGTCTGATGATGATAGGTCCACAGTCTCGTCTAAAATACATTCGAGTTATTTGGAAAAGTGACACATATCTCTAATTATGTTTGACCCTCAATCTCAAATTAGTGGGTGATTCTTTCTCAGGTTAGAACACTTGAATTTGCAAATGCATCCAAACATAAAATTTGTCACAATAAGAGAAACTATTTCAGAGAGAGTTGAGAGTGCAAGAGATGTTAGGATAGGTAGATGAGAGATTGGAGAATGTAAGAGATGTTGGGAAAAGTTTAAATTGGAGAGAGAGTGGATGGTGCGAGAGATATTGGGAAAAGTGAAAATTGGAAAGAGGTTGGAGTGTGTTAGAGAAGTTGGTAAAAGTGTAAATTGGAGAGCGATTGGAGAGTGTAAGAGAAGTTGGGAAAAGTGTAAATTGGAGAGAGATTGGAGAGTGTTAGAGACGTTGGGAACAGTGAAAATTGATGAGAGATTGGAGAGTGTTAGAGAAGTTGGGAAAAGTGTAAATTGGAGAGAGATTGGAGAGTGTAAGAGATGTTGGGAAAAGTGTAAATTGATGAGAGATTGAAGAGTGTTAGAGGAGTTGGAAAAAGTGTAAAGTAGAGAGAGAGTGGAGAGTGTTAGAGATGTTGGGAAAAGTGAAAATTGGAGAGACAGTGGATGGTGCGAGAGATGTTGGGAAAAGTGAAAATTGATGCGAGATTGGAGAGTGTAAAAGAAGTTGAGATATTGGGAAAAGAGTTAATTTGTGTAAGAGAAGGGAGAGAAAGATTTATGGAGATAGGGAGAGGTGGGTAGAGATGGGGAAGATGTTAATTCACTTGACCATAATAATAACTATAGAGCTGGTTATTATTAATAGCCTGACAACTAACAGGGATGTACTAACGGTTGTTCTCATTCTGTACGTATACATTCCATTTGTTTAGGCTAAAACACTTAATGTTGATCAAATAGTTTGGATATATTTACCCTGCATCAGAATTATGTTCCCATCTAAAATCAGGAAGATGCTTCTGGCTGGTATCACAGACTTGCACGCCAATTGGGCTGCTCCAAGCACGAGATAAGTCAATCTTTATTAGAGCACATGTTCTGTCATGCAAATGTTTACTTCATTTAAATCCTGGTCAACAGCCATGAGATGTTCGTCACTTTCGCGACTACACGTACATTATACTCAGACACAATGCAATAAGTGTGTTTTACGATATGCCATTGGCGTATACGTCATTCCAAGGCAAGTAAGTTTTTATTTTAATCACATTTTCAGAGAATACATAATAAAGATTCTATCACATTCTATCTAAATCGTTGATTTGTCTAAAATGCTATTGTTTTTGTCCGATGTCTCATTAAATACTACGTGTGATAGATGGTACCCAATCAACAAATATATCGGTATTTGTTTATTTGATACGCAATACATATAGTTCTGTCTTCATTTAATTGATAACGGTTCCTTATAAACATTTAGAGCTACGGTGGTTGTCCGGTGGATAGTGCGCTGGATTCACACTCTTCCATTTGAATTTGACTACAATGTCAATTTAATTTACATGTGAAGTAGTTGTTGGTTCCTTCTGGAATTTGATTCGCAGAGAACTCGTACGAGCACAGTATGGTCACCGTGCAGATATCGTAAGAATGTCCTGCGATTGTCGTTCGAACCGTTGATCACGGTGCGAGATCCATATTTTATGTTATGAAACTTGGTTATTCAGCTTTTTTATGGATGAACTTAAGTATTTCAGCTTTTTGACAGCCGAGACGTGCCCGTTCGACTTTTTGACAGCTGAAACGTCGAATTCCAAGAGAAATTGGCGCGGCCCGTTGATGATTTGTCGTGAAAGAAATCTGGTTAGCAGCGACGTAGGAGGAAACTTATTATATTATTCGTTGCTCTTTTATGTTGAGATCCGCATGAAATATTGTATCCATATGTAAATGAGTTAACCTCGTAAAATAAAATATTCTTATCATTATTAAATACAATGTAGTTGATTCCTTTAATCATAACTTATTAAGCTAAAGTTTGTCAGATCTATACATCTTGCTACATCTTGTCTATAGTACAATATTCAAATAGCGTACGGAAAGGATTTTACAATAAAACATCATAGAATGTACGTAAGAGCAACATCGTCTTCAGCGTCTAACCGTTCTAAAGGTATTGTTTGCTTTCTTATTTTGATCAATTATTCTGAACAAACGCTGACCTTTTAGCACGTTTCCGGTTTGGAGACAGTTAGCATGTTTCGAATGCGTGAATAATTGTATTTGGATTTCAACAAACCCTTCCTTCCTGTCGTCTGTAGGAGGAAAACCTTGATGAATGACAATAGGGACTGATTCAATTACCACGGAAACAGATTGTTGATGCCAGAATACTGAATTATTTTACAGCCAGGAAACGTCACATGCGAATTTTGTGACTGTCCTTGTGATTTATAACATGTAATATTTGTCGTGTGTTCTTGTTTATGCCTTTCTTGCTCTGTTGTTTTGCTACCGTCTCTATCCGATTTGATATTATCTTAGAACTTGTAAAGTAAAGTTGTCCGTTTGCCGGGTTACGGTCGTTATCTGAAAATATAACCATCGTCATAATTGTACCAAATAACATTGATGTACGAGAGGCAATTCAGAATTAACCGGATTGTGTCGATGACTCAAAAACTATTTTTTATGAAGCATTCGAAACAACACAGCGACAATAAACAATGTGTGCTGGATATATTCTGAAAGTTTCAAATTATTTGCACAAATAACAATAACACTATACATAAAACTACACAGTAGATGAACATAGATAAAATGACGTTTGCAAATTACAAATACTTCACAATGTCTCCATCTTTAAACAGTTTTATGCTAACAATTTTCAAATACCTAGACATTAATTAACAAATAAAGATCTGTTCGCGTATTTTGTCGATGAATAAAACATGGGCAGGAGTTCGGATGCGGATGCTTCGCACTCGTGATTTATTCGCACTCGTGATTTATTCGCACTCGTGATTTAATTCTCCGCATCCGAACGAGTGCCCGTGTTTTATTCACCGACAAAATACAAGAACATAGTTTTTATTTCGAATCTAAATACGATAACATCCCGCACTATATAATTGCGCGCATTCCATTTTCACCCATTTGACATTTAACATAATTCCACGCTGAAATTGAGTGGCTTATTAGCTGATACAATTACCTCCCTCGTTAATGAAAACGACCTTAGTAATTTTCTGAAGGAAATAACACATTTTAAACATTAAAACAATGTTAATAACACGCGTATAGTGTATCTATTTCATGAAATGAAAAATATAAATGAATTGATTATCAGAAGTTTTTATGAATCTTTGTTTCGAGAGTTTATTGGAGTTTCTAAAAATAGATGCGTCATAGCTGTAACACTGGATACTCGTGGAACTCGCGGTCCGTTAAAGTTTTACTATAAAGTTTACGTTTATTCATTCATAAATAGGTCACGTGATACGGGGCGTAAATAGTAACAGCCAATTTGATACCATGTTTATTGCGGTAATAATACATGGCTTAGTCTGCTCTTTGTTTAATGGATTAATCCACAGATCGTGTTAGAATTGGTAATGATATAAGAAACATGTCTTCATAACAAATTTTAGTATATTTCGCCTGGGCTGGTTCGCACCTCACACTTATCAGGTCAAATGTTTCCATGTTTCAATGTATGTCGTTCACAGCGGCCCTTACCGACTCGATCAACGTTGATCCCTATGAAGTCATTCGGCACCGCATGTAAATTTTCTATGTTGATTGTGTTTGTGCTGTATGGTACATTGCTTCTTAACATGGTTCTGTCCTGTACGGCGGCTGCTTGTGAAAACCGAACCAGTTTTATTGGAAATTTCAGTACTATTTGTCAACAAAATGACATATTTACGACAACGCATTAGGCAGACTTAGTCATAGATCTTAATTGTTTCACCGTTGTTCTCATAAATAATCCAGCAGAATAAAGTACCGTTCATGTGTCGTTGTCGTGCCCTGTGCTAATATATCTCTGTTTTATTAGCTGTGTACGTCCCATAGCCTGTCTATAGGACACTTGATCAGTCTAGGATTTACGTCTTCTGTCACAATGTTACTGGATATATCTACCATTCGTTCATCGAAATTTGTTTCTATACCTCCTTTAAATACCAGTATATCTCTTTAATACAGGCTAGATTGTATCTGATACATTACATCTAACGGTGTCTAGATTGATTGTTTTCACAGCGTTTATCCAATAAAGAGTTTTCTGTGCCAACCAATACCTACCGGGAGATAACGTTCACCGTCTAGTTGTGGCAATAATGGTTTGACGAGTAAAAGTATGTTCTTACACTGGTATATTACTTAAGATAGAATTTTTGTACAAATCAGTGTGTTCATACCTAGCCGGATTATTAGTCAGATATACGACATACAATTCTTATTATGTTTTTAATCGAGTGGTTTCATATTGGCGTATTTATTGTTATGTGCTAAAAATAGTCGTATTGGCATAAGTTTTTCCAAAATGGCATCCATAATTGCGGTAAAGAAGATTTGGTCGGCAGAAAAGATTATTTCGACCAACTTCAGAAAGTGTAAACTCGTAATTAACCCTGGTTTCTGCTATTTTCTAGTATTTTCAGCCCTTTTTGTCTTGTTTCGCTCATATGTCTCACATAAAGTGGACCAAGGCTAACATTGCAGTGCAAAACAACGCAACATCAAGGCAACCTCTCCAGAGCCAATCCCCGTTTGAGATACAAACGTCGGCTGTAACAGTTATACTATATGCATTGTTAAACGATGGCACTTATTCAAAGATTCTTCAAAAATGAATTGATGAATGTTGTAATGTATATGCTGCAGTGAGACGGTCAGCACAAAACAAGTGAGATGAATTTGTTACACGGTGAAAGCACCATGTTTTATCATATTTTTAATAAGATTGGCCTTTTTTGACATTGATATATTGAAGCACGAAAAACGTTTACACTCAAACAATATTGCAATTACAAATGTATACATATTTATTCATTTGCGCATCACACTAGTTATCAACAATCACAGGTGGCCGTGTAGATTTAACAATCTTAGTTTTACGTGTAGCATCAAATATGTTCATGTAAATTACACTAGTCAAAATACCTTCAAAAATACATAAAATCGAATCCCGATAAGTAAGCTATGAGTAACGATTATGTAGCATATTGATGAAAATTTCATTAAAAGCATGAACTACTAACGAAGGAAGTAAACGATACTGCTATCTGTATCTACAACAAGAAGCGTACGCAGACTTTGTTATGAAATCCCTAAAAACCTTGAACCTTAAATCTTCGCTTGAGGCTTTTACAAAAATTCCAACTTAAAGTGTTTTTACTCTGCATTCTTAACTGGGATCGTTGTACACTTATTTATAAAGCTACATAGTAATGCGTTAATTTCATTGTAAAAGTATGTGAAAACAAGCATGCTGGTTGGAAACTTAATTTCGGTATATAATACTTGCCGTTTCTAAGCAACGAATGAGTAATTATACACTTGTTAATTCAATTTCTCCCACGTTTATATTGTACAATCTTGTTTAAATGTAATGAACTACAGTATATAATTCTATTACTTGAGAACAAATGAGATACTTACGGTTTACATCCTCATGTTATTGTACAGAACGTTACCCTTTATACAACCTTACTTCTATACCAGTGTAACCCTTAAACCAACCTTACTTCTATGCCAACGTTACTCTTTATACAACCTTACTTCTATGCCAACGTTATTCTTTAACCAACCTTACTTCTATGCCAACGTTACCCTTTATACAACCTTACTTCTATGCCAACGTAACCCTTTAAACAACCTTACTTCTACACCAACTAACTTGGTATTTAGTATTTGTTCTATAATTTCGACCATTTCAGTCGTCTAATCTTTGAAGAACACTCATTTTCCCCAGGAAGTACTTCACACCCACTACGCCTCCTTAGTAAGTTACTTATCCCGCGCATGTGTGTGTGTGTGTGTGTGTGTGTGTGTGTGTGTGTGTGTGTGTGTGTGTGTGTGTGTGTGTGTGTGCGTGTGCGTGTGCGTGTGCGTGTGCGTGTGCGTGTGCGTGTGCGTGTGCGTGTGCGTGTGCGTGTGCGTGTGCGTGTGCGTGTGCGTGTGCGCGTGCGCGTGCGCGTGCGCGTGCGCGTGCGCGTGCGCGTGCGCGTGCGTGTGCGCGTGTGATGTGAACGTTGGTGTGTGTGTTTGTGCATTTGTAAATGTGTGCGTGAGCGTTAATATTTGAGCATATTATTACAATTGTCTATGTACTGTATGTAAAATCATGGACACTATACCTATGTTTTGGGAAATAATCTTATGAAACCTTTTTAATGTAAGAACAATTTCAAGCTGGTTTGCCATCATTATGGTCACTAGTTGGCATATGTGGCCTAACTCGACTGTAATATTCAAGTGTGAGGTGGTTTGTCGTTGACTAGGACGGATCATTTTTATTGTTCGGCAGTGTATTGGGAACTTCATTTTAGGATTTCTGGCAGCTAAAACTAGGCATTATAGTCGTTTTTCTGTGGAAACTGGGTAATTCAGCTAGGACATTCAGTCGTTTGGTTACTGAAACTAATAATTCATTATACTTTTCGACAGCTTGGACTTGGGCGGATCTGTACTTGTTTAGTTGGGCATTTTGCATTGTCTGTGTTATATGTTTTCTGTGCTCGGTTTGTTCAGTTTGGGATTCTACTTTGTGTGTTTTTATTGTTTTCTGTGCTCGGTTGGTTACGTTGAGTGTTGTCTTCCCTATCTGGCTTAATATAATCTTTTGGCTTGAACTTTTTGATATTTAGTTTTTCAGCCACAGTGTTCTGCTTTTTCTGTTGAGTGCTACAGTAAATTCCATGTCCGATTCAATAGATATTTGTGTGACTGAATGTCCAATTTAAACATAATTCTACACCTATGTTCCTTCGGGAAATCAGGGTCGTAGGAGATCCGTTAAATCTTTAAAGATGGATCATCTATAATTATCTTGGAAACATTACGTTCTTCCAACATGTGTTTCGTATAATTGCTTATAAATGTTGATTGAATTTCAATTTGGTCTGAAAATGCCTGTTCAAAAAATGATTTTGTACTTTACGAGATTGGAAATACTCTTTGACATTCAATTTACGTATTTAGAGTGCTAGTATGTACTTCATCTGAACACTGAATAGTAGAACAATACTTCATATTCCTTTGGCAGTGCATTATATTTCTTTATGTCGTAAAATGTTGTATCTAGTATCGGTGCTTGCACTTAGCGAATGTTTCTATCACATTTGATCATGTTTATATCAGGTACGCACGTGATAAGTAGAATATTGATTCTATGTCCAAAGTTTTTCAAATTAGGTTATTCAATTTTGAAATAATTTAATCTGATTAGTAAGAATACATTTTCATGATGTTTAATAGAATGCACCAGGAGTACCCCAAATATAATTATCTGTCTAGACTGGCTTGATATCAATACAAATTTTGATAAATATAGTTAGAAATAATAATCTGGCCTGCTCAGACGAAATATCAAATATTTAATTGAAATGTAATCACAAGTCAGAACAACATATGTCTCAGTATAAGCCTACAAGGCTGTAAATTATAGAATGTGATTTTTTCAAACTTACTTAATTGTTTCAAAAATATTATATAAAGTCAGACAGGGAAGGCAGCACTCAACTCAACCAGCCGAGTACAGAAAACATTAAAAACACACAAAGCACAATGCCCAACTAAACAAGCGCAGATTCGCCCAAGTCCAAGCTGTCGAAAAGTATAATAAATTATAACTAGCTGAATGACCCAGTAGAAATGATTCAGCAACCAAAAGGCGGAATGCCTACGCTGAATGACTTAGTTACAACAGTAAAACTGCTGAACTACATACTTATAGCAGCCTTTAGTCGAAATTGTGTTTGATTGTACATTTATGAGTAGTTAACTCTTAATATGACAAAACTTATAAGCACTAATTGTTATTGTTCAATTACTTTACTTTTGATATGGGCCCATAATGTTGCGTTTTGTATACATTGTTATCAATATTGGAGACTATTAGTAAGCATGCGTACAGGAACCTGTCTACATTTTAGCATACATTTGTTCTGCATTTTTAGAGTATACTGATGTAGTTGCTATGCAGTTAACGTAATCCGTCCATCATTAGCCGACGTCATTTCGACGTAATTTCGTGTTATTACGGGAAACTTCGGTACCGTCCGGAAAATTTTATAAACATCCGTAAACATTAAATATTTTTATTTTACGGTATTCATATCAATAAATCTGCTTAATAAATTATGTCTTGGTAATTATATTTGACGATCTTTAAAAAAATAAATTTAAAATAAAAAAAATAGTGACGAGTTCCTTCCCTTTGATATTCGAAGTCAAAGAAACGCTCGCGAAATCAAGCGCCGAATTGACATGGCGAGCAGACTTATTCTCGACGTGAGGTCGATTTTGTCACCAAAACTGTGTTATTCGGAAGGGTTGAGGACTATTATCAGTCTAAATTACATTGGTAAACACCGTTGTGAGGACAAATACCGTTATTCTTATGAATTTTCGGTTGAGAACGATGGAAATCTCGGAAACAAACATTGAGCTGTGGAGAAAACGAAAGTAGAAATATTTCTGTTGCACCATTTCGTCGAGAAGAGACTCAATAGTGCAAACCAGCCTATGTTGATGTTCATCACGATGCTTCTCAAATCTATTGAGGTAAAACTTGCTAAAACATTGTGTTCTTGATCAAATATTCTTGTATCAGATGAGCGTTATAGGCTCCATTTTACATCTTGTTATTGTCAGCTCGACTGTACTTGGTCATTTTCAATTCAGAACTACATGTATTCTGATTTTGAATGGTTATTTTTGTAATCTTCGTGTAAGCATAGTGTTATTTTATTTAGATCAAATGGATAATTTAGTTTAAAAAGCTCAGTGGAAGTCTCGCTTGTTTTTTTGTAAAAGATGTAGGCCTACAAGGAATAGCCCATGTATCTACATGTACATATTTGTGAAAGAACTGGACTACATGTACCGAAATAGCCTTGTAGTAGCCGCAGGTCTATTGTTTAGTGTACTCGACTTGTAACCGGGAAAGCCGGGTTCAAGGTCCAGGCCTTTTTTTGCTGAATTTTGTAGAGGCCCAGGCCCTTTTGTTTTGTGAAAATTTAGCACGAAAATCCTCAAAATTGTGAAAAAGTTGGCGCAGAAACTTTTCAAATTGTTATAAACTAAGCGCGATAAATCATCAAATTGTGAAATAATTTTTTCAGATGTTAGCTCTCAATTTTTGTCCACTTGTCCCAAACATGCATGTTATGATATAATACTTCATATCAAGTCCAGTACAGGAATATATGACTTTTTATCTATGTTTGGTTTGTTTGATGCTTTGTGGTGAAGTTGTGAAGGGGCCTTTATAAATTGTGAAAGGGGCTGATGAAGGCCCCTCGTATATAGTGAAAAAAAGCCCTGAGTTCACATAATACTTGTTGCAACATCTGTCTATTTGATAGAAAAACAAAACAAATATATCTGAAATATATTTGAACTGCTACAGATTCTTATAAAAGTAGTTTACCTTAAGCATTTCTGCACTAAGTATGCGACATGACACTATAAATCTGCCATGTCACTTAGTGTCAACATAATAAACAACAAGGTGATAATAATTATTATTTATATTTGCAGGGAATCGAGAATGGTATGTTTCACTTGAAACAGTTGACTTCAAAACTAGAGATGCTGAAGAAATGTGTGCAGAATTGAGAAAATGTAAAAGTGTAGTGTAACTGGGAGGTAATGCATGATTGTATTGTTACAGTTTGTTGCATAAGCAGAAGTAATGCGCGTCCATGTTTTGCAAATACATTGTTCCTAATGCAAAATTTAGGTTATAATTAAGCACCTATCCCTAATTCAACGATTTGAACTTTCTGTCTTATAATTGTATACATAATTCAGTTTGGTTGCTAAAATTGTTTTTGGTTGTAGTTACCATGACAATATTCCAAATAAATTCAAATTATATTGCAGTTCAGTCATAGATCTGTTCTTATAATATCTGTCTTTATTGGAGCTGTCATTGACGATTCCGATTTATCGTTGATACATTGATATATTGATTTTCAAGTAAAGGTGAACAAGAAACAGACCTATCAGTCATGTAGCAGTCACTTAATTTGAATTCTACACTCTATATATTTAATACTGGGTATAGATTCAGCTTTTGAAAATAGCACCTTTGGTTTTAGTTTAGATTTGATATAATTTGACAATCTCTGAACTTTCATTTTTTTAACAAAGAAAATGTTTTGTGCAGGACCACCAGGATCATATTAGTATATACATGTAATTATAATGTTAAAATATTATTTGCAGGTTGTGAAATACTGTTGCTGAATACTACACAGATTGCAACAGTGGAAACAGACATAGCATATTACCCGGAATGCAGCACGGGAACAAGATTTTGCATATAACCCAGATCGGACCATGGAACTTTTTTCTGAAAGATTGTTAAATATTTACATATTAATAGAGGAATATATCGCGCAGTTGTTCCAGTCGTTGCCGGCAGTCACTAATGCTACTTTTATACTTTCACTCAGAAATGGTTGTATTGTTCAAGATTAGTGTCAGTGTCCATACCGTCTAAATTTGGATTGGCAGACAAAGTTCCTTTACTTTGATTCCATGTGACAGTTTTCCTGTGTCATAAAGTGCATTCTATTGTATAAATAATAATTGAGTGTCAATTAAGAACTTGGGATACAGAGTGTATGAGTTAATTTTCACCCATTACTCCATAGATATACAACTTGAACATTTATAAGTATGAGACAGGACATATAAACTTTATAAGGGTATGATTATACTTGTAAAGTATGCTTGGGTATATTGAGTTTAGCACACCTGTCATATAGTCACAAGGTGAGCTTTTGTGATCACTCGATGTCCGTCATTCCCACCCTTTTTGCTTGCATAGGCAGTAGAAATCACAATTTTACTGTAATCTTTATGAAACATAGACACAACGACCATCTCAACAAATATTTATTTTATATTGGGTCATTTGGGGTTAAAAAGGTGTTATTTGGTCAAATCATACATGCATCTTGTGAAGTCACAGGAGTTCACTATTTTGGTCCAATTTTTATGACTGATCATCTCAACAAAATCTGGCTCAAGTTCTATATTGGGTCATAAGTGGTCAAAACATAGGTCAATATCATTATGTGAAATCATACATAAACCTTGTGCAGTCTCTAAAGGTCTCCAGTTTGGTTTAATCTTCATGAAACTTAATGACAATGATCCCTAAACAAAGTCCTTGTCAAGTTCTACATTGGGTCATCTGGGATAAAAAAAACTAGGTCACTATAGATCCAACCATGCATACATGTACACATTGAGTAGTCACTAGAGGCCACAATTTTAGTCTAATCTTTATGAAACTTTGTGACTTTGGTCACGATGATCAACTCAGGGTCATCTGGGGTTAAAAACTAGGCCACTGTGTTAAATAATCGATAAAGCTAAGTTGTCTTTTAGGGCATGTGGCTAATGCTGTGTTGATTGTGACAAATGGATGGCTGTCAGTTCACTAATGTCTAAAACATATTTGCTTTTGAATGAAAACATGACGTGTGTATATTCATTTTCTTAGTTAGATCATTAGCTATAAGCCAATGGATGTTTTAATGCGTTTTCTTATTTTTGGGGTTATACAATGGTCCAGCCAAAGGGAAGGAATTTAACTATTTCTGTATCCATAGCAACCACAGTTTCAATCAGAATAATACAAATATTCAAGTTTACACAATCTCCTTTTAAACTCCTTTCTGTATACCAAGTTTCATAGGTCTTGCTTGGAAACTGTTTTAGTTATGCCAGGATTCCAGATTTTATAGATTTTTTTCTATTTCCGTTTCCGCACTTTTTGTTATAATCAAAACATATTTAGATGTGCATAATCTCCTTATTGGCACCTACCCACATACCAAGTTTTGTAATCCTAACTTAGAAACAGGATCCAGATTTATACATTTTTTCATTATTTTTGTCTCCATAGCAACCACAATTTTTGTTAGATTCAAAATATTTTTGGACGTGCATAATTCCCTTATTGCCCCCTATCCACATACCAAGTTTCATAAACCTAGTTTGAAAACTGTTTGAGCTATGTCAGGATCCTGACCTTTGAGGAACGGACGAAGGGTAAACCTATGTCCCCTCTGGTTGAAAACCGATAGGGGACTAAAAAAAATGTCTGAATTTTATGTCAGAACATACATCAACTTGTAGCAAAGGATCTAACTAACAAAATGAATACACACATGGCATGTTTTCAGTCAATAATGAAAAAGTTTCTGTGTTTTTAGTAAATGAGAACTCATTCTCCAGCGAGTACAGAAATAAGAGTATGCAAAGAAAAGTACATTTTCTGAAATAAATCTGTGGTAAACTTTTTTTATTTTGTTATTTTCTTATACAATATTGATTACTTAAAATTTGTATGTTACTATTGTAGCATGCCAATCATTTTATAAGATGATTTTATACCATTCTTTGAAAGGGAAATTTAAATATTTTGATAAATCTACTCATTCAAAACACTGAAATTGAAAGATAGAGGTGAAAGAAAAAAATATGAAGTAATTTACAAATTTCTGTTACATATCATTTACAAACACATTCCATTGGCTGTGTAAAAACATAAAACTTTGCACAATTTATTGATTTTATTGACACAAAAAATAGAAAAATACTGTTAGGACCTTTTCTGAAATTTGCTCTATTTTGATATGGATGGTTACCATAGTTAAAATGGAATTTCTCCAAAACGGCGTGGTAAAAGTTTTTAAAAAATTATATTTAGACAAGCCATGTGATACCCTTAATGAAAAAGTTAGTTTCATTGGGAATCTAAATTTTGCCAATGATGGATGGATTACCTTAAATCGCAAATATAATACTTGTAAAGATGTGTAAACGCTCTATTTGAAGTTGTGCATAAGCAATATGGCATACTGTAAGATGGATGGAAACTAACTTTATCATTGTAGTAGTATTGTTCCATTTTATATTTGCAGATAAAGACAGTAACAGTAACTGCGTGACAGTAAGAGAAAACATACATTGATCACAGAAATATGAAGTATTAATACAACTGGCAATAAGCCCAAACGTGTACGAGGCAGTCCGATATGTTTTATGTGAATCCGAGTCATTTGTTCGACAGATGATTCATTATCAATGCAATAACCATCTCGTATAATTGCTACGTTTGATTGTCAGAGCTTTTAGAAGAAGCCGCAATACTGCATAGACTGCCAAAGGTAATAATCAATTCCTTTTCTAGTTACCAATCTGGTATTCGTTGAGCAGCTTTATGAAGAAAATATACATGGGAATATTGTTTTAAATACTGGATCTCTTAGTTTGAGTGAAATATCGAAACATGTAGTTAAACATGACTTTACATAGACAAACGTTCAATTTCGTCGAGGTTTGATGTGCGAGAAGGAAAGGACAAAATTGTTGGCAGCAGGGGAAATGTATAGAGTTGGACTATTTACACGTGGTGGAAAAAAGTGACGTAACATAAATAGCTAATATGATTTGCAGCAAAGACTTTATCAGTTGCTTCATAAAAAGAGTTTATAACGACTCGGCGAGGAGAAGTGTTAATATCTACTTCTTAAGTTGCCTTTTAAAGATGTCTGCACTATCAATACAAGCGGTTACCATCCATGTATAGTGAACAGACTAAAATATGCCTTAGTAAATGTTTCAGAACTGATAAAACACAAAAAGCGTTAATCGGTTGACGTTCATGTGTTTACCGAATGAACAGCTTTGGTTAAATTGATATTCTTAGAGTTAATTAAGTGACGGCTGAAACACACAGTATCAATATAACATTAGTTGATGCACATCGACGACAAGTAGCTATACTAGTGTAATAAAAAGGTAGTTTAAAGCCAGGATGAAATTGAATTCGTTTTATGTGGTCGTCTTTTTGCCGACCATTGTGACAATTATGGAATTGCCAAGCTAATGTTAAGTGCAAACATTTGGATTTAATGCTTTTGTTGGCTGTGTGCTTCAATTTTATTACTCTCGTCTGAACATTTTGTTTCACGATATTCGTAAAAATCGATTAGAATTGGAGAATTTAAGTATTCTACTAGTCAATGGTTTTCGGTTCTCGCTGTAGTTCTGATCAGTGCATTCCTATTGGTTCGATCGTAATTCGGGAGACAGCGACGAAGAGAGTAGTGGTTAATTCAAAGAACACACGACAGAACCTAACAACGCAGTATGATGTGAAGTGTCTGGCAGATATATTGGAATATATGTACGCAGGAGTTTAAAGAAAATTTATTTCGGCTTCATGCATGATTAATGTATCGGAATCGTTTTGTATTCCATAAAATTGTTGAACGCAAGATATGTAATTAACCACAAGAGGGAAATATGTTGAAAACCTTGATGAATGATAGAAGCAGTGGATTTATCGTTCACCATAAAAAACAATAAGAGGGTCGTGTTAATTTTAATTTGTTTGTAACTGATTGTGTTTTTGTCTTCCGGATATAAGTGATACAGTTGAACTTTACATACTCTAGTTGTATCGTCTTGGGTTGTAATACAAAAATCAACACCGAAGATGAATGCTTACATGAAAATGACGACAAGTCATTTAACAATAGATTCGGAACAGCAACGTATCAAGTTAGCTGTTCTTGGCGCACCGGGAGTTGGAAAGACATCAATTGTTCGACAGTTTGTATCTAATGCCTTCCAGGATGACTATCAACCGACGGATAACAAGCAAGTCTTCTATCCGTCTGTGATCATAAATGACCATTTGTATGAGCTGAAGATCATAGATTGTCCTTATATTCCTTATTTTCCTGTGAACTCATTATATGAGTGGACGGATTATCGCGGATACGGACTGCGAAACGCTTCAGCGTATATCCTTGTATACGATATAACAGCCGAAGAAAGCTTTCATTACATCAAAAACTTGCGTGATCAAATTGTAGAGAGCCGAGACATGCATGATATTCCTTTATTTGTCGTCGGTAATAAATATGATCTTTCCGACGACCGTGGAATTTCTCGTCGGGAAGTTGCGAGTTTGGTTAAAAAACATTGGAAATGTGGCTACATCGAATGCTCAGCAAAATACAATTGGCATGTTGTATTGTTGTTCAAAGAACTTATGAAAACTATAGACTACATAGACTATGGTCATAAACCGACGTCGTTACGGGTCCAGGATGCTCTTAGAAACAATAGATGTGTTATTTTATGATGAATACATGTATATGTATCGTCAGTGCTCTATATAATCTTTATACTGTGATGTGATTCCAATATATTTTATATAATACATGATATTGTAAACAAATTATGTTACATTGTTCAATACCAAATTAGATCTCTTTATACAACTATGTACTAATTGAAATAATGTAAAAGGAATTTAAATATCAAAAAGGTAACTGGTTTCTTTAATGTAAAGACTTGGTGCTGGAGGCACTTGGTCATTTAATATATACCTTCATCTAAGTAGAAGTAATGGCACATTGTCTTTTTTTATTTGAGCTACAGATTATGTTTTACTTTTATTTCAATAAGTTCTATTTTGTTACTGAAAACTGGAGCTCTCAGAACCATTTGTACTCTCTGAAAACTGAATAAGACTAATAACATTGTATACAAATTATGTTACATTGTTGCATACCAAATCTGGATCACTTAATATAACTATATTCTTATTAAAATAATGTAAAAGGAATTTAAATATCAAAAAGGTAACTTGTTTCTTTAATGTAAAGATTGGAGGCTCGAGGCACTTGGTCATTTTATATATATACCTACATTTAAGTAGATGTAATGTCACATTGTCTTCTTGTAATCTGAGCTACAAAACGCGAGTTGCACTAAAACCAATCAGTTAAAATTAATAAACATATGTTACGGAATTAAGAAACGGAATGTTAAGAAATGCAGCGCTCCGTCTTTTGATAAGCATAACAGTGTTGATTTCCCATGTAGCCTGACGGTAAGACATTTACGTAACACAAATAAGCGAAAGGCATTCTGATTTTCTATTTTTGTCCGTTATGGTCGTTTATTATAGTTATCATATCATAGTCATGAACATGGATCTTTATAAAAATGGCATCGATTAAATGCAATAAATATTTAGATGTATATTGTTGATTACATGTATATTCTGACGAACAAACTAACCACAAAACCTGGCCTTGGATTAGCACTCGAATGTTCTACCGGCGGGACAATTAAATAAAAAAGTATCCAATAAACATTCATGAACCTTCTTAATGCTAATATTTTAATTTATGTAATTTGTTTTGAGTTGGACGTACACAAAACAATTGAGCCGCGGGATCGATCGATAATTAAATCAACACGTGTTTAATTTTTTATTATTTTATTATCAATTATCATTATTGGTTCATGTACATGAATTTTGTTTTGTGTCATACGGATAAGAAAAAGTGATTCGCGAGAAAATGTATGTACACGTAACACACTAAGGGAGGAATTACTGAGTGATATATGAGAATACAATTAACCTGGTCTGGTAATTATAATAATATGTTGTTCATGTTGCAACTAAATTTCTTGCTCAAATTTCAAATAGCTCAAACGTCTCATGACTTGCTAAAACGTTTTAAGTACATGTATAGAGTTAAAAAACAGTGATTCATTCCTAATTAAGCAAAGGTGATTTAATTGTTGCACCTTTCTTTACAATTGTAGTCCAATCTGCTTTATGTGTTATCTTGACTTTATTCTCCAGTTATCATATTAAGCATAAAACATTCCATTTGTGTGTACATTTCATATTGGGACCAATATTTACTCCGATCAAATGTTAAGCACCCACTTTTATACATTCCTTTCTTGATAAAACGATGTTTGGTACAGTATACGTTCTTATCTTGTTGACATTTATTTATATGGTACAGCGTTTTTTTTAGATTGGTACATGCTTATTTCTATATAATTACCCAAACTAGGCTGACAAACTGTCATTTACTTCATAATTGTTGCAAGTGAGTTTTAACTAACCTTTTCGATACAGTGCATTCAACAAGCAATTGAACGAACGAAATGAGATGTGTGTTATAAATTAAACTAACCTGAGCACAAAACACTCATGGTTAGTTATTGTGATTATTGACTGCCAATCGTACATTTTTTCTTTAAAACCCTTTGACGATCTTGGACCAAACTTCACCGGATTATTCTTTGAATGATTCTCGTTGAAAGTAGTTCAATTGGTTCCGATTAATCCGGAATAGTTTGTCATACATTTGTAATGACGTAAACCACAATACTGGAACCACCACTAAACGTTGCGTCAAATGAAGTTGTTTGTTGACTTTGCTTTTTTGAGTTAACCTATCATTTTTAGACATAAAATTGGCATTTATATGTATATAATCTATTTTTACTGTTAAGTTAAACTAACACGTTGCTACTGTAAAGATTTGGTTTGGACAATCGATAGTGTTAGTTGATAAATGAAATTTAAACTTTTAGATATGAGACTTACTCGACTTATATAGTTATTTTTGCTTTCTCCACTGATTTGTCCGACTTGCGAGAAATAACGTCGCACAATGTACACACATCGAAAAGTATTCTGGCATGTTTTTTCTTTCGTGGTTGCCTTTGCGATAAGTGGTATAAAATGATCGCTGAAATTGCATGTATAATTTTTAACGTTATTTTACGCGCATGTGACAAATCACTGGACACTGACAAACAATCGGCATTTTCTGAGTATGTCCCCGATTTCGAAATCAAAATTGTTTATGTAAATAAAAATAAAAAGGTATATTGACAATTTTTTCTCATGCGGTTATCTAACAGATAAATGTTTTAAAATTGTGGTCGAAATTTCATGATTTATTTTTACGCGCGTGGGACAAATCACTGGACACAGGGAAACAAGCGACACTTTTCGAGTATGTCGTCGAAATTTCATGATTTATTTTTAACGTTATTTTTTGTTATTTTTACGCGCGTGGGACAAAATCGGCGGACACAGAAAAACTAACGGCAATTTTTGAGTATGTATCCAATTTAAAAACCAAAACTATTTATGTAAACAACATTGGAAACGAATTCTAAGGTATTTTTCGTTTGTGAATTCCTTCGCAATAAATGATGTAAAATAATTGCCGTAGTTGACTGTTTTAATTTTTCAACGTTATAAATAATTTTGTGACAAGTTTCTGGAAAATCTGTGGACAAATGAAAAGTGACGGCATTCGCCGAGTACGTCTCCAATTTCAAAATATAAAATATGTATGGAAACATCAATACAAACGTATTCTGATGTTTTTTCTCCAGTTGTTCTCTTTACGATAAAGAGTATAAAAGTACCGCCAAAATACCATGGATTTATTTCTCATGCTAAAACGCAACGTTGTGACACGTCATTTTTGAGTCAAATGTTATCTTTGTTGCCTGTTTGTCATTTTAGAATTATATGTCGACTCCATGAAACGTATATCATTCGATTCGTTATTGTATATGCTTTCTAACGATATGTGTATTATGCACATAGAAACTTTGAAATTATTTAGTATGGGCTTAATTAACGACGAAAATTGATCTTGACGGGATGGTTCCAGTTTTGTCGTTACGTCAATATATGTAACCTGATACCAGCAAAACACAAGTATAAAGGACGATTTGGTATGATAAGTATGTCCGTACCATAGTTGTCACTTTTCAGATATGAATCAAATGGATTATAATTTGTATGTTGTCTTTATTTAAATAATTAATTATTTATAACACTTGTAAGGTTGCACAGTGTATCACGTGGCAGTGTTATTGGTCACCTGAATTATGCAACCATTGGTTTTAAACCGCCCAAATGATTTAATCCTAATCGTTCTTTTATAGATAAAGGTATACATGTATATCTATATCAAAACAAACAACTGCTTTACATCCTTTCAGTTGCTGTTTAGAACAAGTTTTCAACAGTGTTTTCAAACAAAACAATTATCAATATTTCCGTAGATGAAGACCTCATTATCAGTCTTGAATTACTTCTTAGTTTCTAAAAGATATTTCTTAGACAGTTTGGAATCATCCGTGGTATGTGTTTCGTTCTGTGAATTGACACATCTCTGTAAAACTTTCATTTTAATCAGTATTAAATTAATCATGCGTTCTAAAAGCGATAAAGGCGAGGTTACATCTGAGAGAAGTACATCGCTTAATCGATTTGAACGGAGGTATTGGCATGGCACGTCATCTAGTATATAATTCTGGCATTTCTTGATTTGAATTTATTGTTCAGTTTAGATTATGATATTGATATACCATGTAGAAAGTACGTATATATACGAAATGTACATTATCATGTAAAACAAATTGCACCACAATTTATCATCACGGAATAGTAATATGCAAATGATACCAGTTTTTAAATTAATACTTGTGAGCGACACGTTGTTAACATAACTATATATTATATGATAATTTATACCTTGCTTTTAAAATTAAAAAAAAAATATTTTCTTTATTGGGCTGCGACATATTGTTCTGTATCAATACATTTACATACGTCAGCTGATCACGTCAGATTAAATTAATGTATATCAACGATATTTTAACGGAGGTGTTGTCTAGTATCAATTAGATCTTTGTTTACTTACGTTCGTTAATTATTTTTATGTGATTTAATGTCTGATATCTTGTTTACTAGCACTTATATACTTGATTGGTCCCGTTACAATGAACTGGAGCATTTACTGTCGATAGAAACGTTGTTATAGAAACCAATATGCCATGAGACATGACTTTTCAGTCAACATTTTTAAACTGCATATTATCAAAAAACTTGTGAATAGATTGTTAGCTGGGCCTCCTTAAAAGGTATAAAACTATCTATTACATTCCTTTAGTCACTTGATATAACAGTAAATTAATAAAAATGAAGAATTTGAATATTTTCGTCCAAAGCCATTAGGTCCAGAAGTACTGTGTGGCGTGATACATGAATTAATGGTATCGAGATATTTAAATTTTATTTTTCAGGGGAAAAACCTATTCACACATAGAGGATATTACATGAGTGTATTTCCATATTGAATTTATTAAACGAGTCGAGCATTTTATCGATTTTTTCAACGAGTTTAATAAATTCAATGTGGAAAGTCACAAATGTAATGTTCTTTTTATCATATGTTAGCCTTGTCCGGCCAAAACATAAAATAGCTACGCATTTTTCACTATAACAAACGCGCAACTTTGACAACGTCGCCTATCCTTTGAATGACGTCGCGTGATAATTATTTTGCTAGTGTAATATCAAAAATTAATAATGGCTTTATTACGCTATGTAGTATAGTACTAGGTTCCAAGTACTAACTAACTCAGTTTATTTACGTTCCAACAATATATTTATTTACAACAATATAATTTAGACAGAGCATTATGACATTTCAGTCCCTCCTGGGTGGCTCTCTCTCTCGAGCATTGTTGCCCAGAGTGCTGTCCAGTGTATGCTTAGCCCAGTGTATATAAGACATACACTAATGGCGGAGGTCACGTATCCATTGACAGGCTCGCACGATCCCTGATAATGAGCGAAGTTATTGTCCACAAGCTCGTCTATCAAATCACCATCAAGTCACGTTTCTGAAATGTAGGCGAGAAATATGAATGACATGCATCTAGTTAATTGTGATGTACTTATTAGCCACCGTGTCTTTGGTCGCTTCAGTTATGGTGTATTTACTTCGTCGTTTTGGCAGTCAGGTCAAACTGTCAATCTGACAATACTACAGCTACCGCGACGTCAAACATGTGATAAATGACGTTATTATACTCGAGTGACCGATTTAATGCAAACTTGTCCCTGTTGATGGTCAACTTGAAAATGTGGAATTCTTGAACACACAAAGTCACGTGTGTTACTTTAAACCGTGTGTGTGTAATTGCCAAGTTTTGTACGCACGACAGACGATGGCGTGGCACTAACATAATGTGACATTTTGTCAGAATTTCCATCAGCGATCCATTTATAAGTTAGCCGTTAAACATCTCAACCACCTTCGTGTTTTTTTTCATTACTTGTATTGTCAGAATGTATATTGTATGCAGGAATGCTACTGAGGAAGACAACCTTTCCTATGTCACTAATTCTGTGCATTTAGTGACGATACATAATTTGTCACAATCGAAGTGATGCTGTTGCGTTGTTAAGATATAGAAATATTTGAAAAAATCGACACATTTATTAATTTCCTCTTCTTTTAATATGACTAATTTCTATGCTCAACACCGGTAAAGTATAACCGACTCGAACATATTTCCCATAAGGATTTAAGGCAGGGTAATTGAAACTGAATTAATAATGAAATATAAAAGAATAGTGTTAAATTATTTAATTTTAATATGTAATCGTGTAATTAAAGCGTTACCATCTTCTTTGTTCTTCTAGTACGCCTACAGGCATTACCATTTAACGTCCCATAGGAATTAAAAACGGAAGGTTAAACAATTTCGAGGTTCTTGACAGTACAATGCGTGCTGGAAATATTGTGGAATCAGAGTATTATTGTTTTAAACGAGTATTGTTCTGGTATAGAAATTATAGATAGCATTGCTTGTATCATTGAACGTACATATTTACTAAAATAGTACCTTAAAAGAAGATATGAATATATTTTTAGAAAGCTGAGCCATTTGATACTAGTTCTATGAACTTTTGATGTTTGATTGTTGACTCCTAGTACTATGTATCAGAAACACACGTATGTTATTCATGCTATTGAATATGTTCCTATTTGTGTCTATGACAACTGTTAGATTTTGGTATTTTTGGCTTAATGTGTATTTGCTATATTAAATGGTAACTGTTTTGAAGGTACCGTATGTCACTTATGATTTGTACATATTGAACATGTCTCTTGATAACATACCTATTGAAGGCATTCGTGGCAGTTTATTGCAAAATAAATATGAAGAAAACAATCCGAATAATAAAGTTCGTTCAAATTTTGTAAATGGACAGTGTATCATATGTCACTGAATTTGTTTATAAATGAGTTATCTACCCTTGAATACTCAAATTTGGAGACAAATACTAGTTTCAAGGGCAGATAACATATATGAACAAGAACGGTGATCTTTTGTTCTGTTTCTGTCTCTAACATGATAATGTGTTCATTTGCAAAATTCTATAATTTTGACATTTTTCATACAAGAAACTGCGGCGTACGTCTTTAAATGTGAACAATTGTAATGTAATATAATGGTTTGCATCAGATCTATACAAAACTGTCGTGTCCGTGACAGTGTTTATTGGACAGAAATATAAAGAATCTCATTAGCGAAATTTTCATATTGAAAATTATGTTACACTATGTTGTGAGCTACGTTATCAAAGTTGATACAAAAAATATGTACAACAGAGATTAGATAAAGCATTATATACATAACAGTGTTTGTTGTTCATTTATTTTCAACCAAAATAAAACCCAGTTTTGCGCCAAATGGAAAATAAAAGCAAGATTGTTACACACTTAATGATGAGGTTGTTCTTCCGGGTTGGGATGTCGTGAATTGTAGTTGCGTTGAGACTTAAATGTGCCTTTTTGTTAAAAGAAAATGATGTTTTATGTTTGCTGTGCTCGGCAGTGCCCTTTTCCCCGTCCGATTATCTATTATCTTATTGTTAAGGCAGTGTTCTTATGTGGTATTAACTAAAATCACCGACATTCAAGAAGCTCTGTATATCTGCTTTAATATGACAGAACAATTAATTGCATTTCGAAAAATAAGTTGGTACTGTGGTGTCTTGTATAGCGGATACATTTGAGCAATATTATTTTCTTTCGTGACATTGAACTTGGAACGAGTGTAAGATTAGCCACGATATTTTCCGAACTACTGATTCCTTCACATATCATAAATGATTTTAAGCATCTTCAGATACTAGTATTAGTATTGTCCTAGAAGACATCAATGTATAGCAGGTATTCGTTTGAGTGTTTCAATTTGCTTGTTATAGGCGGTTGCTTACTCGCAAATGTTGATCGCGATACTCCAAATGTGTTCGAATGATTCTACATGTATTACCAAGGCATACTTGTTTGTCTTTGTTCTGAGCTGAAATATGTTTAGGCCACATTTCAGAGTAAATGACGAAAGTACAACAAAAATATCGCATAATTGTACATGTGCCGATTGTTTAAATAAACCTATACACACTTGTTTATCTAATAGCCTAAGCTTGTCACTTGCTTATCTAATAGCCTAAGCTTGTCACAGTCTGAAATCGACGTTGTACTACATACGTGATTTAAGAAGTGAAGCATTACCAGCTACATTGGGTATCTGATGAAAATGAGACCTACGTTCTTGAAAGTGGTCAAAGGTCAAATTTTGTTCATTCATCACGTGTGAAATTTGGAAACAAGACGATAATACAATGATAAAATGACAATATCCCCAATGATTGCATGGTAACACGTTACCACCAGATTTGGTGACTATGATTGCTCGTGTAAGATCATGTTGTATCGAACAGCAATTTTGTATTATCATGTAGATCACGCGATTATATTATTCGGGTGAGAAAATGGGGTAACAGATCAAAACCCTTGCTTCTTATATGTAGATAATAGGCTTGTATTTTATTGCTTTCTTACATAATGAATGAACTGTTTTTATTAAAAATCCACTTTTCGAACAATCGCATGACAAATAATTGAAGCCGACATTATAATACTATTACCGCCATTGTTTCCAATCGTTTCCTACGTGTTCCCTGCAATTCGTATCCATTCGTTTGTGTCTGTGTTCAATGATTTGCCCATATCTCTTTCGATAAGTGCGCATGTTATAAGGCCGTTCTATCTATCTGACGGAAGGTTTTAGCATGTTTAAAATTGGCATTAAATTGAACGTTTAAACACTTCCGTTCTACGGACGCTATGTCCCGGTAAGTTGTTTGTAGTTATCGGAAATTAATTCCATAAAAACGTGTGTAATTGGTCAACAGACCCGACAACCACAAAACAGGCGTAAGAACACTTAGAGTCTCACATTTTGATGTCTTGATGCCATACATTTGAAATAAATATTACCGAGTAACATTCAATTCTTCTCTACAACTTATTTTAAAAGGTTCGAAAACCGACGTTCATTACATCAAATTGTTTAATTATTAATATATTCATTAAAACACTCGCTACTTCTGGAGACAGTACCAATACATAACCATTTGTACTGCGACTGCCCATGATGCAATGCGGGAAATAATTGTATCGGTAATTTCGGCAGTTTCGTAATTGGTGGTGAACGTAGGCAAACAATATCGCTGAAGGAAAGAAATCCTATGCGATAAATGGTAGATAAGTGTTATGATTGTAATGTAGGTCTTTGTACGTACTTTTTTAAAGCCACATTATCTCTCCCAAGACCCTTTTTTTCAATCTCCAGGAAATAGTCTAGTTACAAAGAATTAGAATATTTTTCACAAAGACCAATAATTGATGACCTAATGTTAAATGTATCTGTCGAAATAATATGCCAAAAATCCCATTTTAGTAAAATGTATGGATGACAAAATACTAATATTGCAAGAGTTGCTCCCCTTAGATTATAAATTGTGCATTTTTTGTTTACAATTTACTCAACTGGATGTTGTATTTAATTTTCTTCCATCTTATGGTGTTTTCTACCTTTGGGACTTGACTAAAGTACTCAAAATACATTGCTCTTCAAATAGGTTACCAAGTTATTACTTTTTGAAAATAGCCGTTTAATGATAAATAGCATATTGAACCTCGTTCTTAATGACGATGCCATTAAAATAATAATAATAAGTGTAAAGCATGAGTATGTACCATGGCAAATATAAAAAATAAAACTATCTGAGTATCAAAAGTTTTGTAACTACATTTATTTGAGAATACAAAAAGTAACAAGTAAGGGTGAATAATTAGTCTATGATCTAGCTGTTAAATTCTTCCGGCTTTTACCACAAGCACTCAAGGTCGAAAAATCGGAAAAGCCAAAAGAGACTTGCGCTTAGGTTTATTCATACGATAAAATATGCATTTGACGATATAAATAACATTATTATCTTCTAAATCTGCCATCCAAAACATATCAATGGGAAACACACGCGATTGAAATGATTCTCGATTCTCTTAAAAATTTGTCCTTCCTATAATCGAGTCTCCAATATATCAAAGAAGATCTAAAACAGAGTAGTAATTTGAATATTTTAAACTTCAATTTTTATTCCTGTGGGATTTATCCAACCGACTGTTTTATTAGAACGTTGAATAATTTGGATGTAATTAAATACCGGAACAGAAAACTATCATTTTTGAACAACTGGGATAAAGTATGCCCAATCTTGGAAAACAATCACGGCGACATCGTGTCTCCAAATGTCAATTCAATTTAATTAATGGACGTTGAATAACGAGGAATGTTTTACTGAACATGCTTGGCAGTACGTCTCAGCTAATCCAGTCAATCATGCATCGTGAAACAGACTTACGATACCGAACAGAATGCAATAGCAGTTTAGATAAATCGTGTTAAAATAGTTGCACCTGATAGTTTGTATAATATCTTCACTGCTACATACAGGGGATTGGAAAAAGCTCCAGTGGAGTTCCTTTGATCTCAGTGGTCTCGGCATGATAGGTCATTATCAGCAAGCCCCATGTAATTGATACATGTACCAATAAACTGACCCATTATAAATGACCACCAGATGTGTAGTCTTATCTAAATAACCTGACTGACTGCCTCAGCAAATATACACTAAATGTAATAAAATTTAAAACATGTCTTATTTCTGATTATTTTATTTTTGATATGGAACTTCTAAATTCATATACATGTGAATAAATCCATGTCATTATATTATCAACATACTTAGTATGAATGTAGATTTTCATTAAAAATCAAACAATTTCAAGATTTAAAAAGAAAAAACATACAATAATATTTACAAGTGGTGCATGGATATACATGCATTTTGAACATGAACAACACAATGATAAATTTAAAAAACAACAACAGTAAAACCTCAATAACAAAACCATCCGTTGAGCCCTTGAGTTTGTGTAAGTTGGTAATAATGATGCTGAATCAAGATAAAAATGATGAAAATGGTCGTAATCTTAAAATGTCTTATTATTGAGGCAGACTTAATGCACCAGTCAATATTATGCCCGCCTGGGGGTACAGGGTTGAATTAGACAGACGAATCTTCCCGACAGGTGGGAATTAGACGACCTTATCGACTCCGAGTCCCGGGGAATAGACTTTATTTCGACACCGCGAAAGGCGACAGTGATACTTTTATTTGTGTTTTTATTAAAGTATCCGGATGAAAAACTATGCCCCGCGGTGGGGATTTAGACAGTAAGCATTGTCTCCTGGGTTGATATTTAGACATCAAAAATTGAAAGTGTCTTATTCCCCCTGGGTTTGAATGACCCATGAGTCAAACATTCATGTTTTAGACAGTGGTTATTTGAACAAAGGTTTACTTCACAAAAGTTATGCTTAGCATTACTTATTTGTTTAACTCTCTGGTGTATTTGGGGTAAAGGACAGATTCATTCGCTTTCTCCTCTCTGTGGGGTTGAGTCATACTGTCGTTTTGAACGTCGTTCAGTTGCCGGTATCTGAGAATGATGAGAAATGTGCCTCTAGATTAAAGTTATATTCCACTTCTCCAGATGTTGATTTCACCAAGCAACAATTCTCCATAAAATACAGCACACATAAGCATGCTAATTTCTTATCACATGTGGGGTCAATTGTGGTCAGTTCGAGGTATTTTATTGCCTATCAATTACATGGCCTCATTAATTATATGGGGTCATGCTGGGGAACTGCAGACAATTTTTGGGGAGATTTTTCCTCTGCTTACCCCCAGTATGTAGCAGTGTCTATGTTCGGTATTGAAGTCGATGCGGAACTTACCTTGGTAATAAAATACTTTGTTTGTCCAGTCCGAGGAATGAGGTAACATAGTGCTTACAAGACACAACAAAATTATCGAAATGGTATATGGCATCTAGTGTGTAAGAGCAATCGTAGGACTGGTCGTAAGAACCGTTAGACCGTTGGTGACATCGAGCTTCATACTTCAACCTTCAGCCTTAAACGTCATACACGGAACAAATATATATATATACTGCTTACTATACATAAATATAAGAGAAAGGTCGTAATTGTGACATTTTAAGTTTGAATTTAGAGCTATTAGTGTGAAGAGTGAAGTATGAACAAATGTCCAACAGTCTGATGATTTTACGAATTCCTAAAGTGTCATCAAAAAATAAAGAAATACATCAAAGCGTTAGTGTTAGTTTCATAGTAGGATGTGTCATCGTGCTGCCATGACGTGGACGGGCGTATTTACGTACATCCTGGTATAACATACATCGTATCAGTAGAATTGTTTGCGAATTGGGAGCTTGTCATTTTGTAAAATCATTTGAATAATTACACACATGTTCCCTCTGTAACTTATACCAAGGCACCAAAACACATTATATCCTGCCATAACTTAAACCAGGATGCCAAAGACAAAATATATTTATTGTATACTTCTAGTGAAAACAAATTATCTTTTCAAGAGAACAATACTTAAAATGATTTGAAAACCCTGAAAAAAAATTAATAGTTAGAGGTTTCGGGGGAATGCATTTCAAGCTTGTGTTAAGTATACAAGTAAAGTAATACATGATCAATATGCAATATAAAAACGTGATTCCCATGTTTTCTATGATTTACTGATAGAACGTCTGACAAAATACGGAAATTATAATTCTATGAAGGATTATATATTCCTTCTGAAATTTTGACAGGTTAAAACAATGATCTACTATCTACTATCGATTGTTCCTCTTACAGGTATTCAGACAATGTTATTGATAATTTAAAAAACGTCAAACAAGATGATAAACGTCATACCTATATGGCAGATGGCCAAATATTCGATGCAAAATATTCTTTAAGACTAAATCAAGCCCCTGTGCTTGCTACGGTACAATCTGACTGAAGTACATGTCATAATTTAACAACTCCTAGTTCGCAGCATTGTGTCGCGTGTACTGATAAGATGATTTTAATGAGATAAGATACAATACAATACCATATATTTCACATCGGTACAGGTGGTCCAAAAACGAATTGCATGTTAAAAAAATATTATCGCTTTAACTAATTATTATGAAGCTACTTCATTTGTCATCAGGAATTATTCAAACAGATACCTGCACCTTTTTAGCTCACCTGTCAGCGTTTGTGATCACTCTTCGTCCGTCGTCCGTCCGTCCGTCCGTCCGGGCCAACATCCAATGGTTTATGAGGTTCATTCCGTCCATAATTGTAGTTAAATAAAGAAGGAAATCCACCAGTCGGTTTATGTGGAAAAAAACCACATAAAGATCAAAGGAAAAGCCCCGTAAACCCTAAATGTTGGAACGTCCGTCTGTCCGTCCGTCGTCCGTCCACAATTTACTTGTGCAGACACTAGAGGTCACATTTTTAGCTTAATCATTATGAAACTTGTCACAATGATCATCTCAACAAAATCTAGGTCAAGTTCGATATTGGGTTATCCGGGGTCAAAAACTAGGTCACAAGGTCAAATCATAGATTAACCTTGTGTAGTCTGTAGAGGTCACAATTTCGACTGGATCTTTATGAAAGTTGGTCACAACTATCATCTCAACATAATCTAGGTGAAGTTCGATATTGGGCCATCCGGGGTCAAAAACTAGGTCACAAGGTCAAATCATAAAAAAACATTGTGTAGTCACTAGAGGTCACAATTTTGATTTAATCTTTATGCAACTTGGTCACAATATTTATGTAAACACAATCTAGGTCAAGTTCAATATTGGGTCATCAGGGGTCAAAACCTAGCTTACAAGGTCAAATCATAGAAAAACCTTGTGTAGTCTGTAGATGTCACAATTTTGACTTAATATTTATGCAACTTAGTCACAATAATCATGTTAACAAAATCTAGGTCAAGTTCGATATTGGGTCATCAGGGGTCAAAACCTAGGTCACAAGGTCAAATCATAGAAAAACTTTGTGTAATCTGTAGAGGTCACAATTTTGACTAAATCTTTATGAAAGTTGGTCACAATTATCATCTCAACAAAATCTAGGTGAAGTTAGATATTGGGTCATCCGGGGTCAAAAACTAGGTCACAAGGTCAAATCATAAAAAAACATTGTGTAGTCACTAGAGGTCACAATTGTGACTTAATCTTTATGCAACTTGGTCACAATATTTATGTAAACACAATCTAGGTCAAGTTCGATATTGGGTCATCAGGGGTCAAAACCTTGGTCACAAGGTCAAAGCATAGAAAAACTTTGTGTAATCTGTAGAGGTCACAATTTTGACTAAATCTTTATGAAAGTTGGTCACAATTATCATCTCAACAAAATCTAGGTGAAGTTCGATATTGGGTCATCCGGGGTCAAAAACTAGGTCACAAGGTCAAATCATAAAAAAACATTGTGTAGTCACTAGAGGTCACAATTTTTACTTAATATTTATGCAACTTGGTCACAATATTCATGTTAACAAAATCTAGGTTACGTTCGATATTGGGTCATCAGGGGTCAAAACCTAGGTTACAAGGTCAAATCATAGAAAAACCTTGTGAAGTCTGTAGATGTCACAATTTTGACTTAATCTTTATGCAACTTGGTCACAATAATCATGTTAACAATATGTAGGTCAAGTTCGATATTGGATTATCCGGGGTCTAAAACAAGGTGACAAGGTCAAAACATAGAAAAACCTTGTGTAGTCTGTAGGGGTCACAATTTTGACTTAATCTTTATGAAACTTGGTCACAATAATAATGTCAACAAAATATAGGTCAAGTTTGATTTTTGGTCATCCGGGGTTAAAAACTAGGTCACAAGGTCAAATCATAGAAAAACCTTGTGTAGTCTGTAGAGGTCACAATTTTGACTTAATCTTTATGAAACAATGTCCCCATTATTATCTCAACAAAATCTAGGTTTAGTTAGATATTGGGTCATCAGGGGTCAAAACCTAGGTTACAAGGTCAAATCATAGAAAAACCTTGTGTAGTCTGTAGATGTCACAAGTTTGACTTAATCTTTATGAAACTTGGTCACAATGATCATCGTAACATAATCTAGGTGAAGTTAGATATTGGGTCATTAGTTTACAGTTTATTTTCAAGATTAAGGCCATTGGCCCATGAATCACATATATATATACAAACAAGTTATAACGCATTTCACAATATATGTACATAATACAAATGGTATTGTATTGTATGGTCATCTAGGGTATAAAACTTGGTCATTAGGTCAAATCATAGACAAAACTTGTCTATGTGATGTAAATTACAAGGTCCCTTTATAAGACAATATGAAAACCTTGTACATGTACATGCAATAGAGGCTACCATTAGGGGTCTGCATGAACTACTAGGACAGGTGAGCGACCTATGGCCCTTTGGACCCTCTTGTTAAATCTGTGTTTGTATTTCTGTAACAAAGTCATACAGACGGAAATATGGTTATTAAATACGCACATAGTTTTCAAAATAGCTATGATATACCCAAAAACCTCAAACGTTTCTCATATGACGAGCGTTTAATGTATGACAATGTCAAATTATTTTCATTTTCTCAATATAAATTCAAATAGCAGATAATATTATAATGACTTTATGCAAGTCAACCTAATTTATATTCAAGCTTTAGATAAATAGAATGATGTTTTAAAATCAGACAATGTAGAAATGGGAACTTGAAAAATAGTATAGTGGGCTGTTCTATCATATAACGGTGGCATCAGTCCTTAAAAATGGTTATTTGGTGTTCTCCATTCTCTCATTAAATGTATAAACTGTACTTATATTCTTGAATAATAGCACACTGTTTTGCTTTCGTCATCCATATTATATCGTCTCGTACAAATTGGTACACGTTTGTTATCAGGCTTAACATTCGGCCGTCAACATCACGCTCCTGGTATACAATATCGCATCCAATTGATCACTGCAGCTTAACTCTAGCATTATGAAGCGACTTAATCAAATCCAACCTAATCTAATTTTGGACTTCAACTAAGCTCTTTGTATGATTGGTAAACAGGCTTGGAATAATAATTTCCAAACATTGAGCTGTTTGTTCTAACTTGTATGTAAATAAAACTTGTTTACAGCAGACAGATGCAGAATAATGTATTATAGATCTGAACGCAGGAACAATCAATTACTAAAAGGAATACAGAACGCTAGCAGACAATGCTGAAAGTAATATAGGAAGGTGATTTAGACAGATGGCAAATGGTAAATATACTTGATATTTAAAATATTACATGGCTGGAAGAAGAAAGAATAAGATTATGCTTGTAAACCGATCAAATTCCATTCTATTGACAAATGATATTATCTTTCAGTGTTATGTTCTATGTATTACATAAGGACAGCTTGACTATGTTACCCTACGTTACAAGGCCATAAAGTTAAAGTGAAGCAGCCCACTATTCTTAATAAATAATATGTTACAGTGCATTTATAATCAAGACGATTGTTTTATAACAATCACTATATGAAAGGCGAACCACCATCTCAACGACTTAATACATCTTTGTTGGTTTTGTTTGCCATTGTTTTAATTTCGTTGTTCAACAATTCTTTAGCCATATACAGCAACCAGTTGACTTAACTAATTTACCTGAAATTGATTATCAGTCATGTATGAAATTATCTTCCAAAAAAAGATACTAAAATCGGACAGGAAAAGCAGCACTCAACTCAAACAGCCGAGCACAGAAAACATAAACACAACACAGACCACAATTACACGACACAATGCGCAACACCAAACTGAAGAAGAAAAGGAACTTTTTCGCTATAAGTCCACGTTCAATTTGTCAAAAGGTCGAAAGTCCTAAATCCTTCTGTTAAAAAGATGACACACTTCTCTGTATATAAAACACATGACCATAGCCAATTTTACGTTGGTTTTGGCCAACTTACGGACTGCATTCTCTAACAAGTTTGTTCTTTGTACTTGGTTATATACTGGTATAAAATAGATAAAGCCTTGATCTGACTTGTTACAAAACAATCTTCTTGAATGAAAGTCTATTACAGCTAATATTGATATTGAGTACGTAATTATCTCCGACCATTATATAGATTCGTGCTATATGAACTATGATGGCTTACACTTCAGGAAAGAGACACTACTGTCTAAACTGTCACATGCTAGACAAACTCATAAAATAGTTTGATAAACGACCATTTTATTGAAACCACATGGCCAGTCATTATTGTACATTGTTCTTATAAAGTTCGCCCCCCAGTTTGTCTGGATTCGGATATTCTCATTTAGTAACTATTGGACGACGACTAACGTCTGAATGTTCCTATTTCAGTTTTTTCACAACTGGATCTTAGATTTTCAGAGGTTTAGTTTCATGTTCTCGTTCATTTGAGCATTTTGCCGCGTGGTTGTCGTCTGTGTTATGTCTGTTTTCTGTGTTTTGCTGTTTCGGTGAAGTGCTGTCCGATGTTTATACAATGATCTTATTCAAATATCATGATCAGCCAAGCAGGCAAATTGCATGTATATATATATTACTAATTGTAGTTTAATTAAATGTACCCATCATGCCCATCTTTGATGAGGGGGTACTGTAAGCAAGAAGGCGTTGGCCTAGGACCCTCAACAATACAATACAATATCTTTATTTCCACCTCAAAAGATGATATTCTATATAATGTACAATGCAATACAATGATTATTTACATGTTAATTACAATGTCATATACATACAGTAATGATAATGTAGCAATATAATGATATAAATCAACACAACAACAGTCTAGATCAGTCTGACGCAGTATCAAAATACATATTTTAAACAATGATAAATGTATTCGTACGCACGTTTAAGAAATACATATCGCA